>BSBM01001346.1:25368500-25997500 GCA_027924585.1 Larix kaempferi
ATGTATGGACCAAGGCCATAAGGCCAAATGCTAATAAAAAGCACATGTACCCCATTAAAAGTAACTTCAACGATGACCACAAGGATACTTGTTTTCTTGTAGATATTATCTAAGTTGAAAATGCCTTTGGTTGCGCAAGAAGTATGACTTTAAACTACTTTGAATTGGCTAAGAGTTTGTCTTTCATGGATGTACAGAAATAGCTTAACAACCCAAGATATACAATCATCTACCAAGGGTGGATTCCATCCTTATGGACCACCAATAGGTCATTCCACATGACCATGTTTTGTCTACACAATGATGTAGATGCATGTAAGGGTCTTGAGATTCTATCAACAAAGGTTAGGCTAGTAACCTTGAGTATTGAAGGTTTTTTCTTGCATTAGAAAAATATACACTTCCATATAAAGTAAAAATGGGGATTAGCAATTTGATACTCGGTCTTTTTTTTTCAAAAAAAAAAATTGATACTTGGTCTTTGTTTTTCTCGATCACTTTATCATGAGATGTAATATCATTGTCTAAGCACTTCACCCTCATTATTACCAACCCATTTTTAGATTATGGTTGACACCGTTAGCTTTCAGGGTTACTCCAAAAGTGTTTCACTGTGTTTGTTGATGCTTCATGAGATTTGGTGTACATGGTGTATGATTGATGCCTAAATGGTCCAAGATGGAATTGCACATGGGAGATGGTCCGATGGATCGTGATGATTTTACACATTGGAGATGGCTTACTCAGTGGTTGTTTGACCTTGAGTAGGTGCTTGCTTCACATTCTTCCCTAGGGTGTTGGAGTTCTCTTGACAACTTGGGTGATGTCCTTCATGATGGCCACATAGAAATGGTTGCTTGCTTGGAGAAAACCTTACCTAGTAGGAGGAGCGTTGTGCATCTTGAAGGAGGGCATCAAGACCTAGACACCACTGGGTGGCTTGGATTTGTGTATGGTAGGTTGGAGTTGGCTCAAGGACACCTAGGTTGCAACGATTTTCATGTAGGGGAAGTGAACCTAGTAAATTACATGGCCTAGGAGGAGGAATCGAGTTCGTGTGGGTTGTCACAAAGGAGTGTGGGCACAACTTTTGTAGTGGCATCACCTTAGAGCCCTTATTGTGTACAATATCACCTTAGAGTTATCCCTTGGATCTTCTTATGTACTTGATCTCTCTCTCTCTCTATCTTGAAATCACTAGGGTTTCTTGATCTTCTTGGACCAATTTGAAGTCTAGGGTTAGGGTTAGAGCCCTTGAATATTTGAGATTAAGGGTTTTAGATGAAACCCTAGGTTGTATTTGGTGGAGAAGAAAAGGAGCAGACCTCTTGGCTTGGAGGACTTCCTTGATTTATTCATTCTTGTTGGAGCTCCTTGGTTGAGCTAGGGAATTTCATTGTTTTCCCTAGCTAGAGTTTTGGAGAGCTAGTGGATTGTACAAGCCTCGTGATAAGGCTATGGTATATACATGAACTACATTTTATGCAAATCAATGAAGCTTTCAAATGTTCAATACTTATTTAAATTGCAAATTTGATTTCCAGCCAGCTATGTTGTTCGTGGTTTGTAAGTTCCAGCTATATATGTCTCGTTGACTTGACATAAGTTAAAGGAAATTATGTGAAGTGATTTAACATTGTAATTTAATAAGATAAATGTTGTTTTGTGTTGTATCTATTGTTGTAAATAAGGGTTTTTAGATCTAGTTTATGCATGATACTATTGCCTAAGAGGGATAAAACTTACCAAAACACTTTGGTATTTTTTCTCTTGGATTGCCTAGAAGTTTGGGATTTCTAAGGGTTGAAATATTGTTCATTGCCGATGTTGTTTCTTTTTATTTCATAACAGCCCAAAGGTTGAAAATTCACAAGATTATGATTTAGGAAACCTCTAGGATAGTGGTGAAAATTTTGAATTCTAAAGTTCCTAGGAATTTCAACATGGTATTAGAGCTTGTGTGGTTGAGATCAGTCTAGGTGTAAGAGGGAGCTTGTATTTCAATTGAAGATTACCTAGGATAGTTGCTTGACCTTGTTTGAAGTTGTTGGATGTGATACCCTAGGTTGTTTGAGATGGGAAATTACACTTGTGAGAGGTTTTGAAGGTTTTTTCTCATGGAGAGAAATGATGGATTTCCTACATGAATGATTTCTATGGATGTCTTTTCAACTTGTGTGGTGCCTAGGAGGACCTGTGATAGGTAGTTGATTTGTTCCAAGGATTGCTAGCGACAAGTGATAGATCCATGTGATAATTGGTTGGTATGGTTTTACTTTTAGCATGTGATATGCCCAAGGGTACCTATAATATGTGGTTGATTTGTTCCAATAGATGTTATTGTTTTTTACCTATGATAGGTGGAGAATCTTCTTCATATTGCAGATTTTCAAGATGGGTATGGCTTTGGTCTATTGCTTGTCCTCTAACATGGTGTCTAGTGTTGGATGGTACATGTACAACAGAGATTTGAGACATAATACATACAGCGGGTCTATATTCAACAAGATTCGGGAGCAAGAGGGAGGCATGAGCATGGAGCTTGGTGACGATGCCACTTATTGTGTGAGAAAACTTGGCTCCATTTCCTTCTAGATGCCTCCAAGTGATGTTCTTGAGTTGGATTGCCACGTCCCCTCCCGTGGATCCAATTCAAGGAAGGGAACATGATACCAAATTCTGGGCTTTTACAAAACTTAGTCCCACTCATCACGAACAAATTCATGGCATTACAAATAAAAGGCATATGTGTGCAGATGCAAATCAAAGCAAACACGCACAACAGAATAAAACATCATCCATACAAATTTCATATGCATTTAGCATATCAATAACAATTATCAAATAATTAAAACCTTGTAGAAGTAAAGCACATAAATAAATACTTATCTTGATTATGAAGTTGTCCCAAGCAACTAGTTATGTCGCTGCAACGTTCCACCCAACCATAGGTTAATTGTGTTCATCAATCTCTCAACGCAACTGCCACCCCCCGAGCTGGGCATGATTTATACAAGGAAAAGGGGACTCTCAAGCTCAGCAGAACCCAAGAAAATATCACATCTAAGCCAAGCCAGCCCATAGCTGGGTTTATCAGGCTAAATTTGAACACTCTTCATTTTTGGATGCTTGCACTCAAGCTCAAACCAAGATAATGTATACCCATAACCCATACCCCAACTTACTCTATCTACACACAGCAAGCTCAATGGTTGGGCATGGATAAACAATTTAAACAAAGGGATTTGCAAAATAGGGTTCCCATTGGCTCTCCCAATTCGTGGCTCACCCAAAACGAACTGTCGAAAGGGGAATTCGACCACAGGGAGAAAAACCGATTTCTCCCATAGGTGATGAGCATTCCAAATGTCCAAAACTGCCTCAATGAAACCCCAAATCGAGCTCCCTCCCTCCTAGCAGCTCTGCAACACCAAAAACGCCCTCTTCCCAGCTAGAAAACAAGGAAAAACCATAAAAACATGGAGGAAAAACGCCTAGGTAGCTCCAAAAACGTGAGAGAGTCAAAACTGGTTGATGGATAATGGCATGGGGAGCAATTCCATGGCTCATTTCTTGCCCAATAATCCAAACACGAATTCCCATGAAGGGTGGCTTGCCCATACTCGAATTTGGGCAACCATACCTCCCCATTCCCTAAGCCATTAACTACCTCAACCAACTCTTGGAAGAAATGAATGATTGGACACAAAATTCAACATGGATAGTTGATGGTTTATGGGTTCTCTCATTGACACTTGGCTTGAATTGATTGGCTCCAAGGGTTTGAATATTTCCCTCCCAATTCCTCGTAAAGATCATGCCCCATACTCTTGTTGCATTGCATAGCTAGTTGTGGGTATTCCATTAAAATGCATATTTACATGATGTCTTAATTTCTATTGTGCCTAACTAGCATGAGAACCATAGGCATCAATAAATCGATGGCGGGGCCTTGGCCTTGAGCTCCTCACCATGATTTTATAACAATATTACATCATTTACATTTTTAATGCAATGGAGTCAAAATTGGGATATTACATAGATTATGTTTTATTTCTTCCTAGGTTGAAGAATAATCTTCTTTTGGTGTCTTGTATGATAGATCTACAAAGAAAAGTTACTTTTGAGGGATATTAGTGTGCCATTAGTGGTTGTAGTCTAGTTGATATGAGGACCTTAGCTAGAAGGGTGAGAGAGGATGACTTTTTCAAGCTACTTGTTGATCTAGTGTCTCACATACATTTTAGTGGACATTGGATGAGTCCTGTAGTTTTGAAAAGGCAAATGTAGAGCATGCATGGTGGGATGCCTTGGAGATGGGTTCATAACCTATTATGGATGTTGTGATAGCATCTTATGTTAATGGAGATAGTGACTGTAATATCCCGATTTTGACCCTATTGCATTAAAATTGTAAATGATGTAAATATCGTTATTTAATCATGGTGAGGAGCTCAAGGCCAATGCCCCGCCATCCATTTAGCTTTGTATGTATCGGCAATTAAAAAAGAAGCCTATTGTTCTTGTGCTGGACATGCATAATGTAAATTAAGACATTATGTAAATACGAATTTTAATGAAATACCCACAACTAGATATGCAATGCAACAAAGAGATGGGGGCATGATTTCACAAGGAATAGGGAGGGAAATTATTCAAACCCTTGAGCCAATGGTGTTAATCCATGTGTCAATGAGAAAACCCATAAACCACCAACTACCCATTTTGACTTATGCACCCAATCATTTAATTCTTCCAAGAGTTGGTTGAGGCAGTTAATGCCTTGGGAATGGAGAGGTATGGCAGCCAATTTCGTGCATGGGCAAGCCATCAACCTGGGAATTCGTATTTTTGCTTCTTGGGCAAGAAAACACCCACGAAATGGTGCCCAAAGCCATCTTTCACCCATGGCCTTTGCTCTCTCACGCAGTCTGAGCTAGCTAGGGCTTTCCCCATCACGTTTTTTGTCTTTTTCCTACATTTTCCATGCCTGGGAATTCGTTTTTGTATTGCACAATGGCTGAGAGGAAGGGAGCCACGATTTTGGGGTTTATGGAGGCCGTTTTTGTCCCTTGAATGCCCATAAACGTTTTTTGGAAACGATTTTTCTCTCCCAGGGTTGATTCCCCAATTTCCATTTCATTTTTGGTTGCCCCATGTTTTTTCTGAAGCTAATGGAAACCCCTTTTTGGACATCCCACTGTAAAAACGTTTCCCTTCATGCCCAGCACTTGCACTTTTACTGTTATGTGCATCTCTGTTTTGGTTTGAACTTGTGATTAAGAAATTGGAGTGGAAGTGGACCAGAATTGTCTTGATAAACCTAGTGAGGAAGGTAACCTCTCAAGAAGATCAAAAGGGCTGGTTACTCTTCTATGCATACCTGGAAGAACACTAGAATGGGAGGTATGGCTTGAGTGACTGTGCAGTAGTGAAGGGAATACTTCCTTGTTCCAAGTGTGTAGGTATTGTGGGTACCAAGCTAGATAGATCTTGTAGAGGGCATCCATATCTCTGTGGTTGAGCTCACTAGCTTAGCAATTCTTCATTTCCATTGCCTTAGTAGCCTGATAAACCCAACTGTGGATTGGCTTAGCTGATTTTGGTGTATCTTGGCTATGTGTGAGTCTGTTGTTCCCTTTTCCTTGTAGAAATCATGCCCAGCTCGGGGGGTGGCACTTGTGCTGAGAGATTGACGAGCATAATTGGCCTATGGTTGGGTGGATCGTTGCAGTTGCATAGCCAGTTGTTCAAGACTACTTTGTTTGAAGATAAGTACTCTCTTTTATAATTCTGCAATGTCTTTATTTAATGGCTGTCATGAAAATGTTGAATGTATGTTAGATATTAACATGATTTTAATTCCGCTGTGTTTAATTACTATATGCATATGTACATGTCTTTTATTATCAGTGAATTTTACTTAATAGATATGGGGCTAGATGCCCGGATTTAGTGTCACGTTCTCTCCCTTGCTTGGTCTGATGGGAGGGGACTTGACAGTGTAGTATCAGAGCCATAGGCTATAGCATTGGGCCTCTATGGGCCAAGTATGATCATGGTTACACAGGGAATATTCCTTCCTTATCACCACAGGTTGAAACGTTGGGCCTAAACGAGCTAAGTTGAATAGTTTGCAAAGTTTGCAGTGGAAAAGTCACCTTCTGTTGAGCAATAATCATCACAGAAAGAAAGGAAAATTTTTAAATTTTTCTAAATGTTTTCGAAATTTTGCCTAAGGCCGTGGCGGCGGAAATAATGTTAAATTTTGTGATGCAGCAGTGAACTTAATGTTAATTTTGCGACATGTGCGCGCGCGGTGAAATTAACGTTAAGATCCGCGAACATCGGTGGCAATTTTAACCTTAAAATCCGCGACACGGGCGGTGAAGTTAAGGTTAACTTTGCGACGCCCGTGGCGAAGTTAAGGTTAACTTCGCGACGCCCGCGGCAAAGTTAGGTTAATTTTTGCGATGCGCGGCGACGAAATCAATGTTAAGTTTGCGACGCGCGGCGGCGAAACTAACGTTAAATCTGCGACGCGTGCGGCAAAAATAACGCTAAAATTTGTGACACGTGGCAGCAAAATTAACGTTAAATTTGCGACGCGGGCGGCAAAAATAACGTTAAGATCCGCGACACTGGCGGCCATTTTAACCTTAATATTTGCGCCAAACGAGAAAATGCGGCAGCTTTTCACTGAGATTCTCAGGTGTCGAAAATGGAAAAATCGCCATGAAAGTTATGCGCTTGATTGCGCGAAATCAAAGGAATTACAAAAATAAAAAAAAATAAAAAAATGAGGGTGCTGCCCTCGACCCGCCCTGCAGTGGCGGGGCAACTTCCCTTGACCCCCGTCGTCCCCCTGAGACCGTCGTTGATTGTGAGAAAGTCTATGATTGGACAAAGTTGTCAATATAGGATTTTCCCACATAAATGCAAATAATTTATGGTATTATAATGCAGCTAACAGTTGTGTTTATAAACACATTTTGCAGAATTATAGTCACATCAAATAAACATTCCAGATAAGTGCAGTTGGAAAGTTTTGGTCTTGGTTGGGCCAAGAATATCAACATCATGGATGATGCACAGGATCCCTATGAGCCTAAGACAGATGCCATGGGGAAAAACATACATGTTGAGAATGCTGAAACAGAATCCAATGGGAGAAGAAATTGAGAGACTCCCCCAAATATTGCAGCCACCATGAGGAGCCTAAGGGTGGAGTTGCAAAGTTGTAGAGAAGATAACGAAAGGATAATTAAAGCTCAGAAAGAACAAAATCAGTTGAATGCAGCCATGTTGTAGAGTTTGACAGATATCCAGAGGCAAATTAATCCTGGACATCAGTCAGAAAATCCAGAAGGGAGTCAGAGTAGTTCAAGGAGAAATTCCCGTAAGAGGTCCAATATCTCAAGAAGAGTTCCTAGAGACAGAACCTATACTCCAGAAATCTCTTCTAGCGGATCGTCTGACTCCGAAGGATCCATTGAGGGTTCAAGCTCTGCATCTCTCAAGAATAAGAGAAAGAGGCATTACAAGAACAATTCACATGGGGAATTTAAGAAGGCAAAACCTCCTACATTTGATGGAGAGGTAAAATCTGGTCAAGAAGCTGAAGCTTGGCTTCTTGGGATGAGAAATTATTTCCAAGTCCAAGACTACTCTGGAAATATGAAGGAAAGGGTAGCCATCTTCAACTTGAATGGAAGAGCATCTATATGGTGGGATCACATCAGGCAAGTGAGGAAGATCAATGAAAGAAAGATTGTGTGGAAGTAGTTCAAGAAATACTTCAAGCAGAAGTACTTCTCTGATAGGTACTATGATGACAAGATCAAAGAGTTCCATGAGCTGAGATTGGGACAATTGACCATGGAAGAATATGCAAATAAGTTATTGGAGCTGCTGAGGTATGTCAGGTATATTCGAGACGATAAGGTGAAAATTCGGCATTTTCTAAGTGGGCTACCTCAGTCATATAAAGATAGAATTGAATGTGATGAGCCTCGAACTCTAGAAGAGGCAATAAGGAAGGCTAATTATTGCTATGATCAAAACAAAAGCAAACATGATTTCCATAAGGCATGGAAGGACAAGAAAAATGAGAAGCTTGACCAAAGGAAGAAAGGTTTCAAACCTCCTCATATCAGAGACCAACAAAGGCAGCCATCACAAGTTGTGACTAAGCCAACTAGGATGATGGGAGACAAGCCAAGAGATCCAAAGGAGCCAAGAGAACCACTTTAATGTTGGGGTTGTGGAGGAGACCACATGCTTAGGAACTGTCCACATCGGAATGGGAATGCAAATCAAGTTCACAACATCCAAGGAGCTGAAACTGTGGTTCAAGTGGCAAGGACAATCCCTAGAATCTATGCAGCACTAGACGACTGCCAGGCAGATCATCAGTCAACTGTGGTTGAAGTTGAAGGTAAGATTGTTGAGCAATCTGTTTCTATTTTGATTGATCCTGGATCTACTCACAGTTATGTCACTCCTAAAATTGTTGAGATTTGTGCTTTTAAGAAATCAAAGCATAGTAAATCATGGTTAGTTCAACTAGCCATTGGAACCAAGAGGAAAGTTAGTGAAATTGTAGAGGAATGTCCATTATAAATGGATGGGTTGTTCACTTATGCAAATTTGAATGTTTTGCCACTTGGTTCCTACGATATTCTCATTGGAATGGATTGGTTAAAAGCACACAAGGTTAAACTTGACTGCTACAATAAAAAATTTGAATGCATGGACGACGAAGGGAACCCAAGGGTTGTAAAAGGCATTCCAAAGGTGACTTCTGTTAGGCAGGTTTCAGCCATGCAGTTGAAGAAGTTCTGTAGGAAAGGTTGTCAATTGTATACAGCCCATGTTTTGGAGGCAACAGAGAATGAAACTCTTAAGTTGGAGGACTATCACATATTGCAGGAATTCAGGGATGTTTTTCCTGATGAGATTACTGGACTCCCTCCAAAGAGAGACATTGATTTTACAATTGAACTTGTGCCAGGAGCTACACTAGTGTCTAAGACACCCTACAAGATGAGTACACCGGAATTGCTAGAATTGAAAATGCAATTACAAGAGTTGTTGGAAAAGAAATATATCAGGCCAAGTGTGTCCCCGTGGGGAGCACCTGTTCTATTTGTGAAAAAGAAAGATGGAACACTCAGGTTATGTATTGACTACAGGCAGTTGAACAAAGTCACGGTGAAGAACAAATACCCATTGCTCCGAATTGATGACTTTTTTGATCAATTGAGACGAGCAAAGGTATTTCAAAGATTGACTTAAGGTCAAGTTACCATTAGGTAAGAATCAAAGAGGAAGATATTCATAAGACATCCTTTAGAACGAGGTATGGACACTATGAGTTTGTGTTGGTACCATTTGGTCTCACAAATGCACCAGCTACATTCATGTGTCTCATGAATAGTGTTTTTAGCAAGTATTTGGACAACTTTGTTCTTGTTTTTCTAGACGACATTCTCATCTATTTTAAGAATGAAGAAGAGCATGAAGAACATTTGAGAATGACATTGCAATTGCTAAGGGAGCATAAGCTATATGCAAAGTTAAGCAAATGTGACTTTTATAAAGATAAAATTCATTATTTGGGTTACATTATCTCAGACGAAGGAATATCTGTGGACCTTGAGAAGATTGAAGCCATTATGAATTTCCCAACTCCAAGGAATGTGATAGACGTGAAATCTTTTATGGGCCTTGCTGGTTACTACCAGAGGTTCATTGAAGGATTCTCCAAGGTTGCAAACCCGATCACTTCTTTGCAAAAGAAGGGGATAAAGTTTGAATGGTCACCAAGATGTGAGGAAAGTTTCCAGCGGTTGAAGAATCTTCTTACGAGTGCACCAATTTTGAAGATTGCATACCCAGAAAAAGACTTTGTGGTGTGTACCGATGCATGCAATTAAGGACTTGGAGGAGTTCTTATGCAAGACAACCATGTGGTATTGTATGAGTTAAGAAAGTTGAAGGAGCACGAGAAAAACTATGCTACTCATGATTTAGAACTTGCAACCATAGTACATGCTTTAAAGATGTGGAGGCATTACTTAATGGGAAGGAAATTTGAGCTAAGGACAGACCATTATGGTCTGAAATACTTATTTGATCAACCAAATTTGAATGCTAGGCAAGCTAGATGGTTGGAATTTTTGTGTGAATTTGATTTTGAAATCAAACACATAAAAGGGAAAGAGAAAAAGGTGGCTGATGCACTTAGCAGGAAAGTACATGAAATGCATGTGGCAACGCTTAGCACTTGCCAACTAGACTTGAGGCAGCAGATTGTTAACCATATTTTTGAGGACGAAGTGTATGTGCAGATAAAGGACAAATTGCAACAACAAGACCTTGAAAAGAAGTATGAAGGATACCGATACGAACCATTACACCAAAACCTCGAGATGTTAGTGAAGGCCGTCCACTAGGATCTTAACATCCCACCACGCTTCGTAGTCCAGACTCTGGGCTGGATGTGCGCCCGTACGGTGGTGTCCCCTTTGCGCCGTACGAGCCCCGGGCGAACACTGCAATGCCGACGTTGCCACCCGCTCTATGACTCGAACCTGGGTGGAGGCTCTGATACCAAATGATACGAACCGTTACACCAAAACCTTGAGATGTTAGTGAAGGCCGTCCACTAGGATCTTAACAGATACCATTTGGAAGAAGACGGACTTCTTACTTATAAGAATAGAGCCTATATTCCAAATGTGGCATATTTGAGGAGGATTGTTATGGATGAAATCCATAAAGCTCCATACTCCGGTCACCCAGTGTTAAATTTTGAGCATTAATTCACAATACTCTAGGATCTTTACTGAGAGAATAAAATGTATAGTATATCAATGCATAACAATCATAATAAGCATGACAAGCATCACAAGAATCAAAATCATGAGAGACAAGAGACACAGAGTTTCCGTGGGGAAAACCCTAAGGTGAAAAACCCGACAACTTCCTCAGAGATAGAGAGAGCAATGGCTCAACCAAAGTACAACCAAAATACACTGAGATAGTCTCCTAGTAGCAGATGATCCTCCTCCTCACTAGTGCGCCACTTTCTGAGTGAGAGAAGTGTGTGTTTCCAAGTGATCAAATAGAGATCTCCCGATCTCTATTTATACTTAACCTGTTTGCCCAGTTACACTATGGGGCCGACTTGTCTAGCTAGGTACATCCACAATATAATATATATTTCAGGGTCGATCCCACACATGGTGGTCTAATAACCCATCGGCAAGTACACACACTTGCGACACTTGTCAATACACATGACGACACTTCCTTATAGAGGAATAACACATCTCTTATAAGGGTACAATAAATATATATGAAATACATTATGAAGTTACATATACATCAACACTCCCTCTTAACAAGGAAGATATTTCTCGACACAGATATGCTAGACAAGTCTTCTTCTCGGGATCATCATCATCGATGCATCGTCATCATCACCGTCACCACTGCTGCTATCTCAACCAATCTCTGAATTTACTAGTCATAGGAAGTTCTACAGAGCTAGTCCTTTTTCATACTGGATGTAGGCCCACCACCTACAAGTCTTCATCACTGGCCATACTGTGGAATCCTCAGGACTTATTAAGAGCATCCCAGGATGTTACGGGTACACAGCTCTGACCTGTAGGATCTCCCAGGGCCATATTATATGTGACCTCACCACAAAACCTCGCAAGAGCATCTCAGGCTGTTATGAGCACATAGCTCTACCTATAGGATCACCCAGGGACAGATTACATGTGGTCACCACAAAACCTCGCAAGAGCATCTCGGGCTGTTACGAGCACACAGCTCTACCTATAGGATCTCCCAGGGACGTATTACATGTGGTCATGGAAAAACCTCGCAAGAGCATCCCAGGACTTATTACGGGCACACAGGCCAACCTATCAAATCTCCCAGGGATAGATTATATGCCATAGGACAAAACCTCGAAAGAGCATCTGCCAGATATCCCAGGGCCAGATTATATGCCATAGGCAAAACCTCGAAAGACTATCTGCAGATCTCCCAGGGCCAAATTATATGTCCTCCTAGAGAAAAACCTCGAAAGAGCATTTTCCAGATATCCCAGGGCCAGATTACATGCCATAGGCAAAACCTCGCAAGACTATTTGCAAATCTCCCAGGGCCAAATTATATGCTCATCTGCACAACCTGTTCCACGGCCATAAAGTATCAACCTGATACTCGCCATACATCATCCTGATGTACACATGATCCTCCTGATCATCATCACTGCAACATCCTGCTGCATATCATCTGGAGCAACATCCTAAAGCTCGTCATCCACGATCATCCTGATCATATCATGCATCTACCTGATGCATACCAAGTATCTACCTGATACATATCATCATACATGATCCACCTGATCATACAATGTATCCACCTGATACAAATACAAATACATGATCCACTTGATCATACATGATACATATCAACATACATGATCTACCTGATCATACAATGTATCCACCTAATACATATACAGATACATGGTCCAAGCATCCAACATGATGCATATACAAAATACATACAAATGATCCAACCGATCATATCCAGCATCCAACATGATGCGTACATACATATACATATAAATGATCCAAATGATCATATCCAGCATCCAACACGATGCGTACATACATATACATATAAATGATCCAACTGATCATATACAACATCCTCCTGATGCATATACAGAGCAGTAACTAGAGCATCGTCCTGATGCTCATCATCCAACGCTTACATCCACAACCATGTGAAGGATCCTCCTTCCAACATGCTTGGAATGGCTTCTGCAAATGTGTCCATCAATTCTTCCTCGAAGTGTCATCAATCTGAAGAACACCAAGCCTCTCTCTGAAGTACTCGAACTTCACTCTAGCTAGTGGTTTCGTCAGCACATCTGCAATATGCTCATCCGTCGCAACATACAGGAGCTTCATTGCTCCTCTCTGCACCATATCCCTGATATAGTGATATTTGATCTCTATGTGTTTCGACCTATCGTGAAATACTGGGTTCTCAGACAGCTTCACACAACTCTGGTTATCACAGAAGATACCAATAGCATCCAACGGGAGATCAAATAACTCAAACAATAGCTTCCGAAGCCATACTACCTCACAACTAGCTGAACAGGCTGCAACATACTCTACCTTAGCTGTACTCAGTGCTACGCAGGACTGCTTCCTGCTAAACCAAGAGATCACACCTGATCCCATACTAAAGCAGCACCCAGATGTGCTCTTCCTATTTGCAGCACTGCCTGCCCAATCTGAATCAACATAACCTTGCAGGTTAAACTTTTGATTCGCTTCATACTTGAGCCCATAATCAACTGTACCCTTCAGGTACCTCAGAATATGCTTTACAGCAACCAGGTGGACACTCCTCGGATCCGTCAGGAACTGGCTCAATGTGTTCACCGCAAAGCAAATATCTAGTCTCGTGTTCGTCAGGTACATCAAGGACCCAATCATCTGACGATACATAAAGACATCAATCGGCTCAGATGAAGCATCACAAAGAAGCTTCAGATTCGATGCCATACGTGTGGCCATGGCCTTGTAATCCATCATCCCAAACCTCTTCAGAATCTTTACTGCATACTTCCCTTGTCCAAAGAGTATTCCATCTGTACTCTGCCACACCTCCATGCCAAAAAAAAATAGTGCATCAGCCCCAAGTTCTTCATCTCAAACTTGGCAGCAAGCTTCCGCTGCGTGTAGGCAATCAATCTATCATCTCTTGTTACAAACAGGTCATCCACATACAATAAGAGTATCCCTGGATTGCCTTCCTCAACCTTGTAGTAAAGGTTGGAACCCGCTTTACTCTTGGTAAAGCCCAAGCTAGATAGGAAATTGTCCATCCTACCATACCAAGTTCTGGGAGCTTGCTTCAAGCCATACAAGGCCTTCTTCAATCTGCACACATATGACTTCCTGTCATGTGTTTCAAAACCGAGTGGCTGCTCCACATACACTTCTTCTTCAACTACACCATTCAAGAAAGCTGTCTTGAAATCCATCTGGTGTATCTTCTATTTCATCACTTTAGCCAGAGCAAGTATGGAAGTGTATGTGGCTATGCTTGATCTTGTAGATCCTCTTGGAAGTCACTACAGACTCCTCTTCAGGTCTTGGGATTGCATCCCAAACATCTTTCTTCATGATCGACGGATCATGGCATTCTTCTCGTATCCTGGGAACTTCAATATCTTCAATAGATAATTTTGTTGCTTGAACAAATGTTGTAGTCCTTCTTTTGTAGGTGAAGGTATACAGTCTTTCATAAAAAACAAGTTAAATTGCATGATTAGAAACATCTCATAATTTTCAGACAAATTCTTACACATAAAGAAATATGTCATACAGTCATGCAATTATCCTAGCCAATGCTTCAATACAACATTTATCCATGTTCCATAACTTTCTAGATGCCTTCCAGTCTCTACCATAACATTGTTAAGAGTTTGCATAGCTCCCAACATGTCAGCAAAGAGGTTTCATTCTAGATAAGTAGCATTGGAATGTTGTACAGTGCCATAGGCCTACTTACCCATCAAATGCATATTAGTAGTAAGCTTTTTCATTAATGCAATCATTCTCATATGCATAATACACATCCTAAATCTAGGAACATAAGCATATACATCATCGAACAATATTATTTAAACAAACAAATATGTAAAATACTTATCTTTGTTTGTTTGTTGGGTGGACTCCCTCTGAGTCTTTGCTTCCTTGCAGGAGCAACTGGAGTGTGCTCCCTCTTGATCTTTGCTTCCTGGATTATTTGTCCTTGAACTTATATTCATTCTTAATCACTATGCATGCTTATTAGTATCATTATTGTGATATCCTCGAGGTCTCAAACATTCATTAGTATAATCTTATCAAAACACAATAATCTCAAGCATGTATAGTCAGGATCATTTCAAACAGAAATAATAAGCATTCTTATGGTTAGTCATAAATTAGAGTGAGAAACATAATATACCTAAACCCGTGATTACTCAAACCTATGACTCTTCTGGTAAGACATATCATCAATTAAGGTAAGAAACATAATATGTATAAACCCTAGATTACTCAAACTTGTAACTTCAAGAGTAATCATATCAATCATACAAAAGTATAAGATATATAACAAAACATACCTGGTCATCATATTTGCTAGTTATGTCTAGCAATGTGTTCTTGTTCTCTTCAATGACCTGCATAACTTATAAGTTAACCTTTGCAAAAACAATTTATACATACCTCTATGTGATTCATGACTATGGATGAATCTTTGTCTTCATGTCACCATGGCATGTTCAGGTTGTCCCTTCAATTTGTACAATCCTCCCTCTTGCTCTCCAATCACTACTGCATTATCGATGGTCTTTCCCTTTGGCCACATTAGAACTTGGCCATCCACAAATGCAACCCTCATACCTTTTGCATTCAATGCGGATATGGAGTGTAGGTTTTTCTTGAGCCCAGGTACATACAAAACATCTTTCATCTTCAAGGATTTTCCAGAATCTAGGTTGTAGGAGGCTTCACCACTTCCTTTGATAGGGTATTGATAGTCATCCCCAAGTTTCACTTTATGGGGTGATTCATGTTCAGATAGACTTACAAAAGATTCTTTACACCCAGTCATGTGTTTGGAAGCCCCACTGTCAATTAACCAATCATTACAACCATGAGAGATAGTACCTGTGAGAGCAGAGATTAGAACATACTCTTTTTCACTTGATGAGTCATCATCACTTTCTGCCCTAGCCTTCTTCTTTGGAGGTTCATCATCTTCGATAACATGAGCATGGAAATTTCTTTTGCTACCCTTCTTCTTCTTGCTGGAGTTGTTGTTGTTGTTGTTATCCCTTTTGTTATTGGGACATTTTGAAGCAAAGTGACCCTTCTCATTGCATGTGAAGCACCTTAGGTCCTTTTTATTCTTTTGGTAATAGAGAGTGGATCTCTTTTGCTGAGAGTGCTCCCTCTTAGGCTTGCTTCTTTTGGTGTGGGCTGCGAGAGCTTGATCTTCACTTCCCATCTTTGAGCTACAAGTCTAGCTTCTTCTTGAGAGCATTCCTCCCCTAGTCTACTGAAGGAGATCAATTTCTTTCTTGCACAAATTCCTTGGATAAAGGAATCCCATGACCTAGGTAGGCCATTCAGAGTGGTCATCACAATTTCTCAATTCTCCACCACTTCATCTACTGCTTCAAGTTGTTCCTTGATCTGAGAGACTTTGGAGAAATAAGATTGAATGGTTTCTCCATTCAACATCTTGACCCCCTTCAATTGATTCCGCAGAGTCATCTTCCGATTTATATTCTTCCCTTCAAATAACTTGGTCAGGGAGTCAAACATCTCTTTGGGTGTCTTTAGAGAAGACAAATGAGGTATGAGATGGTCTTTGATAGAATCGGCAATGATTCTCTATGCCTTGACCAAGTTCTTCTTATGCAATACCTTAGCTTCTTCATCCTCTGGGATAGGGATGTCTTCTTTTATATATGAGTCCAACTCATTCTCTTCCAGGATTAACCCAATCCTATACTTCCAGGCTCGGAAGTTATTAGCCCCTTCAAGCTTATCCTCAAGCTTGGTGTGGTGAGACATCTTTAAGGAGTACTTCAAATGGAAATAGAAAAGATTTAGGTCTTACCACTTATTTTGCTGAAAACTAGATCTGGTCTCGGATTAGGGTTTGTCGGAAAAACCCTAAAAATTCAATAAGTGAATTTCAACTTTCTGAAAGGATAGAAAGATGCGCCTTGATGAGTTGACCAGCATGGTGTATTCAGAGTTTGAGATTTGCAAAGCTTCACCCTTCATAAATGCCTTATGTCTTCCCGGGTTCACTAAGGAGGACCCTGAATTAAGGTTTGAGTTTCCCGGAGATCTACCCAGCCAAAAATCTCGATCCAAAGCTCTAAACTTTGATTTTTGCAAGGAGCTTCTAGCTATGTCTTCATATTCCAGAAATTCCTATTTTTGTGGAAACCCTAATTTTTAGGGCCAAATCTGAAAAAGCTTAGAATTGATTTTTGATTAGACAGATAGATTCTCCTTGATGAGTAGAGTCAATCTACTATATTGGTTTTCCAAAATATATGGAGAGAAACCCAATAAACAAGAAACCCTAGTTTCCGTCACTGCACAATGTCTTCTTCTCAGGTTAGCTCTGATACCATGTTAAATTTTGAGCATTAATTCACAATACTCTAGGATCTTTACTGAGAGAATAACATGTACAGTATATCAATGCATAACAATCATAATAAGCATCACAAGAATCAAAAGTATGAGAGACAAGAGACACAGAGTTTCTATGGGGAAAACCCTAAGGTGAAAAACCCCACAACTT
This sequence comes from Larix kaempferi, assembly GCA_027924585.1. Classification (NCBI taxonomy): domain Eukaryota; kingdom Viridiplantae; phylum Streptophyta; class Pinopsida; order Pinales; family Pinaceae; genus Larix; species Larix kaempferi. Next base: position 25,385,928 of record BSBM01001346.1, read on the forward strand.
CCTTAGAGATAGAGAGAGCAATGGCTCAACCAAAGTACAACCAAAATACACTGAGATAGTCTCCTAGTAGCAGATGATCCTCCTCCTCACTAGTGCGCCACTTTCTGAGTGAGAGAAGTGTGTGTTTCCAAGTGATCAAATAGAGATCTCCCGATCTCTATTTATACTTAACCTATTTGCCCAGTTACACTATGGGGCCAACTTCTCTAGCTAGGTACATCCACAATATAATATATATATCAGGGCCGACCCCACACATGGTGGTCTAATAACCCTTCGGCAAGTACACACACTTGCGACACTTGTCAATACACATGACGACACTTCCTTATAGAAGAATAACACGTCTCTTATGTCTCTTATAAGGGTACAATAAATATATATGAAATACATAGATGAAATACATAGATGAAATACATTTCGAAGTTACATATACATCAACACCCAGGATATCAGAAAATAATTGCTACAACAAGAAAATATTATTTCTGGCTAGGGATGAAGAAGGACATCGCTGAATACATTTCTAGGTGCATGAAATGTCAGCAGGTGAAGGTTGAACACCAACACCCAACAGGTTTATTGCATCCATTGCCAATCCCATAATGGAAGTGGGAAGTAATTTCCATGGATTTTATTACAGGTTTGCCAATGATGGTGAGACAACATGATTCCATCATGGTGGTGGTGGACAAGTTAACAAAGGTAGCACATTTTATACCGGTTAAGTCCACACATAAAGCCGATGCCATTGCAAATATTTTCATGAAGGAAATTTTCAGATTACATGGATGCCTAAGGCAATAATTTTCGACAGGGATACCAAGTTCATTTCCAATTTTTGGAAAGGTCTCTTTGCAGATTTGGGTACACAGTTGAACTTTAGTACCGCATATCATCCTCAAACATATGGGCAAACAGAAAGAGTAAATCAGGTGCTTGAAGACATGCTTCGCATGTATGATGGACAAACCATCCAAGTGGGAGGATTATCTACACCTGGTAGAGTTTGCATATAATAATGGGAAACGAGCATCATTGGGAATAAGTCCATATGAGGCTTTGTACGACAGAAGGTATAGGATACCAGTGACTTGGGATAATCCAGTGAACATAATTGTACTTGGGCCGGAATTGCTTGAGGAAATGGAACAAGAGGTTGCAAAGATCAGGCAAAATTTAAAAGCAGCTCAGGATAGACAGAAAAGCTATGCAGATAAGCTTAGAGTGCATAAGGAATTCAGTGTTGGGGATCATGTGTATCTTATAGTGAGGCCAAGGAAGAGTTCCTTAAAGCTTGGGGGTTGTGCCAAGCTATCACCTAGATATTGTGGGCCATTTGAAGTGCTTGAAAGAATGAGCCAGTTGCATATAGACTTGCATTGCCTGCTAGCACTAGAGATCATAATGCTTTTCATGTCTCTTTGCTTAAGAAATATGTACATGATCCTAACCATGTGATTAATTGGGATGTGATCTAGGTGGAACCCGAGGGAGAGTTCCAAATTGACCCATTGCGCATCCTAGACAAGAAGGTAACATTCCTCTGGAACCGAGCCATCGGACAGGTAAAGGTGCAATGGAAGCACTACAGTCCCGATGAGGCTACATAGGAGCTGGAGGATGCCATGAGAGTGGCATATCCATTTTTGTTCAATTTTGATGAGCACTGAGGACAGTGCTAATGTAAGGGGGAGGGGAATGTAATATCCCGATTTTGACCCTATTGCATTAAAATTGTAAATGATGTAAATATCGTTATTTAATCATGGTGAGGAGCTTAAGGCCAAGGCCCTACCATCGATTTAGCTTTGTATGTATCGGCAATTAAAAAAGATGACTATGGTTCTTGTGTTGGACATGCATAATGTAAATTAAGACATCATGTAAATATGAATTTTAATGAAATACCCACAACTAGATATGCAATGCAACAAAGAGATGGGGGCATGATTTCACAAGGAATAGGGAGGGAAATTATTCAAACCCTTGAGCCAATGGTGTTAATCCATGTGTCAATGAGAAAACCCATAAACCACCAACTACCCATTTTGACTTATGCACCCAATCATTTAATTCTTCCAAGAGTTGGTTGAGGCAGTTAATGCCTTGGGAATGGAGAGGTATGGCAGCTAATTTCGTGCATGGGCAAGCCATCAACCTAGGAATTCGTATTTTTGCTTCTTGGGCAAGAAAACACCCATGAAATGGTGCCCAAAGCCATCTTTCACCCATGGCCTTTGCTCTCTCACGCAGTCTGAGCTAGCTGGGGCTTTCCCCATCATGTTTTTCGTCTTTTTCCTGCATTTTCCATGCATGGGAATTCGTTTTTGTATTGCACAATGGATGGGAGGAAGGGAGCCACGATTTTGGGGTTTATGGAGGCCGTTTTTGTCCCTTGAATGCCCATAAACGTTTTCTGGAAACGATTTTGCTCTCCCAGGGTTGATTCCCCAATTTCCATTTCATTTTTGGTTGCCCCACGTTTTTCTGAAGCTAATGGAAACCCCTTTTTGGACATCCCACTGTAAAAACATTTCCCTTCATGCCTAGCACTTGCACTTTTGCTGTTATGTGCATCTCTATTTTGGTTTGAACCTGTGAGCAAGAAATTGGAGTGGAAGTGGACCAGAATTGTCTTGATAAACCTAGTGAGGAAGGTAACCTCTCGAGAAGATCAAAAGGGCTGGTTACTCTTCTATGCATACCTAGAAGAACACTAGAATGAGAGGTATGGCCTGAGGGACTGTGCAGTAGTGAAGGGAATACTTCCTTGTTCCAGGTGTGTAGGTATTATGGGGACCAAGCTAGATAGATCTTGTAGAGGGAATCCATATCTCTATGGTTGAGCTCACTAGCTTAGCAATTCTTCCTTTCCATTGCCTTAGTAGCCTGATAAACCCAACTGTGGATTGGCTTGGCTGATTTTGGTGTATCTTGGCTATGTGTGAGTATGTTGTTCCCTTTTCCTTGTAGAAATCATGCCCAGCTTGGGGGTGGAAATTGTGCTGAGAGATTGACGAGCATAATTGGCCTATGGTTGGGTGGAACGTTGCAGTTGCATAGCCAGTTGCTCGGGACTACTTTGTTTCAAGATAAGTACTCTCTTTTATAATTCTGCAATGTCTTTATTTAATGGCTGTCATGAAAATGTTGAATGTATGTTAGATATTAACATGATTTTAATTCCGTTTTGTTTAATTACTATGTGCATATGTACATGTCTTTTATTATCAGTGAATTTTACTTATTGGGGATGTGAGATTTTCTAGTTCACAAGATTCTCCTTTAGTGATCAAGGAAAATGAGGAGGTTGATGTTCCAAACATCGATTTAGAGACTCGAGATGAGCTAGATTTAAAGAGAGATTAAGGGATATTAGGTGCGGACATGCCCTCACCTTTTATGCCAACAAGTAAGGATCCAAAATGGCTCACTCATAAATTGCAAAAGGCTCAAGAGCATATATGGTCACCCAAATCTTCAGTGAGGGTGAGTATACCTCCTAGGAGATATGCTAGTCATATTGCACTAGTTTCTTCCATTCATGAGCCCTTTAATTGTCCAAAGGAGGAAATGCATGATACTTTGATGGAGGATGATGTTGAGATTGACTCTAGGTTTGCAGCTAAAGGGAGCATTGTAAAGTACAATTATGAGGTTGATAGATTCTCTCGGACAAATGGAGTTAACCATGATGCCACTATTGCTTCAACATTCTCTCGGGATGAGGGAGTTGACCTAATTTAGGTTGTTTCACTTGTTAAACATTTTGAGGTGTATGAGAGGAATTCTCATGTTCACAGTTTGTTGGTAGCCTTACTTGGGTTGTTACCTACACCACAAAATTTGTATTTTGGGATCAATGAATTGACTTATGCATATTTTTTATGTGTGACTTTGATAGATATGATCCACTTATGTTGGTCTTGTATGGAGATGTGATTATATTTGCAAGATGTCTCAAGCATCTCATTATGTGGTTTTTAGAGATTTTGGCCCATGATTTTGACTTGGAGGATGTGTAATGCCCTCCGCCGCATATTGCATTAGTGCTAGGGGGCATGCCGAGGTTATAGTGTAGGCATGGGAAATACTCGTGGTGGTCACACGAGAAGGTCCCATCCCTACATAATAGTATTAGACTATCTAGGTTTATATTAATAATACTTTATGGGGCATGGGATTCATAAGAAAATAAATATATAACTTTACAAAGTAAGCTAAGTTTATTGTGGCTTAGGAAAATAAATAAAATATCTAAATATGATCTATTATTTATTTAGTGGCCCTTTTTGCATGGGAATGTTTGCATGTGGACATGTGTCCATCATAGGGGAGCTTGGAAAGCTTAAATAGGAGGAAGGAGAGGGGGAATGGGCTCCCCCCCACTGGGTTCATCTTCCTTATTAGCCTTAGGTGTTTGGGGTAAATGGAGGTTTGGAGGCTGTGGGGAGGATACTAGAATTTTGTTTCTGATATGCGGCTAGCTTGGTATTGTTGAGTGAGGGATTAGGGGCTCTCAGTCCGTGACTGAGAGGTTGGTTGGGAGGAGAGCGATCCCCCCACAAGTGGTTTCAGAGCTATTATTGATGGACATTCTACTCGCTTCAAGGGTACAACTATAAGTTTAACTTACGAAGTCAGGTATGTATTATTGATTATCCCTCATTTTTCTATTAGTGTTTGGGGAATTTATTTCTGGATGAGAAAATTCTGCTGCATATTGCATTAGTGCTAGGGGGCATGCGGAGGTTATAGTGTAGGGATGGGACATACTCGTGATGGCCACATGAGTAGGTCCCATCCCTACATAATAGTATTAGACTATCTAGGTTTATATTAATAATATTTTGTGGGGCATGGGATTCATAAGAAAATAAATATATAACTTTACAAATTAAGCTAATTTTATTGTGGCTTAGGAAAATAAAAAAAAATCTAAATATGATCTATTATTTATTTAGTGGTCCTTTTTGCATGGGAATGTGTTGCATGTGGACATGTGTCCATCATAGGGGGTCTTTGAAAAGCTTAAATAGGAGGAAGGAGATGGGAGAGGGGCTACCCTCCACCGGGTTCCTCTTCCTTATTAGCCTTAGGTGTTTGGAGTAAATGGAGGTTGTGGGGAGGATACTAGGATTCTGTTTATGATATGTTGTTGGCTTGGTATTGTTGAGTGAGGGCTCGGGGGCTCTCAGTCTGTGACTGAGAGGTTGGTTGGGAGGAGAGCAGTCCCCCCACACGTGGTTTCCTGGGAAATTTCCTCCAATGGAAGACTTGGTTGTGTCAAATGTGCAACCGTAAGTTAATTCTTCGGTCCATGTATGTTTTCGGAATGGCCCTCTCTTTATCTATTGTTTGGTGTCTCTGCATTTCATGAGAATAATTGGATCTTTGGGCAAACAATTATTTTATGTTTACATTTATTGTTAATGAGACAAAATTATAAATTCCGTGAAATAAATGTGATATTCTTAGATGTATATTATGTACATTTAGCTTATTAGGGACGTGGGGTTTTACAGGATGTTGGAGTTTGGCAGTTTGCTTTTGTTCCAAGATTATGTTCCTTTTGATTTACAAGTGGTCAATATTCTCTAGATGATTGAGATGTTGTGATAGCATGGGTCATAGATTATTTACAAGTGATAGTGGTTGATTCTAGGACTGCAACAAGTACACATTTGTAGGTGGCAAATTTGGTGGAGTAGCAAAGGTAGTTGAGTGATGTATGTGTAAACACTTTCCTCATAAAGAGGGAGTGATAGCTTTTGGGGTTAATTCAAAATTGTTTACAACATATTTGGAGGTGTTTCATGAGATTTGGGATACATGGTGCATGCTCGACCCCTAGATGGTCTGTGATGGATTTGCACATTGGGGATGGCTTACTCAATGGTTGCTTTACCTTAGATAGGTGCTTGCTTGGCATTCTTCCCAATGCATTGGATTTCTCTTGAGAGATTGGGTGATGTCCTTCATGAGGCCACATGGAGATGGTTGTTTGCTTGGAAAACGCCCTACTAGGAGGAGGAGCATTACGTGACTTAGAGGAGGGAATCGGGCCCTAGATAGTATGGGGTAGCCTGGATTCATGTATTGAGGCTTGGAGTTGGTTTGGGGATACTTGGGTTGTGACAGTGTTCATGAGGGAGAGTGGACCTAGTGGAGTAGATGGGTTAGGAGGAGCAATGACGCGTGTGTAGGCTTGTGACCAAGGATTATGGACACATCTTGTGTGGATGCATCACCTTGGAGCCCTTATTGTGTATGACATCCCCTAGGAGCTTGACATGTGTACTCTTAGAGTGTAGTAATCCACTCATGTGAACTTACATGTGATTATTTTAGTTTGCTTGTAAGGACAATGACCCACATTGTATTGTTGTTACACCAAAATCTCGTCATCATGAGTCATGTGTCAACTCCGTGTCTTAATCCCTGAAGTTTCCTTGGATGAAAACATCCAGAGCAAGTTGTTGTCCTTATGTTTCCACAATGTCTAGCTTCATTGACGCATCCTTCTTTCCAGCAAGAGGCGCTAGACCATGTGGTGGACTCCAGGAATGGGTAACTAATTAGGGTAGCTATACTGGAAGTATACTTTAATTATCAACCAGGGAGCGTACAAATTTAAGAGATGCTAGGCACTATATGTGCACTATAGGGTGATCTTTGTCATTTTGAATGTTCAATGTATCCTAAAGAATGCTCTAAGGGAATAGGAAGTATTGTTCTAGAAAAACTAGGAAGCAAGAAATATGAAAGCATGTAAATCCATTAATCCAAAATGTTGAAAAACTGATAAATCTATTCTATTAACCCAATGCTGAAAACTGATAAATTTTAGTCTAAGAATTCAATGCTGAAAACTGGTAAATCTAATCTAGGAATTGATTGCTGAAAACTGGTAAATCTAGTCTAGGAATTTCAATGCTGGAAAACAATCAAATTCTGTCTACCAAATCAAATATTGAAAGCCATTAAACCCTGTCCTATTCAAATCAAATGCTGAAATATTTAACCTCTATGTGATCAAACTTAAATAAGGAAAGTATGCGTGAAATCATAGATCTAAATCGTTATCTGGAAATGGTATAAAAATGCTAGAACTCATATATAAAACATGCCTGCGCGGATGGCACACACATGATACGGACAGTGCGTTACAGAACTACGGAAACAATGTTATCGAACTATAGAAGAAAATCGGTTGTACTGAAATCAGAATCTGATGTCTAAACAAATACCAAAGTACTTTTACACATCATGATGATTGAAACAATTAATAAAATGCATGAGAAATACCTGTAATGAAACATGAGACTACTGATCTACGTAGTGAGGGGGCCCTCCCCAACACGTATTTCACAAGGAAAAAAATATTATGAACTCAAAGAATTAATATAACACTGATCTTCCATTATCAAGTCATAAATCCATGTTTTAGGAAAATGTAAAACAAAGTTGTCTCAAATACAAAAATATGCTGAATATTGTTTTTTCCAAATGTATCCAGACCCCCTGTTATTCAAGAGGTCCCTATTTATTCTTACTTCTAACCTAGCTCTACATTGTAAACAATGATCCTACTTAATAGGAGTCCTTCCTATAAATCAAGGGAAATGGATCGCTGAGTCACTCATGATCTTCAGTCTTGAGCTTGATTACTTGTTACTTTTTCAGGTCACCGATGCCCTGCTCACACACGCCTGAATTTATATGATTAGCACATAAAATACTTAAAGCATAAGGAAAGATAATCACTAAACTACTTCATTAAATATTCAAACAAATGCATTCTCCCCTATAAAAAGAGGTGTTTTCCTTATCCTTTCTTGCTCGTGTGTGGCATAACAGGGGTCTATAGAGTACCTATATCCTGGGCTCATCATCTCCCCTAGACTTGAAGATGTTACCCATCCTTGGGTGACACATCCAGATCCATGACGGCCTCCCTGATATCCCAGGTGACAACTCGAGGAGTTCCTGCCTATCTGTAATAACCTTGAGTTTGATCTTCTTTATCCCATACTCTCCTTTCCTCCTCTTCATCAATCTGCCGCTTAATAACCAGAGGGAGGAAGAAAGGTGGGCTTAATTTCATACCTATCCACCTGAGTTGGTTCCTTATTAAAGAATCTCTATAAAACTTTGCTCTGGTGAGTGCAGTTTCCAGCCTAAGGGGGGAGTGAGGCTCCCTCTTTTTCAAATCCTGTGAGATTCTTGTCCACCTCTCACCGATGGCTTCCTAAAATTCTCTGTAGGTGCATTGAGTGGTGATGTGAAAATGTGAAACCCTTTCCTGCTGTTTTTTGGGAAGTATGGGAATTAGATCTTCATCTGAGGTGATGGCAAGGTGATCCTGAATTACCTTCTCGGGATGAGTTGCTTCAACTCTGATCCACAGTGGGTTCTGCCATTCTTCTGTGAGGTAGAGATGAACATCTTGGGCTCTCTCTATTTCATGGTTCATCCAAGAGCATAGTGCTCTTAACTGGAAGTCACCCATGTAGGGATTCAACAACCAATTGGGTGAGTTTGGTACCACAAAATTATGCAGGAAAAATTCGCATAATTGATCTTTTTCTAATTTGGTGCAAACAAGGGAGGTGTCTCAAAATTCATTAGGGGTGGTTAATTCCAAGGGTAGGCCTTGCTTCAGCTTCTGTAATTGGAACCTGCCCCATTTCTCTTTCAGGTAAACTGTGTATACCGTGGATGGTGGTCTGAAGCCCGTTATATCTTCATAAATTTTGGCAGTGGTGGTTAAAGTATCTTCCAACTGTAGGATTTTCTGATCTCTTTGAGCCAACTCCTCCTGGGCTTGGCCCAATTTTTCTTTTAGTGCTGAATTTTGCTACTTCACTAGCTTCAATTCCCCCGCATGCTGCATTTTTAATATTTGGGGTTTTTCATGTATAAATGGTGGGGATGCTGGTGAAACTAGTTGGCTTTTGTGGAGCCTTGCTTCAATTTTTAAGGGAGCCAGCTCTTCTCTAACTTTTTCCATCTCGGCCAATGCCTCAGTCAGCTGGTCATTGATTCCAGTGTTTACATTTTCATTTGTAGGGTTCCACTGGAAGGTATCCTCTTCTACAGGTGTAGAAGGGTCATCCTGCTCTGCCTCGAAATATTTAGAGTCAGATAGGTTCTGTATTATGGGGATGGCCTCTTTTTCTTCCTTTCTTGTATGCTTGGCTTTGTTCTGCTGTGCCAACCTTCCACTATATCGTTTTGACCCTTGTTTGCTGGTAGAAACCCTTGAGGTTTTCGGGCGAGAGGAATTCTTGGAATGCTTTATTCTGATCAGAGTGTCAACCATGACCTCGTTATCGCTGTCCAGGTCAATTTTGCGTTTGGCTCCTGACGCAGAGGTGGATTTTAATTTTGATCTAGAGGCCAAGGGTATGACTGGATTAGGCATGCCTTTCATCCTTTGCACGTCTTCAACTGAGACCAGAACAAATTCCTCCCACAAGAGCTCTGGTATTTTCACCTTTAATTCTTCACAAATAATTAACTTGATCAGTCCATGGTGAGCCAGTGCATCCTCCTTCCCTTGCACTACCTTCTTGCTCATTTCCCAGAGAGATTGCAGAAGGTAGAAGGGAATGCTGATGTTATTGTTTGATCTAATATGGACCCTATGCCTTAAGAGCTCCAGAATTCTGAAATGGAAGGTTGGGATTAACTGAGCCTCTCTGTGCATGTTATATACTTCAAGACAATGGAAGCCAACTCATCCCATGGCGTAGGCATGGTGTCTCTTTTAACCCCGTTCTTGTCTTCCTCATATCTTCCCCCCTGTCCAAAGAAAGCTGCTTTCGCCCTTTGAATAGCTTCTCTATCATCTCTACCCCAATGTATCCCCATGGGTAATCCTGTATACTTTGCAATTGCTTCTTCATCGAGCTTGATGCGTAGTCCCCTCACCCGAGTGACATATTGTTCTTCCTTTATGTGCTTCAAATTCTCGGTAAATTCTAAGGCTAATGCTGTGTCGGATCCTCTCAGGCTCATAATAAATGGCATCCATCCTGCTGTGCGGAGGATGGCCAACACCTGCGGATTTTCATATATAGGAGTGTGGTCTTCTGGCTCACTCTTCTTGAATCCTTTTGTCATTTCTTAGTTTTCTAAATAATCACCAAACCACAAAACTTTGAGGGTGGATGACTTACTCGACTGCTTTGGAATCGATCGTCGATTTGTGAGCAGCTTGCTGGCTCATTGGCGAGTCCAACTTTCAGTATTCTTCCTTTCTGAGAAACTTGTATTGCTAAATTGGGTCTTCTTTCATATCTGACTGTCTTACTTTACTATTTTTATGCACTCATCCTCATTATTGTGCATCGTGTTTGCCGTCTTATGCATTCCTTTACATTATTGCACATTGCATTGCTTTACATTATTGCACATTTCATTGATGCTTTGATCATTGGAGGATATGGCGGCTATGGAGGTCATCATTCTCCTGACGTGGCTAAGGTAGGTCATCATGATCCAGTAAGGTTACCCTGATCCGTGCCGCCAAACTAATTGGAAAGTTGTCCTCAGCTTTGAAAAATAGTCATTTTTGTGGGGAGAATGATTTGATTTGAAAATAAAACAAAGAGTTCAGTGGTTACCTGTTATGCTAGCATACCTTAGCGGATGATGTGGGCTTGTTTGTAATGGAGCCCTCCAGTTTGATGAGTATGGATATGGATTTCCATAATTCATTGGTGGTTGAGAAAAAGGTGGGGGGTAGGGAGAATAAGGCTGTGTGTAATATGGCTGTTGATACAGTGTTTGGACTTGCTGCCATTGGTTTGGAGTTGCTTGAGTTGGCCATGTGGTTGATGCCGAGGGGTTCCAATTTTGTTGATTACTTCCTTGGTTAAAATATGCTTGGTTGTTGGGTTGGAATGGCCTAGCAAAATTGTTTCTTCTTTGATTAACAAAATAGAGTTGTTCCATAGTAACTTCAGATGTGGGGTCTTGAATGGCAGCTTTGCATGATGGAAGTAGTGGGCATTTATCAGTAGAGTGATCATCAGTGCAGAGGCCACATATTTCTATTATATTTAATGTGCATTGTCCCTTTTCATGTTTCTTTCTACAGCGTGGGCAAAACACTGCCAATGCTTGGTTTATCTCATCATGTTTCTTCTTTATTTGTAGTGCATCCAATTGCATTGTTAGGGACTGAAGGATATCAGTTTTCATATCATCCAGAAGATTTCCTAAATCAAACTTTGTGAGGTTTGGTCCTGAAGATGATGATCCTCCAGTAAATGTATGTGTATCCCGTGTCCCACTTTTACCTTTTCTAGATCTAGAATAGTTCTTGAATATTTGTAGAATTTGGTCATAGGTTTTCTGGAATATATCCCCATCTCCTAATAGGTTCAAGACTTCTAGATTTTCTTTTTTGATTCCTCTAAGAAGGACAAGTTTTAATGATTCTTGATCTAGGGTACAGTGACTAGCTCTTTTGTAACTCAGTTGAAAGCGTTGTGCATAGTCTTCTAGTGATTCTCTTTCTCCTTGTTGCATCTTGAAGATTTCATCTCTTGTATCTTTTTCCTTACAGTAGTCCCTATATTTTTCCAGGAAGGATTGTTTCATTTCGTCCCAGGTGAAGATATTGTTCCCTTCTAGGCTCATGAACCATCTAAGTGATAGACATTTTAATGTAGAAGGAAAGAGTCTCAGTTTTTGTGCATCAGTAGTATAACCAAAAGACCTACAAACTACCTCAAATTCAAATAAAAATTTGTCAGGGTCTTATGAGGTTAAGCCATGGAAGTTTGACAGATTATTAGGGTTGATGTTCTTCATTCTGGCATCCCCAAGAGGTACACTAATGGGAGAAGTAAATAGTTCTCTATGTTCATCCTCTTCTTCAGCCATAGTATTATTTGAGCTAGAGGTAGCAAAGTAGTTATCATGGTGTGGATCATAGCTGGAATCATTTTCTTTGTCAGAGTTGAGGAATTCCAATTGAGAATGTTCAGAGTTGGTCTTGCTCATAGGGTGGTTAGGCAAGAATCATCCAAATTCATCCCTCTTTCATCAAGGCATTCATAGTAAAAATTTTATGATTTTTTTCTTTTGTAAGATGTCTCCTATAGATTAAGAACCTCCCTAGCAACGGCGCCAAAAAAGTGGTGGACTCCAGGAATGGGTACCTAATTAGGGTAGCTATACCAGAAGTATACTTTAATTATCAACCAGGGAGCATACAAACTTAGAGATGCTAGGCACTATATGTGCACTATAGGGTGATCTTTGTCGTTCTGAATGTTCAATGTATCCTAAAGAATGCTCTAAGGGAATAAGAAGTATTGTTCTAGAAAAACTAGGAAGCAGGAAATATGAAAGCATGTAAATCCATTAATCCAAAATGTTGAAAAACTGATAAATCTATTCTATTAACCCAATGCCGAAAACTGATAAATTTTAGTCTAGGAATTGAATGCTGAAAACTGGTAAATCTAGTCTAGGAATTGAAAGCTGAAACCTGGTAAATCTAGTCTAGGAATTTCAATGCTGGAAAACAATCAAATTCTGTTTACCAAATCAAATACTGAAAGCGATTAAACCCTGTTCTATTCAAATCAAATACTGAAATATTTAACCTCTATGTGATCAAACTTAAATAAGGAAAGTGTGCGTGAAATCATATATCTGAATCATTATCTGGAAATGGTATAAAAATGATGGAACTCAGATATAAAATATGCTTGCGCGGATGGCACACAGAGGACTACGGACAATGCATTACAGAACTATGGAAACAGTGTTATCGAACTACAAAAGAAAATCGTTTGTACTGAAATCAGAATCTAATGTTTAAACAAATACCAAAGTACTTTCACACATCATGATGATTGAAAAAATTAATAAAATGCATGAGAAATACTTGTAATGAAACACGAGACTCCTGATCTACGTATTGAGGGGGCCCTCCCCAACACGTATTTCAGGAGGAAAAAGAAACTTATGAACTCAAAGAATTAATATAACGCTGATCTTCCATTATTAAGTCATAAATCCATGTTTTAGGAAAACGTAAAATAGAGCTGTCTCAAATAAAAAAATATGTTGAATATATTGTTTTTTCCAAATGTCTCAAGACCCCCTGCTATTCAAGAGGTCCCTATTTATTCTTACTTCTAACCTAGCTCTACATTGTAAACAATGATCCTGCTTAACAGGAGTCCTTCCTATAAATCAGGGGAAAATGGATCGTTGAGTCAGTCATGATCTTTAGTCTTGAGCTTGATTACTTGTTACTTTTTTTAGGTCACATGCGCCCTACTCACACACGCCTTAATTTATATGATTAGGACATAAAACGCTTAAAGCATAAGGAAAGATAATCACTAAACTACTTCATTAAATAATCAAACAAATGCATTCTCCCCTACAAAAAGAGGTGTTTTCCTTATCCTTTCTTGCTCGTGTGTGGCATAACAAGGGTCTTACATAAATATTCTTCTTGCTTTAATTTGATCATTTGATATTCTTGGTCTTACACTCATAAGAAGAAGAAAGGCTTGTTTCAGATTTGTGTGCATTTGAGTTAGACAAGATTATTGAGTGTTTTTCTTTGTCTTGCATTTGATTGGAAACGTTTATGGAATCCTTCTTTCCATGTCTTATATGTATCTTTTTCGAGTGTAAAAAGATAGGAAACATATTAGAAGTATAGCATTTGGTGTTGATAGAATGATCTCTTCTTTGCCACTCTAGGATGATTTGAGGTGCATGATTTTTAAATTTTCGTTTTGAAAAAGTTAAAATTGCATTTGCATGGGGTTGTGCATTTGGGAAGAAAAAATCTCTCTCTCTCCTTCTTAAGTAGGACTTCATAGAAACAAAGACTTGCATTTTCATATAGATCAGATTTTCATCTTGTTTAAATTCCAAGTCTTCACTTCATGGATTCACTTAACCGTACAAGATAAAATCAAGTGCTAGTTTAAGTTAAAAACTTTTAGCAACTTGTGTGTTAGGTTAGAGACGTGTTCCAACATCTTTAACTGTGGCAGCTGTCGTTATTTGCCTACACTGCATCCTGGGGCTTGTAGTTCTTCCACGTACCAATCGATATATCAAATGACCTTTCACGTACCTTCGGGTATATAGAAAGGTACTTCACGTACTCGATAGTATATTGGAAGGATCTTGTAGTACGGTTGTGCATTAGACATCACCACTACAAATTGGCGCTCCCATGTACCTTGAGTATATCGGGAGACCCCATTAGGATTCCTGGAACCATCCGAGCGAACCTTTTGACTGTCTTGTTGTCGCAATACACCGAGAACAGCACTCGGGGAGATTACTACGCACGTACTGTTAGGTAGTCGGGTTATATGACCAAGGGTACGGTCCCAATCCTCCTTGGTTAGTGCTCTGAAAAATTGGGCCGAGTATAACTCTTGGACCCTATAGTATATCGCGAGTTGTGATAGCTTGACACACCTGTGAGGATCCAACTTTTACATCCCTGCTATTCACAAGTTTTCCTATTGCATTTAGTTTGAGTAGCATTTCTTGTGCATGATAATTCAAAGGAATTAGAGAGTTTAGATATGACAACCTCTTCTAGGACTACCAATCAAGAGGCCCCTTTTCAAGGGGTACCTTTTTCCTTTTCTCCAGTTGGAGATATTGGTCCTCCCTTTATTCACCACTTTAAATCTTCCTGGATTAACCATAGGATTACCGATATGCTTATTCAATCTAGTGATTCCGGTTGTGCCCAATGTTTCAAATGTTAACTCTCCACCACGAGAGTGTCAATACCAAACTGATCCTCCCCCCTCTTCATCGGATGCATCTTCTTCCATTTCTTCTTCCTTGCATGATCAAAGCAGTAGTGTTAGTAATCAAGAGGATAAGAAGAAGAAGGAAAGGAAGATAAACAAGAAGAAGGGTAAGAAAGAGACTAACCATCAACCATCTGCATCCAATGGCACTCATTCTATTCAAACACCTCGTAGACCCAAGTTCCCTTGTAATATTTGCAAGGGTGATCACCTTCTTTAGGATTGTCCCGATCTTTCCAAAGTGTTAGAAGAGTGGTCTACAGCCTCCAAACCACCTATATCATCAGCCTCTGTACATCATACTGATGATACCCTATCAACCAGTGACTCTATGGTGACGAGTCGGAAAGGTAAAGTCAAGAATCCTTGTTTGTTATGCAAGGGCATGCACCTTACTTACCTTTGTCCACACATGGATGAAGCCTCACAATTGTTGGAAGACATTATTGTATCTCAGAAACACCTTCCAGTTGGATGTCATAAGTCGTCCCTTGAACCCCCCATTGGTTGATGAAATGGTCGATCCAACTCCATCCTCGGTCGATCCCACTATTTCTTCAAAGAGTGAAGTTGAAGTGGTCGAGTCGATATCGCCTCCACTCGATCCCGCTCTTTTATTGGAGAATGCCTAGACTGAAGCAGTCACCATGACACAATCTTCGTCTCATTCTACTTTTCCGGTTGAGAGTGAATTGAAAACCATTGATGTTTTCCTAGTAAGTTCAGACTGTTCTAGGCAAGGGGAAATCCTATCCATTTCCATAGGACCTCCTTCGAGTACTGAGGTCATTTCCTTTTATTGGAATAACCTAGCAGAATCACATCTTCCTTCAGATGTTCCTTTCCAGATATCTGTAGGAGTTGTCGATAAGGAAATATTTCACACTATAGTCGACGAGGGAGCTTATGTTAGTATTTTATCCTCAACTACTTGGCAAGCTATAGGTTCTCCTCAGCTTGTGCTAGTCACTGACCGGATACTGATTTTCAATAGAAGGCCTACTGGACCTTTAGGGATCCTTTCGCAGTTACCTATCACCTCAGGAGGGAAAACTGTCTGTATTGGTGTTATGGTAGTCCAAGGTCCCTTAGATTTTAATCTGCTCCTTGGACGTGATTATGCCTATGATATGAAAGCTGTAGTGTCCACACTCTTTCGAGTGATGTATTTTCCCTATGACGGGAGGATCATGACCATCGATCAACTTTCCTTTGTGACACTGAATCATCACATGACTTCCAGTCATCAGACTTCCCTAAATGTTCCACATGTTTTAATGGTTTCTACACCTTAGGGATAGGGGGCATGTCTCCAGCCTCTACACATCATGTTGGAGTTCTCCTCCTAGTTTCTTATGCTGGGGGGCACACCACCAACCTCTGGACATCAAGTTGGATAGGACCCGTACAAGCACAGTGTACCTTTGGTTTCGAGCTTGTATAAAAACGAAACCATTCCCAAGCATAGTTATTTTCTGTTTCAAGCTTGCATAAAAATGAAACAGGTCCTCCCAAGCATAGTTGATCTTTGGTTTCAAGCTTGCGTAAAAATGAAACCAGCTTCACGAGTATAGTTCTATTCCTATGTCAAGCTTGTTAAAAAATGAAACAGTACCCCATGAGCATAGTTCCTTTTCTGTGTCAAGTTTGTTAAAAAATGAAATAGGTTCCCATGAGCACAGATTAGTCTTTGTTTCCAAGCTCATTAAAAAATGGAATAAACCCCTACAAGCATAGTTTACATTTGGATTCGAGCTTGTGTAAAAATGAAACCATTCCCAAGCATAGTTTACCTTTGGTTTCAAGCTTGCGTAAAAATGAAACCAACTTCACGAGCATAGTTCTATTTCTGTGTCAAGCTCGTTAAAAAATGAAACAGTACCCCATGAGCATAGTTCCCTTTCTGTTTCAAGCTCATTAAAAAATGAAATAAGTCATACAAGCATGGTTCTTTTCCTATGTCAAGCTCGGTAAAATATGAAACAAAATAAAACGATTAGATCTTTTCCCATTGAGTCGAGTCTTCCCATAGACTTAGTACCTGAACCTTCTTTTCATCTGCCTATGCCATTTGATCCTCCTTCGTCTCTGGTGAACATATTCATATTAGTAACCAGGAGTTTAATTAAGTGAAGATGTAGATTAGGCGAATGAAATGAAGCTTGGGGGGCATGTCTTCAACCTCTGGACATTATGTTGAAGTCAACTCGATCGCCTCTCCACACCATGTTGGATTTAAGTCGCTTACTTCTAGCAATCATGCTGGGGGTATGTACTAACCTCTGGATATCATGATTGGGAAAAAATCCACCAATGGGAATATTTTAGAGGATACTTTCTTTTGGGTTTTGAGCTTGCTAAACAATGAAAATAATCCTGAGCATAGTTTATTTTTTGTTACAAGCTCGTTAAAAAATGAAGCAGACATCATGAGCATTCTTTTCACCTATTTTCGAGCTCATTAAAAACAATAAGATGGTATTGAGCTTACTTTTCACTTTTTTCGTGCTCTGGTAGAAACATGAAAAGTGGTTTGAGCTTACTTTTTATTTTTTCATGCTCTAGTTCAAATATGAAAAAGATTACGAGTGCTTTTGATACCATTGTCGTGCTCGCTAAAAATTTGAGTAAAATGGTGCGTCTAATGAGTATAGGTTTATCACTTTATTTGGCCTCGCTAGACTACTTACGTAAAAGGAACTGTGCCGAGTTTACATTTTCCTTTGTCGTACTCGGTCACCAACCATGAAAAAGTTGTACATGGAGTCCTTTTTAAGTGCTTTTCAGACTCCCTAAATAGGAAAAGATTTCCAAGCGAACTTGATTCTTTCATGCTTGTAAAAGCAATTGAAAGGTCATCTTTCTAGTGATAGTTTACCCCTTTTTTGGACCAAGAAGTACTATTTACGAAAAGGAGCACTCCAGTTAATCATGGTTGGAAGAGTTCTCTTTCACGTTGTTTTATCCTTTTTCGGGTGAAGAGACTAACTTTTACGAAAAAGAATCTCTGGAGCCTTCTTTAGTTCTTTTCAGACTCTCTAAACATGAAATGGCGTCGAGTTTACCTTCTTTGGACTCGTTAAAATATAACATTGAAGGGCCTAGTTTGGGACGAACCCCTCCTATCCTAGGTTCATCAAACATTTGGGATTGGACTCATCTATGGGATAAGCTACATCGAGCATCTGTTACCCTCCTCAAGCTCGTTAAAAAACAAAAGAGGTACTCATCAATCATGATGGGGATAAGGGAAGAGTTTGTGTTTCATTATAGTTACGGCAGTACATAGTCACTCTTGAACATGGCACTCATCTACATATGCATTCAGTACTTGGGTAATCTGTTTTTCTTTGAGTCCTCCTGATTCCAAGAGTATTTTTACTCCTTTGGGTCATCCAAAGAATGATTCCACCATCAGTTGCATTAGGGGATTGGTATCATTCTCGTCAAGTCAATACTTCCAAGTCATGCCATGCCCATGTTCAAGAGAGGTTTGGTCATCCATTCACCATCTGCAGTCACCTTCTATCACGTCGATCGTCTCTGAGTTAGTCCCACACATCACTCTACTATCCAATCACTCTAAAACATTTGTGATTGCATTTCGTGTCGATGATAGGGGATACATTATGGCCCTCCTTCGAGGGATTCATCCTTGTCAACTTCAACACACCATCCGGGAATTGAATCTAGAAACTAATCAAGTACCTTGGGCATGCATGCCTCAATGGCAGGTTACCTCGCTTTCAACATGAGTTTACATCATTGACTCTTGATTGAAAGATCCCATCGAGTGTTTGACCTCAACTCATTGATTCAAATCCGATGGTATGTACTGTGATACCTTGGGGATCATTGATATTAATGGTGATTTCCCTCGCACTTATTAACGGTATACATCAACGACCGGTAATCAAGTGGTTTCTACCATATTCGACTTCAAAACATTGTAATCACATGGTTAGATTCGTATCATTGCGGGTTCAGCTTGAAGAACCTGGGTTAATTCATATATCACCCAAGTTGCGATGGAGATTGTTTGAGTCATATCATACAGATCCACTTTGTATTGGTCGTGGCTGTGTTATCATCTCATCATGGATCTATGATTGTGTTAAGTAGCCATGATTATGTTCAGTCGCTCTCTACTACCATGGATCTACAGTGTATTGGTCGGCAGCCATGTTGTGAGTCTTATGAGACCTATATATTAGAGTCATTTGTATTGCAACAACTTCTTCCAACCAACATCCTTGCCTTCAATCCTTCATTTTACAAAGCATTTCACCTGTCTTATTTCACCAACTTCATGCTTTGGGGGGCATTTTGTTACACCAAAATCTCATCATCATGATCCATGTGTCAACTCCGTGCCTTAATCCCTGAAATTTCCTTGGCTGAAAACATCCAGGGCAAGTTGTTGTCCTTATGTTTCCACAATGTCTAGTTTCATTGGTGCATCCTGCTTTCCAGCAAGAGGCGCCAGACCATGCCTGACGCATGATGCTCTCTTTCAGAGTGTGCCAGTGGCTCTTGTTGCCCTTATGCAACCCGCGCTGATCCCTTCCTGGCACCAGTTTTCTTAATGCAAGGTGTGCCAGAGTTGGTTAATGTGGATAAAGAGGAGCTTCGAGTGACTTCTTGAAGCTTGGTGACATGGAGGTCTATCCCTAGTTACTAGGAGGGTTGGTATTCGATCTCCTAACCTAATGGGAAGATCCCTTGGATCTCTCCCCTTAATCTTCAACCTACTCTATCCATTTAGCCTTATAAATATTAAGCCTCTCTCCATTGGGAAGAGAGGAAGGACTATAGTATTCTCATGCTGGTGGAATTTCTCTAGGTGATCCCTTCTCATCCTTTGGGAGGCAAACATCATCCTTTGGAGGCTTGGCTTGGATTGTTGGATGGAAGTTGCAACGTTGAGGCTTAGGTTGTGACATTCTTTCTCTATGTATTTCTCTGTATTACATTAATACAAACTCTTTCCATAAGTGTTGTTGTGTTGATAATGCTTAGGATTTTCTTCCTTAGCTGTTAATCTAGATTGATTCATATTTAGATATGATTTTACTATTTGTTTTTTTCCACATGCTTGACATGGTTTTGTAGCTCAAGATCTGAAGGCCCTGGAGCTTGGAGCAATAAAGAGGAAAGGATTTGCAGATATGAGGTAAGTTATCTACCTGTTCCCTTGCATCTCTATTGATCTAGGAAAGTAGTTTGTGTTCTGTACTTATTTGTTCTAGATCCACTTGGACTAGGGAGATCTCGCTTGAGTCCGCTTGAGTAGATTGTCCATAAACAACCGTTGACCTCCCTTGCCTCCCATATATATATAGGAAGGAGATAATCCTTTCTCGTCATCAACATTGTACTATTTTATTTATACTTAGATTCTTAAAGGAAGTTTAGATGGTTCATGAGGAAATCTTATGAGTTATGAAGTTTAGAGAGGACATATTGGTTTGGATCTTGATCTTTACGAGATACCAGGGTTTACTCTTGTGAAGAAGATGTTGATGATGATCACTCTCCTTGCTCACTTGGATCTTCTTTGGTACTCTCTCTCTCTCTCTCTCTCTCTCTCTCTATATATATATATATATATATATTTACATATTGAATTTGCTAGGGTTTCTTGATCTTCTCGAAGCATTTTTAAGTCTAAGGTTAGGGTTTCATTGCCTAGAGATTTGAATATTAGGGTTTTGAGAGGAAACCCTAGGCTATATTTGGTGAAGAAGAAAAATATAAGGAGATGTATTTCCTTGAAGGACTTGCTTGAGTGATTCATGCTTGTTGGAGCTCCTTGGTTGAGCTATGGTTTTTCATTGTTTTCCCTAGTAAGAGTTTTGGAGAGCTAGTGGATTGTACTAACCTTGTGATAAGGGTGTGGTATGTACATGTACTTCACCTTATGCATATTAATGAAGTTTTCAATTGTCCAATACTTGTGGAAATTTCATATTTGATTTTCAGCCATCAATGTTTTTCATGGTTTGTAATTTCTAGTTATGCGTGTCTTGTTGATTTGACATAAGTTAAGAGATATTATGATAAGTGATTTAAGATTTTTTTTTGTGTATATAAGAGAGGGTTGTTAGTTTTTCAGAATTTTCAATCTGATCTAAGATCTTAATTGAGAGAATAACATGTACAACATATCTACAACATATCAATCATGGACACAATAATGCAAGCACACAAGAGACACAAAGTTTCACCGGGGAAAACCAAGAAGGTGAAAAACCCCGCAACTTCCTCAGCGATAGAAAGAGCAATGATACAACCAAAGTACAAGAGATAGTCTTCTCCTAGCAGCTAATCCTCCTCCTCACATGTGCGCCACTTTCCGAGTGATGGAAGAGTGAGTAATGAAGTGATCCAAATAGAGATCGGGAGATCTCTATTTATACTTGTCCTGACTGCCCAATAAACTTATGGGGCCGAATTGTCTAGCTTAGTACAATAACCCAATGTTAACTTAATCAGGGCCGACCCCACACATGGTGGTCTAATAACCCATCGGCAAGTTACGATACTTGCGACACTTGTCAATACAAATGACGACACTTCTATATAGAGGAATGAAAGCATCTCTATAGGAGTACAATATACATAGATGAAATACATGGGTGAAATACATTTCGAAGTTACATATACATCAACACTCCCTCTTAACTAGGAAGGCATTTCTCGACACAGATCTGCTAGCACAAGTCTTCTTCTCTGGATCATCATCAGCAAATCATCATCCTCAAATCATCGTCATCGTCACGGCTGCTACTATCTCAATCAATCTCTAAATCTACTCATCGTAGGAAGTTCTACAGAGCCAGTCCTTTTTCATAATGGATGTAGGCCCACCACCTGCAGGTCTTCATCATCACTGGCCATACTGTGGAAATCTCAGGACTTATTACGTGCGTCACTAAACCTCGTAAGAGCATCCAGGCTGTTATGAGCGCACGACTCTACCTGTCAGATCTCCCAGGGCGCTATTATATGTGACCCCACCACAAAACCTCAAAAGAGAATCCCAAGACTGATTACGAGCACATGGCTCAAACTATCGGATCTCCCAGGGCACAAATTACATGTGGTCACCACAAAACCTCGAAAGAACATCCCAGGACTGATTACGAGCACACGGCTCAACCTATTAGATCTCCCAGGGCACAAATTACATGTGGTCATGGAAAAACCTCAAACGAGCATCCCAGGACTGATTACGAGCACACGGCTCAACCTATCGGATCTCCTAGGGCACAAATTACATGCCATAGGACAAAACCTCGAAAGAGCATTTGCCACATATCCCAGGGCACAAATTACATGCCATAGGAAAAACCTCGAAAGAGTATCTGCAAATCTCCCAGGGCACAAATTATATGTCCTCCCAAGCAAAACCTTGAAAGAGCATTTGCCAGATATCCCAAGGCACAAATTACATGCCATAGGAAAAACCTCGAAAGAGTATCTGCAAATCTCCCAGGGCACAAATTATATGTCCTCCCAAGTAAAACCTCGAAAGAGCATTTTCCAGATATCTGAGGGCACAAATTACATGCCATAGGCAAAACCTCGAAAGAGTATCTACAAATCTCCCAGGGGACAAATTATATGCTTATCTGCACAACCTGTTCCACGGCCACAGAGTATCAACCTGATACTCACCATACATCATCTTGATGTACATGATCATCTTGATCATCAACACTGCATCGTCTTGATCCATGTCACCTGGAGCAACATCCTGAAGCTCGTCATCCATGATCATCCTGATCATACAATGCATCCACCTGATGCATACACAGTATCATCATACATGATCTACCTGATCATACAATGTATCCACCTGATACACATACAAATACATGATCCACCTGATCATACCTGATACACATCAACATACATGATCTACCTGATCATACAATGTATCCACCTGATACATCTACAGATACTTACACATGATCCAACTGATCATATCCAACATCCAACATGATGCATACATACATATACATATAAATGATCCAACTGATCATATCCAACATCCAACATGATGCATACATACATATAAATGATCCACTGATCATATCCAGCATCCAACATGATGCATACATACATATAAATGATCCACTGATCATATCCAACATCCAACATGATGCATACATACATATAAATGATCCAGTGATCAGAGCATCCAACTGATGCATATACAAAGCAGTAACTGGAGCATCATCCTGATGCTCATCATCCAGCACTTACATCCACTGCCATGGGAAGGATCCTCCTCTCACCATGCTTGGAATGGCTCCAGCAGATGTGTCCATCACTTCTTCCTCGAAGTGTCATCGATCTGAAGAACACCAAGCCTCTCTCTGAAGTACTTGAACTTCACTATGGCTAGTGGTTTCATTAGCACATATGCAACCCACGCAACATACAGGAGCTTCACCGCTCCTCTCAGCACCATATCCCTGATATAGTGATATTTGATCTCGATGTGCTTTGACCTGTCGTGGAACACCGGGTTCTCAGATAGCTTCACACAACTTTGGTTGTCACAAAAGATACCAGTAGCCTCCAATGGGAGATCAAATAACTCAGACAGTAGCTTCTAGAGCCATACTGCCTCACAACTAGCCGAACATGCTGCAACATACTCTGCTTTTGCTATAGTCAGTGCTACGCAGGATTGCTTCCTGCTAAACCAAGAGATCACACCTGATCCCATACTGAAGCAGCACCCATATGTGCTCTTCCTATTTGCAACACTGCCTGCCCAATCTGAATCAACATAACCCTGCAGGTTAAACTTTTGATTTGCATCATACTTGAGCCCATAAACAACTGTACCCTCCAGGTACCTCAGAATATGCTTTACAACAACCAGGTGAACACCTCTGGGATCTATTAGGAACTGGCTCAATGTGTTCACCGTAAAGCAAATATCTGGTCTCATGTTCGTCAGGTACATCAAGGACCCAATCATCTGACGATACACAGTGACATCAACTGGATCAGATGAAGCATCAAATAGAAGCTTCAGGTTCGATGCCATAGGTGTGGCCATGTCCTTGTAGTCCATCATCCTGAACCTCTTCAGGATCTCTACTACAAACTTCCCTTGTCCAAGGAAGATTCTATCTGCACTCTGCCACACCTCCATGCCTAGAAAGTAGTGCATCATCCCCAATTTCTTTATCTCGAACTCGGCAGCAAGCTTCCGCTGCGTGTCGGCAATCAATCTATCCTCACCTATAATAAACAGGTTATCCACATACAAAAGTAGTATCACTGGATTGCCTTCCTCAACCTTGTAGTAAAGGTTGGAATCTGCTTTACTCTTGGTAAAGCCCAAACTAGATAGAAAGCCATCTATCCTGCCATACTAGGTTAGGGCTGCCTGTTTCAAACCATACAGGGCTTTCTTCAGTTTGCACACATGTGACTCTCGATCATGTGTCTCAAACCTGAGTGGCTGCTCCACATACACTTCCTCTTCGACTACACCATTCAAGAAAGCTGTCTTGACATCCATCTGGTGTATCTTCCATTTCATCACTGTAGCCAGAGAAAGTACTAATCTGATGGAAGTGTCCCTGGCTATAGGTGTAGAAGTCTCTTCATACTCAATCCCTTCTTTTGGGAGAAGCCACGAGCTACAAACCTCGCTTTGTATTTCTCCATGCTACCATCTGCAGCATGCTTGATCTTATAGATCCATTTGGAAGTCACAGCAGACTTCCCTTCAGGTCTTGGGACTACATCCCAAACATCATTCTTCATGATCAACGGATCATGGCATTCTTCCATTACTTCATCCCAGATCTTGGGAACTTCAATATCTTCAATATATTCAATATCTATCTTTGTTGCTGGAACAAATGTTGTAGTCCTTCTTTTGTAGGTGGTGGTATACGATCTTTCCTACAAAACAAGTTAAATTGCATGATTAGAAACATCTCATAGTTTTCAGAACAAATTCTTAGACATAAAGAAATATGTCATACAGTCATGCAATTATTTTAGCCAATGCTTCAATACAACATTCATCCATATCCTGTAACTTTCTAGATGCCTTCCAATCTCTACCAGAACATTGTTAAGAGTTTGCACTACTCCCAACATGTCAACAAAGAGGTTTCATTCTAGATAAGTAGCAATGGAATGTTGTACAGCGCCATAGGCCACTTACCCATCACATGCATATTAGTAGTATACTGTTCATTAATGCAATTATTCTAATATGCATAATACACAATCTAAGTCTAGGAACATAAGCATATACATCATTGAACAACATTATTTAAACAAACAAATATGTAAGAAATGACAATTCAAATACTTATCTTTGTTTGCTTGTTGGGTTGACTCCCTCCCAGTCTTTCCTTCCTTTCTGTAACTCCATTATGATGTGGATTGTGAGAAGTGGTCAACTCCCTCTGAATATCTGCATCCTTGCAGAAACTACTGAAGTGTGCTCCCTCTTGATCTTTGCTTCCTAGATTACCTATCCTTGAACTTATATCCATCCTTAATCACTATGCATGCTTATTAGTATCATCATTGTGTTATCCTCGAGGTCTCATACATAATCACACATTCATTAGTATAATCTTAATACTATCAAAACACAATAATCTTAAACATGTATAGTCATGATCATTTCAAACACAGATAATAAACATTAGTATTCAAGGTTTCAGGGAATACTTCTTTTACTCATGCATATTCTTATTTGATCATAGGACTCTTCTGGTTAGTCAAATCATCAATCAAGATAAGAGACATAATATGCATAAACCCTTGATTACTTACATTTCTAACTTTATGAATAAACATAACCAATCATACCAAGTATACTTATATAAGGGATCCTAACACAAGGTAAGATTCTAACTTGATATAGGAAAAAACATTCCTAGATTACTATGTTAGCTAGTTATGTCTAACATACTCGCATGATGTATTCTGGTTCTCTTCAATGACTTGTGCTAGTAACCTGCATGTCTCATAAGTTAACCATTGTAGAACCAAGTTATACATACCTTGTAAGCAGATCTTCTATGTGATCCATGACAATGGATGAATCTTTGTCTTCATGTCACCATGATCATATGTTCTCGAAGTAGAACATGATTTGTCTTTCTTGGTGTACCTTTCATGTTAGCGAACAACATAAACCTCATACAACATCACAATGTATTAGTACAATCATAAGTGTCAAAACCCTAATGAATATCTTCTATCATGCATTAAGGTGATATGACAAGTCTAAATTTAATCAAGATTGTACTAACCGTAATAATATGAAGACAAGCATACCATAAACTTAATCATGAACAAATCTTGAAACATACCTGTATAAGTCATACCTGTCGAGATTGCTAGTGATCTTCTTATGTAAGGCCTTAGCCTCATCTCCCTCTGAAACAGGAACTTCTTCACTTATGCAGGTGACCAAACGATTCTCTTCTAGGATTAGCCCAATCCACTGAATCTAGAGCTGGATTAGGGTTTGTCAGAGAAACCCTAAAAATTCAAACTTTGAATTTCAAACTTATGAAAGGATAGAAAGATGTGCCTTGATGAGTTGATCAAGTTGGTATACTCAGAATTTGAAAACTATAAAGTTTCACCCCTCAAAATTGCCTTTGAAACTTCCGGATCTTCTAGACAGGATCCCGAACTAGGGTTTGATAAAGCCCACCCTTCTGCCCAACCAAAAAGTTCGATCCAAATCTCTAAACTTTGATTTTTCTGAGGAGCTTCCAGCCGTGGTCACAGACTTCAAAAATTCCAACTTTTGCAGAAGCCCTAATTTTCCACTTTTCCGATCAAAGTCCCGAACTAGGGTTTGATCAAGCCCGGCCTTCTACCCAACCAA
This sequence comes from Larix kaempferi, assembly GCA_027924585.1. NCBI lineage: Eukaryota > Viridiplantae > Streptophyta > Pinopsida > Pinales > Pinaceae > Larix > Larix kaempferi. Next base: position 25,412,652 of record BSBM01001346.1, read on the forward strand.
AAAATTTGAACTTGGTCTCTAAATTTCATTTTTGATGAGTAGCATTCAGATGTGGTTTTCGATTACAAAAATTCCAACTTTCTCTGAAACCCTAATTCTCGGAGCCATGAATGAAGGTGCTCAAAATCCAATTCTGTTTTGACAGAAATATGCACCTGATTGTTTCTGGTGTAACTCTGAAATTACGAATCCACAGGACTTGAAACTTATACCTGTGGTAGCCCGACCTGTCATATTTCCAACCCCATAGGTCTGACCTCAATTGGATTCTCTGAGAGAGATTTATGCCAAGTGTCGCAACGTGACCTGTTTACGGGATAAAACATGAGAGCAAACTTGTACGGAGTGCCATGTGTCACTGGTGCACTTTCGGCCTCTGAAACTTCGGCTTGTGAAAGTACAGTCCGTGCCCTACCTGTCACTTTTTACTAAATTTCATTTGTAGCTTCCTAGCCCAAGTTATGACCTTTTTTCCTAGGTCACCTGTTTATGACTCAGATCTGGAAGAGGCAGAAACCCTAGATTGTATAGATCATAAAACACAAAGTAAAACGAATTAGAAGTTGTACTTTGGACACAAGGTACATGGGGATCTGATATTTGACTTGTAAAAGTTTTAGATCCGAATTTTTTTCCAAAATGGATTTATAGCGAAAGTGCTACAATGACTGGTTTTTGCTATATCAAGCCCTAGCATCGCAAGTGCAAAAAGTGTCATACATGCCATACCATGCCTTCTTTTAGGCTAGCTCTGATACCATGTTAGTTTTTTAGAATTTTCAATATGATCTAAGATATTAACTGAGAGAATAACATGTACAGCATATTTGCAGCATATCTACAGCATATCAATCATGGACACAATAATGCAAGCACACAAGAGACACAGAGTTTCACCGAGGAATACTAAGAAGGTGAAAAACCCCACAACTTCCTCAGATATAGAAAGAGCAATGATACAACCAAAGTACAAGAGATAGTCTTCTCCTAATAGCTGATCCTCCTCCTCACATGTGCGCCACTTTCTGAGTGATGGAAGAGTGAGTAGTGAAGTGATCCAAATAGAGATCGGGAGATCTCTATTTATACTTGTCTTGACTGCCCAATAAACTTATGGGGCCGACTTGTCTATCTTAGTACAATAACCCAATGTTAACTTAATCAGGGCCGACCCCACACATGGTGGTCTAATAACCCATTGGCAAGTTATGACACTTGCGACACTTGTCAATACAAATGACGACACTTCCGTATAGAGGAATAATAACATCTCTATAGGAGTACAATATACATAGATGAAATACATGGGTGAAATACATTCTGAAGTTACATATACATCAACAAGGGTCAATATATTACTAAAATAAGGAAAATATGTACATAATTTTACAAAAAGAGTCCGCCCTGAGCATAGCTCGGGTCAGCCCACCATCTCCCAAAATTATTGACAAGGCCATAACACCGTCCCACTACCTTGCTATCCTCTAAACCATTTTAAAACCCCAAGCCAAGCATGTCACCATTACAAGCCCTTCCCATCCCATACATAAAGCCAAAAAGATACAACTATCCTTCCTGCCATTCAGTTTACCCTGTACGACAACCCAACCATAACTTAAAATTGGCTCCAGGCCATTACAAGTCCAACACAAAACTATAGAGAGAACTCCACAAAACAACATCGCATAAAGAGACAATTACTGATCTGGGTCAACCGTTGAAGGTGTCTACTCCATCTGAATCCCTTCCTGGATGCTTGGCAAGGGAAGATATGTTTCCACTGGGGGGGGGGGGCGAGTTGTAAGATGACGAAGCCATGAAGGAGGTTTTGGCTAGCCCCATAACTCCCTCTATGTCCACCACATTGCTCAGTATGTCTTCTTTGGCATTCCCAATAATATGCAAAACCAGGTCCCTAAAGCTAATGCGTTTCAGCATCACTTTGGCCAAGATCCTCCGCAATATCCAATATCAGTCTAGAGAAGCTTCTATCCTGCGTTCCTCAATTCTCCTCTACATCTCATCTTCTTCCATCTTCGAGATGGAGTCGTCGATTCTGGACGGTATACCCTACATGTACTCCACCCCAACATCCTCCTCTACTAAAATGTGCTTTGCTATGCTTCTCCTCCCCCATCAGCTGCGCATTCGTTGATGCAGAGCTATCAATGTGCAACCGAATAACACAGGAATATGGCAATGCTTCCTCTCCTTATGGACGTACCAAAAAAATTCAATAGCTCACAAAGTCCTAGCCATCACGCTCTCAACTATAAATACTTCTCCCCACTCATTCTCCCTCAAACCGTCGTTAATGGGCCTCATCAAGATGACATAGAATGAATTAATGGTTTTGTGCAATAGCATGCCGCCAATCCAGCTCTCCAGTATCTATCCTCCATTAATGACCTGCATTCTCACGTACCAGACATTCATTCTACCAATAAATTTTACGATCTCTGACAACGAACTAGACCATCTCTCCTCCAAGGAGTCATCTCTGCATAAATCCTCCCCGCATCCCTTCATATCACCTAATATGCCAACTCCTCCTCACACGAATTGCATTTAAAAACACCCTCCTCCACCGACCTGAAATGTTTCTTCCGACAAGCATTCATCAACTCCCGGATCCACATTGTCAGTTGCATGTGGGCCCTCAACCACCTGTACACCCGCATCTAGGATGTTAAGTGATTTAACATTGTAAATGAAGAAGATAAGGGTTGTTTTGTTGTTATATTTATTATTGGAAATAAGGGTTTTTTTTGTAGTATTTACTATTGTAACTAAGGGTTTTCATATATGGTTTTTGCATGATAAGATTAGTATGGAGGGTTGAAACATATCAGAGCACTTTGGTATCTTCTCTCTTGGATTGCCTATAAGTTTAGGGTTGTCAAGGATTGAATTATTTTCCACTATCATTGTTGTTTTGTTTTTTTTCATAACTACCCTAAGGTTAAAAATTCACAAGGTTAAGATCTGATAAACTTGTAGGATAGAGGTGAAAATTCCCATTTCTAAAATTTTGAGAAATTTCCACATATACTTTTTTCGAATCCACTTGCCTTATGGAGAGTTATTCCAGATTGTCTCACGGACCTCAACACAAATTTATGATTCACACATATGGGGGCCAGTCCCAAAGTTCCATCTTAAGGAATGTCTATCCCATTAGTTGTAGTCAACAAACTGGAAATAATTTAACCTCGTATTTTATTTTATTTCTATGAAATAAGGTTACCATTCGACTTTTATTTATTTATTTATATGAAATAAGGTTACCATTAATGTCTTAATGGTTGGGGTATGGCACTATCATGTAAATAACTTAGGTTCAATTTTTGATGGTTGTACAACCTCGTACGTGTGCGAGGAAAGGTGTTTGACCTCTGTTGGTTTTCCTTCTCTACCAAAAGTCATCAAAGGGACTTAACACATGTTTGATAGGCCAAATTAGTTTAAGTGGACCTTAATAAGATACTTTATCATTTATTGGCAAATGGTTGATTATAGATATTGTTAGGTATAGGGTTGAAGTTGTGCTCCACTTACTGCTTCATTGTATGATTTTCTTTTCTATGCAGTGATATTTCCTTATGTAATATTTGAAAAACCCATGTAACTCAATCTCCAACCTATCCAAATAGTCACACCATGTGAAATTTCCAAAGCAACACCACCAACTGTAAAAGCAATGCATATCAACACGAAAGCAAATGTCACACAACTTCATGCTACATTTAACGAATTTAATCCTCATCGTAAGAAGTAGAACATTCAATGTTATATTTTAAGTCCAAAATGTCAACTCAAATTATTATCAATGTCGAGATATCCCTTTGAGTGAGGTGCGATGAAGAGCTTTTTTCTAAGAGATAAATAATTGGTATCCCTTGCTCTCCAAATGGTGTATGATATCAAGAGGTCATTGCAATGCCAATATGTCATCCAAGGAGGAGTTGACACAATAGTATTCCATCAACAAAACTAGCCTATCCTTGAAATATATGTAATGTGAACGTAGAAAGGTATTAAACATGGAAAAATGTTAAAGAAATAATGTTATGGTAAAGTTTTCTATGAAAACTGTAAGAAGTGCACATATGTGTCGATATAAGAGAGGCATGTTATAAGTATTTTGTAGAGGCAAACTTGGATGCTTCAAGACAACTTATGATGGGGAAATGACAATATTCTTGTTTTATTTCTTCTTTATTGCTCATTGCCAGTGCCTTTCTAAATTTTGATCCAGAGTTGGTGAAGCTCAGGGTTGAGTGTAACTTTGTCCTTATTATGCAACCATGTTCTCACCAAGCTTGAAAATATCAGACTAGCTACTATGAACATTTAATTATTATGGTTCAACCACTTTTGGTTGTAATCACCATGGATAATAAACATATTTCCTTTCATTACAAGCCTTGTGTATTATGAACATATTCCTTTTATTACAAGCCGTGTTGATTATAAAAATATTGCTTCATCTCATTACAATGGTTGTGGATTATGAAGAAAACATGTGGAAGAACATGAGTGACATGAACAACGGTACTTAATTATTCCATCATTTCTTGACTCTATTGAAGGCCATAGGGACACATCATAATGATTTGGCATTTTCCTTAATGAATTTGAGTTGATCTAGTGACAATCCCAAAATGAGTTTATTATTGAAGCCATCAAAATGTATGACAACACTAATGCTATTGTGTTAGATATTCCCCCATGTGTAAGGTGTTTTGAACTTGCTAAATATATAAAGAAATAGGTTCTCATTAAGGTAGTGTGGTTTTCAACATGGTTACCTACTTGATGAGCATTGTGACCTCAAAATGATAATTCTAGCCACCATAAACCCATATATTTGCATTAAAACCCACATATTTGCATTAAAAACCTCTAAGTCCACCCCCAAATAAAAAACCAATGCTACTAGTAACACCTTTTATTTCAAGCTTAAATTTACAACCTTATGCAACCATGGCTTTAAAATATCATAATGTTTTAATCAAAACCTTTAAAATCAACCCTTTAAGTGAAAAGTGGTATTAAAGGTAACACCCTTTTTTTTCAAGGTTAAAATTACAACTTGTTTGAAACAATGGCCTCAACAACCAACGTTTTTACAAATAGTACTTGTAAACAGTGAATTTGTATGAATACAAGTACGATAATTGATCCTTCCAGTATTCTTGTAATGGTTGAGAACAAATGTTTAGCTCATGTACTTGATAGTAGTTGTTGGATTTCAATGCTAATGAAAACATTAAAGTAACCATTCAATTGTAGACGTTTGTGAGTGCTCAATTATTATTGTTATCATCCCAATTTCCTTTCACTTATCTTTCATATGAGGATGTCTTACTAATTCGATTTTGTGTGTGTTGATTTGTGTGGTTAGATAGTGAGTATTAACAACATTAAAAAACACAACCACATAAACCATAAAAGACATAGAGACATAGGCTGCCATCTGCAGCCATCAAAACAGATCCCATGGTTGTCCCCTGCAACCATCACTCACTAGTAAAAATTAGATTAATGGTTGGCCCCCCTTCAGCCATCAATCACTAATACAAATCAAATCTTGTGGCTGCCATTTACATCTATCTAAACACATTACAAAATAGATCTTGTGGCTGCCATTTACAACCATCTAAACACATTTCAAATTAGAAATGGTGGCTACCCTCTACAATCATCTAACCATGAGAGAAAATCAGATCTTCTGGCTGCCATCTAAAAACCATCTAGCCATGAGAGAAATCAGAAATGATGGCTTCCATCTACAACCATCTAGCCATGAGAGAATAGAGAAGTTAGAGAAGATAGAGAAGACATAGAAGGTTCATCACAAGTCGGGTTTTACAATGCACGAAGGCCACCCATCCTACATTCAACAATTAACATAATAATCCATATAACATAGATAAGCATGAGAACCATCCATCCTGCATTCAAATACTAACATAACATCCATAAACATAAACATAGATCAAGTTAGCCTCCATGACACACATGCATAATAAAATACAGTGAATAAGCATATAACCAAATACTTATCTCAAGATGTGCAACTGGATTCAATAGGACCACGTTCCTCCCAACCATATACATGCCATGCTCATGCATATATCAACATGATAGTCATCCCCGAGCCAAGGACATGGTTCCACAAGTAGAGGTACTCTCAACCAGAGTAGTTGTAACTCTTTCCCTCATCATCTACTTTCCTTCCGTCTACACTACCCGATGAGTTGTGACTACCCGCGCTCACCACGACCCTTCAGATATCACCACCCTCACCCAATGGCTTTGCGTGATAGACTAGGGACAAGTAATGGTCCGCGAGGAAACAAGGGTAAACAACTAGAAGCTCTCTGGTAATATCACTCTCCAACACATAACACAAGAGTCACAATGAGCTCTACCCAACCAACTAGCTAACTAACTAGCACAACAAGGAGATAACACATGTATATAAATATCAAGGATGGCAATTCAAACCGAAGGAGACCAACTTGAATTAGTTTGAGGCGTGGTTAGGTTTCATCATGGAGACTCAAATCAAATTGGTGTAGTGGTGGCTTAGTTTAGGAGGTTCCCTTTTCCGGATTAGCACCATGAGGAGGTGCTACCAAAAACCAAGGAGTGGAGGCAAAATAGAACAAGGAGGGCGCATGAGATGAAAGAGTGGATCCAATAAGGTCATAAATATCCCCAAAGAACAGAAATAGGGATGAACAGAGGAGTGGGGTGCACTTGTGGAGGTGGAGGCAAGAATCAAGGAGGTGGAAGCTAAAAACTAGCTTATAGCTCCTAGAAAGTAGGAAGAGGGTGCTCTAGTGCAAGTGGGGCCTACAAAAGGGCATATTTCAATCAAGGAGGGCGCAATCACCAAGAGGGACCCACCAAATCTCCAAGAGGGGTGCATTTCTCAAGTGGGGCCCATCTAACCATGAATAAGGTGCAATAGTAACTCCAAGGTCCAAAATATTCAAGAATAGGATCCAAAGTACAAAGTTTGGATGACCAACAACTCCTAGTCTCCATTCCCCCTCACATGTGTAAACCATGTCCCCCCATTCTCATTTGTAGTCCATGTTGATCCAGTTAAGTTATTAATAATAATAATGTCTCAAACCATTGTTCGAGTACCTTGTGCCACAATAAAAAACAAAATAATAATTACATATGTCCAGGGCTACAAAACATTGGATTATTACATTCCCTTCCCCCTTAAAACAATGCATCATCCTCGATGCATACTTATTACATACATGCCGCAACACAAAATTAAAAAAAAAAAGATGAGGGTATGCCTCCCTCACAGCTTCTTCCAGCTCCCAAGTAGCAACTTCAAGACTGTAATGGGTCCATTGGACCTTTACCTACGTGATCTCTCGATTCCAGAGCAACTTGACTTTTCTTCCCATTGAATATGGAAATTGGTTGCACCGGAAAATCCCCTTCCAGTTCCACCTAAATCACATTCCAAACAATCACATGATTAGCATCAGGGATATACTTTTTCAACAAAGATACATGAAACACATTATGCACTTTTATGCAAGCAGGTGATGCAAGTTCATATGCAACGGGCCCTATCCTTGCTAGGATCTTAAAGGGTCCACAATATCTAGCAACTAGCTTGGAATAGTTTCCCATGTTCAGGGAACTCTTCTTGGGTCTAAATTTCAAAAATACATGATCTCCAACTTTAAATTGTATGTTAGTTCTCCTCTGATCCGCATAACATTTATATATGTCTTGAGATTATTTTAGATTCTACTTGATTATAACCATATGATCTTCCATGTCCTTTAGAAGTTCAGGTCCAATGACGATTATGTATGTTGGATTATCCCAACTATTAGGAGTATTATACTTTCTCCCATATAATGCCTCAAAAGGACTCATCTTCAGAGAGGCATGATATTTATTATTATAGGCAAACTCTACCAAGTGTAAATAATCCTCCCACTTGGATGGTTGATCCATCACATATGCTCTCAACATATCTTCTATCACCTGATTGACTCTTTCTGTCTGACCATCTGTCTAAGGATGGTATGCTGTACTCATGTTCATATTTGTACCAAGTCCTTTGAACAATTCTTTCCAAAAGTTAGAAGTAAACTTTGCATCTTTGTCTGACACTATAGCTTTTGGAATTCCATGCAGTCTGACAACCTATTTCATAAAGATGTCTGCAATGTTAGCTGCCTTATGAGTTGTTTTCACTGGAATAAAGTGTGCAACATTAGTCAACTTATCCACCACTACCATGATGGAATCATTATGTAGTCTTGTCTTTGGAAACTTTGTGATTAAATCTATCATCACTACATCCCACTTCCATTCAGGTATTGGTAGTGGCCGCAACAAACCATCTTGATGTTGATGCTCCAGTTTAACCTTTTGGCATTACATGCATCTAGCTATGTACTTTGCAACATCATTCTTTATTCCTGGCCAATAGTATTTCTTCCTCACAGCTGCTACTATCTTCTGATATACCAAATGCCCAACATAAGGTACAATCTGCATCTCCTTCATAACCATCTTCCTTAAGTCTCCATATTTTGGCACATAAACTATGTCCTTATGCATGAGGATTCCATTCTATTCCAACCTGTATTTATCAAACTTCCAAGGTATTTTTTGTTGCCGCAATCCATCTCTTACCTACTAGTAATGCTCATATGTAGCATTGGATTCAATGATCTTATCCTTCAAATCAAATGTACGAGTACTGATAGTTTCTACATGCATCACATGTATCTTCCTACTAAGTGCATAATCTACCTTATTTTCCTTGCCTTTGATGTGCTTGATAACAAAGTCATATTCACATAGCAATTCCATCCACCTTCTTTGTCTTACATTCAGAGTAGGCTGCTCAAACAAATAATTCAAACCATCATGATCAATCTTTAATTCAAACTTCCTAGCCATCAAGTAGTGCCTCTATATTTTCAAGGCATGAATGATAGATGCAAGCTCTAGATCATGAGTGGCATAATTTTGTTCATGTTCTTTTGGCTTCTTGGATTCATAACTGGTTACATGGTCATTCCAAGTCAACACTCCACCAATGCCTTGCTTACATGCATCTGTGCATACTACAAATCTTTCATCAGGGTCTGCAATATTCAGAACTGGTGCACTGGTAAGAATTTCCTTGAGTCTTTGAAAACTATCTTCACACTTGGAAGTCCATTCAAAATTCACACCCTTCTTCTGCAAAGATGTGATGGGATGAGCTAACTTTAAGAGACCTTCAATGAATCTCCGTAGTATCCCGCTAAATCCATAAAAGATCTCACCTATTATATATTTCTTGGTGTCTGCCATTCCATTATAGCTCTTATCTTTCCAGGATCCACTGAGATGCCTTCTTCTGATATGATGTGACCCAATTCGTGGATTCTACTTTGATAGAATGAACACTTAGCTTGCCATACAGTTGATGCTCTCTGAGTACTTGCATAACCAACCTTAGATGTTCTTCATGTTCTTTTTCTGACTTGGAATAGATAAGGATGTCATCTAAGAATACAATTACAAACTTATCCAATACTTTCTGAAAACTCCATTCATCAAACACATGAATGTTGCCGGTGCATTTGTCAATCCAAAAGGTGCCACTGTAAACTCATAGTGACCATATCTTGTCCTGAATGTTGTCTTACTGATGTCTTCATCTTTGATTCTAACTTGGTGATGTCCTGATCTCATATCTATCTTTGAAAATATTTTGGCTCCTCTCAGCTGATCAAACAAGTCATCAATCCTTGGCAAAGGATGATTGTTTCTGATTGTAGCTTTGTTCAATTGTATGTAATCTATACAGAGTCTTAGAGTTCCATATTTCTTCTTTACAAACAATATAGGAGCCCACCAAGGTGACAAACTGGGCCTTATGTACCCCTTCTTCATTAACTCTTCTAGCTGCATCTGCAGCTCTTTCAGTTATGGAGTGCTCATTCTATAAGGTTCCTTAGATTAGGGAACTGCACCTGGAACCAAATCAATAGAGAAATTAATGTCTCTCTTAGGTGGCATTCTGGGCAATTCTTGGAATATATTTTCAAATTATTGTAGCACTAACTATTCTTGTAGCTTTGGCTCTTTTCCTTCTCTTGTCTCCTCCACATGACCTACATACAATTTACAACCCTTCCTGAAACACTTCTTCAATTGTAGAGTTGTGATCTGTCTCAGAGATATGGGTCTAGGTATACCTCTCACTGTCATTCGATTGCCTTCTTCATGCAGGCAAGTATAAGTCTTATTTGTGACATTCAAGCATGGCACGATGTGCATCCAACCAATCCATGCCAATCAATACATCATATGATACCAAAGGTATGATGTTCAAGTCTGCAAAGGTCTTCAAACCATTCATTTCCAAAGGACACTTCCTTACTACTTATGTGATCTTCCTCTTGGTTCGTGTAGCCAAATGCACTAGACTTGCTGTCTCAAGCTTGCCTTTCTTCAAATAACATATCTCAACTATGTTAGGTGTAATGTAACTATGGCTAGATCCATAATCAATTAAAATAGTTATAGGTTTATTAGAAATATTACATGCTACCTCAATCATTTGGGACTAGTGATCAGCTTGTCTAACTAGGGTTGCATAAATTCTTGGAATACTTCTTCCAACATCACCAATAGTTGAGGCTTCTTGAATGCCGTGAATGGTGTTTCCCTTCTGTGGACATTGTTAGGCATAATGATTCCCCTTACATATCCAACATTCAACAGGTGGTCTTGGCCCTTTGTCTGAATTTTCTCCCTATTTGGATTTGTTTTGCTATGGTTTTCTTCGCTAATAAGAGTTGTTACTGTTTCTGAATGATGGATCTCGGAATCCTTTCTTCCTCTGCTCTTACTTGTCCCTTTTCTTATCTCTCCAATCCTTTTGATATGGAGCTTTGTTCTTATTTAGATCATACATATGTTTTTCTTTCCAAATGACATCTTTAAGAGACTTTGGTTTGTCATACTATATATTATCTTTATAGAATGTTGGTAGGCCACTTAGGAACCTCTGGATCTTCACTTTCTCATCCTTTATGAATCCAACATACTTCATGATTTTTAGGAACCTTTTCTCATAAGCTTCCATAGACATGCTTCCCAACATGAGTTCAAAGAATTCCTCCATCTTCTTGTCATAATAGTGCTCTAAGAGATATTATTTCTAGAAGTATTTCTTGAACTTTTTCCAAGAGATTATATCTTCATCAATATCCTTCAGCTTGACTAGTTGATCCCACCAAATGGATGCTTTACTTTGCAAATGGTAGATGGCTCCCCTTGCTTCCATGTTTGGTGTGTATTGATGCAACTGGAAAAAATTTCTAAGTCCCAACAACCGAGCTTCAACATCCTCCCCTTGCTTTGCTTCTCCGTCAAAGGTTGGAGGCTTGATTCTTCTTAGTTCTCCCACCAGTTCATCCTGTGCAAACCTCCTCTTATTATATCTTACTGGGGATCTCTCACGGCTTCTTTCTCAGCTGCTTGATGAATATAATTTATTCTTCATTGTAAGGGTATGTGATGAAGTTTTCTTGAAGATGATCTAGACCTCTAATGCTCTCTTCTTGGTAAGGTTCTCCAATCTCCTTGCAATTGATTCAAACTATGCATGATCCATTCTTGAGTATGAATAATCATTTCATTATCTTCTCTACAGCTTCTTACTTCCATCTTTAAACTTCTTACTAAGTCTCCCAAACTCAAAGGTTCAATGTGTCCTTTGTGTCCATTTGTCCTTGCTTCTCCCCTTCCGGGACTTTTCCAATAAGCTCAATAAACTCTTCTTCGGAGTTGTATGGAATTTGTCCTTCTTCCTTCTATGATATCTTTACTGCACTTACTCACTCCTTACTCTTCATCGCTTTATTAGGATTCCAATTGCAATTCAATAACCACACTGCTTGCTCATTCATAAACGAACATAAATGGAGGCTGCAATGTGTTCAATGTCAATCACCGTTAGCAGTCTACACACTAGTATATGTTCATTCATCATTCATACTATTATTTTATTTACTTAAGGGAGGTCAATACATTCCAAAATATACATTGAGTTACACATCTATAGAAGGCCCAATAGTCTCAGAGTTGAAGCCTAGGCTCTAATACCACTTTGTGGTGTGCCTAGACCCAAAACCAAGGCCAAAGACACCACATAACCCAAGGGGAAAGGATGAGTCAAGGTAATGCAAACATATCCTTTCCTAAATCACATGCTATATAAGATAAATATGTTGCACTTGTAAACAATGAATGATTATGAATAAAAGTATGATAATTGATCCTTCCAGTATTATTGTAATGGTTAAGTACACATGTTTAGCTCATGTGCTTGATAGTAGTTGTTGGGTTTCAATTCTAATGAAAACATGAATGTAAGTATTCAATTGTAGATGTTTGTGAGTGCTCAATTATTATTAACGTCCCAATTTCCTTTCACTTACCTTTCATATGGGGATGTCTTACTAATTCGATTTGGTGTGTGCTAATTTGTGTGGTTAGATAGTGAGTATTAACAACATTAACAACACAACCACATAAAACATAAAAGACATAGAGATATGGGTTTCTATCTACAACCATCAAAACAGAAGTGATGGTTGTCCATTACAACCATGAATCACTAGTAAAAATTAGATTCATGGCTGCCCCCCCTCCGACCATCAATCACTAATACAAATCAGATCTCAGGGTTGTCGTTTACAACCATCTAAACACATTACAAATCAGAAATGATGGCTACCCTCTACAACCATCTAACCATGAGAGAAAATCAGAAATGATGGCTACCATCTATAACCATTTAGCCATGAGAGAAATCAGAAATGATGATTGCCATCTACAAACATCTAGCCATGAGAGAATAGAGAAGTTATAGAAGATAGATAAGATAGAGAAGGTTCACCACAAGTCGGGTTTTACAATGCACAAAGGCCACCCATCCTGCATTCAATTATTAACATAATAATCCATATAACATAGATAAGCATGAGAACCATCCATACCGCATTCAACTGCTAACATAACATCCATAAACATAAACAGAAACATAGATCAAGTTAGCCTCCACGACACATATGCATAATAAAATACAATGAATAAGCATATAACCAAATACTTATCTCAAGGTGTGCAACTGGATTCAACAGGACTTCGTTCCCCCCAGCCATAGAGATGCCATGCTCATGCATCTCTTAGCATGATAGTCAACCCGAGCCAAGGACATGGTTCCATAAGTAGAGGTACTCTCAACCAGAGTAGCCGCAACTCATTCCCTCACCATCTACTTTCCTTTCATCTACACTACCCAGTGAGTTGTGACTAGTTGCGCTCACCACGGCCCTTTGGATATTACCACCCTTACCCAATGGCTTTACATGCTAGCCTAGGGACAAGTAATGGTCTACGAGCAAACAAAGGTAAACAACCAGAAGCTCTCTGGTAACATCACTATCCAACACATAACACAAGAGTCACAATGAACTCCACCCAACTAACTAGCTAACTAAATAGCACAACAAGAAGATAAAACATGTATACAAAGCTCAAGGAGGGCAATTTGAACCCAAGGAGACCAACTCAAATTATTTTGAGGTGTGATTATGCTTCATCATGGAGACTTAACTCGAATTGGTGTAGTGGTGGATTAGTTTAGGATATTCCCTTTCCCGGATTAGCACCATGAGGAGGAGTTACCAAAAACCAAGGAGTGGAGGAAAAATAATACAAAGAGGGCACATGAGGTGAAAGAGTGGATCCAATAGGGTCAAAAATATCTTGGAAGCACAAAAATAGGGATGAATAGAGGAGTGGGGCATACTTGTGGAGGTGGAGGCAAGAATCAAGGAGGTGGAAGCTAAACACTAGCTTATAGATCCTATAAAGTAGGAAGAAGGCGCTCTAGTGCAAGTGGGGCCTACAAAAGGACATCTTTCAATCAAGGATGGCGCAATCACAAAGAGGGACCCACCAAATCTCCAAGAGCGACAAATTTCTCAAGTGGGGCCCATCTAACCATGAATAAGGTGCAATAGTAACTCCAAGGTCCAAAATAATCAAGAATAATATCCAAAGTACAAAGTTTGGATGACCAACAACTCCTAGTCCCCATTCCCCCTCACACGTGGAAACCATGTCCCCCCATTCTTGTTTGTAGTCCATGTTGATCTAGTTAATTTATTAATAATAATAATGTCTCAAATGATTGTCCCGACACCTTGTGCCACAATAACAAAACAAAATAATAATTACATATTTCCGGGGCTACAAAACATTGGGGTATTACATCGAAAATTGGTACTACCAATAACACCTTTTTTTAGGGTTAAAATTACAATATGTTTTGAAACCATGGCCTAAAAAATCACATTGCTGTGAACAAAACAATAAAATCAACCTCAAAATTAACACTCTTTTAGTGTTAGTTTATCTCTCTAAGTACCAAACTATAAACAAGAGTTGTGTGCAGCTTAGTCCCTACCTTTGTTTAATTGTTATTGTTTTTTTCTTTTGTATTATAGTAGAATGGAAATGGGTTTATTTAAAACATAAAAAATCCAAGAAAAATGCAAGATATAGATTTTTCTTTTGTCAAGAAGACACACACAGTTGGTCCCACAAATAATGGTTTAGGTGCTTGATTTGTTGCTATGTTTGTCATACATTTTGGGAATGTAGATAGTAAAACATCCACGTGAGAGATTGATGGACATGTTTGGCATGGAGATTTGGGTCAAAAGGAATTGTAGGAAGTGCATTATATCTAGGGTAGTTCCTCTCCTGTGACATTTCATGGAAGTTGAAGGAAAAACATAATAGAGAACATAAAACAAGTGTTTGGATCCAATCTTGTGTAAATTCTTGATAGACATTATATGCTAGATAAAAGGAACATTATATTGCATCCTTTAATATTATCTGCAGTCCTACAACTCAACTTATAAACAAAGAGTAATCTTACTTTGAATAGGGGAAAGATGTACGATGACACGACTCTTCATAATGCACTTGATTGTGTATACAAATAGGCACTTTATGTACTAAGTGAAAGTTAAATGGGCCATGCAAGGCATTTTATCCACTAAGTGCAAGTTAAGTGGGCCATGCAAGGGCATTGATGCAAGTGTTGACACTTTCCAAATACGATGTATAATCTTATTCCTTTTGGAAAATTTGTAATTCCATGGTAATTCTCATCACTAGGGATTGCCAATTATACCTTTTGCACTTCAAAATTAGGTGTGCCCAAAGAGAATTCTAACATGGAAATCCTACAATCTCTCCTTGCTAGTTCGTAGTTCCCTTTGTGGAATGGGCAAGTGACCACAATCACATCTTTTTAGATGCAACAAAACCTAAGATGATGGTGGCATATAATTCACTAGTTTCTCTAATCAAAGATTGCTTCCAACCCTTTTGCCAATTTGAAAATACAAAATAATGCATCATCAAGTGCATTGAAGAAGTTAGTTGTTTCGTAAATTAATCTTGCAAACTATATAGAGGCTTATACTAGATATTTTCATAATTGAGTGATGTGGATTGGTCCATGTAGGTGTAGATGGGTATAGAGCATTTCTTGATAGACAAAGCAATTCTCCTTAATGGAGTTATTGTTTTGTATGTGTGTGAGTTTGATTTGTATGTATAGTGCTTAAGGTGAAGTTTCCACCATAAGCTCAAAACACCATATTCCCTAGCAAAGAGGGATGATGCAAATGCAAGAAGTATGTGAACACAAGATCCCAAAACAACCTGATAATGTATAATTTTTTAGTTTTATTTTAATTTTATTGTTTAGTTGATATTTCAAAAAGTTTATTTATAACCCATATGTATCAACAAAATTATCAAGATCACACATATATAACAATATAACAAAAAATATGTTAAGGCCACTCATTTTATAATAATTTTCAATAAATGAAATTTATATGTATGGAAACCTTCATGTTCAAGAGGAGACAACACAGTGGCAATGATAGTGTTTGGAAACTATTATCTTTGCATCACAACACATTTTTTTTTTGTAAAGATGCAACAATATATTTATAAAAAGAGTACAAAAATTACATGGCATATAGCTAGCCTTGGCGGTCTTAGGTGGTGAAACCACCAGCCTAGATGCTAAAAAATGCTAGGCATATAATTAACATAGTAAAACAGACCTATCCGAGGAGACCAGGTGCCATAAGAGTCATTACTTATCATATCATAAAACATAATAGAGCATGAAAACAGTTTGTATAGCAAAAAAAGACAGAACCTCTGACATTCACAGAGAGAGCTAGGGACTGCCATCCAGAGTACTTGCTTCTTCATTCAGAGAGCTGGGCTTGTCTTCAACAATGGGAAAACTGTCGAAGAAGTCGTCATCCCACCCCTGGGGAGGGAGATTTGGTGTCAACAGCTCTGTTTTGTGACTGGGGGAGGCATCCCCTTTGGACTTCTGGACATGTTTGAAGTGCAGCAAGTCAATGGTGGTTGGAATGGGAAAGGTGGCATGCAGAGGATCCATACCTGAAGAGACACCAGAAGCAGGTGGAACCGACCTAGAAGGGGTGTCCATGAGAACGATGGAGTCTTTAGCAGTTGCGTCCATCATTTCCTGCGAAATTGGTGGAGCTTCGGTTGCAGAAGAGACCACTCCAGGCTGAGCGACATCCATTCCAGCCAAGCCAACATGATTTTTATTAGGTTCATCTTGAGTGGAGCCCTTGTGAAAGGTAGAGAACCTATCTAGGGAGTACTTACCACCAGCGAGACTGGTGTCCAAATTGACCAATTTTGCATCGAGATGAACCAAGAGAGCCCTGATATCCAAAATGGAGGACTTGGCAGAGTTCCAGTTTTCCAGCATCTCCTCGACCAAGTTACCCATCATGTTTTTTATAAGCCAGTAGTAGTTGATTTGATTACCTTGGTTTCTAGTATCTAGAATATCAACCACATGGCTTGATTCCCAGTCATCGATTAACAGGTGAACCGGGGCCAAGATGCTGCTGTCATAGCCACTGATGACGACCTTATTATTTCCTGGAGAATCAACATCCCTTCCTACACCATGTCTATCCCAACGCCTTGAGGTACCTCACGATTGAGTCATGGTGTGGAGACCAAGCGCTCAGGCAATGATAGAATGAGCAGGGCAATTCGCAGCAGAACAATTCACCACCGAGAGCAGCATAGGATTGCAAATGAGGATGGATCGAGGCTTGTTCGTCACTATACATTCCATGGAGGAGGGACATAGGTGAACCACACACGGGAGATTCAAATCCCAGCTACCACCGTTAATGCCAAGGGACATCAGTAGCTGAGTCCAACCTCGGCTCATTAACTGTCAGATTATCTCCATTAATCCGCTCGTCTTCCCTATAAACGTCATTACGAGACTTCCTGCCTGCATAATAAGGAGGTGACGGGTGCAGCATGCTAGCTCCAGATGGATGGAATATGCCGCCAGGTGTGGTGTGATTGGGAAAAGCACCCGCAGCCGGGGTGTTTGCATCACACCACGTACTGTAAACCAGATTTTAAATTTTAAATTTGAATTGAACATAGGATAATGGTGTTTCTAGTAATTTGATTGTGATTAGTGTATATATGTGAATTATTGAACTAGTTAAATCTTACAGCCAAAGAAATTTTGGAAGACAAGTAAACGATACAACTTATCATTCTTCCAAAATAGAGTTGTTTAAGTTTTCCAGCATTGAAAATACACTTTATGGGGAAATTTAAGTTGGATTCATTGTGAAAAGGGATACTTTTTGTACATGTGAAAGGCATTTCCAAATATCCAAATGGTCTTCAAAATAATGCTACAAGGCCTTTGAAATAAGTTCACAAGCATCATAAAAACTGCCCAAAATATTAAGAGCATCTATAGCCTTATTCAAGCATAAAAATATCCAAAAATAAAATAATCTATACGCTTGTACAACCATCTATAGGAATACTCGAGAAAAAATATGTCAAATAAAAATTACATAGGTTTGAATGTACATAGTCTAAATATCATCATATATTAGTATAGTGAAACCCTAGCTAAGGGTTTGTAGTATGTCTTTTTCAGCAATGCGATGGTCTATGGGAGGATGACATATGTCATCTAAAGTTGTCATATGGTAGGTAAGGCTTGGATTACTATGGAATGCCTTTTTCGATATGGAGGAGGAAGATGAACTTATAGACTTTTCTTCTGATCCATTAGAGGGCCAAGAGATCCGGGCATCACTAACTGTCGGATAGATGGAGTTGCATGTTGTTTCCCATCACAAGATGGTTGGGGCAGGGGACTGACCTGGAGTTGGTGGATTCTCTCTTTCCGACAGTTTTCCCATGGATTGTAATTTTACAAGGGTTTGAGATCTATCCTTTTTCATCAACCTTCAGGAGAGTTTGCAGGGTTTGGTTTAGACCAAGGACACAATAATCTGAGTGTATCTTCTGCCTGTCTCTTGAGATCACTTTACGGAAAACCGATTCCATCCCTTGGTCCCTCATCCTGGAATGATGCTGGGATTCTATCAGATGTAGAAGTTAGGGATGTGTTTTTGCCAGTTGATCTTGATGGTTCTGTTGCTCTGCCAATTTGGGATCATCTAGTGTTTATTTTGGACTTATAGATAGTGTTAGTAGGGTTTGGGGGTTCATAGGTGCTTTCTATCCCTCTGCTCCCTCTGATGTTTCCTCATCCATCATCAGGATTTGGAGGTCTTCACGCATCCTCAGGTTTCATTGCTTCTTTGTTGGCGTCGATCGATCATAGTTGAGGTGGGAAGGAATATGTCAGTGTTAAGGAAATATTGAGAGGGAGTTTCTCTAGGGGTATGCTCTATTTTGGGCTCAAGTGGCCAGAACATTCGCATAAATCAATCCCTCGTCGCATGGAAAACAAGTGTATAAAATCCAAAGGGAAGGACATAAAGTTGGTAGTGGGTGTTGAAATAAAAATACCCCAGGTGGTGGATATGGCCAATACTTCTATAGTGGGTAGGGTGTGGGGGCGACAATTCAATATAAAGACTCCGAGAGAGTGGGTGGATAAATCATGGTCGAAATCGCTTGGCTCAGGGGTGGTTCCTTCTCAAATTCAACTTAGATGAAGAAGTGGCATGGGCTCTAAAAGGAGCATGGAGCATCGAATCAACCCTGATGCTGCTAAAAAAATGGACCCCTCTTTTCGATGGGATCAAGGAGTGAATGGATGTGATACCGATCTAGGTTCATCTCCCAGGTTTGCCTGCAGAATTATGGCATGGAGAAAGATTCAAGGACCTTGGGAATGCAATGGGGTCTTTCCTGGAGGTATATATGTTCTTTGAAGTGACGGGAGAGATGTTTGTTGCTCAAGTTTTGGTTTCTCTAGATGTCAGAGAGGACTGGCGGAAGAATTGGAGCTAGTTTTGGGGAATGAAAGCTATATGCAGAAATTGGATTATGAAAATGTCCCTTTCTGCCGTCAAAGATGTCATCAGCATCGTCATATTGTTAGTCAATGTAATTTGTCATTTAAATTTCCATTAAGGAATTCTCCCTGGGAGTTGTCAAGGAAGCAGTTGAGTTCTCAAGAGGAGGGGGAGATAGCCTCTTTTAACTTAAATATTGGTTGGGGGGGAGATGAAGATTCGATAAAGTATCAAAAGTGGAAGAAAAAGTAGAAGGGAATTCTACTCAATATGTGGTTCTAGTGCCAGATAGGATGTTTGAAGATCAGTCTCCCCAAGTATCAGTCGGCTCCTTGGATAAGCAGCTAGCTGCGGATCTAGGGAACAGGGCTATAACTCAGCTGGGTATGCCTTATCTTCCTCATCTTCCTCCTCTTCCTATGAATTTATTAATAGATTCATTGTCTTTTCTTGGTAGAGATTGGTCAGGTTCTCTCAAAAATATATCCTTTCCCGATGGTTTCACAAATCCCTCAAATTTAAATTGAACGAAACTTTCATTAGCCTAGTGCTCCTTTGCTCGAGAAAGGCCTTCCTCCTCCTTGACTCTAATCACCTCAAAACCATAGTCCTCTATGGACTCATAAGAAGAATCAGTGATGTATCAACTTTGAAACATGACCATCCCGGCTCTATCATCCTCTTATGTAAGGGAGTGGATGGGTTGGGTCAAAACCCTATTGCTTCTGGTGGTGGGAAGGGGACAGGGAGAAAATCCCATATGTTGAGATCTCAGGAGAGGGAGCTTATGGATATGGCTTGCAGGTAAACATATCTCCATTATTTGGGCCCTTAAAGCATCATCCACCCCCTCATGCATTCTATTATGAAACTTATCTCCTTTAGTTGTCAAGGGTTGGCCAACCCTCCCAAAAAATTGGCCTTGAAAAGGTTGATAGAAGCAAATCAACTTGATATAATTTTTCTAGAAGAAACTCTTAGGTTAGGTGTAGATATAGAAAAGGTCCTGGAATCTATGTTTAAATCTTAGAGGTTCATGGGTGTTGATGCAAGGGGTAGATCCAAAGGTTTGGCAGTTGGATGGAACACCCACTCTGTTAAAATTCAAAGCTCATGGGGTTTTAAGGCTAGCCTAGGTATGGAATTTATGTCAACATATTTTGGGATGGTATTCTCAGTTCTTAACATTTATGGGTCACTACAATGAAAAGAGCATGTAGCGGAGGTCATAGTGAAGGCTTTTAGTGTTGCAATATTGGCGAAAATTGTCAAAAAAACCTCCGCTACAAACTCCACTAATGGTAGCGAATGTTTTAACGGAGGTTATTATGGATATATTTTATAATTAAAAAAAAATTGGCGACTAGATGTTTTAGTGAATGTTTTTTATAGGTGTGCTTTGTTTAAATTGTGCACACCGGTGCATGTAGTAACAAAATGCACGATGATGTATGATGTAAAATATCTGCACCGATGCACTCAAGCAAAACAAGCACTGGAAAGAACCAAATTTCAACGTCGCACCAGTGCTTACTTATAGATTATACGCACCGGTGCTTACATACAACATAAACGCACTAATGTGATATGTTACATCATATGCACCGTACAATTTTTAATATTTTTAAACTTTACCAGTGCTGTCCATTTATCAGAGTGCACTGGTGCTTTTCAATGTCAAACACACTGGTGCTTACAAAATATAAAAATAACCTAGTGCATTTAAACAACTCGAACACACCGACGCGCTTAAACACACAAAAAAGCACCGGTTCATATATGATTTGATAGTTCTCGGTGCATAAAACTATTGACATGCACTGATGAGATAAACAAATGAAAACGCACTGGATAATCCATTTGGCATGTGGACATTCTTATTTTTAAAATTTAACGACGCGTTTAATTTACATTAGAGTGTTGGGCCTGTCGTTTACATAAACATACCGGTACATAGTGTTTGGGTAGATGCACTGGTGCGATATCTGTTAGTTTTTGATCATTTAATTCAATAAATCTAGGATCTGAACTGAAAGAACAACATGTACAACATATCAAGCATAAGAGACAAGAGACAAGAGACAAGAGACAAGAGACATAAAACATTTCACTAGGGAAAACCAAGAAGGTGAAAAACCCCGCAAGTTCCTCAGAGATAGAATAAGCACCATGTTATACCTCTATATTCCACAGTGTCACATCTCCACCACAAACAGAGTTGACGACACTTCCCCTACTGTTTGAACCACCCAGAAGATGAGTAATCCTTGAAGGTAAATCCACCCTGTTAAGTTTTAACCTAGCTGAGACTTTATTTACCCACACTACCGCGCCTTGCTCAGTTATAGGTGCGCGGTAGTCCACACTACCGTGCTATGCTTTGTCCCTACCACGCGGTACTACCGCGTTATGCTCAGACTGCAGGGCGTGGTACTCTTTTTATAGTCTTTTTTCCATGGCTTGTGGGATTTTGGATTTTCGAAGATAATGGAAGATTGGGGTCCCTGATTCGATCTCAACTTATTCTCTATGATTAGAAACCCTGATCCACTTATCTCTCCCTAGATCCACCTATCTCTCTTGTTGGTTAACCCTACCATACACTATAAAGGAGAGGCATTCCATGGGGAAAGAGGAGGACTCTTGGTAGTACCAAACCTATGATCTTGCAGCATTGTGGAGATAGCTAGAGGAGAAGGCACTTGGAGCTAGAGGATTGGCTTGGACCTCAAGCACCCTTTGTAAGTATTCTTCAAGTTGTAATAAGATAAATTGTCTTGTTTTTCCCATTTCATGTGTATTGTTTAAGTCTTTAGCATGGAATGTATCTAATCTAGATTTGAATCTAATTCTTACATTCAAGGTATTTGGAAGCTCGTATGTTTGTTCTTTGGTTGATCTTTACAGGTTCTACATTGGAGTACTTGGATCAAAAGCTGGAAGCGGGACAAACATCGGATTGAAAGGTGAGTCATATATCTCATTGTTTCTGAATACATATGATCTTGCTGTACAAGTTAGTTCAGGAATTTCAAGGTAGCATTTGTTTTGACTTGTTTCTTGCTTTAAAGTCAGTCGAAAATCTATTTAAAGTTAAGAGGGTTTTGACTTATCCGTAGGGAAAAATTCTACATAAAAAGAATGGCGACTCTGCTGGTTTTGATTTCTGCTTGATTGATTCAGTTCAATGTCATTCATCTTTTGATTGTGAGTCTTTATTGCACTTCAAACTAGATTGAATCTTGGTCTTTTTTGGCCTTTATTCACCCCTCCTCATTGTATTTTTTCTCCCTGTATGATCACTGAGTCCCCTGGGTTAGCAATAACCCTGAAAACTTCATTTTCTTTTCTCAAGTTGCGCTTTTTCCTTACCTTGCCACAGTACCGCGCCCTCTGAACTGCTTCCAGCGTGATAGTACCGCATTCTCTGCATTAGTACTAGAGCGGTACTGTCACAGTGCCGCGCTCCAGTCAGACCCTGACACGCGGTAGTGTCTGCAAGTTTGTAAATTTTTTATCCTTGCTTGGTTTCCTGAGTCTTTCTCTGCCTTAGGTAGTCTTTGCTGTTGCCTGTTAGCATCCTGGTCATTTTACAGTCTGTGTGGTCTGATTATTTTCTTGTTGTGAGCTTGATTTGTTTGAATTAGTGGCATTCTTGATATATTTGGTCATTTTTCCAGTTTGATTGCATTGACTCGATTTTTTCACCACAACCAACTCAACACCACTGTTCTCTGTTGCTGAACCCTGTATATTTTACAGTCACATTATTTCCATCATTTTCAGTAATTAAAATATTATCATTTGAGAGTAATTTTGTTGTTTGAATTGAAAAAGTCTAGTAGCATTATTTTGCATTAGGAAATGAACCATTGATTTTGCCACAAAAAATTCTCATAGTTGAAGCATTGTAGATTGTAGGATCAGTCCATTAAAAGGAGTGTTTATTTCAGTTTGGCTTTGTTTACAAAAAGAAAAGAAAAAATCTTTTACTTTGGTTTTTGATTGCTTGTGAAAAATTTTATGCATGTTTGATCGAAGAACTCTCTCTTTTCCTTAGCTAGATTCCATCGAAGACAAAGGCTTATTTTTGATTCATTCTCATTTGCATGGTTTGAGTCGTCATAACACCATCAAGTTTCACGTCCACTACCTGATTGAGTAAGACAACCACTAAAATTAATCTCCCTAATCAAACCAACTTTAACCTCACTTGAGGAAATCAAAAGAATTTGGTAGTTAGGTAGGACACCGGGGATAGGCATCAAAATAATTCCCCCTTGTCATTTTCATCTGAGACATAGTCGTTGTCTTTAGGGAACTAAAATCCTCTAGTATTTATTGACACGGTCACAGCTAGTTTGTGGAGGGGCCTCCTGACTGTTTTTAACTTTCAGGGGTTAAACGGCCGCGAGATTGAGAACTGGACGGACTCTGTGGAATACCGCACTCCACTTAGCCCTAAGGCAACATCGATCGCTGTCTTCTTCGGAAGGCTGAAGTGCCCAAAACCTTTTCCGACGTGTCATGAACAAGGTAGCTTAGTATCTATTCTACTAGGGCTCTTTTACCCAAGATCCGTTTCGGTAGAGGGATATCCTTCTTATATCGGTCTCTCATGTTGTATTGTTCGACTTGGATTTCATCACCTTGCGAAGGATACAGCTTGTTGAGGTCTCCATCTCTTAGTTAGGAGTTTGCTTGTTATCTCATCTTCGTAGAGGGTCTTTTTTCTTTGTAGGGATTGCTTGTTGGCATTCTGGCCATTCTTTTTATCAGCTCGCTTATTGAGACACCGGTCTCAGTATAGATTTTAGAGCTTGCTTTTTTGGCCTGAGAGCCTTGCTTTTTCTAGCTCCTCTTCTGCACACTCGGCTGCATTAGAGTTTTCGAGTTCTTTGTTTATGATACTGCCTCCGATTTTCATTTTCCTGTCATCATGTTAGATCAACCACGAAGATCACGAAGAATACAGGGCCAAAGCCCTCCACCACCACCACTGCCACGGACTTCCGGTCTGCCTGCATCACGCATTCCTGCTCCTCCTGGCCGCGGTGCTGGTTGAGGGAACATTCCACCACTGATACGTACAACAGTTTCAGTTCCACCTGTAACTGCTACTCACAGCACAGTCTCAGAATCCATTACAGCTTCGGCAACCACTAGCATATCTGAGACTTCCACTGTCACTTCACCCACTGTTACCCCCAGATTTATCTGTCACAGTGGACACCGTTACAGCAGCTGAACCTAGTACAACCCCAATTACTAGACCAGAGGTCATCCTCTTACCTGATGTCAAGAACTTCCCATCCATCAGACACTTTCCACGATGACACAGATGGATCTGTTGGCACCACCGAAGGGTCCAACCAGGATATACCTGGCTTGATTTCAGTCCCAGGCGGGTACGTTGAAATTGTTGAAGATACTCGACTTCCTGACACACCTTTTGAACCTGATTATGGTTTCATCACTTCCCAGGCAGAGCTTCCACCTGTTATCACTACGTCACCCAGTGTTCACCCGCAGGAAACGAGTTCTTCTAGTAACGTACCTCGTACTATATCACTACCCAACCTCCCTTCGGGACACGAAATCATGGCTTCCATCCAGTCTAGTATGGTTAATCTAGCTAACTCTCTGTTAGCATCGGCACAGTTTAGACGCAGCACAGAGCAAATGCTCTCGTCAGCTTCTAGATATCCTCCTGATACTCGTCCTTCCGACTATAGGGATCCCAACATCCCATCTAGCACAGAGTTTCGTCACTCCTTCGCAGACGGCTCCGGACCTTCGGACGTTACTATACTTAGGTTTCCGCCGGATCCCCAAAACCTTTTTCAGGACATGAACTCGGACCCAGTTCTCGACGGTCCTCCTATCATTGAACACGTTATGGATGATGCCGATACCCCTGGGCTAAATTCCCCGCATTTGCTGTCATCACCCATGTTTGGTGCACATTCTATGAGGGATAACCCAGTTTTTTCTCCATCCTCACCTGTTCGATATGGGCGACCCCCTCCGCAAATCGGTACTTTTGGCACCGTTGGCCAATCCACATTATCATAATTGGCTAGCAGCGGAAGAACACCTAGTCACACTGCTGGATCTTCCATTTTGATCGAAGGATCACCTTCAGCCACTATTTATACTATCTCAGGAGGTGGACAACCGACTGCAGTGGTCCCCAACTCCAACTACCAAATTCCCCCTGGTTGGCCATCAACCCAACCAGTTGGAGGACATCCTTTTGTTGGGAACCCCATTGTTAGTCAACAACCTCCTCCTATAGGGCCATCAACCCAGCTAGTTGGAGGACACCCTTTTGTTGGGAACCCCGTTCCTAGTCAACAGCTTCCTCCTACAGGGCCATCCAACTCATCTGCTGGCGGACAACCCATTGGTTCAATCCAACAACCCTCCCAACCAGCTGCATCTGCTCAGTTCGGTATGTACAATACACCTGGAAGTGGGCAACCTTATTACGGTGTTCCAACTAGACCTCATTTTCAACCTCCCCCGTCAGGTATGCTTCCTTCTTGGGACCCACAAGTCCCACAGAGTGGGGGGTACTCACTTTTCGGAAACTGGAACCAAGCTGGGGGGCAATCTCAGATTCCCCCCAACTTGAATTCTGGCTTCCCCTACCCTTCAGCTGCTACAACTCCATGGAACCCATCACTTCAATTTCCACTCGTTCCCTAAGGAGGAACGAGCCTTCCATGGACACCACCGTCGCAGCCACCCCCCAACCCTACTATGGGAAACCTTCCACTTACACAGTATAGTGGTAACATCCCTGGAACACAACAATTCCAAGGAGCTTTTCCCCAACAAGGAACAACAACTATCCTTGGGTTTCAACAACCCCAACGTACTATACCCAATCAGCAGACACCCACCAACAGGTTACTTACAATCAACCGGTTAACCAGATGGCTTACTATCCACAGAACTTCCAGCAGTACCCCCCGGGAAACACATATGGGTATAACACGCAGCAGTATGCTATGTAGGGACCTCCAGGTTTCTCTGCACCACATGGTTATTACTCATACCCATAGACTAACCGTCAACTTCCCTTTTTGGCCACACTTGATTTAACTGATTTGTCGAGGCTTATTAACGATACTATATGGCATGAACCTCACTGGCCACCTATTCCAACCAAACTACCATCGGACATCCCCAAGTTCGATGCTAAGCCCAGGGAAGACCCCAAGAACCATGTGATGACCTTCCATCTTTGGTGTTCATCCAACTCCTTGATGGATGATTCCATCTGACTTCGACTCTTCCAACGCACACTCACCGGCATGGCAGCAAAATGGTATATTGAGCTGCCACAACACTCTTTTCGTGATTTCAAAACTTTGGCTATGCAGTTTCGGACACATTTCCAGCTCCCCATCCGGTATGAGACTGGAACAGAACTGTTAACCTCACTGCGTCAAACCACTTCTACGCATATTTCGGATCACATCCATGAGTGGCGACGACGTCGTAGGCTAATCAAGGCACCTATTCCAGATCAGTTGTTCGCTGATTGGTTCACAAAATCCTTTTTGCCTCCCATAGCCAGAGATATCGCTATGCGTGGACCGGTTACAGAAGAACAAGCCATCTCGGCAGCCCAGTACATGGATTTAGTATATTCTCAATCCGGTACTTTACATGAACTTCTTCCACATGCCTCCCGCGTTCACACTGATCCACCGAAGCCTACCACTGAACCCCCCATTGATGGTATTGTCGGTTCAATCAAGGCTCAGCTTGCTACCAACTCGACAGGACAACAAGCTTCTGCTTCCCCCGCTTTTACCCAGGCTGCTTCAAAAGCTTCCACTTCTCTTGCTGTCTCCTCCAAAGTGAACGCAGTTCAGTCTACGTCACAACCATCCGGGGGAAAGAAGAAAAAAAATCGTGGTAAACCCAAGAAAAACCAGCAGGAGAACCCCAAGCCACAACCCACCCAGAATGACCAGAAACCGCGTCGAAAGGCTATGTTTCCCTGCCTCATTTGCCAAGACGATCACTACACACGTGACTGTCCCTACAAGGACAAAGTAAAAAAATTTGTTAAAGGATCCTCTCGCCCGGCAGTGTTAACTGACCCTTTCCCTCAACAGCAACAGCAGATGGTTGCCCAAGAAACCCCACAAGGGGGCAACCCGTCCAATCCTACCCGCAGAGAAACCTCCACAAACCGCGAAATCCTAATGATGAGCAATGAGGAGATTAATATCACCACCCATTCAAAGACTTACGACAACCCTCCAAGTTCAAACAAACAACCCGAGATAGCCAAAGGAAAATCTCCTGTTGAAGATCCGCTTCCTATTCCCCCCCCCTACCGGTCATCTCCATATCGAGAGACCGCTTACGGACACAGTGCTATGCCCACCCAAGGGCACCATACGAAAGGCGACATTTAATCCTAACGCGCGAGCTGCCCAAAACTACAACATTGTTGAGGATTTAGCTCAAGCACCTTGCGCCATGTTGACTCTCGAGGTTCTCAAACACTGCCCCACGCAGCGTAGAACCCTACTTTGAGCACTGGGGGCAATGGACCCAGATACTTCAAACTCTATCATGTTTAACTTGGAGCATGCCAAACCTAGGATTTCTCACCAGTTAGCCTTCCAGGTGCATACAAAAATCCGTGGAAATGTCATCCATCGCACTGTGTTAGATGAAGGTGCTTCCATGTCGATTATGTCTTTGAACTGCTGGAGAGCCTTAGGCTCACCCGAGGTCACAACTTCTCCCACTACTCTCAGAGCATTTGATGGACATGGTATGTCAACCTTATGGACTCATTCCCTCAATTGGTGTTGAACTGGGGGGAAAAACAGTATCCGTACACATTGAAGTCGTAGATGCACCACTGGATTACAATCTCCTACTTGGTCGGAAGTGGTTTTATGCCATGACCGCCATAGCATCTACAGTCTTCCGGATCGTGCAATTTCCTCATGAAGGGAAAATTGTCACCATTGATCAATTGGATTACTGCATCCCAGACTCCCATCCGAACTCTGCAACACCGTCCCGTTATTGGATCAAACTCGGTACCGATTCCAAGACATTGGTGTTGGTCTCATGAAGGATTCTTCCCTCATTGGAGTTTTTCCAGAGCTGGGAACCCATCTTCAACCAGTCAACATGATATCATCGCATGTCACCCCTTCCGATGATTCATGGGTGATTCCGAGTCCCACTCAGATTCAAGGCTATGGCAATTCCATGCCTTTGAACAGAAACCTTGCAGCATATGACGCGATCCAATCAGCCACAGATTGGGTCGACTTTTCTACTGACCACACCTGGCACAGCTCTCGGCTGATACTCATCCATACCCACCACTTTTTGATCCTCTCAATTTGATTTTTCCCACGGACGAATCAATTATGGAGGTTATGTGCGGTGATGAGCCACCATGGGGAGATTTTCATCATCGATCTTCATTCCCCACCATCCAGCCACTCGAGCCTGATACAAAACCCAGTACTTCACTTGGGATGGTTCAAACCAAGTTCCCCACTTCCCTCAACGAAGTATTTTCCGAGGGAAACTTGGATAATCTTATGGCAACTACTCCCATCGATATTTTAGTGAACCCTGGTATCGTGGAAAACGTACATATCGGCAAAACATGTACTCCCCTCGAAACGGAGTTTTATAGTGCCTACTTCGAAACTTTTCGCGATGTTTTTGCTTGGAGTTATGAAGAAATGCCAGGAATTGACCCCTCGATTGTGGTCCACGAAATTCCAACTTTCCCTGGCACCCGACCAGTTCGGAAAAAGCTTCGACCTGTCCATCCTCGTAAGGCAGCCACCATTAAAGCAGAAGTTGAAAAACTTTTGCGTGCTGGTTTTATCTATCCTGTCCCATTGACAGAATGGGTATCCAACATCGTTCCCGTAGCCAAGAAACAGGGAACGATTAGAGTCTGTGTCGATTACTGTGATTTGAACAAAGCTTGTCCAAAGGACAACTACCCAACTCCGTTCATTGATAACTGTGCCGAAAGTGTCATCTTTTCATTTATGGATAGATTTTCTGGCTATAATCAGATCGATATCCTCCCAGCCGATCAGCACAAAACGGTCTTTATCTTCCCGTGGGGGATCTTCACATATCGAAAGTTACCTTTGGCCTTAAAATTGCCGGGGCAACTTTCCAACGGGCGATGTCATACGCATTTCACGACATCAAACATATTGTAGAACCATATCTTGATGACCTTCCCGCTCACTCTCGGACCCGGGAAGACCATCCAGACCACTTAAGTGCCATTGTCGAAAGGTGTCGTCGCTACAATATACGTTTGAACCCGCATAAGTGCGTCTTCTGTGTAGAAGCCGAAAAACTGTTGGGCTTCATATTCTCCAAATATGGGATACGTTTAGATCTCGCAAAGGTAGCAGCTATCTTAGCCCTGCCTTCACCCACCAACATTCCAGAACTTCAATGTTTGCAAGGGCATGCAAACTTTCTACGCCGTTTCATCTCTAATCTGTCCGAGATAACAAAAGGCTACATGTGGCTTCTAAAAAAGAATGTTCCCTTTATTTGGGACGACGAAGCCCAACGCTCCTTTGACAATCTAAAGGCAGCCTTAACCAAAGATCCTGTGATTCAACCCCCCGATTACACACGGGACTACATTCTTTATCTCGAAGCCTCGACCTCCACCATAGGCATGGTGCTAGTCCAAGAAGACCAAAACGGCATAGAACATGTGGTATATTATCTCAGTAAGAGTCTGCTCGACTTCGAAACTCGCTATTTACATGTTGAAAAACTGGCTCTGGCAACAGTATTTGCTGTCCAGAGATTCCATCACTACATCTTACTCCGTCAGACCACTGTTATAGCCGACTTAAACCCAATGTATTATATCCTCACACGTCAGGTGCTTGGGGGCAAATACTCTCGTTGGATAGTCATCCTTCAAGAGTTTGACTTGGAGTTTGTCAAGGCTAAGTCTAAGAAGTCTTTGGTCTTCGCAGAGTTGATTTGTAACTTGCCTCGTGCTACTGAGCAATCCGAGCCCATTGATTCTCTTCCTGACGAATCATTGTTCCTCATTAGCATGTCTGATCCATGGTACGGGGATATTCTTTTATATCTCCAGACTCAACGCTTCCGCCCCGACCTGACTCGCGATGAACGGCGACGCATCCGACATCACGCAAAATACTACATCATAGTCAACAATACTCTGTATCGACGTGGTGTCGACACCGTTCTTCGACGCTGTTTGACCTTAGATGAGGCGGAACGCGTTATTAATGACTGCCACGCTGGAGCATGTGGTGGTCATCTCTCTGGGATGGCTACGGCCCAGAAAATACTGCGAGCAGGATACTTCTGGCCCTAAATTTTCAAATACTGCATTGAAACAGTCAAGAAGTGTCCGCCATGCCAATTCTTTCATAGTAAAGCACGCTCGCACCCTACTCCACTCCATCCGGTTATTGCCGTCGGTCCTTTCTCCAAATGGGGCATAGATTTCATGCACTGTAAGCCCACTTCAGCCGGGGGGCATAGCTATGTCATAGTAGCTGTCGACTATTTTACGAAATGGGCTGAAGCGATGCCTACGTATGCTGAGGACAGGAAAACAGCAGCGCAGTTCATATTCAATCATATCATAGCTAGATTTGGTGTCCCACAATCCATTGTGACCGATCATGGCTCCCATTTCAGGAACCACATGATCGAAGAACTAAGTGCCAAGCTAGGTTTTCGCCATGAAAACTCAACCCCGTATTACCCACAAGCTAATGGCCAAGTTGAAGCCATTAATAAAGTCCCGAAAAGAATGATTCAGCGTATTGTGGGTACCCAGAAATCCAACTGGCACTCAGTTCTGTTCTCAGCACTATGGGCATACCGAACCTCAGTGAAAAGTGCTACTGGGTTTACACCATTCCAACTGGTGTATGGCCTAGAATCCATTTTGCCGATTGAATGTGAAATTCCATCACCCAAGATAGCCATAGAGCTACTTCCACACACTACTTCCGAAGAGGAACGGTTTCTATACCTAGCTAAGCTAGATGAAACCCGCCGCGATGCTGCTTTAGCTAATGAAGCTCCCAAAAAACGCGTCAAAGCCCAATATGACAAATCCGTTCAACCTCGGATATTTAATGAAGGTGATCTCGTACTTACATATGATCAAATGCACGATAAGCTCGGAAAAGGAAAACTTGAATCTATGTGGTACGGACCCTTTGTTGTAAAACGTGTCTTAGAAAAAGGAGCCTATGAACTAATTGATTGTGATGGTACGCCATTAGCACGGCCCCGCAATGGGCTATACCTCAAACACTTCTACGCGTGAGGTTACCCTACGCGGGTTACTTGTTGTACATAATGTAATTAGATTGCTTTTACTCTTTTTTGGTGTGCGCGTGGACCTCATGTATCCACTCTTACTTTGACTCGTGATTTTGTGCGCAGATGTCTGCCTACTTTGGATTCGCCGACGGTGCAAGCCGACATACCCGAAATCTCGCTTCCGCAGCATGGGTGGTCTATTCTCCCACTGGCGAGTTGATATCTTCTGGAGCCAATTGTTTGGGTCCTGCAACCAACAATATCGCAGAGTACCATGCATTCATTGGTCTCTTGACAGAGGTTGCTCACTCGGAATTGACTCCCTATCAGTCTTCCTAGACTCCCAACTCGTGGTTTCTCATCTAAACCGTGTTTACACCATTCGCGATCCTGTACTACTTCGTTTATTTCGGAGAGTACGCCTCTTGGAACGATCATTTAATTTCATTACATATCAACACATACCGAGAGAATTCAATTGTATAGCTAATTCATTGGCTAATTACATTTTGGATTGGCATCTTGCCCACACATAAACACATCATAAAAGATAAAATGCACAAGTCATTGTAAATAATTAGATCATAAATAGGTCCATATCACTGTATATAAGAGTGTTTTTTCCGAAATACATAAAGTTTGTGTCAAAGACAAAATTTGGGACCAAATCCCATACAAAATTTGGCTCTCAAAGCCTACATATCGTGTACATGCCGCAAAAAGACTAAAAAGACCATCTATGGAGATCTGGGAGACCTATCATGTCCCTCATCAGACTCCTCCCGCTGCTGGTGGTAACATACGACAGCTCGGACCACCCCACGAAGAAGTCGACTGATACGACTAGGCACACCTACGGTATGCCGCTGGAGGTGATAAGGGACATCATCCATTCTCATAGCAGGGATACCATGAGTCAACCCCTGTAAGTTCCTCTCTATGTCCCGAACGCCTCCTGCTTCGTCTTCGTCCTCCTCCTCATTAGGAACAACTTGACGATCAACTCCACCGCGACGTAAGGGTGAGTACCCAGTTGGTCTCTGTGGTCCACGATCTGCGACATGCATGCGAACATACATTAGAAATCTTTTACACATTCTAAAAAAGAAATAAAAATTATATATTCAAAAAGAAAAATATATCCATGAAAGGTCATACCTGAGTTGTCCCAATCATCATCCTCTGGCAGTGCCAAGTCGATGTCCTCATGGAAATCTACCCCTGAGTAGGGATAGTCATCAATCATAACTATCTGCTCCTCTAGCTAGGAGAAGAAATCCTAGCCAAAGGCTAACCGCTGAGGTCCCCCGAGACGTCCAGCATAATCACTCCATCGATCCATCCATGGCTCGGTAGGTGGACGGGGGGGCATAGATATCTGTGGATGCAGTAATGGCACCCTCGCCAAAAAGAAGGTGACCAGGATTCTCCCGTAGCCAAATTGGGAGTTTTTCCCAACCCTACACTTGTGCACTTGTTCTTTGAGATTGGCCAACACCGCTTCACACCAGTTAAATACTGTTCCCCCCATACACTCCGCTGCGAGATTTACTTGTGTACGGGACGCCTGATGTGGACCCACACTTCCTGCTGCATGCGTGATGGTGAACAGTACGGTCTTTACAGGGAGTTCTATAACATCCTTTATGGACACCTTCCCGCTTTTCTTACCCGAACCCTGACGGCAATATCGAGCAATCAAGTCATCTGTACTCGTTTCCGAGGCTGTGTATCCAGTAAAGTAAACCCGGGCCCCTCTTTTCGAAAGGCCCGTGAGGAAATAAATATCCTCGAGTTGAATTTCGAGAACATGCTCTCCCACTCGGAAAGCTTGAATGTCAGGGTCCCACAATTGGATAATATGGGTAAGAAGTTTGGCTTGCTGACGAATGCCTTTGGTCTTAAAGAACTTCAACAAACCACATTCTCGCAATGTGGTCACAGTTGGTAAATGATTTTCAGCTGCCAAATCATCTACTTCGTGCTCTCTTTCTTTCCAGCTGACCATTTTGATCCAAACAAGTTGCAAACTCCTGCAAAAGGTCAGGGAAAACATTTAGTAACTATTTAACAATTTAATCTCAGCAAAAATTTTTAGAAAATTTGATTTTTTCATCTCAAAAATCGCCTTCATCGCGCCTGGGGAAAACTCTGCCACGCGGTACTGTACAGTATCGAGCCTCAGTTTGGAACCACACAGCGGTACTGTCTAACAGTACCGCATTTTTCGATAGATCCCCCACGCGGTACTGTGAAGCGCAATTTTTGCCCAGTAGGGCTTGCCCAAAAAATCATTTTTTCCTACTGAAAGCAAATGGTTCCTACATAAAATGAATGAGAAGCTTGAGAGCTCTTACCTGGTGCAAACGGTTGTTGAAATGGTGCCCTGAAACTCCAGATATGGATCCTTGAAGTTTTGCTCCTCAAATGGGTAAAAATCTCCTCTTTGGGTAAAAACACAAATGAAATGGTAATTTCTATTTTTAACCATCCTTTTATAGCTTTTTCACCAATTTTTTAATTATTATTTTGTATGGTTAAAATAAAAAGCCCATTTCATATTACTAATGTCTGGTTTTATGAGCATTTATTGACAGGATCTCCCGTAAACAACGATATATTCACACTGGTGTTTATCCATCGTTTGACCTTCATTTTGAGCCTACTTTATCTTTTTCGTGCTCTGGATTAAAACTTGAAAAAGATTCCATGCGCTTTCACACTCATCTCGTGCTTGTCAAACCTAAGTAAATGATGTCGAGTACGGTCCGCTTTACTCATGCTCGTTAAACGATGAGGAAAGTATTATCCTGGTTGTATTTTATTCTTTTTTCGAACCAAAATAATTAAAAATTACGAAAAAGACCATAGGAGTCCATAGTTAAGCTCTTTTCAGACTCCCTAAAATTGAAAAGATTGCCAAGTGATCTTGACTCTTTCACATTTGTAAAAGTATTTGAAAGGTCGTCTATTCGGTGATAGGTTACCCCTTTTTCGGCCCGTCTAGACTATTTACGAGAAAGGTATACCTCAATCAATCTCGGCTGGGAGAGTTATCTCGGGAATTGTTTTACACTTTTTCGGGATCGAGGGACTAAATTTACGAAAAAGTACTTTGCGGAGCTTCCTTTAAGTTTTTTAGGCTATCTAAATGTGAAAAACTACCGAGTTTTCCTTCCTTGGACTCGTTAAAAAATTAACATCGAAGGACCCACTTTGGGACAAGCCCCTCCTTTCTCAGGTTCGTAAAACATGTGAGATTGGACTCATCTATGAGATGAGCTACATCGAGCATCTGTTATCCTCTTCAAGCTCGAAAAACAACAAAGAGGTACTCGTCTATCATGTCGGGGGAATATGGGAGAACAAGTGAAGTTTATTTATGGCAGCTTGTCAGTTATTACCTTTGAACATGGCATGTGTTCGTCTCTTGTCTACATTGGGTATCCATTTTTCACTGAGTTATGGTCATCATCCTGAGTCGTCTCCCTAGCCACGAGCCTACTCATCCGGTGTCTATCCTCTGTTATCAATAATCCCTGCTGCCAAGTCATGTTACATGCCGTTATATGTTCAAAGGGTTGCATTGTTCAGAGTCGTTCATTGTGTCAGGCCTCCGCAGTGTCAGTACATACTACATTGTTTCATCATCTTATCGTTCGTGTCGATGATTTGGGAATCATTATGGCCCACCTTCGATGAGTCTATTCTCGTCGACCCCAAATCGCTATCCGAGAATTAGGCTTAGAAATCAACCATTAGTACCTTGGTACCTGCATGCCTCAATGGTAGGTTTCCTCGTGTTCGACAGTAGGATCACATCATTGACCTCTGATCGAACAATCTCTCGAATGCTCGACATCAACTCATCTATTCGCATTTCGTTGAGATGTACTTCAGATACCTTGGGGATCATTCTCATCATTGGTGATTTCCCTCGCATTTGTTAACGGTTCATATCATTGACCGGTAATCAAATGGTTTCTACCATGTTTGACTTCAACACCTTGTAATCACATGGCTAGATTTGTATCTTTTGCGATTGGGTAGAAGACCTTGGGCGCACCTCTGTATCTTGATTATGCCCAGGTTGCGGTGGAGATGTCCTTTGTATTGTCACACAGATCCACTTATTGTATTGGTCGTGGCTGTGTCATTATTGTCTCATGGATCTATGCTTGTTCATAGTAGCCATGGTCTGTCCACAGTCTATATCATCTCAGTACTCATGGATCTGAAAGGTATTGGTTGGCAGCCATGCTTTGAGTCATTTGTTTCCGAGCATGGGGATGCCCGCCTCGGTGGTATATCTAACACTTTGTTTCTGTTTCAGCTCCTTGTCGCTCTCCTCGATGCTATCTCTGCATACTATTCGTAAAGTCTTTCGGCCATCAGTCCCTTCTGACCTCACACTTTAGGGGGCATCTGTTATACCTCTATATTCCACAGTGTCGCATCTCCACCACAAACAGAGTTGACGACACTTCCCCTACTTTTTGAACCACCTAGAAGATGAGTAATCCTTGAAGGTAAATCCACCCTGTCAAGTTTTAACCTAGCTGAGACTTTATTTACCCACACTACCGCGCCTTGCTCAGTTATAGGTGCGCGGTAGTCCACACTACTGCGCTATGCTTTGTCCTTGCCACGCGGTACTACCGCATTATGCTCAGACTGCAGGGCGCGGTACTCTTTTTATAGTCTTTTTTCCATGGCTTGTGGGATTTTGAATTTTTGAAGATAATGGAAGATTGGGGTCCCTGATTCGATCTCAACTCATTCTCTATGATTAGAAACCCTCATCCACTTATCTCTCCCTAGATCCACCTATCTCTCTTGTTGGTTAACCCTACCATACACTATAAAGGAGAGGCATTCCATGGGGAAAGAGGAGGACTCTTGGTAGTACCAAACCTATGATCTTGCAGCATTGTGGAGATAGCTAGAGGAGAAGGCACTTGGAGCTAGAGGATTGGCTTGGACCTCAAGCACCCTTTGTAAGTATTCTTCAAGTTGTAATAAGATAACTTGTCTTGTTTTTCCCATTTCATGTGTATTGTTTAAGTCTTTAGCATGGAATGTATCTAATCTAGATTTGAATCTAATTCTTACATTCAAGGTATTTGGAAGCTCGTATGTTTGTTCTTTGGTTGATCTTTACAGGTTCTACATTGGAGTACTTGGATCAAAAGCTGGAAGCGGGACAAACATTGGATTGAAAGGTGAGTCATATATCTCATTGTTTCTGAATACATATGATCTTGCTGTAAAAGTTAGTTCATGAATTTCAAGGTAGCATTTGTTTTGACTTGTTTCTTGCTTTAAAGTCAGTCGAAAATATACTTTAAAGTTAAGAGGGTTTTGACTTATCCGTAGGGAAAAATTCTACATAACAAGAATGGCGACTCCGCTGGTTTTGATTTCTACTTGATTGATTCAGTTCACTGTCATTCATCTTTTGATTGCGAGTCTTTATTGCACTTCAAACCAGATTGAATCTTGGTCTTTTTTGGCCTTTATTCACCCCTCCTCGCTGTATTTTTTCTCCCTGTATGATCACTGAGTCCCCTGGGTTAGCAACAACCCTGAAAACTTCATTTTCTTTTCTCAAGTTGCGCTTTTTCCTTACCTTGCCACAATACCGTGCCCTCTGAACTGCTTCCAGCGCGGTAGTACCGCGTTCTATGCATTAGTACCAGAGCGGTACTGTCACAGTGCCATGCTCCAGTCAGACCCTGACACGCGGTAGTGTCTGCAAGTTTTTAAATTTTTTATCCTTGCTTGGTTTCCTGAGACTTTCTCTGCCTTACGTAGTCTTTGCTGTTGCTTGTTAGCATCCTGGTCATTTTACAGTCTGTGTGGTCTGATTATTTTCTTGTTGTGAGCTTGATTTGTTTGAATTAGTGGAATTCTTGATATATTTGGTCATTTTTCCAGTTTGATTGCATTGACTCGATTTTTTCACCACAACCAACTCAACACCACTGTTCTCTGCTACTGAACCCTGTAGCTTTTACAGTCACATTATTTCCATCATTTTCAGTAATTAACATATTATCATTTGAGAGCAATTTTGTTGTTTGAATTGAAAAAGTCTAGTAGCATTATTTTGCATTAGGAAATGAACCATTGATTTTGCCACAAAAAATTCTCATAGTTGAAGCATTGTAGATTGTAGGATCAGTGCATTAAAAGGAGTGTTTATTTCAGTTTGGCTTTGTTTACAAAAAGAAAAGAAAAAATCTTTTACTTTGGTTTTCGATTGCTTGTGAAAAATTTTATGCATGTTTGATCGAAGAACTCTCTCTTTTCCTTAGCTAGATTCCATCGAAGACAAAGGCTTATTTTTGATTCATTCTCATTTGCATGGTTTGAGTCGTCATAACACCATCAAGTTTCACGTCCACTACCTGATTGAGTAAGACAGCCACTAAAATTAATCTCCCTAATCAAACCAACTTTAACCTCACTTGAGAAAATCAAAAGAATTTGGTAGTTAGGTAGGACACCGGGGATAGGCATCAAAATAATTCCCCCTTGTCATTTTTATCTGAGAGACAGTTGTTGTCTTTAGGGAACTAAAATCCTCTAGTATTTATTGACACGGTCACAGCTAGTTTGTGGAGGGGTCTCCTGACTGTTTTTAACTTTCAGGGGTTAAACGGCCGCAAGATTGAGAACCAGACGGACTCTGTGGAATACCACACTCCACTTAGCCCTAAGGCAACATCGATCGCTATCTTCTTCGGAAGGCTGAAGTGCCCAAAATCTTTTCCGACATGTCATGAATGAGGTAGCTTAGTATCTATTCTACTAGGGCTCTTTTACCCAGGATCCCTTTCGGTAGAGGGATATCCTTCTTATATCGGTCTCTCATGTTGTATTGTTCGAATTGGATTTCATCACCTTGCGAAGGATACAGCTTGTTGAGGTCTCCAGCTCTTAGTTAGGAGTTTGCTTGTTATCTCATCTTCGTAGAGGGTCTTTTTTCTTTGTAGGGACTGCTTGTTGGCATTCTGGCCATTCTTTTTATCAGCTCGCTTATTGAGACACCGGTCTCAGTATAGATTTTAGAGCTTGCTTTTTTGGCCTGAGAGCCTTGCTTTTTCTAGCTCCTCTTCTGCACACCCGGCTGCATTAGCGTTTTCGAGTTCTTTGTTTACGATACTGCCTCCGATTTTCATTTTCCTGTCATCATGTTAGATCAACCACGAAGATCACGAAGAATACAGGGCCAAATCCCTCCACCACCACCACTGCCATGGATTTTCGGTCCGCCTGCATCACGCATTCTTGCTCCTCCTAGATGCGGTGCTGGTCGAGGGAACATTCCACTGCCGATACGTACAAGAGTTTCAGTTCCACATGTAACTGCTACTCACAGCACAGTCTCAGAATCCATTATAGCTTCTGCAACCACTAGCATATCTGAGACTTCCACTGTCACTTCACCCACTGTTACCCCAGATTTATCTATCACAGTGGACACCATTACAGTAGCTGAACCTAGTACAACCCCAATTACTAGACCAGAGGTCATCCTCTTACCTGATGTCAACACTTCC
Organism: Larix kaempferi; assembly: GCA_027924585.1. Taxonomy (NCBI): domain Eukaryota; kingdom Viridiplantae; phylum Streptophyta; class Pinopsida; order Pinales; family Pinaceae; genus Larix; species Larix kaempferi. The sequence continues at coordinate 25,452,052 of BSBM01001346.1, forward strand.
CGTTTATCAGACACTTTTCACGATGACACAGATGGATCTATTGGCACCACCGAAGGGTCTGACCAGGATATACCTGGCTTGATTTCAGTCCCAGGCGGGTACGTTGAAATTGTTGAAGATACTCGACTTCCTGACACACCTTTTGAACCTGATTATGGTTTCATCACTTCCTAGGCAGAGCTTCCACCTGTTATCACTATGTCACCCAATGTTCACCCGCAGGAAACGAGTTCTTTTAGCAATGTACCTCGTACTATATCACTACCCAACCTCCCTTCGGGACACGAAATCATGGCTTCCATCCAGTCTAGTATGGTTAGTCTAGCGAACTCTCCGTTAGCATCGGCACAGTTTAGACGCAGCATAGAGCAAATGCTCTCGTCAGCTTCTAGATATCCTCCTGATACTTGTCCTTCCGACTATAGGGATCCCAACATCCCTTCTAGCACAAAGTTTCGTCACTCCTTCGCAAACGGATCCGAACCTTCGGACGTTACTATACTTAGGTTTCCGCCGGATCCCCAAAACCTTTTTCAGGACATGAACTTAGACCCAGTTCTCGACGGTCCTCCTATCATTGAACACGTTATGGACGATGACGATACCCCTGGGCTAAATTCCCCACATTTTCTATCATCACCCATGTTTGGTGCACATTCTATGAGGGATAAACCAGTTTTTTGTCCGTCCTCACCTGTTTGATATGGATGACCCCCTCCGCAAATCGATACTTTTGGCGCCGTTGGCCAATCCACATTATCATATTTGGCTAGCGGCGGAAGAACACCTAGTCACACTGCTAGATCTTCCATTTTGACCAGAGGATCACCTTTAGCCACTATTTATACTATCTCAGGAGGTGGACAACCGACTGCAGTTGTCCCCATCTCCAACTACCAAATTCCCCCTGGTGGGCCATCAACCCAACCAGTTGGAGGACAACCTTTTGTTGGGAACCCCATTGTTAGTCAACAACCTCCTCCTATAGGGCCATCAACCCAGCTAGTTGGAGGACAACCTTTTGTTGGGAACCCCGTTCCTAGTCAACAGCTTCCTCCTACAGGGCCATCCAACTCATCTGCTGGTGGACAACCCATTGGTTCAATCCAACAATCCTCCCAACCAGCAGCATCTGCTCAGTTCGGTATGTACAATACACCTGGCAGCGGGAAACCTTATTCCGGTGTTCCAACCGGACCTCATTTTCAACCTCCCTCGTCAGGTATGCTTCCTTCTTAGGACCCACAAATCCCACAGAGTGGGGGGTACTCACTTTTCGGAAACTGGAACCAAGCTGGGGGGCAATCTCAGATTCCCCCCAACTTGAATTCTGGCTTCCCCTACCCTTCATCTGCTACAACTCCATGGAACCCATCACTTCAATTTCCACTCGTTCCCCAAGGAGGAATGAGCCTTCCATGGACACCACCGTCGCAGCCACCCCCCAACCCTACTATGGGAAACCTTCCACTTACACAGTATAGTGGTAACATCCCTGGAACACAACAATTCCAAGGAACTTTTCCCCAACAAGGACCAGCAACTATCCCTGGATTTCAACAACCCCAGGGTACTATACCCACTCAGCAGAACACCCACCAACCGGTTACTTACAATCAACCTGTTAACCAGATGGCTTACTATCCATAGAACTTCCAGCAGTACCCCCCAGGAAACACATATGGGTATAACACGCAGCAGTATGCTATGCAGGGACCTCCAGGTTTCTCTGCACCACATGGTTATTACTCATACCCACAGACTAACCGTCAACTTCCCTTTTTGGCCACACTTGATTTACTTGATTTGTCGAGGATTATTAACGATCCTATATGGAATGAACCTCACTGGCCACCTATTCCAGCCAAACTACCATCGGACATCCCCAATTTCGATGCTAAGCCCGGGGATGACCTTCCATATTTGGTGTTCATCCAACTCCTTGATGGATGATTCCATCCGACTTCGGCTCTTCCAACGCACACTCACCGGCACGGCAGAAAAATGGTATATCGAGCTGCCATAACACTCTTTTCGTGATTTCAACACTTTGGCTATGCAGTTTCTGACACATTTCCAGCTCCCCATCCGGTATGAGACTGGAACAGAACTGTTAACCTCACTGCCTCAAACCACTTCTACGGATATTTTGGATCACATCCATGAGTGGCGACGATGCCATAGGCTAATCAAGGCACCTATTCCGGATCAGCTACTTGCTGATTGGTTCACAAAATCCTTTTTTCATCCCATAGCCAGAGATATCGCTATGCGCGGACCGGTTACAGAAGAACAAGCCATCTCGGCAGCCCAGTACATGGATTTAGTATATACTCAATCCGGTACTTTACATGAACTTCTTCCACATGCCTCCCGCGTTCACACTGATCCACCGAAGCCTACCACTGAACCCCCCATTCATGGTATTGTCGGTTCAGTCAAGGCTTAGCCTGCTACCAACTCGACGGGACAATAAGCTTCTGCTTCCCTCGCTTTTACCCAGGATGCTTCAAAAGCTTCCACTTCTCCTGCTGTCTCCTCCAAAGTCAACGTAGTTCAGTCTATGTCACAACCATCCGGGGGAAAGAAGAAAAATAATCGTGGTAAACCCAAGAAAAACCAGTAGGAGAACCCCAAGCCACAACCCACCCAGAATGACCAGAAACCGCGTCGAAAGGCTAAGTTTCCCTGCCTCATTTGCCAAGACGATCACTACACACGTGACTGTCCCTACAAGGACGAAGTCAACAAATTTGTTAAAGGATCCTCTCGCCCGGCAGTGTTAACTGACCCTTTCCCTCAACAGCAACAGCAGATGGTTGCCCAAGAAGCCCCACAAGGGGGCAATCCGTCTAATCCTACCCGCAGAGAAACGTCCACAAACCGCGAAATCCTAATGACAAGCAACGAGGAGATTAATATCACCACCCATTCAAAGACTTACGACAACCCTCCAAGTTCAAACAAACAACCCGAGATACCCAAAGGCAAATCTCCTGTTGAAGATCCGCTTCCTATTCCCGCACCTACCGGTCATCTCGATATCGAGAGACCGCTTACGGACACAGTGCTACGCCCACCCAAGGGCACCATACGAAAGGAGACATTTATTCCTAACGCGCGAGCTGCCCAAAACTACAACATTGTTGAGGATTTAGCTCAAGCACCTTGCGCCATGTCGACTCTCGAGGTTCTCCAACACTGCCCCACGCAGCGTAGAACCCTACTTTCAGCACTGGGGGCAATGGACCCAGATACTTCAAACTCTATCATGTTTAACTTGGAGCATGCCAAACCTAGGCTTTCTCACCAGTTAGCCTTCTAGGTGCATACAAAAATCCATGGAAATGTCATCCATCGCACTGTGTTAGATGAAGGTGCTTCCATGTCGATTATGTCTTTGAACTGCTGGAGAGCCTTAGGCTCACCCGAGGTCACAACTTCTCCCACTACTCTCAGAAAATTTGGTGGACATGGTTTTCAACCTTATGGACTCATTCCCTCAATTGGTGTTGAACTGGGGGGAAAAACAGTATCCGTACACATTGAAGTCGTAGATGCACCACTGGATTACAATCTCCTACTTGGTTGGAACTGGTTTTATGCCATGACCGCCATAGCATCTACAGTCTTCTGGATCGTGCAATTTCCTCATGAAGGGAAAATTGTCACCATTGATCAACTAGATTACTGCATCCCAGACTCCCATCCGAACTCTGCCAACACCGTCCTGTTATTGGATCAACCTCGGTACCGGTTCCAAGACATTGGTGTTGGTCTCATGAAGGATTCTTCCCTCATTGGAGTTTTTCCAGAGCTGGGAACCCATCTTCAACCAATCAACATGATTTCATCGCATGTCACCCCTTCCGATGATTCATGGGTGATTCCGAGTCCAACTCAGATTCAAGGCTATGGCAATTCCATGCCTTTGAACAGAAACCTTGCATCATATGACGCGTTCCAATCAGCCACAGATTGGGTCGACTGTTCTACTGATCACACCGTGGCACAGCTCTCGGCTGATACTCATCCATACCCACCACTTTTTGATCCTCTCAATTTGATTTTTCCCACAAACGAATCAATTATGGAAGTTATGTGCGGTGATGAGCCACCATGGGGAGATTTTCATCATCGATATTCATTCCCCACCATCCAGCCACTCGAGCCTGATACAAAACCCAGTACTTCACTTGGGATGGTTCAAACCAAGTTCCCCACTTCCCTCGACGAAGTATTTTCTGAGGGAAACTTGGCTAATCTTATGGCAACTACTCCCATCGATATTTCAGTGAAGCCTAGTATCGTGGAAAACGTACATATCGGCAAAACATGTACTCCCCTCGAAACGGAGTTCTATAGTGCCTACTTCAAAACTTTCCGCGATGTTTTTGCTTGGAGTTATGAAGAAATGCCAGGAATTGACCCCTCGATTGTGGTCCACGAAATTCCAACTTTCCCTGGCGCCCGACTGGTTCGGCAAAAGCTTCGACCCGTCCATCCTCGTAAGGCAGCCGCCATTAAAGCAGAATTTGAAAAACTTTTGCGTGCTGGTTTTATCTATCCTGTCCCATTGACAGAATGGGTATCCAACATCGTTCCTGTAGCCAAGAAACAGGGAACGATTAGAGTCTGTGTCGATTACCGTGATTTGAACAAAGCTTGTCCAAAGGACAACTACCCAACTCCATTCATCGACTAGATCATCGATAACTGTGCCGAAAGTGTCATCTTTTCATTTATGGATGGCTTTTCTGGCTATAATCAGATCGATATCCTCCCAGTCGACCAGCACAAAACAGCCTTTATCTGCCCGTGGGGGATCTTCGCATATCGAAAGTTACCTTTTGGCCTTAAAAATGCCGGGGCAACTTTCCAACGGGCGATGTCATACGCATTTCATGACCTCAAACATATTGTAGAACCATATCTTGATGACCTTCCCGCTCACTCTTGGACCCGGGAAGACCATCCAGACCACTTAAGTGCCATTTTCGAAAGGTTTCGTTGCTACAATATACGTTTGAACCCGCATAAGTGCGTCTTCTGTGTAGAAGCTGGAAAACTGTTGGGCTTCATAGTCTCCAAAGACGGGATACGTTTAGATCCCACAAAGGTAGCAACTATCTTAGCCCTGCCTTCACCCACCAACGTTCCAGAGCTTCAATGTTTGGAAGGGCATGCAAACTTTCTACGCCGTTTCATCTGTAATCTGTCTGAGATAACAAAAGGCTACATGCGGCTTCTCAAAAAGAATGTTCCCTTTATTTGGGATGACGAAGCCCAACGCTCCTTTGACAATCTAAAGGCAGCCTTAACCAAAGATCCTGTGATTCAACCCCCCGATTGCACACGGGAGTACATTCTTTATCTCGCAGCCTCGACTTCCACCATCGTCATGGTGCTAGTCCAGGAAGACCAAAACGGCATAGAACATGTGGTATATTATCTCAGTAAGAGTCTGCTCGACTCCGAAACTCGCTATTCACATGTTGAAAAACTGGCTCTGGCAACAGTATTTGCTGTCCAGAGATTCCGTCACTACATCTTACTCCGTCGGACCACTGTTATAGCCGACTTCAACCCAATGTATTATATCGTCACACGTCAAGTGCTTGGGGGCAAATACTCTCGTTGGATAGTCATCCTTCAAGAGTTTGACTTGGAGTTTGTCAAGGCTAAGTCCAAGAAGTCTTTGGTCTTCGCAGAGTTGATTTGTAACTTGCCCCGTGCTACTGAGCAATCCGAGCCCAATGATTCTCTTCCTGACGAATCATTGTTCCTCATTAGCACGTATGATCCATGGTACGGGGATATTCTTTTATATCTCCATACTCAACGCTTCCGCCCCGACCTCACTCGCGATGAACGGCGACGCATCCGACATCACGCAAAATACTACATCATAGTCAACGATACTCTGTATCGACGTGGTGTCGACACCGTTCTTCGATGCTATTTGACCTTAGATGAGGAGAAACGCGTTCTTAATGACTGCCATGCTGGAGTATGTGGTGGTCATCTCTCTGGGATGGCTACGACCCAGAAAATACTGCGAGCAGGATACTTCTGGCCCTCAATTTTCAAAGACTGCATTGAAACAGTCAAGAAGTGTCCGCCATGCCAATTCTTTCATAGTAAAGCACGCTCGCACCCTGCTCCACTCCATCCGGTTATTGCCATCGGTCCTTTCTCCAAATGGGGCATAGATTTCATGCACTGTAAGCCCACTTCAACTAGGGGGCATAGCTATGTCATAGTAGCTGTCGACTATTTTACGAAATGGGCTGAAGCGATGCCTACGTATGCTGAGGATGGCAAAACAGCAGCGCAGTTCATATTCAATCATATCATAGCTAGATTCGGTGTCCCACAATCCATTATGACCGATCATGGCTCCCATTTCAGGAACCACATGATCGAAGAACTAAGTGCCAAGCTGGGTTTTCGCCATGAAAACTCAACCCCGTATTACCCACAAGCTAATGGCCAAGTTGAAGCCATTAATAAAGTCCTGAAAAGAATGATTCAGCGTATTGTGGGTACCCAGAAATCCAATTGGCACTCAGCTCTGTTCTCAGCACTGTGGGCATACCGAACCTCAGTGAAAAGTGCTACTGGGTTTACACCATTCCAACTGGTGTATGGCCTAGAAGCCATTTTGCCGATTGAATGTGAAATTCCATCACTCAAGATAGCCATAGAGCTACTTCCACACACTACTTCCGAAGAGGAACGGTTTCTATACCTAGAAAATCTAGATGAAACCCGCCGCGACGCTGCTTTAGCTACTGAAGCTCACAAAAAATGCGTCAAATCCCAATATGACAAATCCATTCAACCTCAGATCTTTAATGAAGGTGATCTCATACTTACATATGATCAAATGCACGATAAGCTCGGAAAAGGAAAACTTGAATCTATGTGGTACAACCCCTTTGTTGTAAAACGTGTCTTAGAAAAAGGAGCCTATGAACTAATTGATTATGATGGTACGCCATTAGCACAGCCCTGCAATGGGCTATACCTCAAACGCTTCTACGCATGAGGTTACCCTACGCGGGTTACTTGTTCTACATAATGTACTTAGATTGCTTTTACTCTTTTTTGGTGTGCGCGTGGACCTCATGTATCCACTCTTACTTTGACTCATGATTTTATGCGCAGATGTCTGCCTACTTTGGATTCGCCGACGGTGCAAGCCGACATACCCGGAATCTCGCTTCTGCAGCATGGGTGGTCTATTCTCCCATTGGCGAGTTGATATCTTCAGGAGCCAATTGTTTGGGTCCTGCAACCAACAATATCGCAGAGTACCATGCAGTCATTGGTCTCTTGATAGAGGTTGCTTCACTCGGAATTGACTCCCTATCAGTCTTCCTAGACTCCCAACTCGTGGTTTCTCATCTAAACAGTGTTTACACCATTCGCGATCCTATACTACTTCGTTTATTTCGGAGAGTACACCTCTTGGAATGATCATTTAATTTCATTACATATCAACACATACCGAGAGAATTCAATTGTATAGCTGATTCATTGGCTAATTACATTTTGGATTGGCATCTTACCCACACATAAACACATCATAAAAGATAAAGTGCACAAGTCATTGTAAATAATTAGATCATAAATAGGTCCATATCACTGTATATAAGAGTGTTTTTTCCGAAATACATAAAGTTTGTGTCAAAGACAAAATTTGGGACCAAATCCCATACAAAATTTGGCTCTCAAAGCCTACATATTGTGTACATGCCGCAAAAAGACTAAAAAGACCATCTATGGAGATCTGGGAGACCTATCATGTCCCTCATCAGACTCCTCCCGGTGGTGGTGGTAACATACGACAGCTCATACCACCCTACAAAGAGGTCGACTGATATGACTAGGCACACCTACAGTATGCCTCTGGAGGTGATAAGGGACACCATCCATCCTCATAGCAGTGATACCATGAGTCAACCCCTGTAAGTTCCTCTCTATGTCCCGAACGCCTCCTGCTTCGTCTTCGTCCTCCTCCTCGTCAGGAACAGCTTGACGGTCAACTCCACCGCGACGTAAGGGCGAGTACCCAGCTGGTCTTTGTGGTCCACGATCTGTGACATGCATGCGAACATACATTAGAAATCTTTTACACATTCTAAAAAAGTAATACAAATTATATATTCAAAAAGAAAAATATATCCATGAAAGGTCATACTTGAGTTGTCCCAATCATCATCCTCTGGCAGTGCCAAGTCGATGTCCTCACGGAAATCTACCCCTGAGTAGGGATAGTCATCAATCATAACTATCTGATCCTCTAGCCAGGAAAAGAAATCCTCGCCAAAGGCTAACCGTTGAGGTCCCCCGAGACGTCCAACATAATCACTCCATCAAGCCATCCATGGCTCGGTAGGTGGACGGGGGGGCATAGATATCTGTGGACGCAGTAATGGCACCCTCACCAAAAAGAAGGTGACCAGGATGCTCCCGTAGCCAAATTGGGAGTTTTTCCCAACCCTACACTTGTGCACTTGTTCTTTGAGATTGGCCAACACCGCTTCACACTAGTTAAATACTGTTCCCCCCATACACTCCGCTGCGAGATTTACTTGTGTACGGGACGCCTGATGCGGACCCACACTTCCTGCTGCACGCGTGATGGTGAACAGTACGGTCTTTACAGGGAGTTCTATAACATCCTTTATGGCCACCTTCCCGCTTTTCTTACCCGAACCCTGATGGCAATACCGAGCAATCAAGTCATCTGTACTCGTTTTCGAGGCTGTGTATCCAGTAAAGTTCACCCGGGCCCCTCTTTTCGAGAGGCCCGTGAGGAAATAAATATCCTCGAGTTGAATTTCGAGAACATGCTCTCCCACTCGGAAAGCTTGAATGTCAGGGTCCCACAATTGGATAAGATGGGTAAGAAGTTTGGCTTGCTGACGAATGCCTTTGGTCTTAAAGAACTTCAACAAACCACATTCTCGCAATGCGGTCACAGTTGGTAAATGATTTTCAGCTGCTAAATCATCTACTTCGTGCTCTCTTTCTTTCTAGCAGACCATTTTGATCCAAACAAGTTGAAAACTCCTGCAAAAGGTCAGGGAAAACATTTAGTAACTATTTAACAACTTAATCTCAACAAAAAATTTGAGAAAATTTGATTTTTTCATCTCAAAAATCGCCTTCATCGTGCCTAGGGAAAACTCTGCCGCGCGGTACTGTACAGTATCTTGCCTTAGTTTGGAACCACAGCGTGGTACTGTCTAACAGTACCGCGTTTTTCGATAGATCCCCCACGCGGTACTGTGAAGGGCGATTTTTGCCCAGTAGGGCTCACCCAAAAAATCATTTTTTCCTACTGAAAGCAAATGGTTCCTACATAAACTGAAAGAGAAGCTTGAGAGCTCTTACCTGGCGCAGACGGTTGTTGAAATGGTGCCCTGAAACTTCAGAGATGGATCCTTGAAGTTTTGCTCCTCAAATGGGTAAAAATCTCCTCTTTGGGTAAAAACACAAATGAAATGGTAATTTCTATTTTTAACCATCCTTTTATAGCTTTTTCACCCATTTTTTAATTATTATTTTATATGGTTAAAATAAAAAGCCCATTTCATATTACTAATGTCTGGTTTTATGAGCATTTATTGACAGGATCTCCCGTAAACAGCGATATATTCACACTGGTGTTTATCCATCGTTTGACATTCATTTAGAGCCTACTTTATCTTTTTCGTGCTCTGGATTAAAACTTGAAAAAGATTCCAAGCGCTTTCACACTCATCTCGTGCTTGTCAAACCCAAGTAAATGATGTCGAGTACGGTCCGCTTTACTCATGCTCGTTAAACGACGAGGAAAGTATTATCCTGGTTGTATTTTATTCTTTTTTCGGACCAGAATAATTAAAAATTACGAAAAAGACCATAGGAGTCCATAGTTAAGCTCTTTTCAGACTCCCTAAAATTGAAAAGATTGCCAAGTGATCTTGACTCTTTCACACTTGTAAAAGTATTTGAAAGGTCGTCTATTCGGTGATAGGTTACCCCTTTTTCGGCCCGTCTAGACTATTTACGAGAAAGGTATACCTCAGTCAATCTCGGCTGGGAGAGTTCTCTCGGGAATTGTTTTACACTTTTTCGGGATCGAGGGACTAAATTTACGAAAAAGTACATTGCGGAGCTTCCTTTAAGTTTTTCAGGCTCTCTAAATGTGAAAAACTACCGAGTTTTCCTTCGTTGGACTCGTTAAATAATTAACATCGAAGGACCCTCTTTGGGACGAGCCCCTCCTTTCTCAGGTTCGTAAAACATGTGAGATTGGACTCATCTATGAGATGAGCTACATCGAGCATTTGTTATCCTCTTCAAGCTCGAAAAACAACAAAGAGGTACTTGTCTATCATGTCGGGGGAATATGGGAGAACAAGTCAAGTTTATTTATGGCAGCTTGTCAGTTATTACCTTTGAACATGGCATGTGTCCGTCTCTTGTCTACATTGGGTATCCATTTTTCACTGAGTTATGGTCATCATCCTGAGTCGTCTCCCTGGCGACGAGCCTAATCATCCAGTGTCTATCCTCTGTTATCAATAATCCTTGCTGCCAAGTCATGTTACATGCCGTTATATGTTCAAAGGGTTGCATTGTTCAGAGTCGTTCATTGTGTCAGGCCTCCGCAGTGTCAGTACATACTCCATTGTTTCATCATCTTATCATTCGTGCCGATTTCATGTCGATGATGTGGGAATCATTATGGCCCACCTTCGACGAGTCTATTCCCATTGACCCCAAATCGCTATCCGGGAATTAGGCTTAGAAATCAACCATTAGTACCTTGGTACCTGCATGCCTCAATGGCAGGTTTCCTCGTGTTCGACAGTAGGATCACATCATTGACGTCTGATCGAACAATCTCTCGAATGCTCGACATCAACTCATCTATTCGCATTTCGTTGAGATGTACTTCAGATACCTTGGGGATCATTCTCATCATTGGTGATTTCCCTCGCATTTGTTAACGGTTCACATCATTGACCGGTAATCAAATGGTTTCTACCATGTTTGACTTCAACACCTTGTAATCACATGGGTAGATTCGTATCTTTTGCGATCGGGTAGAAGACCCTGGGCGCACCTCGGTATCTTGATTATGCCCAGGTTGCGGTGGAGATGTCCTTTGTATTGTCACACAGATCCACTTATTGTATTGGTCGTGGCTGTGTCATTATTGTCTCATGGATCTATGCTTGTTCATAGTAGCCATGGTCTGTCCACAGTCTATATCATCTCAGTACTCATGGATCTGCAATGTATTGGTCGGTAGCCATGCTTTGAGTCATTTGTTTCCGAGCATGGGGATGCCCGCCTCGGTGGTATATCTAACACTTTGTTTCTGTTTCATCTCCTTGTCGCTCTCCTCGATGCTATCTCTGCACACTATTGGTAAAGTCTTTCGGCCATCAGTCCCTTCTGACCTCACACTTTAGGGGGCATCTGTTATACCTCTATATTCCACAGTGTCGCATATCCACCACAAACAGAGTTGACGACACTTCCCCTACTGTTTGAACCACCCAGAAGATGAGTAATCCTTGAAGGTAAATCCACCCTGTCAAGTTTTAACCTAGCTGAGACTTTATTTACCCACACTACCGCGCCTTGCTCAGTTATAGGTGCGCGGCAGTCCACACTACCGCGCTATGGTTTGTCCCTGCCACGCGGTACTACCGCGTTATGCTCAGACTGCAGGGCGCGGTACTCTTTTTATAGTCTTTTTTCCATGGCTTGTGGGATTTTGGATTTTCGAAGATAATGGAATATTGGGGTCCCTGATTCGATCTCAACTCATTCTCTATGATTAGAAACCCTCATCCACTTATCTCTCCCTAGATCCACCTATCTCTCTTGTTGGTTAACCCTACCATACACTATAAAGGAGAGGCATTCCATGGGGAAAGAGGAGGACTCTTGGTAGTACCAAACCTATGATCTTACAGCATTGTGGAGATAGCTAGAGGAGAAGGCACTTGGAGCTAGAGGATTGGCTTGGACCTCAAGCACCCTTTGTAAGTATTCTTCAAGTTGTAATAAGATAACTTGTCTTGTTTTTCCCATTTCATGTGTATTGTTTAAGTCTTTAGCATGGAATGTATCTAATCTAGATTTGAATCTAATTCTTACATTCAAGGTATTTGGAAGCTCGTATGTTTGTTCTTTGGTTGATCTTTACAGGTTATACATTGGAGTACTTGGATCAAAAGTTGGAAGCGGGACAAACATCGGATTGAAAGGTGAGTCATATCTCTCATTGTTTCTGAATACATATGATCTTGCTGTAAAAGTCAGTTCAGGAATTTCAAGGTAGCATTTGTTTTGACTTGTTTCTTGCTTTAAAGTCAGTCGAAAATCTACTTTAAAGTTAAGAAGGTTTTGACTTATCCGTAGGGAAAAATTCTACATAACACACCAATATAAATATTAGAAATATCAAACCCAAGAGATACATGACTGCAACAACTACTCCTCCTCCACTAGTGCACACTCCTCTCTCTCACTAATGCGAAGTGAGTGAGTGAGTGAATGTGTCAAATGAGAGAGTCACACTCTCTATTTATACTTTTACTTTCACTTGACCTATACTCAACTAGTGTAACATCCCGATATTTTCATAAAAATTTAAAATTTCTAAATCATCATTAAATGTTAATAATTGTAAAATGCGGAAATAATAAATGTTTAGTAAAGCAGTAATTAATAATTAAGTCATATTGTAGAAACAACTTAACTACTGTTCTTTTCTCTTTAACTAATGGTGTTTTGTGTCAGTGACACGTCATGAATCCAAATAATGATTACGACATTTATTTATATGCTTGAATGATTGAAATATGATACATTTGGAAAACATAGTTCTCCTCGACAGGGTGCCGACAGTTTAAATTTCTGGATGATGATGAAAGGGGTCCCACAAGGTGCCCCGAGGCTTACTTAGCTATTTAGCTAACGCATTGTACCCGTCTTTCATGCGCAGATTCGCAGGTAAGATATAGCGACAATTTCAGAGTGTTTAATAACCATTACAAAAATGAAAACTGCTAGTGCTCCGATGCTACAGGTATGGTTTCCTTTCAATTTTCGTAAGAAGTGACTTGATTAGCTCAAAAGCTGCAGAAGTCATAAGTTTCTAAGTGTGCTCGTTATAAGTTTTCTGCATTTAAGATTTTATGGCTTCCCTTGTTACCATTCCATGAATGACTTGCAGCTTTTAAATAATCTTTTATAATTTTCGACTTGTGAAATAACTATTGCAAAGAAACATGGTCCTATGCAACAGTAGTGAGGTCAACAAGGTGATTCTAAGTCTTTCATTACCTAAGCAATTGAATTAGTAATGTAATATACGTTATTACCATATCATGTAATTTATGCGATGGTTTTTGTGTGGCAACTATACATTAAAGGGTGTAACCCTATAAATTTTATGACAAGATGAACTTTACAACATGCAAGGCGGAACCTATCCATACCTTAGGTATCGAATGTGACCTAGGTTGATTATCAAAGGATAGAATGTTATGATAATAGTGCACCTATATTAACTTAAGTAGAATCCTACGAATTCTTTTATGCAAGCAACCGATATATATTTTGACTTGGTATGTTTGTGATACCCATCACTTCTATGGTTGGCAGGTGGGTATGATGGCGTGATAAATGCCTGGCGTACGAGTTAGAGGTATCGTAAAATGAATTGGTTTTGTGATTAAGTTTTCGAGCTATAACATTAATGGTGGTATTACGTGGATGTTATAGTGGATGACCAGCACGTGAAAGGGTTCATCAACGCTGAGTTGTAATAGGCCTCCTGCCTTGGTGTCGACTGAGTTGGCAAGGTCGTGGATTAGTAAGTAGATGGGTGATTAATGCTGCATCTGCCATTCACCAACATGGCTCATCGGTGGTAGATCTCCATCATCGATTGTTTTGCATTGGGATTGTAGTGAACCCTAAATGTAACCTTCAGGGAATTGTAATGTTTTCTTTGGCATTCGTTTCGGTGGTAGGGTTTGGGGTGAGACCAACCGGCCGAGAGGCTCTTAGGTTTTGGTGTTTTTAGCCTCCCTCAGGCTCGAACCTAAGACCTGCAACAATCTTCAACCTGCTATTAATCATGATCATTGAGAGGCCAAGTCTGGAAAGGAATAGTGCAGCAGCCACAGGATTGGATGAGTGCATCCATTCGGTGGTGTTATAGTAACTTCAAGGTCTGGGGTTTCAGAATCGGGTTTGAAATTTTCGTAAGTGTTGACACAGTATGCCCTCTGAGTTGGGTATTTCTCCTTCAAGGTGGATTGATGGCTTCGTCATTCTTCTATCAACGACGCAGGTACAATGTTGTTTGAATAACTTAGAGTTTTCTTTGTGCATGAATCGACATTTTATGAATATTGTTTAACCTTGAGTATGTTTTGCTTGTCAGGTTGACTCTCAGTGAACAGTGGTATGCTTGGAATGTTGACGGGGGAAACTACAGCGTAACAACCAGTAAGCGTCAGTGGTACCCCTACCTCGTGGTTCTCCTAGATTCGGATTTGGTAGACAGTTGTGAGTGTTGGCAGGGTTTTGGAACTGTGTTTTCTCAGTTATGGCTTTTGCCCAACCTGTAACTTTTGGGGAAAACATTACTGCTATGGTTTTGATTTAGCATAGATGATGTAACTCTCTCTAAAATGGAAGGCCAGTCGTGCCTTGTCTCGGTGAACTCGATAGGGTTGAACCTTCATTGTTTGCAATGAATTTTACAGTATTTAAACGTTTAATGTTTATAGTTTCACACTTCTAATTCAATGATGGAAGCAAATGTTGAACTGTAAGGAAAAGAAAATGTTGACTATGGTTCGTCTCGGCCATTAGCTGTGTAGTGTGAAAATGGATTTTGAATGAAACAATTAGTAAACAAAAAGAAGGGTTTTTTTTTTTTTTTTTGTAAGATGCCACAGTCCGATTTTAATCAAATGGAAACTTTCAGTTCTAGGGTTTAACATTCGTATAGTGTCTTAAACTCTGATTTTTGAATTTGTTTTCTAATAGAATGAAATGCATGTTTTAAGTGTTTAACAAATGGATGGTTGTAAGCCGATAATGGAATACCTAGCTTACAATACATCTGTGCATAATTTTAGTTAAGCAGTTAATAAAAGGGTGTTAGGTTCAGTTGAATACAATCTGTGTGTGATGTTAAACCGTATCCTGTCGATGATAATGCAAGAATGGAGTTCTAAAATGAAAAGTGCTAGGCTGTAATAATGTTTACATGCAAATACAACAATTCTATCTCTACAGTTAGAATACCTATGATGATTCTATGAAATGAACACATTTATTTGTTTACAGCTGTTAAAAGTTCATAAATATTAGTAAGGTAAGAACATATCAAACCATATTTTTTTTTGGTGTAGAGATGCAGTATTTTACTCTGCCAGTTGATAAAATAATTTCTACCCCTTTTCTATTTAAGAACATGCTATGCTGTGATTTACGGTTTGCCATGTACAGTTGATAATACATAATCAAAAGAAATTAACATAGTATTCGTCAGTCATTTAATCTGCCTATTAGTTTATCATTTCATCTATTTTAAATTCTATTTCTCTGTACACGATCAGTTTGGATCCTTGGAGAAATGATGGAATAATACAGTACCTTTCTTTTTGAACAATGATAATACAGTAACGACAATAATTTCTATAAAGATCGGTCAAATTCAAACAACAATTAAAATAGAAATGTGGTTAAACAGAATGCATGATATTGGTTTCTTTTCGAAGAATAACTGATGATCAATAAACCCTAGATGCTAAAACCATGTCCACCTTCCGAAGTCAGAAAAGAAATTATCGTTATAGCTAGTTTCTGATATGTTGTTTCAACATGCAGAGTTTGAACAGTATAATCAGTCGATGTAGAGATTTAATTTGCAGCTGTTAAAATATCTAGAAAAGGAAGTGCCTAGGGAATATAGATCTGTGCATGGGTGTCTCTCGGGGTTTGAAACTAGATGCATGTTAGGTTTCACTTAAATGAACAGATTTAATGCTACCTCTCTATACTGGAGTACGATGCAACCTCACGCATGGGGAAAAATGCAGAGGAGTCATTTGATTAGTTAAGCAATTAAAATCAAATCAGGATCTTAACATTTACTGCTACTAATCATTAATAACATTACCAAGCCAATTACTGAAAGAATTCATGTGATTGGAAACACAGAAAAAATAATGTAGAACCTGAGTGTCGTAGGAGTAACAAATCACTCAAGAAGCCTGTTCCACCCAACCTGCTCCTAAACATCCAAGATGCCTGCCTTAGGACCCCTGAGCCTCTCCACTGATCCACCAGGAGGAAGAAAGTTCAGAAGCTTAGGATCTCTACTTGCAACTGCAAGAAATTTATCCAGCCTTACAGGCTTAGTAGTCAATGGGACCTGTACCAGCACCTCTGGTTGTCCTTCTCATAGCATTTTGCAGAATTATACTTGCACTCTCCATAGCCTCCCTATTCGAATCTCTCAGTCATCACCTGATGCACCTGAGAAAATGTTTATGTAGAAAAACATTGTAAGAGCCCCCTGCTCAATTTGAATTGCCCTTTATAGGCTACCTAGGTCTTTTTGTGATTAACTGGTCATTAGTGAGCTACCTACTCACCTCCCTCCACCTGGAGGGGGAAATGCCACAAAATTAGGGGGAGTTGTCCCATACCACCAGCTTATGGTAGAGTGCAAATGCTGCCATCTGTCCCAAGCCTTCCGGCAGCTTCCATTCCTCCTAGTGGGCCAGTGAACACTCTTGTAACAACTTTCTTGAGTGTTTGTCTCCCATTTTTATTTATTAAATAATAATAATGAGTCATTACATTCCTATTTGACTTAATTTGGTCATAATTACAAAACTTGTAATTATAATTTAACACAAAATATCTTGCAAAAAGGGATAATAATAGAAAATAATTATTCTCAAAATTTGGGTAGGTGACATACACCCCCCCTTAAGCCTCAACATCATCCTCGATGTTGCTTTATTCACTCCTTTAGTGTTCTTAGAATAGAGTTGGGTATGTAGCCCGCATACTACTCTCCAACTCCCAGGTTGCCTCTGCTGGGCTAAAGTGCTTTCATCGCACTTTTACTTGGCCAATGGTGCGGTTCTGGAGTAGAGTTTCTTTCCTTGTGAGAATACAGTCCGGTTCCACCGGAAAATCGCCGCCTTGTTCCACCTGAACATTATTCCAATTTACAACATGAGTAGGATCATGCACATATTTCTTTAAAAATGAAATGTGAAAAACATTATGGATTTTGAGGTATGAGGGTAAGGCTAATTGATATGCCACAGGTCCAACTCTTGATAAGATTTCGAAAGGACCACAATACCTGGGTGCCAGTTTGGCACAACTTCCCAATTTCAATGAACTCTTTTTCGGCCTTACCTTAAGAAAAACATGTTCACCAACCTGGAACTCTTTATGAGTCCTTTTAAAGTCTGCTTGACTTTTCTGTCTATCCTGGGCAGCTTTAAGATTTCCTTGTACTTGCTTCACAATTAGTTCTAATTCCTGCAACAATTCGGGTCCTAAAGTGACTCTGCTAACCGAATCGCTCCATGACATTGGTGTGTTACACTTTCTACCGTAAAGAATTTCAAATGGGCTAAGTTTGGCTGAAGCATGGTAGTGATTGTTATACGCAAACTCTGCTAGGTGCAAGTAGTCTTCCCACTTGCTAGGATGATCCTTAACATACATTCTGAGCATGTCTTCCAATATCTGGTTCACCCTTTCAATCGGTCCATCTGTTTGCGGATGAAACACGGTACTGAAATTTAAGGTGGTATTTAACCCCTTGAACAAAGACCCCCAAAAATTTCCTGTGAACTTTGAATCTCGATCCGAAACTATTACCTTGGGTATCCCATGCAGTCAGAAAATTTGCTTCATAAAAATTTCTGCGATATCAGGAGCTTTATGGGTAGTTTTGACAGGGATAAAATGGGCTGCCTTGCTAAGTTTGTCTACTACCACCATGATGGAGTCGTGCTGTTTTTTATTCTTTGGTAACCTAGTGATGAAATATATACTTATGATTTCCCATTTCCAGCTGGGTATAGGCAAGGGTTGTAGCAATCCAGCAGGATGCTGATGTTCCACCTTTACTTTTTGATAGTCAAAACACTTAGCTATATATTCTGCTACTTCATCCTTCATTCCGGGCCAATAGTACTCCTTCCATAGCATTGTGATGGTCTTCTGATAACCTGGATGGCAAGAGTAGTGGCTTTTGTGCATCTCATCCAAAATCAAAATTTTTACTGCTGGTACGTTTGGTACATACAGTCTGTTTTTGTACAGCAGTAAGCCGTTTTCCTTCAAACTGAAATATGTTATAGAATTTTCAGAATTTTTTTCTACTGTCTTTTCCTGTAATTTTCTGTATTCTTCATCCTCTTTAACTCCTTCAAAAATCTGTTTTTCCAAATCTGTTACGTATGTGCTGATGGCTGAAATAAAGTGTATCCTTGCATTACGACTTAACGCATCATCAACTTTATTCTCCTTCCCCTTAATGTGCTAAATTTCAAAATCATATTCACTCAGAAAAGTTAGCCATCTAGCTTGTCTAGCATTCAAATTTGTCTGATCTAATAAATATTTCAGTCCCATATTATCTGTCATTAAGGTAAATTTTCTGCCAATAAGGTGGTGACGCCACATTTTCAAGGCATGAATTACTGCTAACAATTCTAGATCGTAGGTGGAATAGTTCTTCTCATGTATTTTCATCTTTCTCGATTCATAGGCTACAGCATGTCCCTCCTGTGTTAGAACTCCTCTAAGCCCGTCATTACATGCGTCTGTGCACACTACAAAATCTTTATTAGGGTCTGCAATTCTCAAAATGGGTGCTGAAGTCAGTAATTCCTTTAACCTTTTAAAGCTGTCTGCACATTTCTGGTCCTAGACAAACTTCTTTCCCTTTTTCTGCAGTGACGTTATGGGGTTTGCAATCCTTGAAAACCCTTCAATGAATTTTCTGTAATAACCAGTAATGCCCATAAATGATCGCACATCCGTCACATCTTTAGGAACCTACCATTCATTAATGGCCTTTATCTTGGCGGGGTCAACCGAAATCCCTTCCTCAGAGATTATGTGTCCTAAGTACTGAATCTTGTGTTTGTAAAAATCACATTTACTGAATTTAGCATACAGTTGGTGCTCCCTCAAAACTTGCAGAATGATTTGTAAATGTTCAACATGCTCCTCCTTGTTCTTAGAATATACTAAAATGTCATCGATAAACACAACTGCAAACTTATCTAAGTACTTGTGCAGAATTTTGTTCATCAAACACATAAATACAGCAGGGGCATTAGTCAATCCAAACGGCATGACAACGAACTCATAGTGCCCATAACGAGTTCTAAAGGCTGTTTTGAAAATGTCTTCATCCTTCACACGAACCTATTGATATCCTGACCGTAAATCAATCTTCAAGAATCTTGTTGCTCCGCGTAGCTGGTCAAATAGATTGTCAATGCGGGGCGGTGGGTACCTATTCTTGATCGTCATTTTATTCAGTTGACGATAATCTATGCAAAGTCTTAGGGTACCATCCTTCTTCTTAACAAAAATGACCGGTGCTCCCCAAGGAGACACGCTGGGTCTTATGTATTTTTTATTGATCAGCTCCTTCAACTGAGATTTTAACTCATTCAGTTCTAGTATATTCATCCGATATGGAGCTTTAGAACTTGGTACTGCACCTGGTATTAATTCAATAGTAAAATCCAGGTCTCTTTTGGGATGTAATTCTGGGATCTCTTCAGGAAAAATGTCTTGGAAATCCTTTAAGATAGGTATGTCCTCTATTTTCAGTTTGTCCTCCTTGGTACTCAACTCATCATGCACCGCATTTACTGCAAACATCTGACATCCTTTTCTGATTTCCCTTTTTACTTGCGTGGCCGAAATCTGCCTAACGAATGTTTTCCTAGGGATGCCTTTTACTTCTACTGTCTTTCCTTCATCATCCAGGAAAATGAAACTTTTCTCATAACAATTCAGAATGACATGATGGGTTTCTAACTAGTCCATACCGATTAGGATGTCATATGATCCTAATGGAAAAATATTTAACTTAACCTGCATTGTTAGTTGATTCATAGATAAAACACAATTTTCCACAAAATCAGAAACCTTTCTTTTTGTTCCTGTCGCTAATCTAACTAACCAGGATTTATCAATTTTTTTCTGTTTTCAAATCGAGACTTTCTACAACAACCAGTGATATATAACTTAGAATAGCACCAGGGTCAATTGAAATAGAAACTGGGTTGTTTTGCAGCATACCTTCAACCTCTACCATTGAGACTTGGTGTTCTGCTTGCCGGTTGTCTAATGCTGCACTAATTCTGGGTACTTCTCTTGCCACATATCCTACAGTAGCTTCAAACTGTATGGAGTGAATATGGTTGGCCATTCGTTTCTTGAGGGGACAGTCTGAGGCATAATGAGGTCCTTGGCACTCAAAGCATTTTATAGGTGGCTTCTATTCATTGGCCCTGGCAACATTGGGGACATTTCTGGGTGCTGTAAATTTCTGCTGCTGATTATTTCTGTTCTGTTGAAATTTTTGATTCTGAAAAATTTTCCTCTGGAAATCGGAATTTCCACCATATCTGAAATTTTTCCTTTTCTGTTCAAAATTACTAGGTTTTGGGTTTTTCCAGCTGGGTACCCCTTCTCTTTTCTTATTCTAGTCAAAGAAAAAAGTTGCTTTCCTCATGGCTTCTTCTAATGTCTTAGGGTTATCGTACTCTATTCTGTCCTTGATGTGGAAAGGTAGACAACTTAGGTACCTCTGGACCTTCGGTTTTTCTTCCACCATATATGACACATACCTTAGCAAACTTAAAAACTTGCTGTTCAGTTCTTTCATGTTCATCGTTCCCATTTTTAGATCATAGAATTCTTTGGATTTTTCTTCATAATACTGCTCAGATAAGAATTTCTTCTTGAAGTATCTTTTAAAAGTACTCCAACTCACATCTTGGTCTTTTACGCCTTTTACCCTTTTAAGGTCTTGCCACCAAATATCTGCCTTCCCGGTCAGATTATAAATTTCCATTTTTTCCTTTAAGGATTCCGAATAGTCGTAGATCTGAAAATACTTTTTCATGCCAGACAGTCATGCTTCCGATGTCTCTCCTTTCTTTGTTTCACCATTGAAAGTTGGGGGTTTGATTTTCTTGAATTCACCAGATACCTGTTCGTACTGTTTATTTCTTTTTCTTTTTGGCTTGAAGTCTCCTTCATTGATGTCACTAGAGTAGTTATGCTTCTTTTTACGTGGATGTTTGGCAGTTCTTGATGATGTTGAGTTGCTGTTTCCCTCAGCCGTTTCTATTTGCTTATCCTTGCCTTCATGAGATAGCTCTTTATTTTCAGAAGTATGTTCAAGTTCCTGTTCATGTTTTGGGTATTGGTCGAATAGTGCTTGCTTCAACTCCTCTTGTGTCCTCAGGATTCTTTCATTGTCCTGCTTTATTGACTGGATCTCTGCTTTCAATTATTGAAAAGCACGCAATAATTCTGATGAATCGTTACCCAGGTTTCCCTGGAATTGCTGTTCCGTACTATGGCTGTTTGATGGAAATATGCCCTTCATGTGTTCAGCTGATCCTTCCATATCTGTAAATTAAAAACAATTTTCTGTATATGACAAAATAATTTACTTGAGTTAGCGAAAAATTTCACAGTCATAAATTTTCTGTTTGCGTGTTTCTTGGACCGTTTTTAAGCCTAGAGTTTGAACATGAGCTCTGATACCACATGTAACATCCCGATATTTTCATAAAAATTTAAAATTTCTAAATCATCATTAAATGTTAATAATTGTAAAATGCGGAAATAATAAATGTTTAGTAAAGCAGTAATTAATAATTAAGTCATATTGTAGAAACAACTTAACTGCTATTCTTTTCTCTTTAACTGATGGTGTTTTGTGTCAGTGACATGTCATGAATCCAAATAATGATTACGACATTTATTTATATGCTTGAATGATTGAAATATGATACATTTGGAAAACAGAGTTCTCCTTGGCAGGGTACTGTCAGTTTAAATTTCTGGATGATAATGAAAGGGGTCCCACGAGGTGCCTCGAGGCTTACTTAGCTATTCAGCTAAAGCATTGTACCCATCCTTCATGTGCATATTCGCAGGTAAGAGATAGCGATAATTTCAGAGTGTTTAATAACCATTACAAAAATGAAAACTGCTAGTGCTCCGATGCTATAGGTATGGTTTCCTTTCAATTTTCGTAAGAAGTGACTTGACTAGCTCAAAAGCTGCAGAAGTCGTAAGTTTCTGAGTGTGGTTATTATTAGTTTTCTGCATTTAAGAGTTTATGGCTTCCCTTGTTACAATTCCATGAATGACTTGCGGCTTTTAAATAATCTTTTATAATTTTCGATTTGTGAAATAACTATTGCAAAGAAACATGGTCCTATGCAACAGTAGTGAGGTCAACAAGGTGATTCTAAGTCTTTCATTACCTAAGCAATTATATTAGTAATGTAATATACATTATTACCATATCATGCAATTTATGCGATGGTTTTTATGTGGAAACTATACGCTAAAGGGTGTAACCCTATAAATTTTATGACAAGATGAACTTTACAACATGCAAGGCAGAACCTATCCATACCTTAGGTATCGAATGCGACCTAGGTTTATTATCAAAGGATAGAATGTTATGATAATAGTGCACCTATATTAACTTAAGTAGAATCCTACGAATTCTTTTATGCAAGCAACCGATATATATTTTGACTTGGTATGTTTGTGATACCCATCACTTCTATGGTTGGTAGGTGGGTATGATGGCGTGATAAATGCTTGGCGTACGAGTTAGAGGTATCGTAAAATGAATTGGTTTTGTAATTAATTTTTCGGGCTACAACATTAATGGTAGTATTACGTGGATGTTATAGTGGATGACTAGCATGTGAAAGGGTTGATCAACGCTGAGTTGTAATAGGCCTCCTGCCTTGGTGTTGACTGAGTTGGCAAGGTCATGGATTAGTAAGTAGATGGGTGATTAATGCTGCATCTTCCATTCACCAACGTGGCTCATCGGTGGTAGATCTCCATCGTCGATTGTTTTGCATTGGGATTGTAGTGAAGCCTAAACGTAACCTTCAGGGCGTTGTAACGTTTTCTTTGGAATTCGTTTCGGTGGTAGGGTTTGGGGTGAGACCAACTGGCCAAGAGGCTCTTAGGTTTTGGTGTTTTTAGCCTCCCTCAGGCTCCAACCTGAGACCTGCAACAATCTTCAACCTGCTAGTAATTACGATCATTGAGAGGCCAAGTCTGGAAAGGAATAGTGCAGCAGCCACAGGATTGGATGAGTGCGTCCATTCGGTGGTGTTATAGTAACTTAAAGGTCTGGGGTTTCAGAATCGGGTTTGAAAGTTTCGCAAGTGTTGACATAGTATGCCCTCCGAGTTGGATCTTTCTCCTTCAAGGTGGATGGATGGCTTCTTCATTCTTCTTTCAACGACGCAGGTACAGTGTTGTTTGAATAACTTAGAGTTTTCTTTGTGCATGCATCGACATTTTATGAATATTGTTTAACCTTGAGTATGTTTTGCTTGTTAGGTTGGCTCTCGGAAAACAATGGTATGCTTGGAATGTTGACAGGGGAAACTACAGCGTAACCACCGGTAAGCGTCGGTGGTACCCCTACCTCGTGGTTCTCCTGGATTCGGACTTGGTCGACAGTTGTGAGTGTCGGCAGGGTTTTGGAACTGTGTTTTCTCGGCTATGGCTTTTTCCCAACCTGTAACTTTTGGGGAAAACATTACTGCTATGGTTTTGATTTAGCGTAGATGATGTAACTCTCTGAAATGGAAGGCCAGTCGTGCCTTGTCTCGGCGAACTCGATAGGGTTGAACCTTCATTGTTTGCAATGAATTTAATAGTATTTAAACATTTAATGTTTATAGTTTTACACTTCTAATTCGATGATGGAAGCAAATGTTGAACTGTAAGGAAAAGAAAATGTTGACTATGGTTCGTCTCGGCCATTAGCTGTGTAGTGTGAAAATGGATTTTGAATGAAACAATCAGCAAA
Source organism: Larix kaempferi (assembly GCA_027924585.1). NCBI lineage: Eukaryota > Viridiplantae > Streptophyta > Pinopsida > Pinales > Pinaceae > Larix > Larix kaempferi. The sequence continues at coordinate 25,476,239 of BSBM01001346.1, forward strand.
CAAAAAGAAGGGTTTTTCTGTAAGATGCCACGGTTCGATTTTAATCAAATGGAAACTTTCAGTGCTAGGGTTTAACGTTCGTATAGTGCCTTAAACTCTGATTTTCGAATTTGTTTTCTAATAGAATGAAATGCATGTTTTAAGTGTTTAATCAATGGATGGCTGTAAGCCGATAATGGAATACCTAGCTTACAATACATCTGTGCATAATTTGAGTTAAGCAGTTAATAAAAGGGTGTTAGGTTCAGTTGAATACAATCTGTGTGTGATGTTAAACCCTATCCTGTCGATGATAATGCAAGAATGGAGTTCTAAAATGAAAGGTACTGGGCTGTAATAATGTTTACATGCAAATACAACAGTTCTATCTCTATAGTTAGAATACCTATGATGATTCTATGAAATGAACACATTTATTTGTTTACAGCTGTTAAAAGTTCATAAATATTAGTAAGGTAAGAACAGATCAAACCATATTTTTTTTTGGTGTAGAGATGCAGTATTTTACTCTGCCAGTTGATAAAATAATTTCTACCCCTTTTCTATTTAAGAACATGCTATGCTGTGATTTAAGGTTTGCCATGTATAGTTGATAATACATAATCAAAAGAAATTAACAAAGTATTCGTCAGTCATTTAATCTGCTTATCTGTTTATCATTTCATCTATTTTAAACTCTATTTCTCTGTACACAACTAGTTTGGATCCTTGGAGAAATGATGGAATAATACAGTACCTTTATTTTTGAACAATGATAATATAGTAACAACAATAATTTCTATAAAGATCGGTTAGATTCAAACAATAATTAAAATAGAAATGTGGTTAAACAGAATGCATGATATTGGTTTCTTTTCGAAGAATAACTGATGATCAGTAAACCCTAGATGATAACACCATGTCCACCTTCCGAAGTCAGAAAAGAAATTATCGTTATAGCTAGTTTCTGATATGTTGTTTCAGCATGCAGAGTTTGAACAATATAATCAGTCGATGCAGAGATTTAATTTGCAGCTGTTAAAATATATAGAAAAGGAAATGCCTAGAGAATATAGATCTGTGCATGGGTGTCTCTCGGGGTTTGAAACTAGATGCATGTTAGGTTTCACTTAAATGAACAAGTTTAATGCTACCTCTTTGTACTGGAGTACGATGCAGCCTCACGCATGGGGAAAAATGCAGAGGAGTCATTTTCTCAGTTAAGCAATTAAAATCAAATCAGGATCTTAAAATTTACTGCTACTGATCATTAATAACATTACCAAGCCAATTACTGAAAGAATTCATGTGATTAGAAACACAGAAAAAATAATGTAGAACCTAAGTGTGGTAGGAGGAACAAATCACTCAAGAAGCCTGTTCCACCCAACCTGCTCCTAAACAACCAAGATGCCTACCTTAGGACCCCCGAGCCTATCCACTGATCCACCAGGAGGAAGAAAGTTCAGAAGATTAGGATCTCTACTTGCAATTGCAAGAAATTTATCTAGCCTTACAGGCTTAGTAGTCAATGGGACCTGCACCAGCACCTCTGGTTGTCCTTCTCATAACATTTTGCAGACTTATACTTGCACTCTCCACAACCTCCCTATTCGAATCTCTTAGTCATCACCTAATGCACCTAAGGAAATGTTTCTGTAGAAAAACATTGTAAGAGCCCCCTGCTCAATTCAAAATGCCCTTTATAGGCTGCCTAGGTCTTTTTTTAATTAACTGGTCATTAATGAGCTACTTGCTCACCTCCCTCCACCTGGAGGGGGAAATGCCACAAAATTAGGGGGAGTTGTCCCATACCAATAGCTAATGGTAGAGTGCAAATGCTGCCATCTGTCCCAAGCCTTCCAGCAGCTTCCATTCCTCCTAGTGGGCCAATGAACACTCTTGTAACAGCTTTCTTGAGTGTTTGTCTCCCATTTTTATTTATTAAATAATAATAATGAGTCATTACATTCCTCTTTGACCTAATTTGGACATAATTACAAAACTTGTAATTATAATTTAACACAAAGTATCTTGCAAAAAAGGATAATAATAGAAAATAATTATTCTCAAAATTTGGGTAGGTGACAACTAGGTTGGCCCCAACTTAAGCACTTAACATAATGTTGACTGGGCCGACCCCACTAGGGTGGTCTAATAACCCTTTAACCCACATGACTCATACAGGGCCGACCCCATTAAGGTGGTCTAATAACCCATCAAGTATAAGTTACGACACTTACAATATAACTTGTGACACTTGCAAGTACAACTGACTACACTTCCAATCGGAGGAATAATACATCTTCGTTGGGGATACAATAAAGTACAAATACAGTATACAAGTGAATATCTTCCGAAGTTACAAATACATTAACACACCCTCTTTACTAGTAAGGTATTCTCTTGACACAGGTCATCAATACATATAGTCATAAGTCTTCAATTCTGAAGCTGGATCATCGTCACTAGATCACGGAGCATCATCGTCACTGCTGCTGTACTTGTCATCTCGATCACTGGGCTATCTCTCAATTCTTCTCGTCATAGGAAGTTCTACAGAGACAACCCTTTTTCATGCTGGTTGCAGGCCTAGCCTCCTATAGGTCTTCGTCATCTCTTCGAGTGGGCCATCCTGTGGAATCCTCAGGACTAATTACGTGCGTCAACAAAACCTCGAAAGAGTATCCCAGGATCCTTTATGTGCCTAAGCACAACCGGCAAGATCTCCCAGGGAGATATTACATGTGACCACCACAAAACCTTAAAAGAGTGTCCCGGGAATGTTTATGTGCATAGCACGACCGACAAGAACTCTAAAGAGCATACCAGGATCATTTATGTGCCTAAGCATGACAGGCAAGATCTCCAGGACTGATTACATGTGGTTTGGAAAACCCTAGAAAAAGCATCCTAGGATTGATTATGAGTGTACTGCTCAACCTATCGGATCTCCCAGGGAAACATTATATTCCACAGGACAAAACCTCGAAAGATTATCCCAGGATCCTTTATGTTCCTAAGCACGACTGGCAATATTTCCTAGGGCAAGATTATATTCCCTCCCAAGCAAAACCTCGAAAGAGCATTTGCCAGATCTCCTAGGGAGCTATTATATGCCATAGGCAAAACCTCGCAAGAGTATCTGCAAATCTCCCAGGGCAAGATTACATGATTATCGCACAACCTATCCACGGCCACAGAGTATCATCTTGATACTCATGATCCACCTGATCATCCTCGCATAGAGCATCCTCCTGATGCTCATGATCATACTGATCATCATCATGCAATACATCATCCTGATGCACATCATCATTGCATGATCATCCTGATCATTGTCATAGCATCATCCTGATGCATATCATCATCGCATGTTCATCTTCATCATTGTCACAACATCGTCTTGATGCATGTCATCATCGCATGATCATCCTGATCATCGTCCTGATGCATATCATCATCGTCACAGCATCGTCCTCTTCAGATCATCTCATCATCCACGGAGCATAGCCCAGATGCACATCATACAACACTTACACCACCGACATGGGAGAACACATCTACCACCATTTGGGGAAGGCTCCAGCCCTTACTTTTTCACCATGGGAGAACACATCTACCACCATGTGAAAAAATGGCGCAACAATTACATCACGACCATGGGAGAACACATCTACAACCATGTCGAAAAATCTCGACAATTACATCACGACCATGGGAGAACACATCTACAACCATGTCAGAAAATCCCATGTGCATCTGCGTGTTCTAGACTCATCACTTCCCCTTGGAAGGAAGCTCGATCTGAAGTAGACCAAGCCTCTCTCTGAAGTACTCGAACTTCACTCTAGCTAGTGGTTTGGTCAACACATCTACAATCTGCTCATCTGTCGCAACATACTGGAGCTTTACTGCTCCTCTCTGCACCATATCCCTGATATAGTGATATTTGATATCGATGTGCTTCAACTTGTCATGGAACACCGGGTTCTCTGACAACTTCACACAAATCTAGTTGTCACAATAGATACAAGTAGCATCCAATTGGAGATCAAATAAATCAGACAGTAGCTTCCTTAGCCATACTGCCTCGCAACTAGCCGAACAAGCTGCGACATACTCTGCTTCGAATGTACTCAGTGCTACGCAGGATTGCTTCCTGCTAAACCAAGAGATCACACTTGATCCCATACTAAAGCAGCACCTTGAAGTGCTCTTCCTATCTGCAGCACTTCCGGCCCAATCTGAATCAACATAACCCTCCAGGTTAAACTTTTGATTTGCATCATACTTGAGCCCATAATCAATCGTGCCCTTTAGGTACCTCAGAATATGCTTTATAGCAATAAGGTGAACATGTCTAGGATCCATTAGGAACTGGCTCAAAGTGTTCACCTAAAAGAAAATATCTGGTCTTGTGTTCGTTAGGTACATCAAGGACCCAATCATCTGACGATACATCGTGGCATCAACCGACTCTAATGAAGCATCACTCAATAGCTTTAGGTTCGATGCCATAGGTGTGGCCATGGCCTTGCAGTCCATCATCCTGAACCACTTCAGGATCTCTACTGCATACTTCCCTTGTCCAAGGAAGATTCCATCTGCACTCTGCCACACCTCCATACCTAGAAGGTAATGCATCATACCCAAGTTCTTCATCTCGAACTCGGCAGCAGGCTTCCTCTTCGTGTCGGCAATCAATCTATCCTCACTTGTCTCAAACATGTCATCCACATACAATAGGAGTATCATTGGATTTCCTTCCTCAACCTTGTAATAAAGGTTGGAATCTACTTTATTCTTGGTAAAGCCCAAACTGGACAGGAAGCTGTCTATCCCGCCGTACCATGTCCTAGGTGCTTGCTTCAAGCCATACAAGGCTTTCTTCAATCTGCACACATATGACTCTCTGTCATGTGTCTCAAAACCAAGTGGCTGCTCCACATACACTTCCTCTTCGACTACACCATTCAAGAAAGTTGTCTTGACATCCATTTGATGTATCTTCCACTTCATCACTTTCCTACCATCTGCAGCATGCTTGATCTTGCAGATCCACTTGGAAGTCACAACAGACTTCCCTTCTGGTCTTAGGACCACATCCCAGACATCATTCTTCATGATCGACTGGTACTCCTCGATCATGGCATTCTTCCATTATTGCATCCCGGATCCTAGGAACTTCAGATTCTTCAATATCTTCAATAGATAGTGAACTTCGTTGCTGGAACAAATGTTGTTGTCCTTTTGTAGGTGATTGTACACGATCTTTCCTACAAGTCAAATTCAATTGCATGATTAGAAACTTCTCATAGTTTTTCAAAACAAATTCTTATGCATAAAGACATATGTCATATAGTCATGCAATTATCTTAGGCAATGCTTCAATACAACGTTTATCCATATCCCGTATTCACATGGTAACTTTCTAGATGCCTTCCATCTCTACCAGAACATTTGTTAAGAGTGTGCACAACTCCCAACATGTTAGCAAAGAGGTTTCATTCTAGATAAGTAGCAATGGAATGTTGTACAGTACCATATGCCACTTACCTATTACTTGCATATTAGTAGTATCTTGTTCATTAACGAAACTTTTCTAATATGCATAATATACATCCTAAATCTAGAAACATAAGTATGTACATGACTCGACAACATTATTTAAGTAATCATATGACAAAATTTCAAATACTTATCTTTGTTTAGTTGTGGGTGGACTCCCTCTCAATCTTTGTTTCCTTGCAGGAACTACTGGAGTGTGCTCCCTCTTGATCTTTGCTTCCTGGATTATTTGTCCTTGAACTTATATCCATCCTGGACCACTATGCATGCTTAAGTGTGCACTAGTGTCATCATTGTGTCATCCTCAAGATCTCATACATAATCATACATCCATTAGTATAATCTCAATACTATCAAAACATTATGATTCTAAATAATATTAAACATGTATGGTCATGATCATTTCATACACAGGTAATTTATCACAAGTGTTATTATTCAAGGTTTCAGGGAGTACTTCTTTTACTCATGCATATTCTTATTTGACCATAGGACTCTTCTGGTTTTCCATATCATCAATCAAAGTAAGAAGTATAATATGCATTAACCCATGATTACTCAAACCTATAACTTCATGAATGATCATAATTAATCATACCAAAGTATACTTATATGAGATCCTAACACAAAGTAGGATTCTAACTCGATATAGGAAAACATACCTGGATTATGATGCCTGTCTAACATACCCAAACAATGTCTTCTTTGTTCTCTTAGAGACCTTGTGTTAGCAACCTGCATATCTCATAAGTTTATAATTGTAGAATCAAGTTATACATACCTCGTAAGTGGAGCTTCTATGTGATCCATGACTATGGATGAGACTTTGTCTTCATGTCACCATGGTCATATGTTCTTGATCTAGAACTTGATTTGTCTTTCTTTATGTACCCTTCATGTTAGTGGACAACATCATCCTCATACAACAACACAGTGTATTAGTACAATCATAAGTGTCATACCCCTAATCAATGAATGTATTCACATGCATTCATACTTTTACTAGGGTGATAAAACAAATCTAAAAATTAATTAAGATTGTGCTAACCTCAATAATATGAAGACAAACATATCATAAACTTAATCATGAACATATTTCAAAACATACCTGTATCTCTTCAAGTCATACCTGTCGGGATTGCTTGTAGCCTTCTTATGTAAGGCCATAGCCTCATCTCCCTATGGAATTGGAACTTCTTCACTTATGTAGGTGTCCAATTCATTCTCTTCTAGGATTAACCCAATCCACTTTGATTTGTTGAAACTGGATCTGGAGCTGGATTAGGGTTTGTCAAAGAAACCCTAAAAATTCAAACTTTGAATTTCAAACTTTTGATTGGATGAAAAGATGCACCTTGCTGAGATGATCATGCTGGTATACTTCAATTTTGAAATCTCCAAAATTTGATCCCTCAAAAATTGCCTTTGAAACATTCGGATCTTCTGGTCAAAATCCCGAACTAGGGTTTGATAATGCTCGGGGTTTTCCCCAACCAAAAGGTTCTATCTTGTGCTCTAAACTTCAATTTTTCTGAGGAGCATCTAGCCCTGGTCATAGATTCCAAAAATTTCAACTTTTGCAGAAACCCTAATTTTCCACCTTTCTGATCAAGATCCCGAACTAGGGTTTGATAATGCCCGGGGTTCTACCCAACCAAAAACTTTGAACTTGGTCTCTAAATTTTGATTTTACTGAGGAGAGTAATCCTATGCTAAGATCACTCCAAAATTCCACTTTTGTCAAAAGCCCTAATTTCCCGTAGCAGTGCAAGCTAAAAATGAGAATGCTCAGAATCCAATTCTATTTCACAAAAATATGTGCCTTATTGTTTCTGGTGCATCTCTGAAATTTCGGATCCAAAGGGTATGAAAATTCGGCCTATGGTATCCTGACCTGTCATATTTCCAACCCCACAGGTCTGACCTCAAATGGATTCTCTGAGAGAGAGATATGCCAATTGTCGCAACGTGACCTGTTTATGGGATTAAACAATATAACGAACTTGTATGGAGTGCCACGTGTCACTGTTTCAACTTCGGCCTCTGAAACCTGGACCTTCTCTTACTGTTACATTTTATGGAATTCCATTCGAGCTTCCTATCCCAATATATGACCTTTTTTCCTAGGTCACTTGTTTAGGACTGCATTCTGGAAGAGGCAGAATCCCTAACTTGTACGGATCATATCTCACAAAGTACAACAAATCTGAGGTTGTCCTTCGGATACAAGGTACATGGACATTTCATCTTCAACCTGTAGAAGTTTCAGATCCTAAACCTTCTATTGGCATAAGTAACTGATCTAGAGGTTTTCCAATATAGACGCAGGTTCTTTGCGGTTTTAGCTTTAACAAACAAAACCCCTTTTCACCAGCTCTTTCGGTAAAAACCTACACGTAGGTTGAGGTCTCACCCGAGGCGAAGATATGGGGGTGCTGCAGAATCAGGTTTCTACAACAAGGTTATGCGTTGACGGGACAAACCCACTGCACAACACACTATGGACTCGTGCTGCGACTGATGGCTACAGGATGACTGTCCTCATCGCGGGTTGATACTTCTTCAGCTGGAAAGCTGCGCACCCAGTGCATCCATGGATCGCGTGGGTCGACCTTACTCGTTTGGTGGAACAGTGCAACAGACTTATGTACCTTCACTTTGACGACAATTGCATTAAGGGTTTACTTGGTACTTATTCCTTTGGATTACTACCAGTGGCTATTTAACCTTATACTTAGTGTAATCAAACAAGCTATCAGTCCCGCGCCCCTCCAATATTATATATTAGCATAAGTATATAACCATTCATTACTTGCATACATGACTATCCACGACTGATACATTCACTTACTTAGACCAGCTCACATTCATCAATCATCCATTCGTGAAACACTTAACATATTATCCCCGTTTTCCTCCTACGGCAAATACATATAAAAGGATTAACCAACCAACTGATAATTGAGAGTTCAAACATACATAGTAAGCAAATAGATAGAACAACGCACAAACATATGGACAATATCACTACACAATATTTAACATGGTTCACCCCCCGGATGGAGGCTACGTCCACAAGAACGGTTGTTAATATTGATCTTTTGGGAAGGGTACAACCATTCTTGGTCTGCACACTCAGCTGCAGACTCTCTTCTCTCTCAGATAGGTCTCTGCGCACACAGATCCAAAGCCTTTACAATTGGTTTTCTCAAAAGTCTAATAATATTCCAAAATGGAGAGTAACCCTTCCCTATACAAAAATGCCTTATTTATAGATCATGCCCGTAGGTCATGTCTTTACAATTTCGCAGGCAAAAACCATTAGGTTTTCAAAACATGGCATGGCTAACTGCCATCTTGACTATCACTGTCGACATCTTACTCCACCTCCTTCAGGCCGTCCTGCAGGGTCACTCATGGCTCGCACGCTCCCCTGACAGCCGCAGTCCTCAAATAGTTACAACTGCATCGTGGCCTGTCTCTTTCTACCTCTTCCGCCTGCCTGTCTCCGTCACCATAGTAGCATAGCTTCTCAACTACTTGCCACCACTATTCCAACAAGTCGCTTTCTCTTTCCTTTGTCCAGATCTTTACCAAAAATAGGTCGCTTCCTCACCTAAGCTTTTCTTATGTCTTCTTACCAAAACTTGCTGTTGCGCGGGTCCTGCGCATCAGCGTGGCTGCGGAACTAGATATGCCCAACAAGCTGCGCACTCAACAATATCATGCTTTTCTACTGCGCAACTCAAAATTGTGTTTCAACAAAATTGGTACCCACTTGGGCAACACCCAACAGGCCCCTAACACTTACTTGTGGCTCGTCCCGAGCCACTCTATTCCAGTTGCTCCATCTGTGCTTCTTTTGAAATTCTTGCCCACACAGTGAATTCTTCAACTGTCTTGCTCAGCTGTGCAACTACCTGTTTCATTTCCTGCTCACATTCCTTTACTTTGTCAAGCCTTTCCTGTGAAGCAATTTCTGAATTTTGGTCCTTGATATGATCTTCCGATGCTCGAAATTCCTACGATTTTGCCTCAATGTCATCGGTCAAGGTAAGTGATTCTTCCATTAGTGGCTGTATTCTTGCAGAGGTTTCAGCCTCCTTCATCCTTAAGGCCTCGAGTTCCCTCCTTAATGCGTTGGTTTGTTCAAAGGCCACCTTTTCTGATGGACTGGCAACTCCTTCATGGACACGTCTGTGGCATCCAATTCCTGTTGCTTTTCTTTTCTTTCTTCATGGATACTGTGCAACTCTGGACTTTCTTGTAGTATGCTCCACACATGGGAGATGTCATTTTCCAAGATCTAACACTGCGCTACTGCTACGTAGATACTCTGCAGTGAAGCCCTTATTTCTTCTTCTCTTGCTTCTTATTCTTGCCTCTTTGTGTCCACTGGCTGCCGTGCTGCTAGCTCCGCTGTTTCTGTCTGGTGGGCAGCCTTCATCCTTTCGACTTCATCCTTGTGGGAGATCTCTAGCTCCCTCATCTGTTTTTGTAAATTGGTCACAGCAGCACCTATCTATAGGATGAATGCCTCTATTTATGGTTCTTCCTCGACTACAGGGAGCTTCGCACAGACAACCAACACTGCCCTTCTGATCCTGCGCTTTGTTTCCTGTGTGCGCTGAAGCTCTCTCTCTTTGTTCTTGCATTATGCTTGTATTCTTCGGTAATTTTCTTCATGTTGCAGGTGCTGATTGTGTGAAATGATGTCCCACTCATGCATCTCATGGGAGATCTGGGTGTGCAAATAGTGAAACCCTTCAGCTGGAATCATAGCTATGTTTAGCTCCAACTGCTGCAACCATCTCACGGTTTCCGTCATATCATCTGTGGGGAATAGAATGGACACAGATGCAATCTTGACGATGCGTGCTCGCGTTGTGAAGTCGGGTGTTCTACGCATCATGTCACTTGGTTCCCCTATATGGTCATGGCGGGCGGTCTCTCGAGAAAAGTCGCGATGGACTTGGTCCATCCTCAAGACCAAACTGGTGAGTTTGTTAATGCTGTCTCGGACCTGTGCTTGATCCGGCTCTTCCCGTCTTCCCGTAAAGCTAGGGAAATATTCTAGGTGTGCAGCTGCCCGAGATGCTATCATCTCATAGTCATCATCATGCAAGATTCTATCCAATGGTTATTTCTTGGCCTTAACCTTCTTCTTCTGCGACAGCTTCTCAGTGTAGCTAGGGTTTTCACCCTAGCTTGTGCAAATGAGCACCTACGAAGGAGAAGGGACTCCTTAGTAGCAGTTCAGAAAAACATTAAATGAAAGACAATACATTAAAATGGTAATTATTCTAAACATGTGCATAAAACAGAAAATACAAGATAATAAAAAGGGTTTTTGTATTGATTATACCTCCCATGTGAAGGTTGGTGGAGCTCTTGCAGCAGTCCAGGAGGGTTGCTTCCAAGCTTCCAACTTTGCTCCTTTCTCTTTCTCCAAAGGGTTGGAAATGGGCCAAAGGGGCACTCAAGGGTGAAAGTAGCTCAAGGGTGAGCTAGGGTTTCAAGAGTGATTTTGGCAGAGTAAGGGTGTATTTGACTGTGGATATGAAATGAGGGGCCTCCATCACCTATTTATAGGTTTTTAGTGGTGGAGTGCTGGCCCATGGTTTTGTGAACCATATGGTTTAGGTCAGATGTATAGGGTTTTTTCCTCCTTTTTCCCTCTTTTTCCTCTTTCTTTTGTATTTTTTATTCCCTTTTTAGAGGGTTTTTGCTATTTTGGAGGAATTTTGGATTATTTTGGGGGAAAAAGGGGTTTTTTGGCCTTTTGGAGGCTTTTTTGGGCCTTTTGGAGGCTTTTTAATGGGATTTTAAGGTTTTGGAGGTAAATACGGTAGGAAATATGGACAAATGAGTCATGTAATGGGGTAGATGAGGTAGTGAGCACTTTTTGGGTGTTAACAGATTGCCCCATGATGTGTGAGGGCAGGAGCTCATCGTATGGCCGATAGACATCATAAGTCTTGTATGGTTTTCCTAGGGTGTGGAGAAGAGAAGAAACAAACTAGAGCCCGGAACAATGGTCCCGAACAAACTGCAAAAACTGAAAGTACATGACCTCAATAATGAATGAGGAATAATCTGAACATATGGACGAGGTGGGCATTCCCATGCTCGTATCAAAAGATATAGAACAACAATAACAATGGGGTCCAAAATATGGGGACCTGAAATATACATGGCCTCAAATAATGAATGAGGAAGAATCTCAATATATGGACGAGGTGGGCATACCCATGCTCGTATCAAGATACATAAAAAATAACAGTGAGGCCCGAAAAAGGGGGACCTATAGGATACATAGAGAACCACTGTGTACATCATAAGGGTCCAGAGGGGACACAAATCGGGGACATACTGCTGGGCTGACCATGTCTGAGCTAAAGAACTGGTACACTGGAATGACTATAGTGCTGCTGAGTGGGGTACCAGAGGAACTGATGAGCTGCTGGAGCATAGTGACGGGGAGTCATATCCTCAATGGTACACTGAACTGGAACGGAACTGGGTACTCAAGGAAGCATATAACTGGATGGATTCCGAATACAATCGCCAACGCAACCCGAACATCCACGGGAACATATAACTGGGTGTTCCGAAGTGACTCACCAATGTGCTAGAGTCGGGGGAAATATGGGGTCTTCAACCAATAACTGAAGGGATATAAACCCTGCGCGATTCCCAACGATGCGATCAATGTGTTGAAGTCGAGCATGTGAGAAACAACCACTCGGAGAGGCAATGATGACTCCTTTCAAAATGGTCTGTAGGCACTCACCACAGATGGTGATGGGTCCAAGGCGCAGGGAACTCTAGGTCTATCCTCTGGAATAGAGGGGTTGTCGTCGACAGAGGGAGACCTGCAACTAGCAAGGCAATGATGTTTCCTTGATAGGAGCACGAGGTGGAGAACCGAAGTGTGAGAGTACTGATGGTAGGAATGACATACTGTGGGGGATAATTGGGCAAGTAGAGTGGGTGGACTCAAACTTCCTTTGTTTAGAGTATGATGGCGGGGACGATCGAGCAGCATATGAAACTGACGGGTGGGAAAGGGATCATAGCTATACTGGATCAAGGATAGTGATGAGGATGAGTGATACTCAATCTGGTGTGAAATGGCAGGAGACTGCAGAATACTCTGAAAAAGGCGACCTGAATGGGGGTGCTTCTGAGATGATCGATCATAGTGCCAAGAGGCACGGGGGGACTTCTTCATGGGTTAAGGAACTAGAAGAAGTGTGTGTAAAATGGTACTGTCGTGTGGATTTGTACGAGCCCATGACAGTTCATGCTCGCGATTGCTTTCAATTTTAAGGAGTCTGAAAGCGATAAGAAGACTCTGAAATAATGGAATGGTACTGTCGTGTGGATTTGTACGAGCCCAGGACAGTTCATGCTCATGGTTGCTTTCAATTTTAGAGTCTGAAAGCGATAAGAAGACTCCAGGGGGTTGCTTTTTCGTGTGTTAGTCTCCAAGGTCTGAAGAAGCATAAAAGGATGCAATGAAGAACTCTTCTAGCCAGTGTGACTAGAGTATTCCTTTTTCGTAATTAGTCTACCAGGTCCGGAAAAGGGTTAAACTTATACCAGATAGACGCCCTTTCAGGTACTTTAACGAGCATGAAAGGAAGCAAGATTGCTCAACGATCTTTTCATTGTTTTAGGAGTCAGAAAAGAGCTTAACAGAAACTCCCTAAGTGCCTTTTTCGTAAAGGACTTGTCCGTCCCGAAAAAGGGATAAAATTATACCGAACAAAAGGAATGGCCAGGCAAGGAGGAAGTGCTCAATCAAGGAACATTGATGAGGACCAAGAACGAGGGTAGGGGGGAACATTGGTGGGCCTCCTTGCGGGATAATCAATGGTGGCAAAATAACGAAATAAATGTAGTATGACAGGAGTGAATGGCTCATGTAAAAATGTGGAACAATTCGATGGCGGCCGATGTGGCACGCAAACCAAGGCAGCAAGTTGTTGAACAAAATGTTGAAATTGTACCTGGTGAGAGCGAGAAATGATCTCAAGCATCATCATGAGCTCGGAAAAATGATTCCAACAATATAAAAAGTGTCAAAAATGGATAACGATCGATGTGGCACGTAAACCGAGGCGACGGGGGGCGTTTTGGAAAAAATACCCAAAAAATATGGGGGTGAGAGAGAGAAATGATCTCAAGCATCATCACGGGCTCGAAAAAATGAATCCGATGATATAAAATATATCAAAAACGGGCTATGGCCGATGTGGCACGCAAACCATGGTGAAAAGGTGTCGAGACACAATGTTGATATTGGTCCTGGTGAGAGCGAGAAATGATCTCAAGCATCATCACGAGCGCGGAAAAATGAATTCAGCAGTGCAAATGGTGCGAAAAAAGGAGGTCATAAGGACTCCGGAATGGTCAAAGGAGAGAACTAAGTTGAAAAACAGCTACAAATAAAGGTGAGCCCACCAAGCAAAAGATGCAATGGTGGGGAGAAATGATGAACCATGGGGGAAAAATACTAGGTGTATCGAATCAAATCATATATATAAGTGACATGTGACCTCAAAAATGGTTGAGATCACGCATGTGAAAAAGTGAGCAGGGTTAACGACCTGCCCCCATGCTATGTGCATGGAGTTTATGATTGTGGATCACATATGTGTTGGTTTGAACAATGGGATCATTGAAACACTGAGATAGATGTGATGGGGAAGGTTCAAAATGATTGATCATGCCCCCTATCCCAGGATCGAGGTAATCTATAATGCCCCCTAACTCAGAGGTGTCAATGTGGTACTGGATGATAGCGAGGTCGAGACCAGGCATTTCGGTATAGGACCAGGCAAAGACATCACGGAACTCTTGAAAAAGTTTTTTGTACTCTCCAATCTCATACTCACTGCAGGAGGCTCCTAAGGTAATGATTTCAAGAGCACCAGGTGGGTCAGAGATGTCTATGTGGATGACGGGTGAGATGTTGGCCATGTGACCTTCCTCAAAAGCATCAGGAGCGGGAATAGGATCCTTAAACCAATCGAATTTGGTGGGAAGGAAATCTTTGGACTCAATCACAAATTGGGTGGCTGTGGTCGAGGAGGAGTCTTCTGGGAGGAAATAGGAACGATGGTGCATGTCATCCCAGGGATAATCCGGGGCAGTGAGAGCCTCTAGAATCTCCTCCTCATTGCGAAAACTTTGAGTTGTCAAATCGGTTGACGAGGGAGTGGTAGTCGAAGAGATCATATAAATGGTGTTAATCTCTCTAGAGGGGGGTGATACGGGAGGGTGGATCTCCTCAATTGTGGGGGGTGCCGTCTCAAGGTTCAAATTATTCATCTCATACAGAGCTGCTCTATAATCTGGGAGATCAGGACAGTGATGTGATTAATGGCCGTAAATACCGCATATTGCACAAGGGTGGTTGGTACGCAGTAATTTATCACGAGGCTTAGGGGTTGGATCGAGTTCGACAACCGGGATGTTGGGATCGTCGTCAAGCATTTGCATGTGTTCCTGTAATGCAGGTAATTATGGACATTGATGAGTCAGATGGCCTAACTCATCACACAATGAGCATTTGGGAGGAGCACGAAACACGGGGGGGGGGATTTAACCGCTTTGGGCGGGGGGACAGCAGTGTATGGTTGTGGGCCTCTGCCCCCAGTGGGCTTGATAAGAGGAGGGGGATTTGTCGATCACGAAGGGGTAGGGACACCAGGAGGTGGTTGACTAGTAGTGGCAATGGGTTGCACCGGTTGGAGGACGAAATTTGGTGTTGGTGGGGGAACGGGAGGTGAAATATACCACACGAGTAATCCCAAGGTTAACCCGGGGAGGCTAAGAGTAGCCATAACCGGGGCGCTTACTACGCCCGAGGGAGGGAATATGAAGGGGATTGTGTGGATGGGTGTAACACCAATGTGACTAGGTACCAATGGTGGTTTGGGTAACAAGGGCGGTTGATTGTTGGGTGTTTATGTATTGTGGGAAAGGGTACATAGGTCAGATACTTCAGTCGTGGGTGATGGGGGTGGAATGGATTGGAATGTTGAAGTCATCTAAGTAAAGTCCGGGTCCCACGGAGGAAACAAACGAGGTAGTTGCACCATAAACAGGTTGTTCAACCATGGGGAGAACATTTTTGGGTGCAGCGGGGGCATTGGGATCGTAATAGGTGAGTTGGTCGACCTTGACCACACGTCCGTCATGGGGGAACATCATGGTACGAAAAACAGATGAGGCAACCGCCCGCATGGCATACATGTAGCTGTGGCCAAGTAAGAGGTTATAATCAAGTTGGGCATTGATGACCTCTATGTCAATCAGCACGGTTTTTCCAGACAATTGGATGGGGACATTAGCTAAGAGACCTTGAGGTTGAGTCGAACGGCCGTCGTAGGCTCGCAACGCAGTGGTGGACTGCTGGAGAGTAGGGGATCCCAACTTCTGCCAAACGAATGTGGACATAACACATGTAGAGGCACCTTCATCGATGATGCACCGATGGATGACAAGATTCCGAATGGAAACAAAAACTTGGAACGCTAAAGTGGAAGGCAGGCGTGGTTCAAACTGGTCCAAATCGAAGGCCATCAATTGTGAATCATTTGGGTCAATAGCACCAATGGTGGAGAGCAAAGTCTTGCACTATGAAGGACAGTTTTTTAAGACTTCTAACACAGACATGGCTGCGGGAGATTGGGCTACGTCATCTACAATGTTGTAATTTGACACAACGCGAGCATTGGGGTTATTGTTGATGCGACGAAGTGGGAAGTGAGGTGCTTTGGAGGCGCCATCGAGTGGAGCCGAAGGTATACGTAACGTCTGATCAGTGGGATGAACGTTAGTGCTTTTATCGATGGGCGAGGCTTCGGGGGTGGAGCCATATTGGTTCCGACAGGTTTGGAGGTTGACATCGGCGGATGACATCATTAACAAGTGGTGGGTACTTGAGTCTAACATGGGTTGATCAGGAGCGGCATAAGTGATCTGTTGTTGTGGTGGCGCATTGCCTTGAGGGGGATCCAACGACTGAGTGTTCACTGTGCCTTGGGTTGGTAAGGGGTTTTGCAACACCAAAGGTTTCTACTGAGGGGGTGGGGGGTTGGGTGGCACCTGAGGAGCCGCGTGCCCTTGGAGATGGGCATCATCAGTCCAGAGTTGCCGAGCTCGCTCCAAATGTGGGAAAGCATGTGTGTAGTGGCCATAGACCCCGCAAATAGAACAAGGATGGTTTGTTCGCAAATTAGGATTCTTGGCCTACTTGGGCAGCCGATCAGGGTTTTGGTTGGCAGGGGCCATGTTATTGTTGTTTGGGGGATTGGGAGGTGGACCGCCTTGGTCTGGAGGGGGGTTGTTCCCATGGTTACGGTCTTTGCCATGATTTTGTTGGCCCTGTTGGTGCTGGTTATTTTGGTTCTGCTGCGGATTTTGTTGGGCGTATACTTGCCCTTGGGCAGCAGGTGGGTTCTGGGGTTGTGCAGGTGTGGGAGCAGGCTGCGGTGGATAATAAGTAGGGGGAGGCTACGCAGGTGCTGAACCTTGTGGGGGTTGCTGATACGTCTGTGGAACGGGTTGTGGGGTTTCCGCAGGGGTTGCCTGTGGTAGGTAATAAGCAGGTTGGGCTTGAGAGGACACAGGAGCTGGTGCAGCCTGTGGGTGGTAATATGGCTGAGGTGTGACCGGGGGGGGGGGGGGGGCGTAAGCGGGGGAGGCATGACCAAAGCACTGAGGTGGACAGGAGGGTCTATGGGAATGGTGGTGATGTGTCATGGGAGCATACGAATTGGTTGCTCCGGATTGAGATGTAGCCCGCGAAAGGTCGGGGCCATGGATAGGACATGCTATGGAAAAGGGTTGGGGATGCGAGGCAACATGGCCAATGATGTCGTCTGCATCATGGGATGCCCCCGACGCATCGTGTTGGGAGGAATCGCCACGAGGGGCGTCAGGTATGATGGTATATAGATAACCAGACTGGGCATAAATGAGGTCAAATTGCTGGTCTTTGAGGATGGCCTCTTCTTCAGACTGGGGTCGTTCGGATGCCACATGCTTGGAAATGACAGGAAGGAGGGATTTTGGAAACCAATCTAAGAAGATATGGTCGTCTAACTTGATTTTGCAGAGGCTGCAGCGTCGACGCCACTCATGAATGTGGTCAATGATGTGGGTAGCCGTGTTCTGTCTGCAAGACAGTAGGATCTGAACTCCCGCGTCATAACGGACATGTAACTGAAAGAACTGGAGGAAAGTCGAGGCAAGGGAAGTAAAGGTGGCATGGGTCCCATGGGGCTGCTCGATGTACCACGTAGCTGCGGAGCCAGTGAGGGTGCGCTGTAACAGATGGAGGAGTACAGAGTCATCCACTTTGGAGTTGGAGGAACACCATAGATGGAAGGACATAATATGGTTCTAGGGGTCCTCACCTGCCTTTCCCTCAAACTTAGGGATGTCGGAGGGGAGCTTGGTGGGAATGTGAGGCCATGCAGGGTCGTGTCTGATGGGATCGTTAGTCAGTCTAGCTAGGCCAGGAAGGTTGAGGCTAGCCATGAATGGCAAACTAGTAGAAGGATGTGACATACTAGTGGGTGTGACCATGTTGGGGACAATGCCCCCAAGTGGAGGGGTTGGGTTTGGGATGTTGCCCCAAGTGGAGGGACGAAAGTGGTATGGGATGGTCCTGCACCGCCAAGGGTAGTGTGAGTCACTGATGGAGTGGTGATAGGTATGCCAGCTACTGGAATGGGTGCAGTGATCGAAATGGTATATGTGGGCCCCATCGAGGGCATACCCAAAACATGTGTGGTAGATGGTGTGGTGGTGGATGCTCCACCAATGGTCCCTACAAAGAAAGGGGTGGAAGTCACACCAGCCATGGGGCTGGTTGGTGCAGTGTAAATGGGGTTCTCGGACTCTGCCTCAGAATCAGAGGTAAAATAAGGGGCGTCTAGCTCGGGTGACGGAGTTCTATGCCGTTGACGAGTGGAGTCAAATGACAAGGCTTGAGATCTATGATGAGTGGTATCAAGTGATGAAGATCTATGTCTATGATGGGTGGTGTCAAGTGAACCGTGCTATGGGGGATCGTCCCGGAGGCACCAAGAATGTCTCGGGGACTCAATGGTGATAGATGGTGTCAAATATCTGGGGGTTGTGTTTGAGTGAAAAATAGCTCAAAAACCCTAATGCAACCGAGTGTGAAGAAGGAGTGCTCAAAAAATATAGCACTCAGGCCAACAACCAACTCAAAACACTTACTGTAACAGCTGTGCTACAATAAGTGGAGTATCAACAAAAATGGTCAGAATACCAACAAGCAGCAGGTTTCCTAGAAAATAAAAATAGTGGACTCGCTAGACCAAAAGGAGGTAAGGGAGCATGCAAACACCTAGCTAAATAGTATTCTGACTCAACTAGACATATCCTCTGCAAGGTGATGAAATCCAAGTTAGACAATATGGATAGTAGAGCCAAATGGCTAAAGATATCCCCCTACCGAGAGGGACACCGGGTAGTCAATCCTAGAAGAAAGGAAACTAAGATACCCCGTTCATGACACGTCTAAAAAAGGTGAATCTACCGTTTGGTTCTATCGCCACTGTATCCCCATACGGGTGATACACCGAGAACTGTGAAAGGTAGCCTTCGGTTACTGAATGGATTGCGGTATTCCACTCAGGCCTCCAAGACCAGTCTGGCGACTTCAACCCTCCTAGGGGAGAGGCCCTCTGATAAACTGGTTGTGACCATGCCAAAAAATACTAGGGGATTTTCTTTCCCTAATGGACAACAACTATGTCTCAAGTTTAAGCAACCGAGGGGTGTTATTTGGATGCCTATCCCCCCGATCCTACCTAGCTACAAAAATTCTTATGTGTTCCCCAAGTGGGGTTAGAATGTTGGCTGTGTTAAGTAGTATTTTAGGGCTCACTTGAATTAGGTGATAGAGTGTGTGCGTGTGAGATGATGAACCCAAGTAAAAGTGCCATGGGGTGGGAAACTTTCTAACTAAAAATAACAATACAGAATTTAAACTTTGAAATGCAAAATTTTCTCTTTTCAATTAAAATGCTAAAATTTAACAAATATTCTGTAAATGGAACAGAAATAATACTGCAGAAAAGGCTGTAGGGAAGTATGGCTGCAGGTAGGACAGATGGATGTGCAGGTGCAGAAAATGTTGCAACAAAGTGCTGGGTTCAAAACGGGAAAAAAGTGCAGAAAACAAACCGCGGGTCTGTGGCAAATCTGTGTGGTCGGACCGCGGGAAACAACTCAACAGTTGCGAACAGGTTGCGGGATTTTGGCCGAAAGACGCAGTCGAACTGCGGGAAACAGGTTGAAAGCCGCAGGTGGGTTACAGGAAAATGGTTGAAAGCCGTAAGCGGGATGCGGGAAAAAGGCCGAAAGACGCAGGCAGGTTGCAAGAAAATGGCTGAAAGCCGCAAGCGAGACGCGGGAAAAGGCCAAAAGACACAGGTGGGTTGCAGAAAAAATGGCTGAAAGCCGCAAGTGAGACGCAGGAAAATGGCCTAAAGACGCAGGCAGGTTGCAGAAAAATGGCTGAAAGCCGCAAGCGGGACGTGGGAAAATGGTTAACAGCCGCAGTCGGATCGCACCAAACAAGCTAATAGCCGCGGTCGGATCGTAGGTAACAGACTTGAATCCGCTGGTAGGTCACCGGAAACAGTCTGAGAGCTGTGGTCAGATCGCAGGTAAATGCCTGAAAGACACGGTCGGAACGCAACTGCGAGGGGTAAAAGACGCGATTTACGACAGCCGAAAGGAAAAAATAGGAAAATATTGCAGAAAATTGAAAATATTTAAAACTATAACCAGAAATTCAAAGGAACACAAGGGGAGTCGACAAAACTATAGCTGGGGTTTTCACCCTAGCTTGTGCAAATGAGCAACTACTAAGGAGAAGGGACTCTTTAGTAGCAGTTCAGAAAAACATTAAATGAAAGACAATACATTAAAATGGTAATTATTCTAAACATGTGCATAAAACAGAAAATACAAGATAATAAAAAGGGTTTTTGTATTGATTATACCTCCAATGTGAAGGTTGGTGGAGCTCTTTGCAGCAGTCCAGGAGGGTTGCTTCCAAGCTTCCAACTTTGCTCCTTTCTCTTTCTCCAAAGGGTTGGAAATGGGCCAAAGGGGCACTCAAGGGTGAAAGTAGCTCAAGGGTGAGCTAGGGTTTCAAGAGTGATTTTGGCAGAGTAAGGGTGTATTTGACTGTGGATATGAAATGAGGGGCCTCCATCACCTATTTATAGGTTTTTAGTGGTGGAGTGGTTGGCCCATGGTTTTGGGAACCATATGGTTTAGGTTAGATGTATAGGGTTTTTTTCCTCATTTTTCCCCTCTTTTTCCTCTTTCTTTTCTATTTTTTATTCCCTTTTTAGAGGGTTTTTGCTATTTTGGAGGAATTTTGGATTATTTTGGGGGAAAAAGGAGTTTTTTGGCCTTTTGGAGGCTTTTTAATGGGATTTTAAGGTTTTGGAGGTAAATATGGTAGGAAATATGGACAAATGAGTCATGTAATGGGGTATATGAGGTAGTGAGCACTTTTTGGGTGTTAACACTCAGGGCTTCCAATGCCTGGCTCTTTCCTCTTGTCGCCAACTTTTGGCTCTTTTGTTGTTCCACCTGCTTCATGTGCAGGATTTGAAGTCGAAGCACTTTGAACTTCCGCATCCTCTTTGCGGTATTCTTCTTCTTCTTCTTCATCTGATGGGGTGATGAGCGATTCTGGGGCATGCTCTTTCCATTCATTGGGCCATTCTTCAATAATGAGCTCAATCATTAGGACTCCTAGCTGGTATTGTCCCTCAAACCATTTTTCGGCATTCAGGCGTGATTGAATAAAAATTGAATGAAGCCCAGCTTCAAAAAGTAGGAATGGTTTGTACTGGGTGGTCACTTCTCTCGTGATGCGTGGGGTCTTCTCTATCACAGTGCGCAGCTGCTCGAGAAACGTGAAGAATTGTAGGTTATTAACCTGCTGCTTCTTTGGATTGGTAGAGGACCACATGTTTGCAAGCTGCACTGCGTGGCAATCATCCTGCGCTACTAGTAGGCTGCACTGATAGTTGGGTTCTTTCCATCCCACAAATGAGATGAGGACCAATAGCTAATTAAAGTAAAAGCTAATCCCATTATCCTGTACATCCTCGATGTTTAATAATAGCTCATTCAGCAAGAAGTTAGCCCAATTGTATTCGTGCCATCCATAGCTTTTGCAGCTAAGGCTACAACCGAAGCTGATACCTACGCAGGTCTGGATTTCCATAGAAGTCGTCCTGCCAGCAGCTGAATTGCGAACCACAGAGGTCCAATTGGAATGGGGTCAGTTTCATACCCCCTGGTTCCTCTATTCAAATTAAATGTGCTCTTGATACTGGCAGTGAGTTCTTGATCATCTTTCTTGTCCACAAACTCTTTGGAAGGGTCGTCACCCTTCTTCCTCAACCCTGTGATCCTAGCGATGAGATACACAATAATATTGACTTTGAAATCTAACTAGATATATCCCTGGTGCGTGCAAGAAAGTGGGGTATGCACCATAGCTTTATATTCCTTGCTGCGCCCAAAATGTGGGATGTGCAACAGGTTAAGCAGGCCGGCCTTGTGTAGTGGAACTGCCCAGTCCATAGGCACAATCTCTGCCTTGTTTGTGGCCAGATTGTCGACACTGCACATATATTGATCAACCTGCAGATGAGGAAATCGCTCGGCATACTGAAGGTTGAAATCAGTCAACTTGCATTCCATGATCCTTCCTAGTAGATCATCTCTTTGTTTCACGTGCTTCGGTATTGGCGGCATTGGAACTTCATATCGTGGGTTCTTTTGAAGTAGCAGCATTGGGTCATCGGCCTTCCTGGGGCTGACATACTTAGGAATAACCCATACTGGTGGAGGTGGGTTCCCTTGCGGAACCTGCTTTGGAGTAGCCGGTGCCTCTGGTTTCTGCGGCGCTGCCATCGGCTGCTTATCCTTCTTTTGTTGTTGCTTTGGCTGGCTTGGCTTCGAGCTCTGAGATGGGGACGACATCTCTGCTTAGGATTTCTTTTGTGGAGGCTTCATGACTCCGCTGATGCCAGAACATTTGAATGCACCCAAGATCTCTTCTAAGTTCAGCTCGTTGGACATAAACGCAACAGAAATCAGTACTCTCACTACTTCGACTCTTAAGCTCTTCACACTTGTTAAAATTTGAATTTCACGGTAACTTCCCATAAGGACAAGTGTATGGGTAGTTATAGGGCATGCCTGGATGTTACAGCCATTAATGAATCACTCAGGAAATAAATGTTGCAGTAACTTTAGCAAATCCCGTCGAGATCTACGTCTAATCCGATATTGAATGCACCGGGAACGGCTAGATTAGGCATTAAGTGCGAGTCTTGTGGGATCAGACTCCTCCAGCTCATTGATCTCTTTCCGCCGTTCTTTACGTCATGTCATGTATACTTTATTTAATTGGTGGGGTGGGCTGGCAGTGCCAGGCTGTCTGACAGCCGGTTAAACTTTTAATTGCCAAATCCGTCGGGCGGATCCTGTTATGACCTCAGTCACTGCAGCCTTTACGATGCCTGACTGGATAGGGTTTTCCATAAATGCGTGATCTGGCTGGCTGTGTGCTTTTGATTAATGATTTAATACCCTACTGACAACTATTGCGGTCATCTTTTCTTGTCGTGACCTGCTGTTAATTCTGATTTTTACGGCATGGATTTCTCATGCTTATGTTTGCCAATGCTACGCGCCGTCAATTGCACTATTCATCTCGGTGCAACTATTCCTCCCCCCCCCCCTTTTTTTTACCGTGCAGCTTCGGCAGTGCTGCGTGGTACACCTTCCTGGATCATACAGGACTTTGCGAAGCAGGGCTATCGCGGTAAAGCTTTAGTCTGCTTCCATTTATCAAAATGGGCTAGGTGTCTCCTGCTAAAGTGGCTAACTGAACTGCACCACTGTTAGTAACATGCATTACAGTATATGGGCCAATCCAATGCATCTTAAATTTTGCAGGAAAATTCATAAAATTTCTATCATTCAGGAGGACTAGATCACCTACCTGGAAGGACTTGTTCTTGATGTGGCAGTCATGCCATGCTTTTTCGCGTTCTTTTTGTACTTTTTGGTGGAAACCGGCGACGAAGCGATCTTTGTCCAGACCAACCAAGTGTAATAGCCTTTCTTCTAGAGCTGCATGGTTTGTCATGCTTGTAAACGAAGCTATTCTCAAGCTGGGAATGATGTACTCCATTGGCATTATTGCTTCTTGTCCGTAGGCCAACCTGAAAGGGGTATGGCCAGCCAATTTCTTGCATGTAGTCCTGTATGCCCATAATACAGAGGAAATGCACAGGTCCCAATCGTTCCAATTAACGTTGCATATCTTGGTTAGCGCATTCTCCAATACTTTGTTAAATGATTCAACAGTTCCATTCACCCATGGATGATAAGGCGTGCTGCGCTGATGATTAACATGGAACTCTTCGGTCAAAGCCTCAATGGTCTTATTCAAAAAATGAGTGCCTTGATCACTCATCAATATCTTCGGGCATCCAAACCTTGTGAGGATATTTTCATATATAAAATCCGCGGCTGTAGCTGCGCTACAGTCTTTAATTGGCTTTGCTTCTGCCCATCTAGTGAGGTAATCGGTAGCATTAATGATATAGCTCGCACCAGTTCTTTTCCCTGGTGGGTTAATAGGACCCAAAATATAAATGTCCCACTTCTCAAAGGCCTGCAATGTCAGCTGTGGATTTAATGGCATTTCATATCTGCGTGATGGCTTCCCTATTCTTTGACAAACATTGCAATTCTGGCAATGTTCCTTCGAATCTCTATGAATTGCAGGCCACCATAACCCTGCGCACATTATCTTTTGCGCGATAGGTCTTCCTGCATAATGGCCTCCTGCGACTCTTGAGTGCGCATCAGCTAGTATGAATGGTTTCTCATGCTCTAGCACACATCTGCGCAGTACTTCATCCGGTACCAACTTTCATAACTGACCTGCCATTATAGTGAAGTCTGTTGCGTGCATTACCAACTGCTTCTTATGCTGCATAGTGAACTTTGTGGGTGCAAACTCAGTAGTCAGAAAGTCAATGATGTCTTTATAATAATCATCGGCGACTTGTATAGCAAATAACTACGCATCAAGCAGATTGTCCTCTAGATTCATAGGTTCCTCTCCGGACTCAATCCTTGATAGACGATCAGGTCCTAAATGCAACCTGCCTGGCTTAACAACAATTTCAAAATCATACTCCTGAAACAGTAGTAACCATCTGCATATGCGCCCCCCTAACACTGGCTTATTGACCAGGTATTTCAAGGCAGAATGCTCAGTGAACATGGACAAGTGCGCCCCAAGCAAGTAGTGCCCGAACTTCCGCAGTGCATATACAATTGCGAGTTCTTCTCTTTCAATAGTGGTATAGTTCTTCTCAACGGATGATAACTTTCTACTGGAAAAGGCAATGGGATGATCAATACCTCCCTCTCCTAGCTAAGCAAGAACAACGCCCAATGCGATACACGAAGCATCAACATGGACATGAAATGGCTTGTCCCAGTCCGGAAAAGCTAGGATCGGCGCAGTGACCATCTTCTCTTTTAATGTGTCAAATCCTTTCTCACAGTCCTTATTCCAAATGAATGGTGCATCTTTCTTTAGCAGTTTCTCCATAGCTGCGGTTGTCTGCGCATAGCCTTTTATGAATTTCTTGTAATATCCAGTATGTCCCAATGTAGTGCACGACTGCTTAACTGAGTTTGGTGTTGGTAAATTCACAATGATTGTGATCTTCGCAAGATCAACCATCAAGCCCCGTTTTCACACAATGTGTCCCAACAAAATTCCATAGGGAAAACAAAAAACACATTTCTTCAGATTCAAGGAGATTTGATGCTGTTTGCATTTTTCCAGCATCATCCTCAGGTTTGCGGCATGGTTCTTCAATAAACCGAAAATGCTCCAGTCATCAAAGTAAACCTCTAAAAACTTATGTATAAAATCCTTAAATGCTGCGACGACTACTCTAGAAAATATGGCAAGTGCGTTCTTCAGACCGAAAGGCATCACTATGTATTGGAACGACCCCCATTATGTAGCAAAAGTCATATTGTGCATATTTGCGCAATCAATCCTGATCTGATGATAGCCAGAGAATCCATCAATAAAAGAATATGCCTCATTCCCTCCAACATTGTCTAGCACTTCATCTGTAAAAGGTGTAGGAAATGGGTCATGCATGGAAGCGTCGTTCAGCTTTCTGAGATCCACACAGATCCTGATTTCACCCTTTGTTTTCTTATCTTGGATAACCATCGGGCTTATCCACTCAGATTCTTCAACTGGCTCAATTATCCCTGCATCGAGCATCTTATCGAGTTCTGCCTTGAATCGTTCTTTGTAGCGTGGGTTCAGTCTATATGGTCTTTGTTTCACAGGCTTCGCGCCATGATTAAGAGGGATTTTCATCACTCCTGGGTCTCCCAAAATGCCTTTCATCTCTGTGAACTTGGTCGGGAATAATTCTTGATATTCCTGTAGTATACCCGCGACCTCTTTAGCTGTATCTTCATCCCAATAATCTCCAATAGCTGCGAACCTTGGCTCTTCGCTGGTGCCAATGTTCACTTTTCTTATTTTGACAGGTCCACTTATATCTGGAATTTTCAATGGAGGTCCTTCTACCTCGCGGGATCCCTCTGACTCAGGTATTTGTATATTGCGCGGGTCCTCCTCATCACTATCGACTTTATCCTTGGGTTCTCCATTAAGGTGATAACAATCAAGGGCATGTTCTAGCTGCTCCTCCCATTCGGGCTATAGGCACGCAGGTACACTGTTAGCTCCAAAGAATTCTTCTAGGGTCATATTTCCCTGAGTGTGGTTTGGTGCAAATATTTTTTCCTTAAGAACTTGCAATGCATCATTGATGCTCGGATGTTCATCTTCGAAACTAAAATCCTGCTAGAAGCTCGCAGTTAGAATATACCAGTCCACTGTGCCTCTGTGCAACTCCAGGTCTAGGTACCACTTCTTTGGAATTGGTTCTTCCAGTGTGTGCGCAAACAAATGCACCCATTCTGCATGTGGCCTTCCCCTCCATGCTTCTAAATAGGCCCGAATGTGTTCTCTTGGATCCGTCTGTCCATTGTATTTCTCGAATGATAGGGTGACCTTATCAGCAAATCGGATTTGCATCTTAATTCTACACTGATCCCATGTTGTCAGTGTCTGCTTATGTGCATCCCACCATCTGGCAGGTGTGTCACGCAGTGCTATATCTAATGCCTACTGTCGGTATTCTTCTCCAATTGCTGCAGTGTATTCATTGATAAAAGAATAAACATTAGAGAAACCATCATAACCGGGGATTGGGATTACCTCCTTTCCAATCCATCGCAATGAATTTGTGATCCATGCGCATTTCCTGGAAGATACTTCATGCAATCTGCTTTGCCAATTTTCTAGTCCTACATCAGATTCTGAGACACAAGAGCTGTCATGGCGCCAACTGAGTATTCCATCCATAGTTGGATTAATATAATCAGTAGTATTAGTTGTCATTTTGTAAATACGATCCAAGTCTTGGGCTCGGGACTCTTGTTGAATCGGTTCAACGTATCATTCACCCTGCAAAGGGTCCAATGGTGCGATGACCCTGATATCATTGCCTTCGAATATCATCTTCATAGTTTTCAGATCAATAATGGTAGAATTAGTCATTGCCCAGTCGATACCTAGCAGTGCTGGATAAGGATGGTTGTCATACACGATTTTAATTACTTCGAAATTGGCATAGCTGTGCACTCCATCAATGTCAACAATGGTGTTTGGTAATCTCCCCAAGGGTATAACTATCCCTTGGTTAGCCATTCTTAACTATAGAGGTGACCACTGTAACTTCAGTTTGCCCATCTGATGCCATGTTTGCTTGGTCAAGACATTTACTTTGAATCCAAGGTAAAGAACGATCTCATCCATCTCGTAGTCCTCAATCTGTGCAGTGAGTCTCATTTCCCTTCCTGTTCTTTTGGGACTCCTAATATTATGGACTGCGCCATGGGTAGATCCCTTCTCACTGCTTGGCTCATACTACCTCAGTAGATTTTCAAATTCCGTGAAAGCAACTGCGCTCTTTAATAACTTCATACAGCTCCGTAGGAACTGCGCAACAGAAGCACCTATGTCTGCCTCCGCGCTCAGTTGATCATATGCCACTGGCATATCTTCTATGTGCGGTGTTTCGCTGTGCAGTTGGATTCTCGTGAACTCAAGTGTTGATTCTATAAGAATATCCCACACTTCTGTAAATGCTCCTTTATTTTTCTGTAAATCCAGACCTGGTGCTTTTCCAGGGGCTTTTCTAATCCATACTGACTCACCTGGATTCTGTCTATGATCGCGTGCTCCAGAAGTCGAAGCTTCTGCGCCTCCATCTCTTCCTGTATCAGCGTCACCGCGCGTCACCACATTTACACTTGGATCTACATTTCTTTTCTCTACTACGATCGATATCCCCCCTGATCATAGGGGCGTTTTCTTGTTTTGGCTGATTTTCCTCTTGGACACGGTACATTCTAGCACCTCGCATCATTTCCATATCGTGCTTCCTTTCGTTCATGAGCTTGTATGCACGACAGTTGGATTCATCATGTCCAACTGATTTACACAAATTACAGTACAAGCTCTTAGGTGTCTTCATGTATTTCTGGATGAGATAACAGTCCTCAGGCCTATGTCCTCTGCTTCTACAGATTTCACACCATGGCGCCTGATTGTGATTCATATTCATTGGGTTTGGTGCGCCGCTGTCAAGATAATCTTGAAATAGGTGGCAATGTTCTCTGGTGTGGCCCTCTCCTTTACATCCTGTGCACCAAACCTCGCGTCTGTGTTCATATCTTTGCTCCTTTCCATTTTTCATACCTTGCAATTCTAACATCAAGGTAGTCAACTAGTTTCGGATCTGAGACATCCCAGAACTAGTCTCACTGATTGGCGAAGCCTCTAGCTTCATTGCAATCTCTAAGGCTTCTGCCTGTGATGCAACCTTCTGCTACATCAATGGTTATCTGATATGGGGAAACAACGTAGCGATGAACCATTCCTTATGTTGTTGTGGAGCTATCTCAAAGCTCACTTGATCCAACAGTGTCTTAAATTTTTGGTCAATTTCCCATACCGTTTCAGTAGGATTTTGCTTGATTTCCTTTAATTCTGTTATGCACTGTGACTCTGATTTTGGCTTTTTAAACTCTGCAGCGAGTGCAACCTTAATTTCTGTTAGGGTTCTCGGCTGTGCCCGAGAATATTTCATAAACCAATGCAAGGCTCGGTCTCGAAAAGTGGTGATGAGCTTCGCTCTCTTCACAACATCATCCTGGATCTGCTTGACACTCCATACGGCTTCACATAGAAACCAGTGTTGATCAGGGTCTTCTAGACCCATTCCTTTGAATATCGACAGTTTTATATCATTATCTGTCATTCTCCTCCCTAGTTGTGCAGCACTCTGAGTAGTGCTAACTATCTGTGCAGAGAAAATAAAGGGAATATTCAGACTAGTGGTATTCTGTGGGATATTCTGAGACTGGGTATTCTGAACTGGAATAGTCTGAGTCGGACTAGTCTGAGTGTCTACTCCTGTGGTGTGTGAAGTATTGACGTTCTGCAGGGTGGTCTGTGCTACACTCGCAGTGGGTGGGTTCTGATCCAAGGGTGGCACAGTTTCTGCAATCGACGGATTCTGAGGTGTGATAGGGTGGATAGTGGCTGATGGCGGCGCGGTCTGATTGTTAAGGTCAAATGGGAGTTCAGTATTCACGCGGAGTCCAGGTCCTCATGGATTCTTTTCTTTATTGAACTTATATCTCTTTCCACTTCTCAGATTATGTGTCTCTTCGTCAGGATCACTAAAAATGCTATTGACCATGGCAGATTCAAAAATATTACTCCATCTTTAAAATGTCTTTTTTCAACTAAACGCATTTTAATATATAAACTGATATTGTTCAAGTACTTACCTCTGAATCCTTCAAAAAAATATGCTTCATCTTGACTGTAGGACTTCAGCATGTCTATAGCAAATTCTGTTACGAATCCTTCAAGTATACTATCGACCCAAAAGTCGACTGCTCGCCTTAATGGGATGTCTATTGCTTTGAGCTGCGCTGTGAGCTCTGTAGTCCACTCTGTAGGTATTCCTCCTTGGAAATAGGTTTTCTTCTCTGCAAGTCGCAAGATCCACTCGTGTAACTCGTTTCCGAACGAAGCCCAGAATATCTCACGAATGTCTCTCCACAAGTATCTGTTCAACCACGCTGCGTCGGATGAGCGCGGGTGTCTGTTCTCTTTCTTTGCAAAATATTTCAGGTCTTATCACACCAATCCTAGATCTCTTTCTTTTCAGGATGCCAATTGTATGAACCTTCTGGGAACTGATATTCATCGTCGTTCATTACTTCCTCAACTCATCACGGATTCTTAGCGCGGCAACGGAACCATTTGTTGGCATAAGTAACTGATCTAGAGGTTTTCCAATATAGACCCAAGTTCTTTGTGGTTTTATCTTTAAACAACAAAACCCATTTTCACCGGCCCTTTCGGAAACAACCTGTGCCCAGGTCGAGGTCTCACCTGAGGCAAAGCTATGGGGGTGCTGCAGAATTAGGTTTCTTCAGCAAGGTGATGAGTTGACGGGACAAACCCACTGCGCAGCACACTATGGACTCGTGCTGCGACTGAGGGCTGTGCGACGACTATCCTTGTCGCGGGTTGATACTTCTTCAACTGGAAAGCTGCGCACCCAGCGCATCCATGGATCGCGCGGGTCAACCTTACTCATTCGGTGGAACAATGCAACAAAATTATGCACCTTCACTTCGACAACAATTGCGTTAAGGGTTTACTTGGTACTTATTCCTTTGGATTACTACCAGTGGCTATTTAACCTTATACTTGGGGTAATCAAACAAGCTATCAGTCCTGCACCCCTCCAATATTATATATCAACATAAGTATATAATCATTCATTACTTGCATACATGACTATCCACGACTGATACATTCACTTACTTAGACCAGCTCACATTCATCAATCATCCATTCATGAAACACTTAACATATTATCCCCGTTTTCCTCCTACGGCAAATACATATAAAAGCATTAACCAACCAACTGATAATAGAGAGTTCAAACATACATAGTAAGCAAATAGACAGAACAACGCACAAACATATGGACAATCTCACTACACAAGATTTAATGTGGTTCACCCCCCGGATGGAGGCTACGTCCACAAGAATGATTGTTAATATTGATCTTTTGGGAAGGGTACAACCGTTCTTGGTCTGCGCACTCAGCTGTATACTGTCTTCTCTCTCAGATAGGTCTCTGTGCACACAGCTGCAAATCCTTTACAATTGGTTTTCACAAAAGTCTAATAATATTCCAAATTGGAGAGTAACCCTTCCCTATACAAAAATGCCTTATTTATAGATCATTCCCATAGGTCTTGTCTTTACAATTACGCAGGAAAAAACCCTTATGTTTCCAAAACATGTCATGGCTAATGCCATCCTGACTGTCGTCATCCACATCTTACTCCGCCTCCTTCAGGTCGTCCTGCAGGGCCACTTGTGGCTCAAACGCTCCTCTGATAGCCGCAGTCCTCAAACAGTTACAACTGCATTGTGGCCTGTCTCTTTCTGCCTCCTCCGCCTGCCTGTCTCCGTCACCATAGTACCCCAGCTTCTCAACTGCTTGCCTCCACTATTCCAACAAGTTGCTTTCTCCTTCCTTTGTCCGGCTCTTTTACAAAAATAGGTCGCTTCCTCGCCCGACCTTTTCTTATGTCTTCTTACCAAAACTTGTTGCTGCACGGGTCCTATGCATCAGCGCGGCTGTGCAACTAGATATGCCAAGCAAGCTGCACACTCAACAATATTGTGCTTTTCTACTGCGCAGCTCAAAATTGTGTTTCAACAAAATTGGTACCCACTTGGGCCACGCCAAACACCTTCGCTAAAACTGAGTTATAGCGAAAGTTCCACGATGACTGGTTTTTACTATACCAAGCCATAGCTTCCAATTTGTTGCAAGTGCAACAAGTGTCATAAACGCCATACCATGCCTTCCTTCAAGCTAGCTCTGATACAATGTTAGTTTTTCATCATTTAATTCAATAGATCTAGGATCTTAACTAAAAGAACAACATGTACAACATATCAAGCATAAGAGAGAAGAGACAAGAGACACAAGACATTTCACCGGGGAAAACCAAGAAGGTGAAAAACCCCGCAAGTTCCTCAGAGATAGAATAAGCACCAATACAAATATCACAAAGATCAAACTCAAGAGATAGATGACTGCAACAACTACTCCTCCTCCACTAGTGTGCATTCCTCCTCTCTCTCACTAATGCGAAGTAAGTGAGTGAGTGAATGTGTCAAATGAGAGAGTCACACTCTCTATTTATACTTTTACTTTCACTTGACCTTTACTCAACTAGGTCGGCCCCAACTTAACCACTTAACATAATGTTGACTGGGTCGACCCCATCAAGGTGGTCTAATAACCCATCAAGTATAAGTTACGACAGTTACAATATAACTTGCGACACTTGCAAGTACAACTGACGACACTTCCAATTGGAGGAATAATACATCTCCGTTGGGGATACAATAAAGTACAAATACAATATACAAGTGAATATATTCCGAAGTTACAAATACATTAACAATATCAATTATCAAAAGCATCGCATATGATTCTTTGAACAGTGGCTATTGACATTGTAGTCAAATATATATATTATATATATATTTTTTAATTCCATTATTTATCTGAAATTGAAAGATTTTTTTATAGTACTATTCATTTCAATTTTAATTATTGCGTTTGTTTGAATTAATTTCTTACATCATGGATGTAAGCATCTATCGTAATATTTAATCATCCATACATTTAATTACCAATGTGCCATTTCACATGTAACATTTGACAATAACATTGAAGAATGCAATAGAATAAAAAAATATTATTTTATTATATATCAAGAGAGTGCCTTTTCTGTACAAAATAGGGCAACATAGAGATAACAATAATCAAAATGTCAACATGTATGTAATTTTTACACTTATTGGTTTTCAATTCAGACACTATGTCCAATACATTATTATACAAAATGTTTGATTTTCACAGACAATTATTTCAAAATATACAACAAGCTACAACAACTTGTATTAACATCAAAATTAAATATGGATCATCATTCTTCGCTGGAACTATTATCGGTGCTCGAGCCACTTGCATCAATTGGGTTATTTGGCCGAATGTTTTCCTCTTCTTCAGTTTCCATCTACGAACATTTGTATTTACATTGCCGAGAATAATGAAGAATGAAATAGATAGTATACATGAATGCAAATTGAAAAGCGCCATACCATAGAAATAATTGAGTCATGAACGATACACATTCTTTCAAAACCAAATCTTATGCCTTCTACCAACAAGTCCTCTGTTGGCTCCACTCCATACTTTGTTTCCTACATGTTTTATGCCCCATCACAAATCATAGATTTAATATAAAGATTTTTTATTGTTTTATTAATTATAAAATGAGAGAAGTAAAACAATATAGATACTTACTTACAAAATCCACAATTAATTTTTGATACGCCAACATATACTCACAACCCTTGCTTAACCCAATGTCAGTCAATTCTTTTGATGGTTCCTCTTTGTATGTTAACACCTGTTTCAAGACATCCAATGATTGCTAGTGAAAAAAAATAAAATTAAATAAACAAATCACAACCACTATAAAATATTAATTTCTTATAAGGAAATCACAAATACTCACAAACTTTGCTATCAACCCCTTTTTTCCTTGTCGTCCCATCTTGTGTGCTAACTAGGTTCCATTTTGTTTTCTTTTCTGCAACAAAACAATTGAAAATTAATATTTAATGTTGAATTAATTAATGAGATGTACATAATCCTAAAAATCAATAATTTCATAAATTTGAAGCACGTTGCTATTGAGATGGCTCCTCCTGCGATGCAATTATGTCTATTTCCTTTACCATCTCCTTGCACATTTGTTTGGACATCCCTACTGGCACATTTCGCATACCGCCTCATTCATCCTTTGAGATTTTCATAATCTTCCTCGAAATGTAAAATGACATTAAACTATTTTTCCGTTGATATGCAAAATAAATATAACATAATTAAAATTATTGAAGGAATGATGCTTTGTAGTAGTTATAGATACATATTCTACATAAACATGTTAGGGAATATTACTTTTTGAAGGATTCTTTTTTGTTGTTGTATGCTTTTGCTATTGCAAGTCTGACAGGTCTCATTGACCATTGCTCTAAGAATGCATCTTGTAGTTTACATATGATTTGATTCTTCGAATCATTTGATTGATTTCTGTATTGTAAGTGAAAAGTATGTATGTACATTCTTTCCACTATATCCCTCATAGTATTATAAAAATATTTCCCCCTTCTATTAACTTCCAGCACCACTCTAGATGAGCTAAGGACCAATTGATCATCCATCATATGCATCTTCCATAATTTTTTTTTTTCTTGTGATGACATTGACTTCTATTGTTATTAGTCCTTGCATAGCATTCAACATATATGAATTAGATTATTTGAAACATATTAGTGAATATTCTTAAGTATATTATTACTCAGATTTGAAGAAATAATTCATATTGACTTATTTTTTATTCACCTGATTCATCCCTTTGCAACTTTTCCCTCAATGTTTTATGCTCTTTCGGACTTAGATTGCTAAGAATCTTATTGAGCTTCCTCAATTTTTGGCTCTACATGTCACATATTCACCAATATAGTATTAATTAACTTTACAAAAAATTCAAACAAATTAATTTAAATACAAAAATTAATTAAAAACACTTGCCTTCTTCATAATTCTAGATGTGCTCCC
Source organism: Larix kaempferi (assembly GCA_027924585.1). Lineage (NCBI taxonomy): Eukaryota > Viridiplantae > Streptophyta > Pinopsida > Pinales > Pinaceae > Larix > Larix kaempferi. Next base: position 25,510,810 of record BSBM01001346.1, read on the forward strand.
ATCATGTTGACTAAAGTTGTTGTTCATTGAACTTATACCATGCATTTTCTATCAATAAACAACCCAGACAATTAAATATAGAAGATATCAATATGCTATACAAAAAAATTACATACCTTCAAAATAGAAAACAAGTCTGATATCGATGCACTTTATCACATAAAATGCCCTGGTACATGTATGTACATAAATGCACCGGTGCGTTATATCAACATAGGTGCACCATGAATAGCTGAAAATTATTTAACGTTTTATGAAAATAAAAAAATGACACGTTCTTGCCATTAGTGGTGTGATATTCGTATAAATGCACCGCAAACAGAGAATCTACAAACGAAAAAATGATTTTTGAATTTTTATAAAATAAAACATCACATGCCGCATATCATATCTGGTGCGCTTTCTTTATACCCACACCGGTGCATTTTTGTAATACAAATGCATTTATATTGACGCATGCATTTTTTTATTGAAAAAAAAACTTAACAGGGCCTACATGGTGACGGATTTGACCCGAAAAATGGCCCCATCTCACCCTGCACTTTCTATATATAATCACAAGCTCAACAAATCTAAAATCCCTAATAGGTGAAATCGCAATTGTGTATAACAATAGAGGGATTTAAACCCTAGTGTAAAATTTTGCAGCCACATAAAATGAAAAGAAGTAGCAAGAAAATAAAGGTTGCAACATTGAAGGTATGTATGAAGTTTTTTTCTTTCTAAATCTAGTTAAACTCTAAATAAGATAATAAGTTCAACAACAATATTTACATACTTGAAATTTTTACTATGCAGGGTTTTGTTTGATTCACCATACCTAACAAATTTCGATCCTCACAATAATTCAGTTGCTCCAAACTCCTTCCACATAAGTCTCTCTTCCAAAACTCCCCCCTTAGATTTTCGGCAAAAGAATGAATTCATGTTTAATTTTTTTGCTTGTAAACACTATTTAGAATTAGTTTTCAGACTTAAAATTGCTGCCCTTTTCTCAGTTTAGAGAAAAAATAGTTTGTGTGAATTTTTTTAATTTTGATTTTTCAGCATTTTGGTGCACTTGTGGTCATGACGCATCGGTGCAGTCATATATGAAACACATCGGACCTTTGAATTTCAATGCAATACTAGCAACATGAAATTCAACAACTTAAAAAAAATTTCATGCCACGGTGCGTTATAATTAGGACGCCCCAGGGCACTTATGTTTATAAAATGCATCAGCATGAAATATGTTGTAAAATGCATGTATAAATATCTTCTACCAAATGTAGTGGATATTTTCTATTGCAGGGGCTTTTGCAGATGTTCTTTCACAGTGCGTTTATAGTTGTTAAGCATCAGTGCGTTTGGTAGATGCGAGCACACTGATGCGTGTATATTTGAATAGACGCACCGGTTTAATTTGTAAATCCTATGGTTTTATGTATCCACTTAAAATTATATATTCATTTCAAATGTTCTTTTAGTATTCAACTACACTAATTACAATATTTCATAGTATATATATGTTGCTTAAATTCACCTTATTCTTACAAAATGGTTTCCAAACTATATTGGAAGTTAGATTGTAATATAGTTCTTGAATTTTTTTTAGGATTGTAGAGATGTATTTTGATTGCTAATTTTGCTCAAATGCGGGGAGAAAAGTTTGTAATATCAAATTGCTAATTCTTTAGATTTTGGCTCATTCCATCTTGTTCGAAGTTTGACGAGTTCTCCCTTTCCATCACTAGTAAGTTTAGGTTTTATTTATATTTTGACTATTTATTTGAATTTATGTTACTTATCCATGTGAATCTGAATATCAATTTATTCTTTATTGTAGGATCTTGATTCAGGTTCGAGTTCGAATGCACAAGACTTTCCACCAATTTCAAAACGTCGTAAGCTCTTATCAGGAGCAAGATACTGCAAGGATTTCGTAGATGAAAATGGTCATCCGCTTTACCCCGTCAATTGTAACATGCCATCTTCAAGCCTCAATCTTGGTTCATCAATGGTAATTCACTGTGATCTAGAACTCTTTTATGACACTCCAGAAGTTTGTGGTTGTTTAAAATGTCAAGGGTTGAAGGAGAACCCTCAACGTGTCGCACTCACCCATTACACCAATGATAAGTTACCCAATGTCGATGGTCTAATACCCCCTACTGTAGTAAAAAATCCAATAGGTTATATAGAAAAGAAAGTCAGGAACACTTCCCTATGCTCATTTTTGAAAAAGTTGGAATCCAAAACAACTATGTCTCATCCTAAATTGACAAACCCCTCTACTTATGTTAAGTCAACTGAAATTTCTAGTGATCCAAAGTATGATATGAATGCCACCCAACCCATCTCTATTAGAAGATCCAAAAAGTTGTATGAGTTGAGAGAAAAACTCTCCAAGTACACACCAAGGTCCGTCCAATTGTTGGAGGGTAGCGATGATTTATCCCTTCCTGTGAATTTTCAAAATAAATATCAAACTTCTTACAACCACGCTTTGTATAGCACTTGGCCATATTTTCTACATGTGCCTGACGTTGGACCCAAATTCTCCTTTTGTGGTAATCGTTTTATGATTTCCAAGTCTAATATAGATGATGCAAATATTGGGTTGTTTATCCTTTCACATGTACCTGTTCCTCCCAAACAGTCAATAGCACATATGCCATTTTGCAGTCCTATCTATTGTTGGTCTGATTACTTGAATATTGTTAAATACAAGAATAGCATTTCCATGTATAGTATCTGCATGAATGGTTATATTTCAGGAAACTTTAATAGAAAGAACTTGTTATATATAGATGGTTGTCCACACACTCATGGAAACATTGCAGGGTTCATAAATAGTTATAGGTTCTCTTTATTTTCTGCAAATTGTTCATTTGAGGAACACTTCAATGACCAGGAGTTCTTTATGAAAATGAAAGCGTCCATATTTGTTGTTGTACATGTAATATGTAGTTTGTCTCCTGGTGACGAGTTGTTAATAAAATATAACTTTCGTAGACCACCAACCGCTCGTTAGAGATGCCTTGCATTGGGATTACCCTTAGACATTCCCTTGGGGCGTAAGACAAAAAAAAATTGATTAATTGTATTTGTTAATTTTCAATGGGAGTCATGTTAATGTATTGCACAGTTTGAAATTATGTTTTATGAATTGTTAATTTAATTTATAAATTCAATTTGAAAATGTGTTGCTCAAATCTAAATTTTTATATTTAATGTGGAATTGATAATTTATCGCTCAATCTGAATGTTTGTTTTATAAATTGTTTGCAGCTTAACATTTTCTATTGGAAATGATTCTCGTGCTTCTGTAATAATTGTTTTGTATAATGCTAGATCAAACCAATTGCATTGTGCTTACTAACATCATCGATGTAATGTTCAATATTTTTGAAATCAGGATTCTGATGATGAGCGACCTATCTACCATCTTCTATTGCACCCCAATACAATGTCATATCAAGAGAAGGCTACAATTCTTAGTATGGTTGAATCAACCACTTATTCAATTTCCACTATGTCCATCCTCACCAATTGGGAATGCCTACAATAATAGTAGTTCTTCACACGTTGGAAATAGAGGCAATGAAGTAGACGTTGGTATGGATGAGTTATTACGACAAAGGAGTTCCATGGATGCAATGTTGTTTCATGCATTCTAGGACAATGAGCTAGGGGATGATGCTCATATCACTGAAGCCTTCTTCGAAAGCTTTAAATTAGATTCCACCACACCTCTCTTTGAACCTGGCCAGTCAAAGTCTACACAGTTGGGGACAACAATGTTACTGTACAACTTGAAAGCAAAGTATGGCATGTCTGTTGACTCAAACCCAGTCGACAGGGGTTCTCATCACTGTCGACACTAACCCACCTCGACCTCCCTGAGCACCAGCCCAGATAGGTTTGACCCTGCCCAGCAACACCTGCAGAGCAAATGAGGTCTCACCCAAGGCGATCAAGGGAGAGTGGACGGAACCATGTTTCCTCCGAATGAAGGAGGGTGTTGCTACATTTGCTTACTTAACTCATTTATTGCAGTATCCAAAACAGATCTTATACATTCAAGATTAACATCAATAGCATTCTGTAACAGAATCATTCATTGCAACAAGACAGATATAACATTACAAGGTTAACTGCAGCAAGAAATCATCACATTAGGCATGAATACAAATGATACACAGGGAATTTCACCAAAACAGTTCCGTCATGTCATATTACTCCAGAAAAACCCTGATAAAATATCTCGACAAAACCAGATCTCATAACATACGCAAAAACCATATCTCCAATATCTATCTCTCTTTTTCCTCTACTGCCTCTCTTCTCGACCTACAACTTCTTGTCTATATATAGGCTTCCGCCTTTACAATGCTTGTCCACTTACTAACAACTTTCTAACCAACGCTTGGACAATTGACCCAAAATCTAACTGACACAGTCCAAATGACCCAAAAACCCTCCTACTGTGGTACAATTGACTCAAATTTACACCTCAATACATAAAAATAGTATATTCTTCTATCTTCCATGACCTCTTCTAACGTGTCACAGCATTGGTGATGCTATGACTCTTCCTCACCAAACCGCCTACCAACAGGCCCCCGACACAATCTTGTGGCTTGCCCTCGAGCTAAGTCAACTGGATATGGTGAATTCTGTGGTCTTCAGTCTACTAGGGAGGAACTTGAGTTCTGCAACTGTTCTTGCTATCTGGATCGCGCAGTGTTGTTCTGCTCCTTCTGGTACACTGATCATCTACTTGCTGTCATGTACTTCTTACCCAAAAGTGGACTCTTCCCAGCTTACTGTTGCAGGCTTTGCAAAATCATCCTCCAGTCTCGAGAGACCAATTGGAGATGGAGAGGAATTCTACAAGCAATTCCAGGGTGTAAAATAGGCCAGAGGTTCTAGCACATCTGTTTCTCGCTAGTAAGCACATGTTACAGGGAGCCAGGGCCGACGACCCCCACCTTTTGTGTGGTCGCAGGGACCACGAGACTTCGAACCATCACCAACTGCCTAGACATATTGGATGAGACTTCATGCTTGTAACCCCAGAGTGTTTAAGGCGTAGATTGCTCCAACCACTCATGGACACTCGTGGTTCGGGCCCTCAGCGCACTGGGTGTGCTACCTCGCAAAATAAAATGGATCATTTCCACAACCTCCTTGGAATTCCTAACTTAGCAAAATGCCTGAGCCTTTCAGAGCATAACCCCTCTTAACTGAAACAACCTCTGTTTTCTTACTCTCCTCAAGTCCTATATTTATACAGCGCATACAGTCATTCATCTGCCTCGGCAATCTGTTGCACCACCTGCGCGCATTCCAGGGTAATCATAGTATTTCGTAGTTCCGTGTGACGATTAGCCTGACTTCGGAGTAAATGTACTTCCGCCTGGTTCCCTATATGTAAAACCGTGTGAAGCATCCCTTTGGCCCTGCCGCCGTGGTGGATGTCTCGTGCCAACCATGCAAACCATCCTTCCAGGTGCCATCGGCCATGCTGCCTCAGTGTATCCTTGATTCCAAACGTGCGTTCTTCTGACCCAATCAAAATCAACGAATGATCATATCCGTCAAAAATGGAAAAGTCCCATGTATGTAATGATTTCTAGTGTGACCCAAGTGCAACGCTACTACGTGTCGCAGACCGCTCCAAACTTGTAGCAGAAGCCTCCCTGCTTCCGCATTTTGTCCTTGTTGGTGCACCATCCTGCCACCAATCAATCCACATCTTTTTTTTTTCCTGCCGATGCAATTCAGGCATCGCGTTGTTCCAAGCCCAAGCGATAGGGATTCAACTTGCTACCATTAATCAACTTGGGGAGCATCGCCCCATCTAATTGCTGCAACTGTACCGCTCCTCCCGAAGTAAGGCTACTAATGCGATACAGACCAAGCCAATATATCTGCAACTTTCCTGGATGTTTCATAAACTTGCTGTCGTACAACAACACCAAATCACCCTGTTGAAATTGTTTGTTCTTGATATGACGATCATGCCAAGATTTCTGGCAATCCTTCTCCACACCCTGATGGAAATCGACGATGAAGCGATCTTTCTCCAGCTGTACTAACTGCATAAGACGTTCCTCTAATGCTGCTTGATCATCCATGCCAGTTGCTGCTTCTATGCGCAGACTCAGAATCATATATTCCATAGGCATAACCGCCTCCTGCCCATACACTAGCTTGAATGGTGTCTGCCCTGTCAGCCATTTACATGTGGTGCGATAGGCCCACAATGCTGCTGGGATTTTTAGATCCCTGACATCTCGATTCATGTTACACACCTTTGTTAGCACATGCTCCAATATATTATTGAAATCCTCCACCGTGCCATTCACCTGCGGATGATAGGGTGTACTCTTCTTATGTTGGATCTGCAATTCCTCCGTCAATGCGCTGATGGTGCGATTGAGAAAGTGGCTACCTTGATCACTCAACAATATCTTAGGGCACCCAAAGCAAGTGACAATGTGGTCAAAGAGAAACCGCGCTGCTGTGGCCGCAGAACAATCAATGACTGGTGTAGCTTTTGCCCATCGTGTCAGGTAATCTGTCACCGTGATGATATACCTAGCCCCAGTGCGCTTACCCGGGGTACTGATGGGTCCCACAAAATCTACTGCCCATTTGTCGAATGGCTACAACGTTAACTGGGGCATCAACGGCATCTCGTCTCATCGGGATGGCTTCCCGGTTCTCTGACAAACATCACAAGATCGTGCATAATCTGTCGCATCACTGTGCAACGTAGGCCACCAGAGCCCCACTTGAAGCAACTTCCTTGTTGTCGCATGGCCACCATAGTGCCCTCCAGCCACTCCTGCGTGTGCTTCGGAAAGGATCTGGGCTTGCTCATGTGGCAAAATGCATCGTCGCAATATCTCATCAACGCCCATCTTGTATAGAGCACCTGCAATTAGCTGGAAGTCCGTAGCCTTGACTACCAGCTGCTTCTTCTGATGAGTGGTGAATTCTTTTGGTGCAGTACCTGTCGCCAGGTACTGAACAATTTCTTGAAAATATCCATAAATGACTTCCACTTTAAATAATTGTGCATCAAGCAACCCATCTTCAATGTTAGTTGGCTCCTCCCCTGTTTCAATCCGACAGAGATGATCCGAGACAGCATTTAACTGCCCTGGCTTCACAATTACTTCAAAATCGAACTCCTGAAACAGAAGTAGCCATCGACAGATCTTCCCCCCCAACATAGGCTTATTGACCAGGTGTTTAATGCAGAATGATTTGTGAACATCTTGAAATGGCCTCCCAGTAAGTAATGGCGAAACTTCCACAAAGCGTAAACCATTGCCAGACCTTCCCGCTCCGTAGTAGTGTAGTTTCTTTCTGCAGATGACAACTTCCGACTGGAAAAAGCAATGGGGTGATCAAGGTCCCCTTCTCGGGGTTGGGCCAATACTACTCCCAACACGATCGATGAGGCATCAACGTGAACACGGAATTCCTTACTCTAGTAAGGAAATACTAATATCGGCACTAAAGCCATCTTCATTTTTAGTGTCTCAAAGCTATCCTGACATTCAGGGCTCCACTGGAATGTTGCATCCTTCTTCAACAACTTCTCCATAGGGGCAGTAATCGCAACATAACCCCTGATGAACTTGCGATAATACCCCGTGTGTCCTAGCGTTGCCCGTAGCTACTTAACAGTAGTCGGTGGTGTCAAACTCAGAATAAGCGAAATCTTTGCCGGGTCAACCAACAATCCTTACTTACACACAATATGACCCAACAATATGCCAAACGGTGCACATAAGATACACTTCTTTAAGTTCAACGATATCTGATGCTGCCGGCATCACTCCAACATCAACCGCAGATTCTCCTGTTGATCGCGGACCAAACCATAGACCGTCCAATCATCCATGTATACCTGTAAAAACTTCTGAATGAAATCTTTGAATGCAGCAACGACAACCTGCGAAAATATCGCAGGTGCATTCTTCAAGCCGAACAACATCACAGTGTACTAAAAGTAGCCCCATTCGGTAACAAAATTTGTCTTATGGCGGTCTTCTTTGGCAATGTGGATCTGATGGTAGCCAGAGAACCCATCTGTGAAAGAGTACATCTCATGGCCACCCACACCTTCAAGCACTTCGTCGGTAAACAGGGTTGGGAACGGATCGTGCAAACATGCATCATTTAGCTTCCTAAGGTCGACGTAAATGCGCACCTCGCCAGTCTTCTTATCTTGTACCACCAAAGGACTAATCCTTTTCGACTCCTCGACCGGTTCAATGATACCGGCATCCAGCATGCGATCCAATTCTACCTTGACCCTCTCCTTATGTCGCGGATTCAAGCGATAGGGTCACTTCCGGATCGGTTTAGCATCTTGTTTTAATGGAATCTTCATTTCTCCTAAGTCACCCAGGATCCCCTTCATGTCGGAAACTTTGTGGGAAATACATCCTGAAACTCATGGAGAATATCAGTGACCTTGCTTATCAGCTCATCATCCCAGTAATCCCTGACATTTGCAAACTTCGGAGTGTCCTCTGTCCCAATGTTAATCTTGTGGATTTTCAGTGGCTGACTGATAGGATCGCTTGGCGCACCAGGTGGTACCACAACACGAATTCCTTCTGATTTTGGGATATTCAAATTCCGTGGATCATCACCATCTTCTGTCCCACCATTGATATTGAATCATTGCATGAGAGACTGCATATGGCAGTGCGTATACGGATCCGCAGGATAGGCCACCGGAACAACCTGCAGAATTACATCACGGATGAGCTGTAATGCATTATTGACTTCTGGATCGGCATCTGCAAAACTGAATGTATGGGTAAAACACATGGTGAGATCCGACCAAGTAGAAATTTCCCCTCGCAACTCAGCTGCAGTATACCATGAGCGTGGCATCTCATCCAAAGTATGGATAAAAGCATGGACCCACTCATCTTTTGGTCGCGATACCCATAACCGTTGACACTCCATCAAATGACCACCAGGGTCGTCCCGACCATCATACTTCCCAGTGTGGTAGACCTCGGTATCGCCAAAGTGTACCATCATCAATCTTCTACATTTCGACCATCCATCAATTGATGCCTTGTGTGTTTCCCACTAGCGTGATGGAGCAGCCTTCAATGCTTCATTCAACGCCAGCAATCACTGAGGTTCAGAAACTCTTTCTTAAAACTCTATTAGAAAGTCAGATAATCCAGGCAGCCCTTCATATGTTGGTAGTGTAACCATTTCAGTTGCGATACGGCATAATGACTGTGTGACCACCCCGCACTTACGGAGCGATACCTCGTGCAAGTGGTTCTGAAAATATTCTAGTGCATCATTAGAATCGGAAGACACAAAGCTGTCACTACGCCATCCCATCTCGCCGTTGGCAGTTGGATGGATATAATCTTCAGAAATATTGAATGCATGGTCCCATCCACTAGGATCGTCATCCTTCACTGGCTCTATGTAGCGACATCCTTCAACCGGATCCAACGGGGCGATAACTCTGAGATCGCGATTTTCAAAAGTCATCATCTGTCGCTTGAAGTTGATTATAGCTCCACTATTGTTAGTCCATCCAATCCCTAGTAATGCTGGATAAGAGATTCCTCCCTCGACTACTTCTATTACATCAAAATCGACATATGTTTTCATTCCCTCAATGTCAACCACCATTCGTGGAACTCTCCCAATTGGTGTTACTTTAGCATGATTAGCTAATCGGAGCTGTACAGGAGACCAGCTCAATGGGGAGCTCCCCATCTTCTTCCAAGCCTGCTTGGTCCAGATGTTGACATCCGAACCAAGGTCCAGAATAACCGAATCAACATCGTTGTCACCAATTTGAATACTCATTCGCATCTCCTTACCCATCTTCCGTCGTTGCAGGGAATTAACCGCGAGCTCTTGTCGATCCTGGGCCTGTCGTTGCAACAAGGCTTCAATCGCAGCAAGAGCATCGGGATCTCTTGCCAAGGACAAACAATGTTCCAAAAATGCTCGAAGTGTGCTAGACCATTGTGACGGCCCGACCGTCGAAGTAGCATCAAAAGTAGAGGGCATGTCATACACAACAGCTTTACCTCAGTCGTTTTCTAGTGCACGTCGTGCTTCAAGAAACGTCTCCCGCTCCGCATCAATGTCAAATGATACCTTCTTTTATCCAGCTAACCTGATCATTGAGTTGTCCGCTCTAGTTGTCTTTCCTCTGCGAGTGACCATGGCAACATAAGCATCTTGCGGTCTTGGCTCTGCAAAATTTGTCGCGATATTTGCACCCTGGGTCTGGTTCAGTGGCGAATTCCCGGGTGGGTTCACATTCTGATTCTAATTCTGCCGTATATTCTGGTTCTACACTGGTTGCTGCATTGGGTTCTGGGCAGGATTCTATGCCTTGGGGATTATTTCCTGCTTTCCATCACGCAATCAACTATGGACAATTCTCAACCGTGTGATCATTAACAAAGCAGAACATACACTGGTCTTCTAGTAGTGGATAGTCTCACTGGTAGTGTCCCCGTACCGCACAGTGATAGCATTGAACAGGTCCGTGACCACCTCGTCCTTCTCCACGACCAAATCCTCTGCCACGGCCTCCCAATTATCTTCCCTGGAATCCTCCCTACTGTTGGTACTGTGGTTGGTTGAACTATTGCTGCATTGGTGTCGGTTGCATCCCTTGCCCTTGTTGTATATACTACGGCTATTGTACATACTGTGGCTACTGTGGAGCCATCTGCATTGGAGCATATTGCGGCATGAACCATGGCGGTTGCTGCTGCTGCGGTACAAACTGCATCTACAGTTGAGGTAGCGGCTGGGCTACCTGCGGTTGCGGATGTTGCACGACACGCTGGTAGTCCTTTACATAGAACGCATCACACATTCTTTCTTGTAGCAACCCATATGCATGGCAATTCTTGTCATCGTGACCCACCGATTTGCAGAATGTACAATAAAGATTCCTCGGGGTGGTGACCATTTTCTGCATATATGGGAAATTGTCATGGCTGTGCCCATACACATGGAAAATGCGACACCACGGCATGCTACCACCATTCAATGGATTTGGTGCTCCTGAAACCAAATAATTGCGGAAGTTCGGGCAATTGTCCTTCGTATGCCCTTCTCCTCAACATCGCGTACACCAGACATATTCACGTTGCTCCTTTCCCTTCTTCAAATCTTGCAGCTGTATAGTTAAGTTAGCGAGCTGTGTTTGTATCTATGACATCCCGGCTGCATTTTCTCCAATCGGGGACGCCTCCAATTGCATTGCAATCTCCAGAGCTTCACTGGGCATCGAGATGTTTTGTTGCATCAATGGTAGCCAAATATGTGGTAGCAATGCCGCGATGAACCATTCTTTATATTGAACGGAGCTCATATCAAAACTAACCTTTGCCATCAGTGTCTTGAATCGCTGGTCGAAATCCCATACCATCTCATTGGGATACTGCTTAATTTCTTTCAATTCCATAATATATTGAGCCTCAGACTTGGGCTTTCTAAATTCAGCAATTAGCCAATCCCGAATCTCATCTAGTGACTTCTTTGGGGCTCCTGTAGGGATTAGAACAAACTTCATAAACCAATCTAATGCACGACCTTGTAGAGTCGTTGCTAACTGTCCTTTTTTAGCAACATCATCGGTGATCTGTTTTACGATCCAGACCGCTTCACACAAAAACCTATACTGCTCTAGTTTTATATCCCACTCCTGTGGAACAACGGTAACTTAGCATCATTGCCCGCCATTCTGGGTTTCCTTCCTCCTTTCATTGTACTACTACCAATTAACTTCTGTGGGATTGACAAACTTGGCGGTGTCGAAGTGGTATTTCTTGCTATCTAAGAGATAGTGAGCACAGGTGTGGGTACATTGGTGCTAGGGTTTGGTCCTGCCTCTATCCTGGGCGTAGCCTGGTTTTCCTTTTCAGGACTGTGAGGTCAATTCATCCCGTGTGGTCTTCCTTCATGGTCTTGCGGTTTGACCGCAGTAGGACCTTCTCCCCTCCTCTGCCTCTTTTCCTGTCAGAACCTCGCTCCTTGCCTCGTAAGACCACTTTCTTCCTCGGATTCACTCACAGTCTCATCATGACCTGCACCCATCTACCCCTTAACATTCCATGTACCTCCCCCAACTGTTGCGGTACCCACGGCCTCCGCCCACCAGGCTATCTACTGATCAAGATGCATCTTCAATATACCTTTTTAGAAAATAAGCATCTTGATCGACAGTTGAAGCGACAATAAAAACCTACCCCAAGGTTCGCGGAAAAAATATCTTTCGGCTTCACTATAGGACTTCTGAGTATCAACCCCGAACTCTATGATATATACCTCTAGGATGCTGTCGAACCACACTTCGACAGCCTGTGATGCTTTATTATCAACTTCCTGTAGTTCTTGAATCAATTCGGGGGTCTAGGTCGTCGGTTCACCACCTTGGAAGTTCCTCTTTTGGAAAGTCAACTTTGCCAACCATTCGAACAATAGGACCGGGAACTCACAGAAGAACCATTTGTGCGGACTGTCATGAATGTATCTATCTACCCATTGTCCTACTGTCAGCTGAGTGTTCTGGCTTTCCCCTTCAGCGAATTCCTGCAAATTCTGATCAAACCATTCTTGGATCTCCGGTTTCATTGGGTGCCACAACATATCCTCCTTTCACTTTGTACATGGTCTCGACAACGTTACAATTTGTTGACTCAAACCAGTCGACAGGGGTTCTCATCACTGTCGACACCAACCCACCGCAACCTCCCTGAGCACTGGCCCGGACAGGTTTGACCCTGCCCAACAACACCTGCAGAGAAGATAAGGTCTCACTCGAGGCGATCAAGGGAGAGTGGACGGAACCATGTTTCTGTCGAATGAAGGAGGGTGTTGCAGCATTTGCTTACTTAACTCATTTATCGCAGTATCCAAAACAGATCTTATACATTCAAGATTAACATCAATAGCATTCTGTAATAGAATCATTCATTGCAACAAGACAGATATAACATTACAAGATTAATTGCAGCAAGAAATCATCACATTAGGCATTAATACAAACGATACACATGGAATTTCACCAAAATAGTTCCGTCATGTCGTATTACTTCAGAAAAACCCTGATACAATATCTCGACAAAACCAGATCTCATAACATACGCAAAAACCATATCTCCAAGATCTATCTCTCTTTTTCCTCTACTGCCTCTCTTCTCGACCTACAACTTCTTGTCTATATATAGGCTTCCGCCTTTACAATGCTTTTCCACTTACTAACAAATTTCTAACCGACGCTTGGACAATTGACCCAAAATCTAACTGACACGGTCCAAATGACCCAAAAATCCGCCTACTACGGTACAATCGACTCAAATTTACATCTCATATGGTCATGACCCAAAAACCCGCCTACTGCGGTACAATCGACTAAAAAATACATAAAACAATCTATTCTTCTGTCTTCCGCGACCTCTTATGATGTGTCGCAGCATCGGTGATCCTGCGACTCTGCCTTACCAAATCGCCTGCTAACAATGTCAGACGCGTGTTTCTCATCAATGTTGAGGTAACTGGCCATCAATTATATTATATTTTGAGGAATATTGTGACACAATCATCATTGAAAATGGTATATTTTATGAATGTTAAATGACCTTGTACATTTGTATTGCCCACTAATTGTCGACTATTCAAAGATAAGATACTTTGGAATGATAATGTCTTGCCCGACAGCTGCAAAGAGAAAAACCAAATGTTGAAAATGTTGGGTGTTGAGTACATATCATATCATGTATGTCCCAATGATTGTATTCTATATAGAGGGGAATATGTAGACAAAGAAATATGTCCAAAATGTGGGCATGATAGGTACAAAGAATCGAATAACAAGGCTAAATCACATGGTTCTCCTCATAAGATATTGAGGCACATGCCTATAATCCCAAGGATTCAAAGTCTCTTTCGTTGCAAAGAATTAGCTATGCTATAGGGATGGCATGCATCACATTGAAGTGAGAAAGGAGTTATGCGAATCCTAATATGTTCAATAACCATGAAGCATATAGAGGATACATGGACCGATCAATTCAAGGTTGAAGTATGCAGCCTCCGATTAAGCATAGCCATTGATGGCGTCAACCCATATTCCCAACCAAACATCATCTATACTGTTTGGCCTATAGTAGTGATCAATAACAATATCCCCCCATGGTTGTATATGAAGAATGAACATCTTATGTTGGCTCTTATAGTACCCGATAGAAGACAAATGAAGAATATGGATGTTTACCTACAACCATTGATCGGTGAATTGAAGGAATTACGGGAAGGGATACAGGTATATGAAGTGTTGAGACCCATCCCATCAAAGAGGAGTTTTACGTTGTATGGCATGTGTGCATACATCACACATGATTATATGCGGTTAGGAGTTTGCTCAGGTAAATATGTTGTTTGATTTGTTTATATTCAAATAAATAATTTTTGGCATATTTAATTTGGTGCGACTGTCTTGATCTTCAAAACTAACGTGCTCTCTTTACTATAAATTCGCTGGTCTTGTAACAAAAGGTTATTATGGATGTAAATGTTGTGGACCTTCTATGAAGCCTAGGTGGTCCAAATACCTATGAAATTTAGTGTACAACTTCTTTAGGATATTCCTCCTAGAAAACCACTCTTATAGAAGAGTAAGATCTGCTTTCAATGGTAAACGAGAGAGAAGCCAAAGGACTAAAATAATGACACCAACTGACTGGCTTAAGGCATATGATAGAGAGAAGGATAAGGAACACACGAATATGTTCAATTCAAATGTGCAACCTATGATCGATGCTCCTGAATTATTCAACACCTATGTTGAAAAAATGCTCAAAGGGATGAAAAGGAAATTGGTATTTTATGAGCTCCCATATTGGGAGCATCTTAAGATTGCCTACTTACTAGATCCCATGCATATATTAAAAATGTTCATGTTCTTTGTGGCATCACACTTCATCCAAAAAAAGTGACAAGTTGGCTGTCAGGAAAGATCTTATTACTTCAAATACTAAAAAGAAGCATTGGCCAAGACAAGAAAATAGAGGAGAGGCTAGCCTCTCTTTTTCATTTAGAAAAGGTGATGTCCCATGGGTTTTGAAGAAACATGATCTTAATTTGGAAAATGAAGTTATATTAGGTGTGAAGGTGCCTTCTTTTATGGGTCTACTCTACGACGCTGCTTCACTGCAGATGAAAAGTTGTCGCGTTTGAAATCACATGACCATCTCAACCTTCTAAGGGTACGTGTAATGTCAAAAAAATGTTTTTATTTATTATTTATATCTTTTACCACACAATTTAAAATGCAATTAACTTTTTGTGTTTACTTTGTAGCATCATTATCCGTTGTTCGTGCGTGGGTGTGTGAACCACGAATTTCCCGATGACCTGCGGCGTGCCATATCTAAACTATCCGCATTTGTATGGTGGATCACATAAGAGGAGATTTACATCACTAGCATTCCACGGTGGTGTCAAGAGATAGATGAGATTGTTTGTATGTTTGAGAAGGAACTGCCGTCGAATTCCATGGACTTGCATGTTCATATTCTAATTCACCTAGTCGACGAGGTTGAATTAGTCGGGGTGGTCTCATGTCGCTGGATGTTCTTCTTAGAGAGGTTCATGAAAAAAGTGAAGGGATTTGTTCGACAAAGGGAAAAACCCAAGGGGTCTATGGCATAGGGGTACATAGTATATGAGTCGTTCTATTATGCAGTGAGTACATCAAGAAATTCGACCACACACTAGGTGCAATGATTTGGGATGATGAACATGATGAGAACAAAAGGGAAGGAGAGGTTTTGGAAACGAATAGAAAAAGGCACACGATAAAGAGTAACTCACTTATCTTTCAATCTTCAAATTTCCACATAGTAACTATTCACAACAAACTTCAAAATCTATATTTTCTCCCATACGTATTGAATGTGGTTTTGTTTCCATGAAAACAACAACGAATTCAGACATTGATGCAATCAATAAATTCATTCTTGACAACGCGGAGGCAACACAGCCATGGGTCACATTGTATGAAGAGAAGAGGAGGAAATGGCACATTGATAGAAAATAATTCAGGTGGTTGCACGGTAGAAGCATTCCTTTTCCAGATCATTTAAAAGAAAATATGCCAATGATCTGTTTGAACAGTTGGGTTGCATACCAAGTGAGGGAGAAATATGGTGCATCCAGTCGTTACCCTCCTGAAGAGGAGGATGCGCTAAACATTGGGATTGGGTGCAACAACTCTATAATAAAATATTTATGTACATTTCTAACTTTATAATGCAACTTTGAAATATAACATCTATGTTTAATATATTAATGCTTGGGTTATTAGACACATGACACCATCATTTGTTAAATTTTCTTACAGGTGCATTCATTCCCATCTATGTGGGCTTATGGACATCATTTTCACATCAAGGATGCTGATGATGGACGTATTAGACAAGACTGTGGAGTGGAAGTCGAGTTCGATCAATCTAATCATGCTAGCCATTGCGATCAAAACATGATAGGAGGGATGTTGGGTTATCTCAAAAAGATACAAAAGATCATCCAAGTGGACTTTTCATCTTTCCAATGTGTTATTTTTAGGTGCAGGTGGTGGGACACATTCAACATGAATAATGTAAAGGAAGATCATGATAGTGGGTTGATAATGTATCAACTCTAAAAATATGTGGGATGAAAGTAAGGAGCCTTATGTTTTCCCAAAACATTGCAACCAAGAGTTCTTTTACCCGGATGTGTTGGATAAAGATTGGTGGTTTATATTAAGACACGACCCTAGATCTAAACATGTTTTTGAGAACAATAGTGCTATCATGCCAACCAAGGAAGACAATGAGGGTGATGGCAACAGAGAGTGATATGTACATGTTTTTATTTCATCATTTACATATTGAGATATCATTTTATTATTGTTATCTTTGATTTCCTAATTATATTGTTTGTTTTTCATGTTATGATGGTGGAAATGGAAAGTTGATTACTGGATACAGTGTTTAAACAATTTGAGTTGGTTAACAACCAATATGATATGAAATATGTTTCATGTCTACCAAGTAATTTGTGATTGTATGGAATGATTGTATGTCATTCTCCATACATAGAGATGATATTTGTAGATTTCCATTTAGTTCATAATTGCAGTGTGGGTTTTATCATTTAATTTATTGTATTGTAACAATTGGATTAGAATCAACAAATTAGAGTACGAATTACATTGATGTTAATCATATTTACTGTTTGTTGTAATTTCGTCCACTCTCATTTCAATAACAGGGTCAATTTAATTATTATATTATACTTAGGCACTTATATTTTATATTTTAGATACTTAAACATGTATATATCGTTAAGGAAAAAAAAACTTATGGTAAGATTAATAAAATATGTATATCCTTGAAAATTTATATGATATAATAAATTAAAAATAACAAACAATATATTTTTTAAATCCTATATTTGGAATATGCATATTCATATCTATATGTATTTCAAGTTTCATTGTTGATGGTTTATTCCATCATTTGACCTTGGTTAACATGGGTCTTGAGAACATGATCCAACTCCCTTTTATCATCTTCTCCAATTGCATTTAATGGAAAAGTACATAACTGTCAATATTGAAAATAATTGCAATTCTTTGAACACTAGCTAGCTTTGAGCATCCACAAACAAATCATGATAATTATGTATTAATCATAACTAAACCGCATTTTTAGAGGGTATAAAATGTGTTCCTTCAATGTGGACTAATGTTATATTATATAATGAAGATCATGATTAATAATAATAAGTTGGGAGAATGCATTGTAAAGTGAGTAATTGTCAAAAAAATAAAGTCTTGAATGATACATTGATAGGTCATATTGATGTTCATATTTACATTGTTTTTGTGATGTTCATATTCATATATTATAATAATATTACATGGTAATACTTGAATTTTTGTTATGATATTTGGTTAGACTTATAAAAAGTGATTCATTTATGTTTATCATTTGAATAATTAAGTTATACACAACATTATACGATGAAGAGTTAATTTCCTTATTAAAAATCATTATATATTATTTTGTAATGTTCAACATAAAGTTGCAACAAAATAAATATAATTATTATCTAAGTATAATACTATGACAAATTTTACTACATTATTAAGAAAATTACAATAAATTATAATATCCATAGAAATTATATAAGAACTACCAAATAAAAAAAAATATTATATAAACATAATACTATGACAAACTATAAAAAAATTATAAACATGATACTATGACAAATTATACAACAATCATAAATACTAGAGTTGCCACAACTTCATAAATCCTTGTAGAGACCTCCCTCTCTAACTCCAATCATTTTTGCATATTTGAAGTCTTTGTTCTTCGGCCATAATAGTGCTTGATTATCCATGGAGATAACTCAAAAGCCCTTATCTTCAAGAATAAAAATTGATAGGAGGTTCCTCTTCAAGTATGGAACATGAAGAATGTCTTCCATATGTAAAATATCTCATGAACTCAGCTGGAAGGAGGTGGATCCAACTCCTTGGATCGAGTAGGTTGTGTTGTCTCCCAACTCTACCTTGCATGCAAACTTTTTCTCCTTGAGATTGGTGATGGAGCTCTTATAACCAGTCATATGTTTGGATGTGCCACTGTCAACCAACGATGTGTCCTCACTTGTGATGACAGATCCAAACAATGCTGAGACTAGGTAATACTAACTCCTTGTCTTTTTTTCTTCGGATGCATTATTCTGAGTAGTTTCATCTTCTATAGTGGTAGAAGCATGAAACGTTCCTTTTCCATTTTTCTTTTATTTGCACTCACTTTCATAATGGCCCTTCTTGTCACAGTTGTAGCATCTAACCTTCGACTCATCAAATTCTTTGTTGTATACCTTCTTCTTTGAATGGGAAAACTTCTTTTGAGAGAAGTTCTTCATGCCTTTCTTCATCCTTGTTGTGAGGTCAATATTTTCTTCTTTGATGCACACTGACTTTCTATGGATTCACCCCTCCTCTTGGAGGCAGTCATGCCACAACCTTTCTAAGTTAGTTTGTACCTATTGGCCATTTACCGTAGCCAAGAATGTCTCTCATGAGTTTGGGAGACCATCAATAATAGTTTGGAGAAGATCATCTTCATCCACCACTACTCAAATACTAGCAAGCTGATCTCTTACCCAAGAGATCTTGGTGAAGAAGGATGCCATTGTCTCATCCTTGTCCATCTTTAGGTTTCAAATATTATTCTTCAATGCCCTCTTTTGAATTGGGGCCTTCTTCTCATATAGGTTTGTCAATGTATCAAAACACTCCTTTGCGGTCTTCAATAGAGTGATCACAGACATCAAATTGTCCTTTACCGAATCATAGATGATCCGTTTGGATTTAGCTTGGTTCTTCATGAAGTTGATGCGCCCTACATTAGATGTAGGCTCCTCCAATATGATGAGCTCTAATACCATGTTAAATTTTGAGCAAACATGATGAGATTTGAACTTTAAAACTTTAAGTGCAGAAATATTGAATACTTGAATCAATGAACCATTCGATCACATGAAACATTCAACCATAACAAAATATGTACCCTAGGGAAAACCCTTAAAACAATGAGGATGAAAATCCCTAGCAAATATTCATAGTATAATTATGATAGATATTAGAGAATGTCTTTTACAAAATAGCAGACTGCTTTTGCCACCCCAGGTGCTAGATAAGAAAGAATACCAACCAATAGAGAATAGAGATCAACTGTATCAACTTTCCATGTGCCCAACACATTAATAACAAGCAAGAATAATATCCTGCACAAAGAGAAGTGCCTTGCCATCAAGGGAGAAGAGAATATGCTTCACAAATTCAACAATCCTATATAACATATTTATATATTCTTCACATGCATCAAATTCTATTTTTATCTTCTAACTTCATGATGAACTTGCCCTTCATATGAATGTATCAATCTTGCATGAAGAAGAGCGCCCCACTTCTCATGCAATGCATTAACTCACTGAACTAAGTCTTTGGATGAACTCGCCCCTTATCTGAAATCTTTCTCACTTAGTTAGGTGGCTAACTTAAGTGTCGCAACTCAAGTGTCATATTTTAGTTTAACATAAGTGTCATCACGCAATAACACTTAGTTAACTAGATCTTCTTAATTGACACTTAGTTAACTATTATTAACTTAAATCATGCTGATTGATTTACTTGTAGTGACCACTGTGAGTTCTTTAATTAACTGAGGCATATATTGTGGCTTTAACTGAATATTAACAATTCGAGTTCACTTAGTCATCTCATGAGCAATTCAAATTCTCTTTTTCTCTATGCAGTTATCTTTATCTCTTATCTTTAATGCATGGTATATATGTGTTAAATTTAATTATCTATCATATCAGATTATACTCAGAAGATTTGTCAAATGATGTGATCATATTATATTACTCTCAGACCAAATGATAATATGCTAAAGTAATTCACTCTAGAGGTGGTTAGTCTCTAAAGGAGACTTAATATCAATCAGTGACCATGGTTAGTAATACATCACACAACATTAATGCTTCAACATGCAAAGCATCTAACTTTAAGACTGGAGGTCTACCCCATGGGTACCTACTATAACTGGAGGTGCACATGAGAATATGACTTGACACACAAGTCCTAAGCCTTGTCCAACAAGAATTTACAACATCATCACTTTGATACATCAAAGCATTCACCTCAAAACATGAGGAATAACCTTTTACAATTGAAGGCTTAGTCATTCTTGAGTCCAACTCAAGAATCTACTCCAAGTTCCTGAGTCCAACTCAGGCTCCCTACCTCAACACATGAGGCCCAATCCTGGTTGCACAAGATTGGCTTGGAGAATGACTCATGATGTTGTACATTTAGCAATAGTAGACTGCCAACAGATCACTACCAGAGGTAGCTACTTCGATACCTCACACGTGTTAAATAAATTCACGATCGCTAGCGGATGAGTTTGGGAATGCTACCGAAAGTATCAGTTCTAGTAACTCTCTTGTGAAAAGGAAACACTTGATCATTACTGGACTGGTTGGTGCGTGCTACCTTAAGGAAGTTAGGATGATTCCGGATCTGCCGCTTCAGTTTGGTAAGGTGGATCATGTCTTGATTCAAATTGGGATGGTCCACATCCTATTTTCTTGTTCAAAGAACCTTGGTTAATTGACTCCACCATAAATAACCAAAAGATAATCGATCGAGTTGTCTTGACAGAGACCAATTCCATCCAAAAATTTTGTGCCCCTGTTCATGAGATTGTCCGAAAAAATTATGGAGAATATAGTCATGAGGATCTTTGTCTTGATAGTTCGTCAATCTAAAGATAGAATTAGTCTGTTCTTAGATGATTGAGATCCATTAATCTTGGATCTAATAGTTTGTAATCAGGATTGTAAATACGATATTTTGATCGACAGACATATATCACAAAGGATTTGTAATGACATTGTGAATGATAATATAATCGTCCTGCTGCTATTCATTTTGTAATTTCATTTTCCTTCAGTGCGCTTGGTCAGGAGGGCCCCTTGTTCTGAGTTGCATCTGCAGAGTTAGACTATAGGTTTAGTTTATGAATGTGTGTTTGTTGTTTTCTAATTTTGTTCCAGATTCATCTTAGAAGTGTGGTTGTTGCTTTCCAATTCTGTTGCAGATTCATCTCAGAAAAATGACTATGGTTTTATAATTATGTTCCAGATTCATCTTAGATGTGTGGTTATGGTTTTAAGATTTTGTTGTGGATTCATCTCTTAAATTTTTAATTCATCATATTAATAAATATTGTTTGGTGTTGCGAATTCTGTCTAGAGCCAGTAGAATCAGTCTCGTAGCCAAGGTTAATGAATGAAAGGATTTAATCTTTACAATAGCTAGCAATTCTTGAATGATTGAAGGGGTCCCTCGTTGTTCCCAGTGTTTGAAAGATTATTAACCCAAGAGCTCCACAAGTGTTCTAAAATACCACATGAGATAGACCTATGATATTTCGACCATCTGGTCTTACTTCCATGCATAGTGTGGTTTGATGCATCTTCTTGATAAAATACAAAGGCATAATTGTTTCCTAGATACTTTGATAATATTATCAATTGCCGCAAAGATCACTGTTTTAATCTTGAAAGCTGGTTGACAGGTATACACAAAGTAAATTCATACAATTTGCTAGTTACTAGATATGGAGTTGTTTGTGTCAGTTAATGTTTTCCCATTTATTTTGGCTGCCAAGATAAGGTTTTTTCCTGATCATTGTGATAATGTTGAACAATACTCAAGCTTAACCTTAAAATATGGAGTGTGATTATTTAAGCATAAAATTAATGAATTCATCCAACCTATCTGGTATTTCATTAAGGATATTAGCAAGTGTGGTCTATATAGGATCAATTGAGCTTGGTTCTGTATATACTATAATGTCCTCTTTCAAATAAATCTCAAGAAGAGAAAATTCCACCAATCTACTAATTTCCTAGGTTGGGGTGGAAACATTAAATTTGGAATAAGAAAACTAATAAACCCCAAATGGAATTTAGCTTGACATAAATATATTAAAAGGGGATAAATAAATATTTAGGATGAGGAAATAATATGGCACTTGGTCATGGAGACACATTGGTGGTGTGGGACCCACACAAGCTAGATTCCCCATGCCACATGGCATTCCACTCTCACCCATTCAAATCCAAGGTGGAGTCCAATGTTCTTGGGGGAGTTGGAAGGGAATAATACTTGGCATGAAAAAATGAGGTCGAAATGTAGAGGAAGAGTAACTCCCATGATAGAGGAAGATGCATTTTGGAGCTAGTGGGACACTTGGGCTAGATTCCCTAGCTTCTATGACACCAATGGCGAAGATGCCTATGACACTTATGACAAAATCAGACCTGATGGATGAAATATAACATATATGACATGTCAGGGCTAAAAATATCCTCCAAGAGGGCACACAAGGGATTTAGGGCAGCCAAAGAGTCACCCATTCAAATTGAGTGAAGGAGGAGGCTAGAATTGGAGGGACAAGTGGCATACATTGGAATCTCTTCCTAATTTGAGTTGGCATGAATATCATGGATGGAATTCGAGCTAAGGAGGTCCTTGGAAGTTTATAAAAGTCAAGAACAAATAAGGAGAGTGTATTTTTATCATTTTTCATTTTGCATTTGGAGAGGAGAGCTAGTAGAGTGTTATTCTACTTGCCTTAGCACCAATTTCGAGGGTGAAAGATTCCCATCCTAATTGGAAATTGGAGAGGCCATTCATAAATTTTATTTGGATATACAAGGGAATAATTTGTTGTATGTTGAATCTATAGGGAAGCTCGTTATCACATCTCCTTCAGCTTGCTTCTACAACCATTCTTCCATTTCTTGTCATATTCTTGCTCCTTGAGGAGGGGCGCACTTGTTGAGGTGATGATATCTTTGGGATAGCTCTTGAGGATCCATATTTATTTATTTTGATATATATACTCTGCATTTTATGCTCAGAAGACTCTCAGGTCGAAATACCAAGTGGAACTATGTAAAAATACCAAACAATGCATAAATGGTGCCATTTTCCCTATATCTTGTTGTTGGAGCTTGAAGAGGCTTTGTTTGGTTTTATATCAGTCAATACCTGTGATTTTTTTGATGTATGGAGTTTTATTAATGTTTTGAAGAAGTTTCATTAACATTTCACAAGTCCTTGGAACCTAAATTTCGAATTTCATAACAAGTGGTGAATTTTACTATCATTTCCCCCTATGTGAAGACATGTATACAAACCTTTGATTTATGGGAGTTACAGAAGCCTATATAAACTAATTGATGATGCATTGGGGAGACCATTGAAGTAATTTATCAGTACCATGTGTCTTTTCTTAAATTTGGGAAGGTCTTATAGTGTTTGGGAAGCCATATTTGTCCTCTACCCTTGGGGGTTTGAACCTCGATTTGACTAGTAAAGTTCCCTATTTTTCCCTTATTATAAATGAATGTTGCGGAAGTGTTTTGAGAGTGTCAAAGCATCCATCAGTCATAATTTTATGTCTTAATACCTTCCAAACACATCCAGAACCAATTTGGAAGCATTTGGAGCCATTTGGAGGCATTTGGGTCAATACTAGTCTAAGGGTCGAATTGGCCAAAAATTGCAAATTTTCCTAGTTTTAACAAATTATTAAAAAGGGACACTACATATACTTTGCACAACACCTCATTAGTTTATTGAACCTAGTTGATAATTTATGTAAGGTAAAATTAAGCAATTATTTGTGGATTGGTATAGGTTGTCAAAGGTATGTTTTGGATGATGGAATGGAAACCATCAATAAACTGTTGCTATTTTTTCACATTTCCATTTATGACAACAAGCATTATATGTTTCTAAAGGCTATGCTTGGTGGTTGTAGAGAATAATAATGAAAAAAATTGGATTTGGTGGACAACGACGATGGTAATTTGATGAACATCACCTCCTACCCAACTAATCTAGTGATTTTCAAATGGTATTTACATTTTTTATGGTTAGCATAATGATGGAAAAAATATGTGTTTTCATCACCTTTGGAGAAACCTATTAAAACCAAGCAAAACAAGAGAAGAAAAATAAATACAAAGAAACAAACACTTGGATGAGAACGCCGACATTTTACCTAGAAATCTATTCTAAGGGAAACTAGCAACAAATAAATCCTTTAACCTTGGCCAATCTAGCAAAGCCAACCAAAGAATAGGATGCTTGAGGAATTTACACTGGAGTTCAATCGACTTTCAAATAGGAATCCATCACATGAAATACCATGGATGAATACAATGAGCTCGTAAACTACTAAGGTAAACACATCATTGGCCTAATCTAGAACAACCTAATCACTCTTTAACTGAGTCAAGACTAACCTAATAAACTAGGTGGTTAAGGCTGGAGGATTTAATGGATTAGGTGTTAAGGGGCTCAAGGATAGTGGGCGAGCTATAAATGGTTAGAGGTTAGAAATATTAGTGGTTTAGGGGTGGGTCAAGTCTATGAGGGTGGTGGGTTATAATTGCTTATGTCGATAACATATCTGTGTCACTTATGTGGGTGACATAAGTGTGTTTTATATTTGTG
Organism: Larix kaempferi; assembly: GCA_027924585.1. Taxonomy (NCBI): domain Eukaryota; kingdom Viridiplantae; phylum Streptophyta; class Pinopsida; order Pinales; family Pinaceae; genus Larix; species Larix kaempferi. The sequence goes on from BSBM01001346.1 coordinate 25,535,999, forward strand.
TCCCTTAATTTGTTTATGAGGCACATATGTAAATATGAGTTAATGTAATGAGCTCTCATGTGGTAGCACGATGGGATGGACCATAGGAATATTACACTTCACTCCACTGGTAAACTTACATCCAAGGTTCAAGGTTTGTGCTCGTTCTTTTTGGTTAAAAGTCGGGAACTTGTCTAGTTCCAGCCAGTAACATTGTGATCACACAAATGAGATATGGATGCCAAAGGTAAGGAGAATACAATTGGTATTTTTCTTGGAACAACTTATAGCCGCATCGTAGTGTGGTAGTAAGATAGAGTTTAAATTATTGTTAATGATCCGAGAAACAAAACCACTCCTTCCACGGTTGCTTTCACACCCTCTCGAGTGCTAGTTGGTGATGGTGCCAAGTATCATATCACAACCAATTCACACAACACTGCCTTCAATGTCGAAATACTTATAGTAAGGTGATTCACCAACCGCTATGTGCTTTTGGATCATATCACAACAAAAGCGTGTCTTTCTCCTCTAAATTTTTATTATTATTATGAATTGTAACAACAAAAATACCAATCACAACTACAAGAGCAACAACAACATCAATTGGAAGAGAGGCTGCACTGGTACTCACGATTCTTAGCTTGCTTGAATAAATCCATGGTGCGATTCCTATTTTCCCTGCTACATATGACATAATATTAAAGATTTTGTGATCATCCATTGATATGTTGCCTAACTGTGAACTCAAGTGTGTGATTAAAATGTGGAGTCGATCCCAAACGTTTAGTAAAGAATGGCTAAGTTCTAATACATTTTGACCACTAGAAAAATGCAACATGACACGTCATGTAATAGAATACATCAAGCAAAGTACTTTTTGTTTTAATTGTCAAAGCATCCAAGCATGGGCGTGTACTAAATAATAGGTGGCGATTATAAGAATTTTGGTTTTATAAATAATTTCTAGTTTTTTTCTTCTTCTAATTTTGATATTAAAACCACTCATGCAGAGATTTCTATCCCACTAGAATTGTCTTTGACCAATCATTAAATCAAATTATTGTAAATTAAAAAAAATGAATTTATTTTAATTTTTGGAAATATTAAGTTTAATATTAAAACTATGCATAATATTATACAATTTTGGAATTTGTTTTTTAAAAAGTAAACTAATGCAAATCAATGAATGTTGATTTCTCAACGAAAAATATATCAATAATAATAATAAGGCCTGAGTTTTCAGTCGCTCAATCAAGATTTTTCAAAATGATCAATTGAGAGTTTTCAATAGATTGATCGAGCTAATACCTCGATCGACATAACATCTCGATCACACTACCAATAACCACACATAAACCCTCAATTAAGGTATTTTAAAAAAACGCGCAAAACCTCGATCGAGCATTTTAAAATCCTTGATCGAGTTGATAGCTTGATCAAGGGCTTTAAAATAGGCTTCTAGACCCTTTTTCTGCAAATCTAATTTTACTAGTCCCTCTTTAGCAGGCCAAAACCAAGTCTTGGGATGCACCTTAAATGGCAGACTTCATACTGATCGATTCGCCAACAAATCGTCTATCTTAAGGCATATACTTTACATGTTTTTGAATTCATATGACATTTTTTTCTTTTCAAGCTTACACTTACAAAACCATGTCCACAACTTCAAATCAGCGCAAAGAAAAATAAACAACATAAAAAGTACACAACCAAAAAATTTCAAAAAATATATATGCCCTAGATCAATGCGTCATCTTCAAAAAGTATTTTTTGTTTTACGATTTTTATAACCAATAAAAAAAGTTTGCATGCACACACGTGCATAAAATGCGATTAAAATTTTCAATGGTTAGTTTCGAAAACTAATAAAAAATATAAATTTCAAAATAAATTACAAAAAAATGTGTGCTCTAGTGCATTATGTGTAGGTTATGCTAATTTTTTTTCTTTCTAAAATTATACATTTATCACTAAATTATTTTATGTACACACAAGTCACTTATTGACTTTTCCTTAAATTTACAAGAACAAACCTTTCATTAAATGCAATTTAGACACATTAAATGATATTATTATTATTTTAAAAACATAGGTGGAAAGAAAGCATAATTCCCTACAATTTTTGTTTTTTGTTCCATGTCAAAATTCACAAGGCATATATGAGCTTTGAGAGCTTTGATTTAATAAATGAGTAAAAAAATCAATTTTTCACCGTCACTGCCGATTTAAAAAGTGTTACCCATCTTCATGAATTCACCCTTTAGAAAATCAATATCATATTTTGTTTGAGAGCATGTTCTGATTCTATTTAAAATAGAAATGAATACTATGTATTTTTGCCTGACCACCTTTTTTAGCTCATAGAACTTGATGCTATTTGTCCAAAAGCTATATGGAATTTTTTGTTGCTAGAATTTTGGTTGTTCAAAAATTCAAGAATCGTGTATAGGTTGTGCTTGGAAAATGTCCCCACAAAATATGATGTCTAGACCTCCAAATGGCTTTGTTGGAGTGTGCATAATTTCCCGTAGTATTTTGTCTATGTTATAAAACATTCGAGATCCGATTAAGGATACTTCATCTGTTAGGAATATTCAAAGTTGTTTGTATTCTTTTGTCAATAGATACACCGTGTTTGAATTTAGTGGGAGCATATTCAGTGAGCTTAACAAGAGTCGTAACGTTGAATGGACTATAATTCCATTTGCATTGTATGTTTTCTTTCTAGTAAATGCAACTGTAATTCCTTATTTTTCAAAGGATCACTTTGATATTTTTTTGTAGTAGTGCAACAAGGCATCATAGATTTCCTTTGAAGTAAATGTTTTATATGTGCCTTCTCCTCCTGTCAAGAACAAATAGATTGAAATCGTAGGGTTGTTTTTTTAATTCTTGCAATTATTTCTTTTGTTATTGATTGTGTTAGAACATTATTACACCTTAGGACCTTATTCATAATTCACATTATTTATTAATTGGTCCAAAACAGGTTAATAATTACAATCCAAGGTTGTTAGGAGTTAGTTAGGCCAAATAATGACTTATCCACCAAACTATGGGCCAAAATTGGTCAAATATAGTTGTTGGCGCCCTAATTATGGCCAACTCCAACATTTATTACCACTATTTGAGCAAAGGCTCCCTGTTTCCCTGTTTTAAGGAAAATGTCTTTGACTTAGGCGCCCATGCATTGAACCTAGTCATTTTGGCCCATATCTAGCTATTTTGGCCTCTCCTTGGATACCTAACTACCACCCAATCCTCTCCTTCACATGTGTGAGACTCATTTTGGAATTCCCATGCTCACCCAACGTTCACATGGGCAATTCGTACCTGTTTGGTTAGATTTGGGAGCTTATTGGTCAACCTAGGGGGGGTTGAGGTCAAATCTAATCTAGCCACTTGTCATAGACTCCTAAGGCATTCAAATTCTTCCTATTGTTATATAAGGAGGATCCAAACTCATTTTGGGTTGGACAGTTAATAGAATCTGATATTTGATCATTTGTATTTACCGGTTTTTTATCATTTGTGACTAGCTTTTTATCATTTGTTTTTCCAGAATTCTTTATGCACTTATTTCTTGCATAGTAAGTTAAATATTTCAATTGTGAGGTATCTATAGTATCTAGATCCTACTGTGATAGATATTTTACATGGTATTAGAGATCTTGGAGCTTCTATTCGAACCAAAGACTGTTTTAGAAGTGCACCCGAAGCAGTGGAGAAACCACAGAAATCCCAAGGTCCATTTCCTTGAAGCCATTGGAGAAATCCTTTGGAGTCTACCCTGGGTATGATTCTCTCCTGAATGTGCTTTCTATCAAGAAGGGTTCGAATATGTTAGTGTAGATCCCCTCCTGAGTGTTGAGAGTTTTATTGCAGGCACACAAGTGCACCATTGTCACCAAGTGCGCAAGCAGCAAAAGATGGAGCAAACTCATGTAAATTTTCTCACTCCATTCAACTATTTTGAGTGGAAGGTCGAAATGGTTATCCAGCTCAGATCCAAGGGTCTCTTCAAAATCACCATGGGTACTGAGGTTGAGCCAAACTTTGCAGTTGAGAAGTCGAAGTTCTTCAATAGAATGGATGAAGCATTCGACATGCTTTGTCTCAGTATTTCAAGAGATCTCTTGTTTCATGTTGAAATTATAGCTACACCATATGAAGTATGGCTCAAGATTGAATCTTTGTTGGGAATATTGATGATATGAGGGGCCATCAGCTTGAAAATGAGCTAATCTCATTGAGCCCAAGCAACTTCTAAACCATCCAAGACTTATTCACCAAGTTCAAGAGCTTGGTATTGCAAATCAAATAATGTGGCATTGAAAAGCAAGAAGAACAGTTGGTTCCGTCCATCATTTCGAAGTTGGGTCCTGAGTACTCAGTCTTTGTCTCTACATTTCACTCCACCAAGCTTACAGTTAGAAATTGGAAGATGCCATCTTTGGCTAATTTCATGGAGATGCTGACTCAAGAGAAGATAAGTTTGTCTTGATGGCTTCCATTAAGCAAAAAGACCAAGTTCTTGTTGTTGGAGATTTGAGACAATCAAGAGGAAAGCAAAATCCCAAGGGTTCAAAATCACAAGAGAAGAAGAAAGACAAGGAGAAGCCCAAATCTTTTGATGGGGGTTCGAATCCTGTCAAAGACAAGGGAAAGAAGAAGGAGAAGATAAAATGCACCTACTGTCAAAAGGGTTGGCACCCTGAGATTTCATGAATGAATAAAACTATTGATATTATGACCCATCTCCTACAGAAAAAACAATATTCCTCTTCCATAAAGTTCGAACAAGAAGAAGAGTGTTTCTGAAGACAAGGAGAGGTGCCATGCATTGATGGCTAGTATCTCAGAGTCCTCTTCTTTCATCATTGATTCAGGTGCCTCAAGGCACATGGATTTTTCAAGAGATTCTTTCCCTACTATTGCTCCATACATTGGTTCTTCCATTCTCATGGGAGATGACTTAGAAATCCCAGCTAGAGGCATTGGGAAAATCTCACTAGAAAATGGGTACTTCAATACTGTACTGTATGTGCCTGATCTTGCAGCAAAATTACTCTTTGTATACCAAATGAACCATACTAGTTCGGCCAAGAGAGTGATCTTCACCCAAGATTATGTGGAGATCTCAGAAGTTTCGATTGGCAAAGTTGTAGTAGTGGGTGTTGCAGACCATGATTCGAGAATGTACAAGTTCTCTCATTTTCATAAGTACTCTTCTCCAAATGCACTTCTGTCACATGGTAATGAAGTCAGGAAGATATGGCATGAGAGGTTTGGACACCTCAACTACAAATATCTTCAAGCTTTGAGCAAAGAAGAGATGGTTGAATGGCTTCCGACAATCAGATTTTCCAATGGCACTTGCAAAGGGTGCATTGTTGGGAAGCATGCTGAGAAGAAGTATGAGAAAGGGAAGGAAATGAGAGCTGTTGAACCTATTGGTTTAGTGCATTAATATCTTGTTATTCCTCTTCCCACTCCCTCCAATGGAAGCTCAAATTATGTGCTTACCTTCATTGATTATTTCTCAAGGTAATGTTGGTTATTCTTTCTCAAGCAAAAATATGAAGTTTTCCAATGTTTCAAAGTTTTCAAAAAATCCGTGGAGAACTTTAGTGGGAGGAATATGAAAGTCTTGAGGACTAATAATGGAAGGGAGTATGTGAATAAGGACATGTATAAGCTATGTGAAGATAATGGCATCCAAATGCAACATTTTGTGCCCTACACACCTCAACAAAATGGTGTTGCAGAGTGCAAGAATAGAGCATTGAAGGAGATGGAGACGTGCATGATGGATACTAAGTCTTTGTCTCCTAAACTATGGGATGAGGCCATGAATTGTGATGCATATGTTCAGAACATAGCACCACATAAATCCTTGGAAGGCATGACTCCATATGAAGCTTGGATGGGCCACAAGCCCAATGTTTCTCATTTCAGGGTGTTTGGCTCAAGAGCATGGGCTAGAATCCCTCCAGAGAAGAGAAAGGCCTTGTATCCACAAAGTAAGGAGCCTATCATGGTTGGATATGCATAAGATGCAAAGGTATACAAGCTCTTTGATCCCTCATCTCACAAAACATTCATTAAAATAAGTGTCCAGTTCGAAGAAGAAGAGCCCATGCATGCTACAAAACAAGGTGATGTGGAATGCTCAAATCCCCTGCTTGGAGATGATGTAAGTGATGGTTCTTTATCTGATATTTCTGATTCTGATATGGATGATGAATATGATGATATTTCTGCAGACCAAGACCCTCTCTCAAGGTCCAAGTGGGATGAGAAAACCATCCAAGCTGCTGGTGAGCTTGCAGGAGATCCTCAAGATCCTAGGAAAATGCTTTTGCATCTTGTGATCCAGATCTTCATGGTAGATGTTTCCTTATGGTTGGATCTGATCCTCAATCATATGCAGAAGCATAAAAAGACCCAATATGGAAAACATACGTGCAAGAAGAGATGAACTCCCTCCATGACAATGAAACATGGGATTTGGTCCCTCTTCTTCCCAAGAGGAAACTAGTGCAATGTAAATCGGTTTATAGAACCAAAATGGCATATGATGGTTCTGATATGAAGTATAAGGCCAGTTTGGTGGCTAAGGGATTCTCTCAAGTCCATGAAGTGGACTATACAAATACATTTGCATTGGGGCAAAGATGGATTCGATTAGGCTAGTTTTGGCCATTGCTGCTTCCAAGCGATGGGAGGTTCATCACATGGATGTGAAGAGTGCATTTCTTAATGGGGATCTTGATGAGGAGATCTATATGCAACAACATGAAGGAATCATTATATATCATACACTTGTTTGTAGGTTGAATAAGTCCCTCTATGGTCTCAATCAAGCTCCTAGAGCTTGGTATGCCAAGATGGACAATTTTATGTTGTCACAAAGCTTTGCCAGATGTAAGTATGATCTTAATGTCTATACGAAACATGATGGTGACCTGATATTGATTATTGTACTGTATGTTGATGATATTTTGATCACTGGTATCTGCACCAAATAATTGGGCTTAGTTAAGGTTGCATTACACAGTGCATTTGCGTGACCGATCTAGGATTGTTGAAACAATTTATGGGTTTGGATATTGATCAAATTGCGGATGGGATCTCTGTTTCTCAATATAGATATTCTTTAGATCTGTTGCAGAAGTTTAAAATGGCTGAATGTAAGTTTGCAAAATTCCCATTCCTTTATGGAGTTAAGCTTATTGATTAGGGTTCTTCACCATTGGTTGACAGTTCATTGTATAGACAACTAGTTGGGAGCTTGTTGTATCTCACTCACTCTCGACCAGATTTGTCTTATGCTATTGGGGTTGTTGCAAGGCACATGCAAGAGTCTCATGAGGTCCATTGGAAGGCATCCAAGAGAATCCTACATTATGTACATGGTACCAAACATTTTGGCATCCGCTATGCAGTTGGGTCATCTCTTGAACTAGTTGGTTTTATTGATTCTGATTGGGATGGTGATAGTTCTAATCGGAAGTCTACTTCTGGTTATGTGTTTATGCTTGCACATGGTCCCATTTTATGGTCAAGCAAGAAGCAACACACCATCATTTTATCTTAAGCTAAGGCCGAGTACAGGGGAGCAATGAATGCAGCTACACAATGTGTGTGGTTGCAAGGCATTCTTGGATAATTTGGATTTGTGTTTGATTCACCCACAGTCATTTGGTGTGATAATCAAAGCATAATCAAGATATCCACTGATCCAGCACAGAGGCAGAGGGCCAAGTACATAGAGATTCACGTGCACTACATTCGAGGCTTGGTGCATGACCAAATCATTGCATTGCAGTATTGCCCTTCTGTTAAGCAAACTGTTGATATATTCACCAAGAGTTTCATTGAGAAGACCTTCACTTACCTTAGATCACTCCTTGGGGTGAGTGATGCATGGTAAATATTGGTATATTTTCCAAATATGCCACATGTCCACTTTTTAGGGGAGGTTTTATTTCCCATGTGGTTTTCCTCCTTACCTTGGTTACATGGACAAATAAAATTGTTGTTGTAAAAGGTGACTTGAGCCTTAGTTGCCAAGGCCTTATTTTGATTATGAACAAAAGTCTAGCTTATGGGGGGGTGTTAGAACATTATTACACCTTAGGAACTTAGTCATAAGTCACATTATTGATTAATTGGTCCAAAACAGGTTAATAATTACAATCCAAGGTTGGTAGAAGGTTGTTAGGAGTTAGTTAGGACAAATAATGACTTATCCACCAAACTATGGGACAAAATTGGTCAAATATAGCTATTTGCGCCCTAATTATGGACACCTCCAGCATTTATTACCACTATCTGAGCAAAGGCACCTTGTTTCCCTATTTTAAGGAAACTGTCTTTGACTTAGGTGCCCATGCATTGAACCTAGTCATTTTGGCCTCTCCTTGGATACCTAACTGCCACCCATTCCTCTCCTTCACATGTGTGAACCTCATTTTTTTTTCTTCCCATGCTCACCCAATGTTCACATGGGCAATTTGTACCTGTTTGGTTAGATTTGGGAGCCTATTGGTCAACCTAGGGGGGATTGAGGTCAAATCTAAGCTAGCCACTTGTCATAGCATCCTAAGGAATTCGAATTATTCCTATTGTTAGATAAGGAGGATCCAAACTCATTTTTGGGTTGGACATTTAATAGAATCTAATAATTGATCATTTGTATTTACTGGTTTTTTTTATCATTTGTGACTGGTTTTTTATCGTTTATTTTTCTAGAATTCTTAATGCACTTATTTCTTGCATAGTAAGTTAAATATTTCAATTGTGAGGTATCTATAGTAGCTATATCCTACTTTGATAGATATTTTAAAGATTGTTGTTCCTCATTGAGTTTTCTTCTAATGGCATGGTACTCATTTATGCCCACAAGAAATGTTTTTTTGTCAAGTTGCATTAGTTGCAATGGAGTTTTATGCATTAGGTCACGTTGAATGTCATAATTTTCTAATGGAAAAGTAGATGTTCTATTTTCTTTTGTCACAATAGGTTCACATGTTTCTTCAGCCTTGGACACAATTTGTTTAGGTGTTGAGTCAATATTGCCCCATTTTGTTTTTGTTTTTGCTACAGACATTTGTTTAGTGGGGCCTATTTGTTGTTTATAATCCATATATGCTTCAAACCATGTTTGGTAATTACCTTTTAGCAAATCACCATTGTCTCTATGTAACACATAAAACATCATTTTTTCTCTGGAAAAATTCTCAAAATCCTTCTTTTTGTTGTAACGACTATATTGTATAATGCATGGTCTATTTATTTTTCTCGTAATTGTATGAATTCATGAATAGAGAGAGGCAATATTCTACTACACAAGTCTTTTCAAGCTCAACAAGCCATGCAATTTATTTGTCTACAATTGTAGCACAAACAATGTCCTTGGAATAATCAGGCTCTTGCTGTAAAAGCATTGGTATCTTTAGGACAAGTGTTTGTTTGTCCTCTGTTGCAATATTAATGAAAATTGTTTTTCTTGAGGATGAATGGAAAAGCAATGAAAACACAATTTGCACTGCTTGTCTACTAGACATTTGTTGCACATTGAAAAGTACATTTCCAAGTTTTTGTATGTTTCAATTTTTGTCATTATCACAAAGGCATTGCTCTCTGATTCTCTTGAAGGCATTTTTCATCTTTCTATCTATCTTGGTTATATAAAAGCTAACATATATTGATGTATCATAGGAATCCAAAATATACCGTGCAACTGTATTTTCTTTCCATAACTATGGCATTGATCTAACAAATGAACTCACCCATATGTCAGAAGTATCTCCTTTCAGTATCAAAGTAGGATGACAAAGCAAAGAGCACAATAGAAAAATGTACTCATCTCTAGTTACTTCTAGCTCTGACAAGAGCATTGTGAAAGACATGTTTTTAGGGTATGTCTATGTTCAAAAATGGAAAATAGTTGTTTTTATTTTTCATTGAGACTATCGACACTATTTTCCAATGGCTCCAAGATTGTAGTTCTATCCATAGGAGGTAGCGAGAAGTTGAACCTATAGTTAGAGTGACGATGTATTTTGTATATTCTTGTATCATAGTGAGTTTGGATCTTAAGAAGGCTTTCAATTAGATTTTATTTTCCCATTAGATTTTCTTTTGCAAAATTTACAAATTTGACCATCTAGGGCGATGATTGCCGCTTCTTCTATAGTTGAAAAAGATCTGAAAGCCAATATGGTGTTATTGCTAATGACACGATTGTATTTTTTGGATTGCATACGTTCACATACAGAACATGCATGCATTAGTGTATCTTGAATAAGCTTTAAGTATGTAACAATTGATTTGTTTGCTTTTTCATACTCCTTTTGTCTTTGATGAGCATGCATTCAGATTGTCCATGTATTTCTTGTTTCAAAGAATGCAAGTTTTTTGATCTATCGCCAACAATGCAAAATTGGATATCTTGTTTAATTTGTAAACGAGGTCCATCAAAGTGCACAAGTTTTGCATCTATGTCCATGAGCTTTTGATTTTTTTGTCCTTTGATAATTTTTTTTTTGCTAATTGCATCCATGCTTTTCGTTTCTTTAGACAGGCCATCATGGATATTTTGCTCAATGATGTTATTTTGTGTCATCTCTTGGTTGTTCTTTTTGCAACTATCCATTGGGATAGTAGGAACAATGTTTGCTAGATAGTAAAACATAGTTAACGTAATCTTTTTGCAAGTTTTTTTACAAATGGTTGAAAGTGTGAATGAAAGGAATCTAGAACATGTTGCATTAGGTATAAAGCTTTTGAAGAACTATTTGTTGAATGGAATCTTAGAACATTTTTTTGAAACCTAATATCCCATATGTATATGTTGACATTTATCAATTCGCATAACCGTTGAATAGCAAATTCATATCCTTCTATCCCACCAATGATGTATGGCCTTGAAAAATGTACAATATATACTTACCAACCTGTTGTTGCTGCAACATCCCCCCCAAAATTTTTGTAAAATATTGGGGCCCCTCCTCTATTTTTAAGAGATGGAAGTTTTCCTAGAAGTCAAAGCCAACAGAACCCTTTCCTTAGTTTTTCTAGAGAAAATCCTTGTGTTTTCTTCCATTGAATTTTTCTTTTTATTTTTCTGCCTAAGTAAAAAACTCATGCTTTTGCACCGCACGAAGGAATAACTCATCGAGTTTTGCCGCAACGGCGAAAGAACTCAGCCAACTCAGCTGTAACAACGGGAAATCATGGATAAATTAAACCTTTTGTGGATGAACTTAGCCAGTTCTTCTGCAATGGCGGAGGATCTCGTCAAGTCCTTCTGCAATGGCGGAGGATCTCGCCAAGTCCTTCCGCAACGACGGATCACTTTGCTCATTTGTTTTGAAGCTTCCCTATTTTTCGGATAAGCTCACTGAGTTCCGTCGCAACGGATGGAAATTTTGATTGAGTCTTCAACTTCATAATTTTGGAAGAACTGCACTAGTTCTTCTGGAGTCTTCCAGCCACACTCACCCGTTTTGTCCGCAACGATGCCTGAACTCACCTAAGTCACCCGAAAAGCGACCCTTCGCAACAAAGTTTCATGTCTCGTTCATAGATGAACTCATCCAGTTTCCGCGCAACGGCGAAAGAACTCGACGAATTATTCCGCAATGGTCGGATGAGTTAGCCGAGATCGTCCAGTTTTGGCGGTCACACTTAATGTTGAATGTGCCGATTTGACCCCCCACCGTACACACCCTACCCCATTTTAATTTTTTCAACCACCCTATTAATTGCCACATGCGTCTAATTACTATAAGTAGGGTTAGAACCCTGTTGATTTTTTATTGTTTCAATTGGTTGGTGCCTATTTTTCAATCCCATTTGAGACCAAGCACGTCTACTCTGTGTTCGCCAGCTTCGCAGCAACGCTACCATCCTCAAGTACAAGCAAGATCTATCAGGTTGGTGCACTTCTAACCTTGTATCTTTGATTGCAATAGTGGTTAGTTCTAGTTTCTTTTCATAGCAAATGTTGTTGTCGTGATATACGACCTTTATCCGAGCCATTAAGTCTGTGCAGTTATACCAGTCTCATCACAGTTGTGAATGGACCCGCGGTCTCATCCTACTAAGCATGTTTATCCCGGTCCCATTCCCCTAGACCTTAGACATTCAAAGTTACCGGGTCATAATCGCCTATCACACAGTTTATTAAAGGGTCCCGGGCGTGCCTTTTTCCCATTCCTGAAATCACCAGCATTTTGTAGTCGGTCTCGTCTACCCTTTCGGAAGAATCATTTGTGTTTTTGTTCCACTACGTTTTTGCTCCGCATCTATATTATGGAACATATTGCCATCATAGGAATTCATTATTGCTATATTTCGTAGGTGCGCTTAAGACATGACGTTGTATTCAGAATGCTAGTATAAATTATCAATGTTGCGTTACAATTTATCTTATACCTTTGCATGGTTATTGGACAGGTTTTAAGTCACGATGCCTAAAGGTGGTAAAAGGAAGGCTAAGATGACCGAGCCGGAATAGGCTGGCGTTGATGCAAGAGTAGAAACTCTATTCGGGGACACTAAATCCACTACGGGCGTCCCTCCAGAAGTCAAATGGGGAGACTTATACCGCATGATAAGAGACCAAGACATCCCTGAGGCACTCCTAGAGGAAGAATATTTGTACCAGAACATCAGGAGTTCCTGCATTTCTAAATCAGCCACACGTCCATAACTCTTCCCTTGCTCGGAAGTAATTGGATGGATCCTGCAACATGCAAATGCCAAGACTAGAGTCCTTTTCAATAGCAAGGGTGAAGCCTTCACATCATTCCATCTAGCCTATATAACAAGAGCCTACAAGTTGCCTCGTACTCAGCAGCCGCTGGATGACAAATGGTTAAGTCAACTCAAAATGGACAATTTGGAAATGGCTAAAAAAATGCTAATCACAGACAAGCAAATAAGGAAGAAGGAGAGTGATGAGTATGAGGTCCAAAACCTAAGGCCTCCTTTCAGGATGATTGCTATCACGCTAAGCAGGATCTTTGGTAGGCCTGACGGAACTATCTTTAAAATCCAATGGGTCCCCATAATCCATTATGTGGCATTCATAGGAATGGTTTTTAATTGGGAAACCATCCTCTCGGAAAGTCTGTCATCAACCATAGTTGAGGCACAAGAAGGGCTGGTGGCAAAGAAGTCATAATTCTACATGTCATCCTACCTAATAGACTGCATTTTGTCGAAACTTCATTTCCCAAAGTTGGGTTGCCTTTGGGACCAAGCCAAAACCCCAATGTTCACTGCCTACAAAATACTTTGGGCCCAGAATTACAGGTGGAGCTACGAGCTCATTTGCGAAGAGTTCATCATACCTTTGTATGAGATAATGTTCAATGAAGAGCCTAACTGCTTATATGAGAATGCCATGAAAGTAATGGAGAACTATGGCGACTTCTATTTTTCGGAAGAAGGTACTTATATAAGGATGTATGGAGGATCCAAGCCCCCATATACTCTACCCAGGTATGCTACTGATTACATAGACCATAAGGAGGTATTAAGGCACGTGTTCCTCGACGGAATTGGTGGTACCTTGTATAGGTTAAAGAAGGCCTCTTTCCCTCCTTTTCCTTTCTTTGTTGGAGCTTATAAGTTCTCAAATATCTTGTCAGTTGAAGATTTTATTATGGAATTGAAATATTTTCATTTTGGGGAAAGGGTCTTCCAAATGAATGATAGACGAGGAAAGGCTGCAGAACATTGCAAGGGGATTCATGCTCATTTTGAGTATGCTCACTATTATGACGAAGATGAAGAAGTGTATAGAGGGGTCAGTAACATGACCAAACTACAAATTTGTCGTCTCAGTAAAGGCGGATCTAGTTCTATCTCCACTACTGTTCCCCATGATGCAAAAGAAACAAACAGTTGAAAGAAAGAGAAGCATCAAAAGCTGTTGAAGCCCTTTCTCGAGAAGAGCAAAGGCTCAAGGAAGAAGCTGAGAGAATCCAAAGAGAAGCTAATGCAAGAGAAAATAAATCAAAGGAAGATGAACTTTGAAAAGAAGAAGCTTGAAGAATCCAAGAGGAAGAGAGAATCAGATTCGAAGAAGCTACCAAGCTGGAAGAAGATGAGAGACAAAGGAAAGCGGAAGAGGAGGAGGCTCAGAGAAAAGCAGAAGAGGAAAACAAATATAGGGAGGATGATGAACTAAAGAGCCCAAGATTACAAGACATGGACACAAACCTCCCCATAAGAGAACTCCCGCTTCTCCCTTTTACACCATCAAAGAATAGTACGGTGTCCCAATGGGGCAAGTTTGTTTATAACAAGAAGAGAAAATCCATTGTCAAGGAAATGGTGACTCGTATGAAGAGACCTTTCCAACCAGATATCATCACCAAGCATGAAACCAAAGTCATACAAGGTACCTAGAATGATCCCAGACTCCTAGCATCTATCTATGTAGCTTCTGTTAAAGCAACTGTAGACAATGTCCACATGTTGGCAGCCGAGTTAGAATTAGAGAAGAAGAAAGCTTGCCATTTGCAACAGACTCTGGTCAAAGAACAAAATTATAAGAATTTGATGGTTGAGAAGTGTGACACCCTTGTGTCAGAAAAGGGAGAACTGAACATAAGATTTCAGCATCTAGAAGCCGAAAAGAGAGCTTTGGTGATACAAATAAGGACCCTGGAAGGAGAAAAGAATGACCTAGAGGGTAAAAACTTGCAGCTAGAATCTGAGAAATTTGATACTGCTCAACAGATGGATGATTTGAAAGAAAATATAGAGAAGTTGGAAGATGGTAAGGAATTACTGGAACAACAATTAGAACTCATAGCCAACAAGGTTGGTGATTTGAGTCCCTTTCATGAGCAGTCGTGCAAAACATTAAAGAAGATCTACGGAATTCAGGAGCTCATAACGGAAGAAGTCTGCAAGCTAAAGGTAATAGTAGCTAGGTTCAAAGAAATCAATGCTGAAGCCACCAGGCTCAGGAGGAAATATGCACGCATTAGTGAGGACATTAAGAAGCATATTGAATGGAGAGGGGTAAAGTGGGGTTTCCCTGCGAACCTCCTTCTTAAATTCGTCTCTGAATTCAAGGCAAACGCGCGTCTTTTAGTGTTTTGCAAAGATTGTGGGGTGAAGTTGAACGTTGTAGCCCAAGTTACCCTTGAGCAGTGTAGAAATCTATATCTTAAGATACAAACCGCCAAAGAAAATGGTCAGATGGTGATGCCCCAAGATATAGAAGACTTTCTAGATAAATCCCAACGCTTGTATGAGCTATGAGATGGGTTAAGTACAGAAATGGACTATGTAAAGAAAATGGATGTGTTAACCACGAAAGATCTCCACCACTGTATCGACCAGGCCGTTGTTCACGCACATATCCTTGAAGAAAACCTTCAGTGTAACATACCCTTTTTGCTTAAGAACATTTTATGTTGAAAACATTATGTTAACTTTTATTGTAAAGTTTTATGTTGGACAAGTGTCCAAGGATGACTGTAATTTGCACAATATTTTATTATTTAATAAATAAATTAGGAGACAAACACCTAAGGGGACTGTTGAAAGAGTGGTTACTGACCCACTAGGTGGAATGGAATATGGGTTAGAAGGAAATGGACAAGTGGCAACATCATGATACAACTAACTAGCTGTTGGTATGGGACAACTCCCTTGAAATGTGGTCATAGTGCCTTGGAAGGTGGTACTGGAGCTTGAGGCTCATTTATTCCAAACTGACCACTAAAGACCTAGGCAGTCTATATAATAGCCATCAAATTATGAACTGAGGTTCATCACTTTTCCTGGCGAGGAAATTTACCTTGGGGTTTTGCTGTGTTTGCACCCAAGAGATTTGATGAGGGGATATGCTAAGTTTTTTATCATGTTGTGAGTCTTCCCAACTCTATTGAGTTCAGGAGTTTGATGCTGAGTGCTAAAGGCATGTTTTGAGTACAGGAGTTTGATGCTGAGTGCTGAAGGAATATTTTAGTGCCTTGCTTCTACACATATTCCATCTACTTAGTGGTCCAGTAAGCAGGCTCGGGGGTCCACCAGAAGCAGGAGTTTTGTTGTTTCTTTTGGAAAAGGTTGGGAGGAACAGGCCTCCTTGGGTGTTTGTCGACCCTATATTCATCTACAGGTTCTAATTGCTTATCTATTATTAAGTAGATAAATTTGCTTATTTACAAGTATTTAATTCTTATTTGCAGAATGTGTTTATGTTCAGATGCATTTATTTTTCAGTTTCTAAACCTAATTAGAATTATGAGTAGTAATGATAAATTGAATAAATATTCTCTGCATTTTTCCCCATGCTAATGGATCTGCATCGTACTCTAGTACAGAGAAGAAATTAATGAAGATGATTTGATAGGAAGATTTCCAATTGAATGAATAGATCAACTCTGTTATATTTCGTTACATTTCCTACCATTAATATCCGGTATCAAATAACATAAGCCTATGTCTTTCTCTTATCATTCTTTCCATTAGTTAAATGTTCATATTCACTGTATTTATTTCATCAGGATGTATTGAATTTAACAACTATAAAAACATTTACTTCCTAAGTATACAGTACTGTTATCCCTTACTGTTAGTATCATGAAAATGAACAGTATTCATATCAAAGTATTGAATTTACTTTTGTTACACAGTATTCAAGAATTTATAACAGCTGCAAAATTAAATAGTATCAATAAGTTTTCATTTATAATAGTGCTGTATATTTCTATTTGACAATCATAGATTAAACTAGGGTTTTACGTTTCTATGTTTTCTTCTCAAATTTTACAAAGTTTTCTACTTTATTTCTGTATAGATTTTTTTTTTTATATATTATAGTTACTAACATTGGAACATAGTCAAAATCAGTTCATCAAAAGCTTAAAAGACTCGACAGAAACCCTAAAATTTAACATACATTTCATAAAACTTTCGTTTTGACAGAGCTAGCAATTATTTCTTTAAACAGTATCTAAAAGCCTGTGAAACCATCGTTTGGACACAAAAATTTTATTACACAACTATAGAACCAAAAAAACAATTATCCTTATCATTTGCACTTTTATCAAGTTTGAACAGTTACTCTAATGAGTGGCCAAGCCACTTAGTTAAGCTTTTAAACTATCCTTTGAAATTGATAAACTGTAAGTAGTGTTTAACACAGATTTTAGAACCACCGACTAGTTCATCAAGACAACATATGGCTTTCAAACATTCTTTTTTTTCAAAACACTGTAGTATTAAGATATTTTACACTATAATTTTAACACCAAACTGCACCTTTATTTTCACAAAACATAACACTGTATCTTTATTTATAATTACCACCAAGGGTTTATCCCATCAATCCTTTACACATAAGCAAAACGCTAAATCAAAACACGGCTAGGCCGGTTTGCAGAACAGTGAGAAAATGCATCCTCTGTCCTAGAAAAACTGAGTATTATATATTATATTACATTAAAAAAAAAAAAACCATCTTCGTTATAGTCAAACGGTGCCAGAAACCAACACCATTTTCTGATTGACGAGCAACGATACTGACAGGCTATGCCAGGAGAACCTACAAGGTGTTTCACCACCGAGGCTTACCAGGTGGAGTGATTCATTGTCTTCCCACCAAACGTTCTGTTATGCAATTATCCATAACCCTATCATCACCTGCCATAGCAACATCAAAGGTTAAATATCTTTCAAAAATAAGAATTACGAATACCTATCAACTATTAGTATTTACAAATTTCACATCTACAGATTTGAATACATCACCTTTGTTTTCAGAATGCAGTGTTGGAACGCCGATATCACCAAGTTAGGTTCACTTGACAGCCACATCAAAGGAAACTTTCAGACGCCACATTTTACACCATCACCCCTCATTCAAAGACCACTGGTTTGAAACCAAACCCTAAACCCAATAGAAAAACCCTGAGAAAACTTATTTAAGGTTATACAAAGAATGCTACGGGTGATCAACTAGCAAACTCCTTGCTAAACCTGAAACCATCAATAGTTTTAACCAATGATCACACCATCAAAACCAAGGGATGGAGTCTCCAAGCAACCTGGAATCAAATGCTACAACTACATGGCCTTTCAGCCTCTCCCCAAGCCAATTTATCCAAGTGAATGAAAAGGAACGTTACCAAAGGAGAAATAGTATGAGCAGTTAGGGTTTAGAACTAAACCGAGGTAGATCAAATCCAATGGATGCGATCAAGCCAGCTAGGTGACACAAAGTTCAAACATCGTTTTCATTTAAAGCTTCATTTATTTCTCAACCATCGCAGGATCCAGCTTAGAGGAAGTCATCAAGTTATTATCGCACAGCTCGGACAGACATCAAACTTTCCACACAAAACTTCACATGGGATCTGCCACATAGACAACCACCGAGACATTCCACCAAAGGAGCAGATGAAGTCACTAAATGCTCAAGCTCATAAACGCTGTCAACATTCATCGAGTACTGCAAAACATTAAAGACTTGTCATATAACCGTTATTTTGGCGCGATTTACATAGTTCCATATTTCATGTTGTCAGAGTTTGCAAAGTTTTTTAGCTAGGGTTCTGCATAATATTTACGTTTATTTCCATTGTAATGTTTACAATCTTATAGTTAGTTTTATATGTTGCATAGGTCACCATATATGCATTATATAGTATTTAAACTATGAATTAACATATGGTAGTTACTTAGGATTCGATTTCTGAGCATCGTATCATGTAATAGTTCTAACTTTAACTCGTTTCTTACATTATTATAATGACTAGTATATTTATTAACTAAAGAAATATTTGGTCCAAAATGTATAGTTATATATATTTGATACATAGGGTTTTCCATTTGACAATAGTAGTATGTTGTAGCATATGGTTTCAGCATTTAGGCTAGGATCCATTACATTGTAATAAGCAAACTTATAGTTAATACTACATTAAAACACCGTTACACTATCGTCGTAAGTAGTATGAAGGCAAATCAAAGTATCATTTTAGTTCCTATACTTTTTGTCGTTATGTATTAGTGACTGTATTTCATAGAGATTTCATTATGTCAACTTGTTGCAGTAACCAGAAAATCATTATATACTTGTACTATGAAATGTAAATGTTATCTAACCCTTGCAGGTGCCACTATAAAAATCACTCTTGTTTCCATGAAAGTAAACATTATAAAAAGTCGGATGCACACACATATGAAGTCATGGAGATACTAAGTCTCATAGCAATTCTGCATTTGTAATACTAGTACAAAGATCCTCAGTAACGAATTCTACAAATGGCTAATATAATACTTGACGAACTGAGAAAATTTGAAGATCCATACCATTAATATCTTTCACATTCAGAATTACTTTTCGCTATCTTAATGCATTAAACGGCTAGCTGAATCAAATATTAAAATCTCTTGAAGTACTTGATTTTATCGTAATACCTTACCTGCGAATCTGCGAAAAAGAAACAGGTTCAATACTTTAGCTGTCAAGCTAAGTAAACCTCAAGGAACCCCTTCAACAACATTCAAAACATAATTGTCAGTATTATCACAGAAAAACTGTATCACATGAGAATATAAACACTGTTATAGGTTTATGTTTATTTCAATTAGAATTGTTGATCTAATTTGTTTAAGAATTACGAAATTTCATTTTGTTAAGTTGCTATGAGTTGAGTAGTTAACAATAGTTTTATATTCCGCAACAACATATTTAGTGTTTTATGCTACTTTAAAAATTTTAAATTTTGGTGAATTTTTCGGGATGTTACATTCAGGCTGCAACAACAGAAATAATCATCTTGGAATAAGAACTCGCCAAACATGAGGTATCTTCGAAAATTATGCTCCCTATGCCCGCCAACAACATCATAAGAGAAACCAGCCTCTAGGTAAAGCATATAATAGAAGCAGACAAAGCATCAGCAGTAGAGGTAAACCAGGCATCAATTTCAGCAGCATTACCAGTAGTAGTAGAGGCACAAGTTTTAGTAGAAGAAACAGCATTACCAGAGGCATCAGCTGTGGCAAATGCGCCAGCTGAGGGTTAATCTTTTCTATTTAATGAAAGGCCAAAGCGCTTTGTCCTTTTGACTATGTACCTTTTAAATATTAAAAGGACAGCTGGAGTTTTCTTCCCGTCCTTCTTTATGTAATATTTCCATAACTTATTTTTTTTGTAAATGGGCACTAGAGACAAATTAGAGAAATCGAAGAGGTTAGGGTACACTTGGAATCTCTTGGAGCATTTTGTAAGTATATATATAGATGATCAAAGGGTAGTAGTGAGAGAATTTTGGCAGGTGAAAGGACTCTTCTTGTGTATGTGAACTATTTCTGCTACATGAATGGAAAATCGTTTTGTCTTGTAGAAGTCGGCACAACATTTTGCTTAAGATGGTGTTGGATAATTGTTGAACTATTTTTGCATCTTTCATACATTTTATGTGAGATATTTCCTAGCTATTATGAATTATTTCTCTGCTATGAATGATCTTATTTCTTTTGCAGAATCTCTGTGTTAAATGAGTAATGAGATGTGTTAATCAAATCAAAGTTATCTTTGATATCTTTTACTTTCTGTTGAAACTGCATCTTTACGATTAAATGGGTATCTGTGATATCTTTAGATGTGACTTTCAGTTTATTGCTCATACTTTCAGTTTGCTCCTTGCAAGGATATATTAGATTTGCTTGAATCAATTTTAGATTAGATTTGTTTCAATTGCATGCATTTATATCAGAAGCACTTGCATATCATATTTTAAATAAAATATATAAACGGTGGATCAGGCTGCAACCGACGAACTTTAAACAAATCTTTAAATCATACACGATAGCTGGAACCATTAACCGGATGGATTCCCCACACCAATGTTCGGATATCCACATCATCTTTTTCAGGATCTGCATGCAAATTAGGGTTTGCATGCAAATTCTAGGGTTTGCATGCACTTTGCATGCATCCCAGTCACCAGGTTGATGCCTCCAGCACCTTAGCCACCTTATTCTAGCACCCGGGAGCCACTTCCTTCAGAGTTTTATCCCTCTTAGGCTGAAAGGCGCCCACTTCTCACCTACTGCCAGAGAAGGGCGCACTTGTTCACCTACCACTGCAGTTCCACTTCAGTTACATTCAGTTAGCTCCGATTCTCCCTGATTTGAGGCTAGTTTCACTCCCGACTGACTGTTTCACTTCCGTTGGACCTCCAGTTTGACTAGATGACTTGTTCTGACTTCAGTTAGCCTCCCATGCACCCCCCACTGAGCCTCCTTCCCTTAATCAGTGCTACACACTTCAGTTACACTTGTTACACTCAGTTAGACTCAGATTGACACCTGGATGACTGGTTCTTGTGCATTGATGAGCACCACCGATTGATGATGAGGACTCCTAGTTGGAGTCAAGCTACTCCATTCAGTGATTCGAATGGCCTACTTAGTCAATTCTAATTGCTCACTCACATTGACAGTTTGTATTGTAATTCATTCACCCTTTCTGGGATAGAGAGCACTGCTGCATGTTTTGCACAGTTTTGCACCATATTTTCTATGTTCATCTGTTGTGATTGATTTACTTGTTCATTAGATCTGCTGTGACTAATTTTACATGGTATCAGAGCCATTGCAGGGACAAGATCTCTTTTCTACAGGTGTTTATACAAGAAGATTTGACTGAATTGCTAAAAATTGCAAGAAGTTTGGCATGAGATATCTCAAGGGCATTCGCTCCTGTGCATGCAAAGCTTGAAAAATATTCCAATACCACTCCAGAAGCTTGAGTTACCACATAATTCCTGGATCTGATACATTGGACCTATTCAACATTGCTTGAAATCCAATCCCAGGTGTGATGCAACTCTCAAAGGGTGGATTGTTCGACCTTATTGTGGTTGTTTTGATGTGATTTGCAGGTTTCTTACTTCCTCCATGTGCATTCGCTAATGCAAAGATGGAGACTTCTTCTTCACAAAATATTCTTACTCCATTCAACTATGATGAATGGAAACCAAAGATGATTTCATTCTTGAAGAGACAATGTCTTTTTGATATGTGCATTGGTAATACAAGAGTTTTTGATTCCGATGAAGAGGAGAATGATTGGCTCAATGATTGTGATAGAGCTTTTGGAGCAATATGTCTTGCTATGTCTCCTTGTATGCGCTACCTCATTAAGACTGCTGAAAATCCAAGTGATCTATGGGTCCAACTTGACAGAGAATTTGGAAAGCAGGAAGAAGAGGATCATGCTAGCCTTTTGGAGAACAAGCCCAGTGAGATCTCCTTATGTGTTCTTTCCGATCATGTGTTGGCCTCAACAATTGTTCAAGATGAAGAAGAAATTGTAGATTCAACACTCATTCTCTCAAAGTCTTCTATTTCGAATTCTGAGCAAGATAAACAAGCTCATACTCTAGATTCCAAAGAGGTTCTTGAATCCTCTCTTTCACATGAGTTTGTCGGCATGCGGAATAATGATCTACTTGATGTTTTGGAGGTAAAATCTGATTTTGGAGGTGAAGCATTCGCCCTCCTTAATTGCATGCCTTCTATAAACTTATGTTCTATCATTTGCAAAGTTTCTCAGAGTTTTAATGAATATGAAGAGCACTACCATTCGCTTGAGTTCAATTCTCATGCACTTTTTGCTGATTTTGGTTTTGATCTCACCCTTGTTGGTTCAAAGGAGATCTCAAGAAACCATTCATCTATTTTTGGAGCTGATTTAACTTCTATTGATAAGAAGTTCAAGTTTCAAGATCTATTTGATCCGATTGGAGCTATTCCTACCTCACTTGGTTCGAATCACAGGTTCCAGGATCATCCTCATATTTTCAGATTTGTTCTCACCTTTTTCGGTATGAAGAGCAAGTTCTTAAAGTCTCCACATTCGCTTGCATCCACTGATGGAGAATTCAAGCACATGTTTTTGGAGCATGATCCATTTACTCCCAAGAGTAAGATACCTCCAGACATATCTACTTGATTTTGGAGCAGTTAAATCTTTTGGTGTACTACAGTCTATTTTGAGGGGGGGTATTTTTCCCATGAGGTTTTCCCTATTTCCTCGGTTTATTGACTGTTATTAGTTTTCGGATTATTGTATTGGGGTGACCTTTGGTCTTAGTTACCAGGGCCCCACATTATTTTAGTTGGCACATCATAGTCTAGCTTGAGGGGGGGTGTTCGGATATCCATCATCTATTTCGGGATCCTGCATGATCTATTTCAGGATATGCAGGACAAGATTTCTTTTCTACAGGTGTTCTACATGAAGAGAGAGCAATCTTTGCTCACAAATATATTTCAGCAGCGGCATGCAAAATCTCATGTGCATTCGCTCATGTGCATGCAAGGATGAAAACATAGTGTTTGTTTGTGTGTGATTTGCAGTTTTCTTACTTCCTCCATGTGCATTCGCTAATGCAAAGATGGAGACTTCTTCTTCACAAAATATTCTTACTCCATTCAACTATGATGAATGGAAACCAAAGATGATTGCATTCTTGAAGAGACAATGTCTTTTTGATATGTGCATTGGTAATACAAGAGTTTTTTATTCCGATGAAGAGGAGAATGATTGGCTCAATGATTGTGATAGAGCTTTTGGAGCAATATGTCTTGCTATGTCTCCTTGTATGCGCTACCTCAGTAATACTGCTGAAAATCCAAGTGATCTATGGGTCCAACTTGACAGAGAATTTGGAAAGCAGGAAGAAGAGGATCATGCTAGCCTTTTGGAGAACAAGCCCAGTGAGATCTCCTTATGTGTTCTTTCCGATCATGTGTTGGCCTCAACAATTGTTCAAGATGAAGAAGAAATTGTAGATTCAACACTCATTCTCTCGAAGTCTTCTATTTCGAATTCTGAGCAAGATAAACAAGCTCATACTCTAGATTCCGAAGAGGTTCTTGAATCCTCTTCTTCACATGAGTTTGTCGGCATGCAGAATAATGATCTACTTGATGTTTTGGAGGTAAAATCTGATTTTGGAGGTGAAGCATTCACCCTCATTGATTGCATGCCTTCTATAGACTTATGTTCTATCATTTGCAAAGTTTCTCAGATTTTTAATGAAGATGAAGAGCACTACCATTCACTTGAATTCAATTCTCATGCACTTTTTGCTGATTTTGGTTTTGATCTCACCCTTGTTGGTTCAAAGGAGATCTCAAGAAACCATTCATCTATTTTTGGAGCTGATTTAACTTCTATTGATAAGAAGTTCAAGTTTCAAGATCTATTTGATCCGATTGGAGCTATTCCTACCTCACTTGGTTCGAATCACAGGTTCCAGGATCATCCTCATATTTTCAGATTTGTTCTCACCTTTTTCGGTATGAAGAGCAAGTTCTTAAAGTATCCACATTCGCTTGCATCCACTGATGGAGAATTCAAGCACATGTTTTTGGAGCACGATCCATTTAATCCCAAGAGTAAGATACCTCCAGACATATCTACTTGATTTTGGAGCAGTTAAATCTTTTGGTGTACTACAGTCTATTTTGAGGGGGGGTATTTTTCCCATGAGGTTTTCCCCATTTCCTTGGTTTATTGTCTGTTATTAGTTTTTGGATTATTGTATTGGGGTGACCTTTGGTCTTAGTTACCAGGGCCCCACATTATTTTTTGCACATCATAGTCTAGCTTGAGGGGGGGTGTTCGGATATCCACATCATCTTTTTCAGGATCTGCATGCAAATTAGGGTTTGCATGCAAATTCTAGGGTTTGCATGCACTTTGCATGCATCCCAGTCACCAGGTTGATGCCTCCAGCACCTTAGCCACCTTATTCTAGCACCCGGGAGCCACTTCCTTCAGAGTTTTATCCCTCTTAGGCTGAAAGGCGCCCACTTCTCACCTACTGCCAGAGAAGGGCGCACTTGTTCACCTACCACTGCAGTTCCACTTCAGTTACATTCAGTTAGCTCCGATTCTCCCTGATTTGAGGCTAGTTTCACTCCCGACTGACTGTTTCACTTCCGTTGGACCTCCAGTTTGACTAGATGACTTGTTCTGACTTCAGTTAGCCTCCCATGCACCCCCCACTGAGCCTCCTTCCCTTAATCAGTGCTACACACTTCAGTTACACTTGTTACACTCAGTTAGACTCAGATTGACACCTGGATGACTGGTTCTTGTGCATTGATGAGCACCACCGATTGATGATGAGGACTCCTAGTTGGAGTCAAGCTACTCCATTCAGTGATTCGAATGGCCTACTTAGTCAATTCGAATTGCTCACTCACATTGACAGTTTGTATTGTAATCCATTCACCCTTTCTGGGATAGAGAGCACTGCTGCATGTTTTGCACAGTTTTGCACCATATTTTCTATGTTCATCTGTTGTGATTGATTTACTTGTTCATTAGATCTGCTGTGACTAATTTTACAACCAAATGGTGAGCGATCTAATTGGGCTTGCTTACCGGGGAGAATCCCAAACTATTGATGCTACGGTTTTCGAGGCATCAACACAACCAGAAACAATGGATTTTTCCCTATCGTTTTTCATCAAGATATCTATGTAAACATTCAATTTCTCTATTGTCATTCACAAAAAAGCAATTGCAAAAAGTTTGTGCAATTCATTTTTTGATACTTTATCCCATTAAACAACATTATTGATTTGCAAATAGATTCAAATAATGAGTCATTGCAAATATCGATGATAAAACGAAAAATAAAAAAATATTGCTCCAAGAGTGCTTGTTGAATAGACAAAAGTTCGATTTGGTTATTTGGATATTGATTTGCATAGATGCTTTGAGAATATATATGAGACTTATGCTTTACGGTCTCCATTGATCTATATGAAAATAGTGGCTCAAAGTGACCAGAACATGGGTTTTGATCATGGAACAATAGGTTGTAGCAATATTATGTTTGTCTAGAATTAAAATGAAGGTACTTTGTCTCTTTTTTCAGGGACCAAATAGCCACTAGAATGTTCAACCATTTAGAAAACCATTTGATGAAGAAAATATCTCCCTTAAGTCCATATACATTCTGCTCATTTGGTTGTGAAGCAGATAGCGACATTCGTTCCAAGTATGTAGGAACATTTGTGACGTTGTGTAATTCTGATAGGATGTCAATCACCAAATCTGTGCTCATTGATAGTAAGGTAGTAGTATATTTGCAATCTAAACAAGCACATAAATGGTTCACAACCCCTTCTCTTATCTCTATCGATGTATAGTGGAAATGTAGAAAGACAACCGATGCATCAAACAAACAATTTCTTGGTTCATAATAAAAATTATTTAGTTGAAACTGATGGAATCAAGCCAAAGTGTTGTCAATTTCTTTGCAATTTGATTTTTTGATCGTAAAACTATCTAGTTTACCTAGATATTTGTTTCACCAGAACCTTGCTCCATACTATCTATGAAGGCATTAAGGATGCAATGATTTTTTTTTAGCAACATATCCTAAATGCATACATTATCCAAATGTAGCTACAATATTTTCAGAAGGTTCTGATCAACAAATGAGGAAAAAACTTAGCAACAAAGTTAAGAAAAGTAGACAGGAAAACAAGCCAAAAAACAAAGAACCTAGATTGTTTTCCAGCCACGTTTCTTTGAATTAATAGGAACTAGATTTCAACATACAAATGAGTACAAGTAAAAGATGAACATGTTTTATAAAGGTCTCTTTTGTGTATTGTTTTTTTTTCAATTAAAAAAATCTAGAAATAGAGAAATAAGCAATATGCTTATTATCCACTTTTTATAAGCAACTACATGAACATATATCAACTATATTGTACAACAATGACTCCCAAACCTGCTTTATATCCATAGACCACTAAGTATACCGAACATGATAGAAAAAATGTCTACAAAGTTCTCTTTGAACAATTTTTTTTAATCAAGCAATGTAGAAAGCAACAAACAAACATCATGCTCAATGTTGCTTCTCTATAATGGAACTCATCAATATACATGAACTATGTTTTTCCAAGATGATTCTTAAACTAGAACACTTTCAACAGTTCACAAAATATACCAACCAACAAGAAAAGCTATTTCAAATGCTTAGGTCAAAACAAGTTTAGGATCTGTCAGGCGGACTTTTTCTATCGGCCTTGAAAGCAGTTTGCACTGCAGATGATCTTACAACATGATGCTATGGGAATATAAAATGGTACAATCAGTGGCACCAAAGACATGACCATTTTTTATCACTTATTTTTGAGCAAACGAATAACAATGACGTAACCTAGAAAAGTCGGGGAATCAAGTCCTTCTAAAGTAGTCAAGTATCTATTCTGATTTTTGGCTAAAACTTGCCATAATGGAAACATGGTAGATAAATTGCAGTTTATAATTAATCAGTGTATCAAAGAAGAGAAAAAATAACCATCCATTATGATCTACCTCAAAGGCATGTCAACGGGGTCATAAAAAAGAAGCCCAGAAAAGCTAGAGAATAGAAGATGGATGCACTGATTTATCAACATGACATCACATATGTCATGCTAGAATTGGTGTCTGATGTGTACTCCTCGCCAAAAAATCCATGGCAAATGATGCAGAGACCATGTCTAATGTTCTACGTGATCCAATTGCAGCTATTACATTTATCTTGTAGCTGTAGTTTTACTACTTGTATGGTTCACTGTAGGAATTGAATCACACAACTAACTATTCAAGTATTATGTATAAGCTAATGGCTACTTCAATTTCACTCATCACTAGTGTCAAAGTCTCAACTAATT
Source organism: Larix kaempferi (assembly GCA_027924585.1). Lineage (NCBI taxonomy): Eukaryota > Viridiplantae > Streptophyta > Pinopsida > Pinales > Pinaceae > Larix > Larix kaempferi. The sequence goes on from BSBM01001346.1 coordinate 25,563,731, forward strand.
TACTTTGGTGGTCTAATGCTTTACTTCCAATGTCTTATGTTCAATTTGGTTTATCTTAGGATTCCTTATTTGAACTTATTCTTTTAGTGGTGTACTTGCTTGCATAGACTTATGATCCCTTTGACCAACCTAATTCATATTGTCATGTATTCTTGTAATTCATTATATTTACTCCACCCTAGTAAAATCTCTACTTGATAGGCCAACACTCTAGATTCTATTCATTATTTCTCCTATTGTACTATTATTCTCAATTTTTATGAATTGACAAACAATATAAGTGAATACAAATTTACACAAGGAACATGAAATTTATGTCACCTGGTGCACATGGTATTCCCTATACTGCTAACTATACCAGTATGTGGTAATTGGCATAACATTCACTAGAATAATTGCTACTAGAAATAATCTTATTCTATAACAATAAGTACTAATTCCTATATCCCTATCTGCAGAGCAATTGATACACGAGTTGCATATCTACTATTCCCGTGTACTCTAATCTATGTTGTTGTTAGTAATATACTATGAGCATAGGATCAATAGAATTTCTAGTTGTAATCGTAAATTCAAGTTTGATCCACCACTAAGGACTAGAAATGTTTATTAGTATGGAAAACACCTAAGACCTTTGTTCCGTGTATGGTTGGAACATGCCTATTCTCCTGTGGCAACAAGTAGTATCCTACATATGAAGTATAACACAATATCTACTAGATGATCTTGAAAATATTTTCACCATTCGTTCAAACAATTGCAGTAATCAAACTATGAGAAACTCATAGCCCTGGTTGATTATCCATGGCTATAGTTGTGCTATTCTACAAGGTATTGATGGAGCACTACTACTAATAATTGCCTATGCCAAGAGTTAGCCCAACACTATTTAGTAGCTACAACATACTACATTAGGATAATTGATACCGGCCTATGCGCAATTCCATACTACCAAGGTCCAACAACATATATGCCACTATCCTTTGTTTTTTTTATTTACTACCATGATGCACGCAAAGTTGAATTCCTATGTATAACCTATATCCTACAACACAACCTAGTGTTTGTTATTCTTGTCAGCCTTAGTATAGTAGGCTTACAATAGTGCCAAGAGGATACTTAGTAATAAATTGCTTACAACAGTACATGTTTGAATGTTATTGCATGCTCAATCTCGTTAACTTAATTGCATCATGGACTAAATTATACTCTTAACCGACGTTAATTTATGCAAGTAGTCGCTATGTGAATCAATCTATCTATCCTCGCAGATTATGATTTTCTCTATGATATGTTTTGGCAAAAGGAGAGCGTCTTTTCATTAGTCTTTTTTCCATTTGGAAAAACTGAATCAATTATGTATGATTGTTAAGTGGTTTGTAAGGATATGATTGTCAGGTGGTTTGTAAGTTGAACACAGCTAGAGGAAGCACTAGCATAAAAGTCACATGAAAACAAATGCACAACAAAATCTCAAAAGAGAAGCAATAAGGTCTAAAAGATTATTGCACTGAGAACATCTTTGCTCTTTGTTAATGAAAAGCACTTTTAGTAAAACATGGACTATCAGTGTTCTCCACAATGGTTGAAACTAAATAAAAATATAGCTATCATTAATACTTGGTTTGCAAGATCATAGATATTCACTCTTGCCATATGTCCTTAGATTTTGGATCATTAACCTATTTCCTTAAACTTCACAAGAATACTAGCTCTTTGCAAACAATGAACGAGAAATAATTTGAACAAAATACAAATTATCTTATCCTCCATCATCGATGGAACTAAATAAAAATCAAATATCCACAAAAAATAAACTAAAAATAATATTAAGATATCACAAAAACATAAATCAACTTGATATGGTGATAACAAACATAACAAGTTTTTATTCTAAGTGCATACACTAATTAGAATTTCTATAAAGGAATCACAAAAACATAGCATGGTAAAAGCATTTTGGTGACAAATATGTACAATAGCTTACTGCCTTGAGTCATTATAATTTTTGTAAAGCAAAGAATCAAATAAGATATATGCTGCAATAATTAAAAACACATGGTGACAATAACATACAACTCAACAAGCATTCACATAAAGCTGTGTTCAATCACTAAAATAAATTCACAAATTGTTTTCCTAGAACAACCATCAAAGATGTTGAATGATTTAAAAGTAATTTTTTCCCATGATAATCATACAAGCAGTAGATCTCATAACAAATGTTTAAAAAATATTCAAGCCCCAAATACCTGCTCAAGTTTTTAAATTTGTATTCAAACCCTAAATACATGACTTCATTTTGAAGGGCTTATTAAACACCTTCAAAGTCTTTCAAACTCTAAAAATCCCACGTACTATTCTTTTTTATATAAGTTTAACATTTTCTTTCAAGTATTTCTCTAATAGAAAACCGCCAATTGCACATTCAACCCAAACCAAGGTTCCTACAGCACTATAGATCAGGAGAACTGACCAGGAAATACGACATCAATCACAAAATTCATTCATACATTTGTCATGGAGACCGAACCCATCCTCAATCTGAAAAAAATTATGCAATGGTGGAAAGTTTGTATGGGAAAATGAAGGAAGTAGGGTATGTGCCTAATAAAAAATCTTGTGCTACAAGATGAGGTCAAGGAAAATATGGTATGCAGACATAGCAAGAAGCTAGATATTGCTTTTGACATAATGAATACAAATATGGGCATGGACATCTGGATCATAAAGAACCTCAACATGTATAGTTATTGACATAGTGCCACTAAGTTCATCTCAAGGACTGTTTGGAAAGAAATTATTGTGAGGGATGCCAATCGTTTCCACCACTTTAAGGATGGAATGTGTTCTTGTGAAGATTTTTGGTGACGCTAATGCCACCAAACACCACAAATATATTTATGTTTTCAAACTATATTTGCATACTATTCTTGTGTTAGACAAAGTTTAATAAAGCTGTACAATGGGAGGAATGTGTTGACTGATGCTGGGCATATCTTTAGATACGACGATAATCTCCAGCCATGGAGGACATGTGTATAATTTAACATACTAATATGGACTTGTGTATTGACACAATATAATACTTCATATGTGCAAATTTTCAAAATATACTTAATAAATGCGATGTGGCGCTGATTTTTGTGAACTTGGCACTTTCATGAATCGATGGGATCTGGATTGGATAAAACACTGTAAAATGTTTTTATAGGATTTGTACTCTAAGGAAGCTTGCACCTCAACATATTTATTCTCATTTTACACTTTCTATAATATTGATTGATAATCAACCTAAATTGAATACAATCTAACTAGGATATAAATTAATTGCCCTATTATAAAATACCTTATTTAGTGGTATGATTAAATAATTCATCCTATGTTAAAATGTGAAAAGCAACTCAAACAATTTATGTGTTAACTTTAAATATCAAATGAAACAAAATGCACACTCTCTATATACAGGTTAGGAGTGGGAGACTTTAGTTTCTCAGTTTTTCCTTATATACATAGGACTTTGTTTCAAAGATACACATATATATTTTAGTTGATTGGAATTATATTTGTATTTTTCATTGCGGCATGAATTTGAACATGGAATGATTCAACTAAAGTTCTTCAACAACCGTTTTCTCCATGTCATAATTGAAGAAGCCAACATGACATTCTTCCTTGGGCTTCTTTTTCAGGGGAGACTATAACCGGGGACTCTATTGCACTAACTACTGTTGGAATCTATTTAAAATGAGAGGGGGGTGAATCAATATTAGCGCAATTATGAACAATTTTTAACTTCTTAACTGATTAATATGAACTTTAATTATGCATCCACCATAAATAAACATTCATCCACATATGTGCAAAACAAAGAACACACATAATTTTTACGTGGAAACCCAAACGGGAGAAAACCACAGAATGCTCTCTTATAATATAAAGATTACATTCAAGGAAGCACCAACTTCCTAAGTTCTCCAACACCAACTAGAAGGAGGCATCGACCCCCTCGTTTTATAGGCACTGAATTGAAGGAAGCACCAAATCCCTGATTTACCAGCTTCAACTGGAAGGAGGAACCGACCTACTCCTCCTTGCCCAGTTCCGCCACCCTGAGATATAAAATAAGATATTGCTCTGTTATACTTCTGACATGCACACACTTAGGATCTTCTGTTGTTCATTCTATTGTGCACAACTTCTGTATGATGTAGTATTACTTTTACTGTGCTGCATACACCACTTGACTTCACCCACAACTCATCACTTCAACTGACATCGCACTTCATATACTGTATGCTACTTCATCAAATTTTGTAGTCCGTGCCAGGTTTCAATATTCCATTCTGCACATGCATCCCGGACAGTGCTGCAATTTTGTCTTTGCGCATCTGATGAAATGACTTACTTTACACACATCAACTCAATATTCATGCATCAACTAAACTTCTTCACTCTCACGCATCTCAAGATATAATTCAAATCTGTCTCTGCATTTTGGTCTTAAAACATCTATAAATGTCTGCATACTGTCTGTGATACTATCACTTGGTTCTCATGCAGTTGCGCATCCTTTGTAGTTCTTCTCTTCTATCTCCACACAACTGTCATAGATTTAATGCATCATTCTACACACCATTAGTTATACCTTTCTTCTACTTTTGCGCACTCGTCTCTTTAGGTAGATCATACTATTCTGATTCAACGAGCCCTTGATGCCCTGAAACTATAAATCTATATCTTCCATCTTTCCTCTTCCAAGCTGCAAACTTTCAGCTTACATCATTCTCCATAACGACTTCTTATTTATACTTGTTCTGCATGGATGGTGATGTCCACAATTTAGTTGTGGCATCCTTTCTTCCCTTTTTCACGGTTCTTCTCACTTCACGCTTCCACCACTTGTCATATTATGCACCACTGAGGTGTCATCTCTTGTGGGTCTTGTGCATACTTGGTCCTTTGGCTAGTGGGACTTGCTCCCTTGTGGTTTGGTCTTGGGCCTTTTATGTACCGTCACTTGTGGGTCTTGCGCACTTGGCATCTTCAACCGCTACTGTATTTTTGGTACTTGTGTGCGTTTCATCAACTGAGAGCATCTTCTGATTGGTGAGTGTTGCGTGCTTTCGGGACTTGCTTCCTTATTCAATTGTTTCTTGTTCCAAGCTACTTGCACACTCCTAAACCTTTGTCCAACCAACTCTTTGGATTTTACCTTGAAGGAATGTGACGAGGTGGACTTGATATCTGTGCATGTACCATATGTTATAGGATGTATTCCTTATGTACTTCTTCAAACTGGATATGCTTGATGCACTTCTAGATATACTTCTTTAGAATGGCGTCCATGTATTTCTTCATCTTGCTTGCGCATATACTTCTTCAAAGTGTATTCCATTTACTTCTTCAAACTGGCACATGAATACTGATTCCTCTTTGACATTAGTTGACATCAATGACAACCAAAGTTCAACAATATCCCCCTTTGGCTTGATGTCAACACCTTCTGAAGCTGTGCATAATCATCTACTGAAGTTGTATGCTTCATCGGCAGTACCCCCCCTGTGTATACCCTCCCTGTTTTCTTTTCCAGTATGAACCTTTGTCATCTGTGCATTATGTTATCAATACTTTTTCTGCTTCATGTTACTTCTATGCGGATCGCATGATTCATGATAATTTTCATTGCGTGGATGCATGCTTCACGATCTGCTTCATGCTCTTCATGATCAACTTCATGTTCTTTCTCCCCCTTACACAATTATAGGTTCTCCTTTATTTTTTTTTGTGCTACCCTTCATTCATCTGCTTGATGAGATAAATCCCCCTATTTTCGTGCTTCATTGTTTTGCAAGGGTTTTTGGATGATGCCTTGCAATCTGTACTCTGTTTTCATAGCCATATCAGATACGTTCACCCTATACAATTAATTTCTTGTCTTGATCTTTTGTTCCTGCCATCAACACTTCACCAATCCTTCTGCAATTCATCATGCTATGATATTTTTGTGTAAACTGCATAGTACCGAATCTGCACTGTCTTTCCTATTGATTTTTTTCTACGTCTAAGTGTTCCATTCGTCACATTTACTGTGCTATCACCAATACTCGTTGCCTTTTTTGACATCACATATCTTTCCATGATAATCAAATATTTTGCACACATTTCCACCTGTCATCTAGCTTGGCCATAAAGCGATATGATAGACCATTCGTGTGGCACCTTTGACATGTCACAATTGTACTTGAGCTTTTAGGAAACATCATTCCCATTGCATAGAACAATGAATTAGATCTCCACTTTTCATCCTTTTTCCTAAACTCATTAACTCTGGCAATTACTTTTGGCGACTTCATGACCAACTTTAAATCGCATGAGCATGAATGCGATTTATTTCCACGTCTCTTTAATTTAATTTCGTGAGTGCAAAGAACTATCATCCAATTCTTATAAGAGGGCTGCGAAACACCTAGTTCATCACCACTATTCTTCTGCCATATTGTTTTGCATCACATTGCTTCCTTTCTTCCATCTTCTCTGTGTTAGTTTTTCATAATTTAATTCAATATGATCTAGGATCATATCTGAGAGAATAACATGCACAACAAATCAAACACAAGAGACAAGAGACACAAAGAATTTCACCGGGGAAACCATAAAGGAGAAAACCCCGCAACTTCCTCAGAGATAGAATGAGCAATAATACAAAACTCCAAAACAAATAGATGGTCTCCAGCAGCTTCCTCCTCCTCCACTTGTGCGAAATTCTCTCTCTCTCACTAATGCGAAGTGAGTGAGTGTGTGAATGAATCAAATAGAGAGGAGCACCCTCTCTATTTATACTTTACCTTTCACTTAGCGTTAACCCCAAACAGGTCGGCCTCTAAGTGTAACTGACTGGGCCGAATTCTCTAGGAGAGTCTAATAACCCATGAAAGACTCAACTCTAGGGTCAATGCCTCGTCATACAATGGAGGGTTAACCTCATTGAATTTACATGACCCAAATACAATAATGACTTCTCCGACCGGATGAATAAACATCTCCGTCGGAGGTACAATAATAAAATACAAATACAATATAAAATATACAAGTGAATATATTTCGAAGTTACAAATACATCAACACTCCCTCTTAACTAGGAAGGTATTTTCTTGACACAAATCATCAGCACAAGTCTTCGTCACTAGATCATCATCGTCACTGCTACTGCTATCTCAACCATCAATATCCAATCTACTCGTCATAGGAAGTTCTAAAGAGCCATCTCTTTTTCATGTTGGATGTAGGCCTAGCCTCCATGTAGGTCTTCATCATCTCTGCGAGCAAGCCATCCAGTAGGTACATCTCAAGACTTATTATATGCCTTTGCAAAACCTGCAAGATCTCCCAGGACTGATTATATGCCTCTGAAAACCTGAAGGAGCATCGCAGGACTCATTATATGCCACTTGCAAAACCTACAAGATCTCCCAGGACTGATTATATGCCACTGCAAAACCTGAAGGAGAATCCCAGGACTAATTATATTCTTATGCAAAACCTGTGTACCCTACTGTCACCTCATCATCTTCAGATCATCTCATCGTCAACAAAGCACAACCCAGATGCACATAACACAACACTTACACTCACCGGCATGGGACTTTCCTATCACCATCCGGGAAAGGCTCGGCAATTACATCAATGACCATGGAAGGGTTAACCTCTGACCATGTCGGAAAAGCTTCAAAAATTACATCAATGACCATGGAAGGACTAACCTCTAACCATGTCAGAAAAGCTCGGCAATTACATCAACGACCATGGAAGGACTAACCTCTGACCATGTCAAAAAAACCTCGACAATTACATCAATGACCATGGAAGGACTAACCTATAACCATGTCGGAAAATCAATGTGCATCTGCGTCTTCCGGACTCATCGTTTCCCCTTGGAAGGAACCTCGATCTGAAGTACACCAAGCTTCTCTCTGAAGTATTCAAAATTCACTCTGGCCAACGGCTTGGTCAATACATCAGCTATCTGCTCGTTCGTCGCAACATACTGGAGCTTCATTGCTCCTCTCTACACCATATCCCTGATATAGTGATACTTGATCTCAATGTGCTTCGACTTGTCATGGAACACTGGGTTCTCAGACAACTTCACACAACTCTGGTTGTCGCAATGTATACAAGTCGCATCCAACTGGAGATCAAACAAATCAGACAGTATATTCCTTAGCCATACTGCCTCACAACTAGCCAAACAAGCTGCGACATACTCTGCTTCGGCTGTACTCAGTGCTAGGTAGGACTACTTCCTACTAAACCAAGAGATCACACCTGATCCCATACTGAAGCAGCACCCCGAAGTGCTCTTCCTATCATGGAACTGCCTGCCCAATCCAAATCAACATAACCCTCCAGGTTAATCTTCTGATTCACATCATACTTGAGCCCATAATCAACCGTACCCTTCATGTACCTCAGAATGTGCTTTGCAACAATCAAGTGAACATGTCTTGGATCTTTTAGGAACTGGCTCAATGTGTTCACAACAAAGCAAATATCTGGTCTCATATTCGTCGGGTACATCAAGAACCCAATCATCTAACGATACATCGTGGTATCAACCAACTCTGATTAAACATCACTCAATAGCTTCAAGTTCGATGCCATAGGTGTGGCCATGGCCTTGCAGTCCATCATCTCGAACCGCTTCAGGATCTCTACTGCATACTTCCCTTGTCCAAGGAATATTCCATCCACACTCTGCCACACCACCATGCCTAAAAAATAGTGCATCATACCCAAGTCCTTCATCTCGAACTCGACAGCAAGATTCCTCTTCGTGTCAGCAATCAATCCATCCTCACCTGTCACAAACAGGTCATCTACATATAGTAGGAGTATCACTAGATTTCCTTCCTCAACCTTGTAGTAAAGGTTGGAATCCGATTTACTCTTGGTAAAGCCTAAACTATTCAGGAAGCTGTCTATCCTGTCGTACCACGTCCTGGGTGCCTATTTCAAGTTATACAAGGATTTCTTCAGTTTGCACACATGAGTCTCCCTATCATGTGTCTCAAACCCGAGTGGCTGCTCCACATACACTTCCTCTTCTACTACACCATTCAAGAATGTTGTCTTGACATCCATCTGGTGTATCTTCCATTTCATCACTGCAGCCAAAACAAGAACTGTTCTGATGGAAGTGTACCTGGATACAGGTGAAAATGTCTCCTCATAGTCCATCCCTTCTTTCTGGGAGAATCCATGTGCCACAAATCTTTCCTTTTATTTCTCTATGCTGCCATCTGCAGCATGCTTGATCTTGTAGATCCACTTGGAAGTCACCACAGACTTCCCTTTTGGTCTCGGGACCACATCCCAGGCATCATTCTTCATGATCGACTGGTACTCCTCGATCATGGCATCCTTCCATTATTTCTTTTCTGCCGCTTCTTCATATTTGGAAGGTTCTTTCTTAATGATGTCGCACGGAAGGGATATATAACTGGAGTATGGCCTCGGTCTCTGTTCATTCCTTCTGGAGCACCATATCTCTCTGCATATTGACTTGCCTCTCGTACCCATGCTGGTTTCCTCTTGTGAGAATTATTCTCATGGGTTGGATCTACAGGTTCCTGTGGGTCTTCCATCTTGCGTTCTTCATATTATTCTGGAATCGCTTCTTCCATTTACTGTATTTCTGATCCTGGGAACTTTAGGTTCTTCAATATATTCAATAGGCATCTTTTTGGATTTGTTGTATGCTGAGTCTTCGTCGCTTGTTCTTCGAAACAAGTCTCTCTTGTAGGTGATGGTATACAATTTTTCCTACAAGTCAAGTTCAATTGCATGATTAGTAACATCTCATAGTTTTCAGAACAAATTCTTACGCATAAAAACATAAGTCATACAGTCATCCAATTATCTTAGCCAATGCTTCAATACAACATTTATCCATATACCGTAACTTTCTAGATGCCTTCCATCTCTACCAGAACATTGTTAAGAGTGTGCACTACTCCAACATGTCAGCAAAGAGGTCTCAATCTAGATAAGTAGCAATGGAGTGTTGTACAGTACCATAGGCCATTTATGCATTACTTGCATATTAGTAGTCTCTTGTTCATTAATGTAACTTTTCTAATATGCATAATATACATCCTAAATCTAGGAACATAAGTATGTACATGACTGAACAACATCATTTAAGTAATCATATACACAAGAAATGACAATTCAAATACTTATCTTTGTTTGGTTGTTGGGTGGACTCCCTCTCAATCTTTGCTTCCTTGCGGGAACTACTGGAGTGTGTTCCCTCTTGATCTCTATTTTCCCTTTGCGATAGCATCATGATTATATGTTTTTGAACTTCTATCCATCTTGGACCACTATGCATGCTTAAGTGTGCACTAGTGTAATCATTGTGTCATCCTCAAGATCTCATACATTCATTAGTATAATCTCAATACTATCAAAACATTATGATTCTAAATAATATTAAACATGTATGGTCATGATCATTTAATACACAGGTAATTTATCACAAGCGTTAGTATTCAAGGTTTCAGGGAGTACTTCTTTTATTCATGCATATTCTTATTTGACCATAGGGCTCTTTTAGTTTGTCATATCATTGGCTCTTTTAGTTTGTCATATCATTAATCAAACTAAGAATCATAATATGCATAAACCCATGATTACTCAAACTTATAACTTTATGAATAATCATTATCAATCATACAAAAGTATACTTATATAAGATCCTAACACAAGGTAGGATTCTAACTCGATATAGGAAAACATACCTGGATTATTATGTTTGCTAGTTATGTCTAACATACCCAAACAATGTCTTCTTTGTTCTCTTCAATGATTTAGAGACCTTGTGCTAGTAACTTGTATATCTCATAAGTTAAGTATTGTAGAACCAAATTATACATACCTCATAAGTAGAGCTTCTATGTGATCAATGACTGTGGATGAGTCTTTGTCTTCATGTCACCATGGTCATATATTGTTGATCTAGAACATGATTTTTCTTTCTTGATGTACTTTTCATGTTAGCAGACAACATCATCCTCATACAACACCACAGTGCATTAGTACAATCATAAGTGTCATAACCCTAATCAATGAATGTCTTCTATCATTCACATGCATTCATAATTTTACTAAGGTGATAAGACAAGTCTAAAATTAATCAAGATTGTACTAACCTCAATAATATGAAGACAAATATATCATAAACTTAATGATCAGATAAATGAACCAAATTTCAAAACATACCTGCATCTCCTCAAGTCATACCTATCAAGATTGCTTGTAGTCTTCTCTATAAGCGTAAAACCCTAACCATCCAAGGTAGATCACTTGTAAACATCTTATATAGGTTCATGGTGCTAGGATGATAGAATATCAGTGCCATTTAAACCTCCTTCATTACTGCCCTATGAGTCTCCCAACTTTGCTAACATTTCTTCTTACTTGGAAACCCTAATTTTCAATCTCCTTCCTCCCACAACATTTTGATGGAGGATTAATATCTATGATGAATGGATTACAAATCCATTTTAAAAGTTTCAAATGTTGCATCAGGTGTCTCCAACATTGTATCGGGTCATGCCATACCTAAAAAATGAAAACCCTAAGTGAGAGCTTCTTCCTCCTCTTCTTTGATTTCCTCTATTGAGCCATTTCAGATGTGTCGCATTGTTTCTGGTGTATCTTTGAAATTTCTGATCTTCAGGGTCTGAAAATTCAACCTTTGGTAGCTTGACCTGTCATATTTCCAACCCCATAGGTCTGAGCTTCATTGGATTCTCCATCAGAGAGATATGATCAGTTTCCCAACATGACCTGTTTAAAGGATGCAACAACATAGCGAACTTGTACGGAGTGCCACGTGTCACTGTTTCAACTTCGGCCTCTGAAACTCAGACCTGTGAAACTAGAGTCCGTTCCCTAACTGTTACTTTTTACGGAATTCCATTTGGAGCTTCCTAGCCCGAGATATGACCTCTTTACCTAGGTCACCTGTTTAGGGCTTCATTCTGGAAGAGGCATAAACCCTAACTTGTACGAATCATATCTCAAAAAGTACAACGAATCTGAGGCTGAAACTCGGACACAAGGTACAAGAAAATTTCATCTTCGGCCTGTCGAAGTTTCAGATCTTGAACCTTCGCCAACAGAGTGAGGAAGATATTGGATCTCTACCAAGTAGAGAAAATTTATGAGGGACTCCCAAATTAATTGAAAAAAACTTGAAAGAATAAAAAAATTACATTTTTAAGGTAGTACAATATCAATTTTCACCCACTAATTTTCACACTCGTATCCTTTTTTAACATTTTTATATGGTCAACCTATATTTGTTATTATGGTGTTCTACCGTAAGATCTCAAATTTTGTCCATGGCTAAGTTACATGGTCTACCTTGGTCTGATCTCTTGGATCTACCTTGGTGTTCTACCATAAGATAATCCGTTGGATCTCTTTATTGGAACTTTGAAGAATCACATCCAACAAGAGGTTCTCCTTTGGGAACTTAAGTCCTTGGAGCATGCATTTAGGGTGGCAAGAAAAATTGAAAAAAAAATTATGGAAACAAGGAAGTCTACCACTTACAACTATAAAGAAGGAAGTGTGGTCTCTAGTCATCCACAACCTACAAGGTTGACACCACAAAAACTAGAGGAAAAAAGAGCAAAAGGGATTTGTTACAGTTGTCATAGCAAATATAGTAAGGACCATAAGTGCACTGAGAAGAAACTATTTTACATAGATTGTGAAGCAGGGGAAGAAAATGAACAAGAAGCATCAAAAGAATAGGAACCATCTCAAGATGAAGAAATAGAAGATACTACTTCCGAAGATATTACTCCCACCATATCTTGTCATGCATTGGCTGGAATTAACACTCCTCAAACTCTCAAGATCGAAGGATATATCAAAAAGAAAAAGGTAACCGTTTTGATTGATTCTGGTAGTACTCATCATTTCATTCATTGTAAATTAGCCAAGGTTCTCAATTGCTTTGTATATCCAGCACTAGAGTTTCAATTAATGATTGCAGATGGAGGAACTATCAATTACTCATGAAAATGCCATAATATCAATCTCACTATGGGGGAATATGTATTGAATAGTCCAATGATTGCAATTCCAATGGAGGTGCTGATGTTGTCTTAGGAGTACACTGGTTACAATCATTGGGAACATTGGATTTTAATTTTCAGAAGCTTTTCATGAAATTTTTATGGGAAGGAAATAAATATGAGTTAAATGGTATCATAGAGAAACCAAGTAAGGTGATAAGCTCTAATGGTATGACAAGATTGATAAAAAAGGGACATCAAGGTGTAATTGCACAATTATGCTCATTAGATGTTCAAAAATCTAAGTCTCCTATTTACCCAGATCTCCAAAAGGTGATTGATAAGCATTCCAAGGTATTTGAATATATTCCAAAAGGTCTTCCACATGTTCGAGATTTTGATGATGCTATTCACTTAATTCCAGGAAGTGTTCCTTCTAACAACATACCTTACAGATACCCCTATGGACAGAAGAGTGAAATTGAGCGTATGGTTGACGAAATGTTGGAGGCCGACATAATTAGGCTTAGCCAAATTTCTTACTCTGCACCAATGGTAATGGTACACAAGCCAGATGGATCATGGAATATGTGTCCAGATTATAGAGAGCTCAACAAGATCACCATTAAAGATAAATTTCCCATTTATATCATCAATGAATTGTTAGATGAATTACATGGAGCATATTTCTTCACAAAGTTGGATCTCCATTTTGGATATCATCAGATTAGAATGAAGGAGGAAAACATTCCAAAAAAAATATTCAGAACTCATGAAGGTCATTATGAATTTTTGGTCATGCCATTTGGTCTCACGAATGTGCCTTCCACATTTCAAGGTTTGATGAATTCCATTTTCAAGCCTTTCATTAGAAATTTGTTGCTTGTATTCTTTGATGATATACTAATTTATAGCAAGTCTTAGGAAGAACATGTTCAACATGTTGACAGGGTACTACAACTACTAAAGGAGCAACAACTATATGCAAAACCTTCCAAATGTTTCTTTGGGGTAAAGGAGGTAGAATATTTGGGTAATATTATATATCAGGAAGGTTTCAAGGTAGAACCCAACAAACTTAAAGCCATGATGGACTGGCCAATTCCCAAAAAACCCGAAGAATCTTCGAGGATTCTTAGGTCTAACAGGGTACTACCGCAAGTTTGTTCAGAACTATGGAAGAATAGTAGCACCTTTAACAACATTATTGAAGAAAGATGCATTTTCTTGGACTCAAGAGGCAACTTAAGCTTTTGAACAACTTAAGGAGGCAATGTGCAAAGCTCTTATTTTGGCCATGTACCAGACTTCACAAAAACATTTATTGTGGAATGTGATGTTTCAGGAAATGGGATTGGTGTTGTTCTAATACAAGAAGGACACCCGCTTGCTTTCACAAGTCATCCAATCAAGGAAAAGCACTTACAGAAGCCCAGTTATGAGAAGGAAATGTTGGCAATTCTGCATGCTCTTAAGAAATGACATCCTTACCTAATAAGTAGACACTTCAAGGTCAACACAGATCATGATAGTCTTAAATAATTCTTGGAACAAAGATTATCTTCGGAAGAAAAAAAAATGGGTAACCAAGATGTTGGGATATGACTTTGAAATCATTTATCGAAAAGGGAAACATAATGTGGTGGTAGATGCGCTTTCCAGAAAATATGAAGATGTCAGAGCATTACTTTGTGCAATTTCCATTCTACAACCCGATTGGGTAGTAGCAGCAAGGGAAGAATGGAAAAATGAACTATCTGTGTGGATGCTCATTCAAAAGCTACATGACAATCCCAGTGTATCAGATTCTTTTGTGTGGAAAAATGATTCACTATGGTATAAGGATCGCTTATATTTATGCAAAGACTCCCAACTCAAACAAAAGGTCCTCTCAAAATTACACACATCTCCTATAGGTGGGCACTCTGGATTCTTGAAAACTTACCACAGGTTCAAGAAGGAAATTTTTTTGGAATGTATTAAATATAATGTTCAAAGGTTTGTGGCCATATGCTTGGTTTGCCAACATAATAAGGTGGAAACAATTAAGACCCAGGGACTTCTACAACCATTAAACATACCTTGCTAGTGTTGGGAATAAATCTCAATGGATTTTATCACAGGTCTACCCAAGTCAGAAGGAAAGAATGTTATTATAGTGTTTGTTGATAGACTCACAAAGTATGCACATTTTTGTGCAGTCTCTCACCCTTTTAATACAAGTACAATAATCGCAGATTTTCTGGAAATAGTTCAGAAGTTACATCAAAATACGAAGATTATTGTAAGCGAAAGAGATCCAATTTTCACTGAAAATTTTTGGACTGAATTATTTTCTTGCTTGGGTACCCAATTGGCTCACAGTTCATCTTATCATCCTCAATCTGATAGGAAAAATGAGATAATGAACAAATGTTTGGAAGGATATCTTCGTTTCTTTGCATATGATAAACAAACACATTGGGTGACATGGTTATCTTTGGTAGAATGGTGGTACAATACTTCGTTCCATACATCATCAAAAATGTCTTCATTTATGGCACTTTATGGGTACCGACCTCCATCTATCACATCTCCCTTAAAGGGAAAATATAAATTTCAATTCATGGAAGATCACATAGAGCACCGACAAGAAGTTCTCCAGATACTTAAGTACAACCTAGCTATGTCACAAAAAAGGATGAAACAACAAGCTGATCAAGATCAGAGTGAAAGGAGTTTCAAAGTAGGGGATTGGGTATTTCTGAAGCTACAACCTTAGAAGAAGATGTCCCTCAAGCAACTAAATAAGGGAAATAAATTAGCACCCAAGTATTATGGTCCTTATAAAGTGTTGCAGAAGATTGGTAGTATGGCTTACAAATTGGAGCTTCCTTCATCTTCAAGAGTACATCCAGTTTTACATGTTTCTTGCTTAAAGAAGGTAATAGGGGACAAGATCCCAATTCAAACAATATTTCCCGAGCTTTATGAAGAAGGAAGAGTCATATTGGAACCTGAACAAATAACTGAAACAAGGAGTAAACAACTACATAATTGAGATATTACAAAGTACCTCATCAAATGGAAGAACCTACCAGTGGAAGATTCGACATGGGAAGATGAGTCATTCATACAGAAGCATCCACAACTAATCAAGCGTTGAGGACAACACTTACCTGAAGGGAAGGGGCATGTTAAGCCCTAAATATTGGCACATTACCCCCTATGTAGTGGCACATTACCCCCTTTATTATGGTGCATTACATATCTATTAGTGGGTCTATTAGTTGTTATTATACCCCTTTGTCTCCTATATATAAGAAGGAGACCTTTTCATTTTAGTTATCATTGTATCTTGTCTTGTATTATGTACTTAGTACATTGTGTAAAGAAGTTCCTTCCTCGAAGAAGATTGTTATTCATCTAAGTTATTTATTATTAAGGCGTGGATTACTTTCTTGTGGTATACTTATGCTATTTGTATGCTATATCTGGGACTTGGTTGCATAACAGATATGCCCCAATATTTGATGCCATAGCATTGTGTGTCCTCCTAATGCAATTAGGGTTATGTCTTATTTATCTCCTCTGCTAGGAACAACAAAACTATTACATTCATTGATGATGGTGCTTCCCAATAGTTTGTGTAGAGTTCCAAACTGATCTCCCCTCATCAATACCATTGACCCTCGAACCATTTTGCATTTTCCATTTCCACACACAGTCTATACACCTACAGTATCCATCTTTCCGATAGATATCAAGTTTCTCACTAGATTTGGAATGTGTAGTACTCTAGGGAGACTCATGATCCTTGCATGCTTGAGTTTCAACTTGACTCTTCCATGTCGAACGATATTTTCTGGTGAATCATCTCCCAATAGCACATATCTTCCATTGTACTTTTCATATTCATAAAACCACTCCCTATGAGGGTTCATATGACTCGACGCACCTAATTTAGTCAACCATATATTACATTCTAAATGGTTACCTATGGAATCTAGGTACACATCCCCTCCTTATTTTGAGGAGGTCATTACCTCTGTGGAAGGGGTATCCTTAGATCCCTTCACTTTCTCCACATTCTTAGATCTACAATCCTTTTTATAATGCCTAGATTTACCGCATCTCCAACACATCCTTATAAATTTTCCTGGGGATTTAGATCCACCCTTGGATTTAGATCTCCCCTCAGATCCCTTATTTTTGTCTCTCCTGGGGGCAACATCTCGTAGATAAGACATCCATGTTATGATTATCCATGGCTTTCCGCCTCATCTCCTCTAACAACATGGATGCTACTATTTCATCAAATTTTGAGGTTGCTTGACTAGCACTACCTATTGCTATAATTAGGTTATCCCAGGAATTTGGCAAAGAACATATAATAATGTAATACATTTATCTTCTTCGGCCATTTCAATGCTAACAAAGGTCATTTGACTTACTAGAGTGTTGGAGAAATTTCAATGCTATGTCACTATGTCGTTATCACCCATTCTAAGGTGATACCCTTTCTTTTGTATAAGCAACTTGTTTACTAGGGATTTTGATTGATACAAACTCCCTAGCTTCGTCCACAAATTTAACGCACTATATTATCTAGGTACATTCAACAACACAATGTCTAATAAGCACAGTTGGATTGTACTCCTTACCCTTCCTTCTAATTTTTCTCAATCTTCTTTCGACATTACATTGGGTTGTGTACCCTGATCCACAATAATCTACTATTCTTGGTCTACAAGAAGATCCTCCATTTCGAGCTTCCATAGCTCAAATTTTTGGGCATTAAATTTCTCGATGACTATTCTTGAATTGCTCACCATTCTCTTTCAATGCACAAATAATGATGCAAAGCTCACACTGAACCCAGGTTTATCACAAACCCAAGTTCTATCAACCGCGTCGAACCCTCAGCAACAAAGGTGTTCCCTTGAAGCCAATAATCGAGCTCTGATACCACATGTACGTTTTAAACGTATGCCAAGAAGCAAAACATATAGATTCTATTAAGTAAAACAGAGATTACACCACATAATTCACACCTAATACACAAAGATTTACCCTAAAAACCCTTAACTGAGAAAACTAACAAAACTTAGAGCCGCACCTCTTATTTTCTCATCATGATTATTAACCACTCAAAATACAAATTATAGATATTCCGCAACATACAAAACCCTAATATATTAACCCAAATTAGAAATAGACCCCAATCCCTAAGGATCATCAGGTGCACAATCAAGGACACCGCCCCCCCACACACATACAAAGAATATAACACATAACCAACATGAACATTCCTAGTCGATTGACAACCGTCCAACTGGTGATTTCCAAGGTTTGACAAATGCTATGTTTTAAACTTTGCCATGGCAATTGTGATATATTTTCTTTGAGTTTTCCTTTACTAGTGTATTCGATGTTGTTTGTCTTTCTGTTGTGCTGACTCACGACACTTTTTCAAGTAACTATAGAATAAGGGGAGGAGCATCAACTTATGCCATGAGAAACCGACCATGAAAGGGATTCAACTCTAATGTTGACCAATGAGCTATGCACATATTTTTTATGAAGAGAGATTCCATAAATTTTGAGAAGGGTTTGGGAAAATGATCTATATAGTTATTGTATTTTGAGGCGCTGCACACAAATTATAATAGAGTACATTGTTTTAGTATTGTTGGGTGATTGTTCCCACACACATGCTTCTAGACTCCCTCATTTTAGACAAAAGACTATTTTTTAATCCGATTCTTGTGTGCAAAGAAAAACCTTACATCAAGATTGTTATCGTTAAGCTAGTCAAGTAGAAAAGCTAGTTTGACTACATTTGCTCTTAATCACAATTTCGCTAATCTAATAAAGCCTTAGTTCCTAATTCGATCTGTCTTCACCAAAGTTAGCATGAGATATATTCATTGGAAACTTTCCAAAAGGAAATTCATATTTATGGTAAAATATATATTTAATCCATATTCATGGTAAAACATTTTTTGTTATTAAATTCAAAAGTGAAGCATATATATTTGAAATGTAGTATCAACACAATACTTATTTGTATGAATACATGGATATCAAGGTCCCATTACACTAAATCGTTGAGAGATAGGGTGACCAAGATGCTACCACACTTCTTCAATGAAGTTCAATCAAACATGAAACCATGTACATAATTGACATGTTTAGGTTGATGTTCCTCCATGCGAAGTTGTTCCTGTAGAGGTATGACAATGAGAGGGGTTAACCTGGAGTTCACAATCCATATCTTCTTTTTTGAAGAAAGAAATGTCTTTGATGAGACTTATTCTTGTGAACATGTATTATATTTGGAGATTTGGCCAACTTTGATCACTCTCCCTATCCCCACAATCTTGCACTTTATATATATAAAGTGCAAGATTGTGGGGATAGGGAGAGTGATCAAAGTTGGCCAAATCTCCAAATATAATACATGTTCACAAGAATAAGTCTCATCAAAGACATTTCTTTCTTCAAAAAAGAAGATATATGAATGTCCAACATGTGTACAGTTCTCAAATCCTCTTATACTTGCCTAATTTTACCCTCATGAAATCTTGTGAGTATCTTCTTACATTATTGGTTTTGTGCTTGTATCAATTGGTATAAGAGCCTTAATATTAACGCTTCTCATGACCCAAGAGCTTTGCCTATCCCTGACTCCTTTGGGATTTTCTTCCTACCTGGAATCATTTTTTAGGTTCTCCGAGATGTGGGATTATAGTTGTAAAATGAAATCCCTAGCACTTTATCCTTGTTTTTCTTTCATTTATGCTTGTATCTTGGAGATTGACATTCCAGAAGTAAAATCCTATCATTTTGCACATCTCCCAAGTCTCGTGGCACCCTTTAAAAGATCCAGTTATTGGGATTTGTTAATGCTTGAAAGTAGAAGAATTCTAAAATCAGCTAGGGAAAGTACATTGTCATCTCATAAAGTCCCTCGACACTTTGGGTTAGTGTGTGCTAACATTGGGGGGATCCCAATTTAATATCTTGATAGAATATAAACTTGGGAAACAAAATACTCTTCCAAACTCTGAAAATTACTTGCTAATATGTAAACATCAGACCTGAAATATATGTGAAATAAGTCCAAACAACAAGTTGTAATGCAAATTTACTTAAATAATTATTTTTTCCTTGATAACTGTGAAAATCCTCTAGAAAGCATCTCAAACTTGTTATTAAAAAAGTGCATATCTACATAAAAAAGAACCAAAAACAAGAAGCTTAAAGTCTAGAAATTAATATCTATGACCATAGTGCCTTGAATTTCATTGTTGGTGGAGTAGAAAATCAATTAAGAGGAAATAATTCACAATGTCAAGTGATTCAGAAAAATTCAAGGTAAGCAAACACATCAGACAACTAAGATTTTAACTACCAAACAAGATGGTAAATTTATAATTTCAAAGCTACAAGTATTACAACATTTGGTAATATTGGCTTCAACTTCAAACCACTTTAGGAGATGTAAAACCGCTTCCAAAGAACCTTCCATTACAAAGTTCTAGGATGGAATCACATGAATAATACTAATGCGGCCTTTAGCGCTCTGAATAATGTGCTCTCTCACACTTAAACAAAAAATAATGGGATGGGAAGACAATAGAACTCAATCAAATAATATATGGATAATCCTTACTAGCCCTCCAATGCTTATACATTGAGATTGGAGGTGTACAAAGACTAGTTTTTTGAAAAGAAAGGATAAAAATGTCAATAAGTCAACAAAAAAGATCTCAAGTAGGGCACATGAGAGAGAGAGAGAGAGAGAGAGAGAGAGAGAGAGAGAATGTCTACAATAGATAAAATACTTCCAATAAGAAGCCTTAATAAGAGTGCACCCTAGCTTGAAGAATAGTTGACGTGAGAAGATAGAACACTAATATACCAAGAATAAGATAAATAGTGTTAAGAATTATGTAATTGTCACATGTGGCTATGGCCAT
Source organism: Larix kaempferi (assembly GCA_027924585.1). Classification (NCBI taxonomy): domain Eukaryota; kingdom Viridiplantae; phylum Streptophyta; class Pinopsida; order Pinales; family Pinaceae; genus Larix; species Larix kaempferi. Next base: position 25,584,792 of record BSBM01001346.1, read on the forward strand.
CTCATATTGTGTCATTAATGCATTTTGATGGGTGCTAAAGTGATCATTTACTATATTACTACGTTGTGGTTAAAGCTCACCTATCCAACCTTGATATGTAGAATTAATAACCCTCTTGGGGAGTGGTCTCTACTTATGTGGGCACATAACATCTCTTGGGAGGATGCCTTACTTAAGTTGTGTATAAATACACTACATAACTCAAAATGCATTTGTAATATCATCTTGTGTAATCATGTGATCTTGTGATCATTCTTTAGCCTAAGGGCATTACTATTTTATACAAGTGATTAAGCTTATGGGAACTATATCTTTGGTATTCTCCTATTCTATAGTTGTGTTTTTCTCTCTCTAGCAAATGTTTTGGCCAACTCTAGTGCACTTGTTTAGTGTCATTTTCCCCTTTACCTTTGCATGTTTTTCAATTGATTGTTTGGTTCCATTAGATCGCCTTGTTCTCTTGCGCTCTCCACATGGTATCAAAGTGGGTATAAACGTTTTACTACTAGTTAGGGTTTTCTTCATGGATGTTGATGTTGGCATACTTTGTTATCAGAATTTGGCATATAAAAGAATCTCTAAATCAAGGATTTTTAGGGTTTTTTTTTCATGTCTTGTCGGTTGGAAAAAGATGCTTTGTTTGAGACAATTTGGGCTACTTTGTGCGTTCTTTTCAAAGATCCTTTCCATAATTTGATGCACCAAGGATTAGAGTTTTTTTGTTGATATTAACTTCAATATTTTTTTGCAGCAGATCCAAGGCTATCCATCGACAGCATCACTATATTTGTGACTGTGGAACCACAGTTTCAGATTATGCTTTTGTTGATTTATTTCAAGATATTTTCAGATACAATTTTCAGATATTTTTTGTCTAGTGTCATTGTCTTAAGGGTTGCAGAACTAGGTTTCCATATTTGGTTTTCAATCTAAAGTGGTCAAAAGATTATTGTCTAGAGGCCCTGCCGAAGGGTTACAAATCTAGAGTTTCTTGATCATCTCCTAGGGTTTCCTAGGGATTAAACCCTTCTTCATAGCTTACTTCAACTATATGATCTGAAAATTATTGGATTATGGCATCATATCTTATGATGCAAAAGTAGGGTTTCTTGGATCATCTTTTTGCAATAATATTTCTCCAAGGCTATGTTTTTTGCTAAGGCTTATGTTGCCTTAAATACAAATAATATGTTTCTTGGAAAGGCTAGTACTATTTCCATCTTTGGTCTATCTAGGGAATTCCTTGAATACTTTACATATCCTCTTCTTTGTTGAACCTAATGACCTCAGAATGGATCTTTTTCCCTATGCAATAGTGTTACTTGTATTTGGGCAGATCTAATACTTCACCAAGTTACGGAATGGCGTTGGTGTTGGAGATATGGCAAACTTACTGGTCATCTCTATCATCTTTGACAACCATTATTCAATCAAGTAACACATGAATTTTTTATGTTAGAATCTCATTCATTGCCATGTTCTTAAATGACATAAAAAAGTTAACATAATTAAGATACACCAATAATTCAATTAATCAAGTTGTTAATACTGTCAGTTACAATGACAATATGAATTCAACATATCAACAAAGACACCCACAATCATCTACTCAAAAGTTACTAAGATTCACATACACAGGGTATATTGTCACTTTTAAAATAGATTAATCTTAGAAGATTATAGTGATTACATATGTTTAATGGTGTCATGCATTTTGTCGTACTTGTGTGGATTCTGACAACATCCAATCTCCATGAAGGACATCTCGATGAATATCAAAACCCCACATATTTATATATTTAGCTTATAAACACCATTAAAGGAACACACTTATGGGATTCTAACCATTATTATGAATGTGAGGTTATAATGAGTTTAACATACCCAAATGAAGGCCATCGTGACTTTACATATGATGTCAAGAATAATTGACATGTGATTGTTCAAGCCTTGTTAAAGAAATCAATTTCCAATTATTTCCAGTCAATACATGTGTACAACATAATATTCAAATACCATACCCATTAGAATTGTAAAACATTCTTGCACAATAGTTTTAAGAGTACCTTGCTAGCTTTGAATTAGCTCTAGAATTGTAAAACATTCACGGATGAATGTGTTAATTAGCTTTGGTAGTCCACCAACTGATGTGGAACATTGATCCACATAAATATAGGTGCAAGAACAAAAGGCTTAGGTCATTCATAATGGTGAATCTCTATTAAACAAGAACATCTCTCTTAAACGACAATGCATGTATATATGTTTAGGCCTTGTGTGTTAAGGCAATTTTTATGAATAGGTTTAATAAATGTTGATAACTAGTTGAAAAAATTATCATGGGACCCATAGTTTATAAAAAAAAAACAAATTGAATGAGCCAAAAATAACTCCATAATAATATATTCAATATTTTGGACACTCCAAAGTGAGCGACACCAAAACAATTATAACAAAAAACATACACATCGGAAATGTGTAACAATGCCCATCTATAAATTTTGATGGAACATATGTTGATACCATTTCATTTTTCACACCCCCCTAGAGTTGGCATTGCTTTGGAGAGTAAATCACTAGACATCCTCTTAGTATTTGCATGGTGATTTATCGCAAAGAAATGAAATTGAGCAACAATGGTTTTTGTTTATTTATAAAACGATTTTAAATTGTATTTTTTAACTTGGTACATGCATTTCATCTAGTTACGGAAGTTCAGAGTTGGTGAAGACATAAAACCATAGATTTTGGTTGTTTTTAGCTCTTCAATAAAAGCGATATAATATACTTCATTGTTCGTGGTCCTTCCACGTATCTCTCTTTCTTTAGAAAACATTATTCGAGGCATATATTGTGAAAAACATATTCAATAATTTCTTGTCGTTGATTGAAATAACAAGACACTTCAATGCATAGTGTCTATTTTTGCACCATCCTATTTGTTTGTTTGGTTTTGAATACGCTGAAAAAACAAAAATAAAAACAAAAACAATTTTTAATGAGATATCAATGGCATAATAAAATAACATGCCTTAAAAAAGTAATAAGAGAACAAAAACTGGAGTTAAACCATGTTGCTAATCATTGTTGACAATAAATCACTACTTTATGTTGATAAACACTGATACTTTCCCAAATATTAAAGATATTAAAATCAATTGAAAATCTTTAGCAATCTTTTCCTATGGTCTTCACCATTACAAAATTCACTCAAAATTGAATTAAGGGAAAAATCAAATTCATGAAAAGGGCATTTCCTGAAATTTTGTTGAACAGGTTTTCTGAATTCAAAAAGATAAAGATGAAAGAGAATAAAAATCCAATTGTAAAGTTTCAATTCTGCTAGATGTCGTGGAGTAGCCATGGACGATAAAAGATTGTATCGGAAGCAGATGAAGAGCAATGTGATGGAAGATTTGATCGATGCGACAAACTAAAAAGAGGTGCTGCAGCCAGAAGAGCCCTTACCACGATCAAGGGCTCATTTAGCTGGATTTTAGAAGCAAAAGGGACTAAACATTGTTTTTATCTATGTTGTTGACTCTGGTAAGGGCTCATCTAGCTATATTTTAGAAGAAAAGGGAACGTATGGAGTTGCTCCACTGAAAGTGAGAGCTGAGAAATCCACCTCCAATCTCAAAATTTATCAAATTGCATATTTTCATACACTGCCTCTTTCAACTCACAGCCTCAATGATGACTAGACTGATTCAATTTCTTTATTCAAGGGTTTTGCTGAGCTTGAAGTGCACTGTGCAATGAAGTGATGCCTTGGTTATTATTCCACTAATAGTAATTTTCTAAAGATAACAGAATAAGGCAGATATTGGATCTCTACAAAAGTTCAGAAAACTTAGGAGGGACTCCCAAATTAATTAAAAAAACCTTGAAAGAAAAACAAAATTACATTATTAAGGTAGTACAGTACCAGTCTTCACCCACTACTTTTTACACTCATCTCCTTTTATAACATTTTTACATGGTCAACCTATAGATATTATTATGGTGTTCTATCGTAAGATGTCAAATTTTGTCCATGGCTAAGTTACATGGTCTACCTTGGTTTGATGTCAGTTAAGAAGGGAAGGGAAGGGAAGTACATGGGATATTGATCTGTCGATTTTTGGTCTAACGTAGTTTAGTGTTTCAGGCCAGTCCAGAAGAGTATACAAGGGATGGTCTAACCTAGTTTAGTGTTGGTTTAATAATGGTTTATATTGATTGTTGCATTGTGGAGGCAATACTGATGACAAGCCAGCACTGAGTTTTGCAGGGAATGGAAAATTGGACTCTTTCAGCATCTATTCCTTCCTTGAAGCCTCCTTCCTGGACAGAAACTGACTACCCAACAACGAACATAGTTCAATATGGTGTATTTTACCTTGGACTTCCCCTATTTGCATTAGGAACTGAAGGCATCAAACCTTGCTTGTATTCTTTTAGAGCTGAGCAATTTGATGATACTGATCCCAAAGAAAAGAAGAAAAAAGCAATGTTCCCCCAAGTTTCCGGGACGCGGGAGCGTGGGAGCGAGGAAACGCACATTGGGGACGTGTGAAGACCACCCCCAAATTTTAGGGAAATTCAGGGGGGACGGGGGGGGCGTTAAGGTCATAAAAATTATAAAAAATATAGAGGTTTTAAATACCAGCAACAACAATTCATCGCGTGTAAATACAATTTAAGCTGCTCCCTGTAAATACAGTCTAATTCTTCAATGATTCAATACACTTCAACATTGTGTGAATCCATGGCATAGATGTTGTGATGGGGAACTGTGACTTGAGGATCCTATTTCTTCATGATTCTAGAGGAAATCACATTATTTGAGGCTTTCAAGTCCAACATACAATTATGTAGGAGTGAACTATTAATCCTATAATGGGATCTTATTCATCAATAACACCCTGTGCCCCCCTCCTCTAAGCTCTTAGCCCTTGCCTCTACCTTGAATTTCGAAGTTGATCCTCGAGGGACATTACTCAACGCACTACAATTTTGATGAAACTTCCTAAATCAAGCATTAAAATAAGGTAGAATTAGAAAAAAAATTCCCATGCTTAATAAGTGATTTTTGCTTGACTAAAGGGAACATTTTGATTAAGGTCATGATAGAGAAGTTCAACAATCAACACCACCAACATCAAGGTACATAGAGAGGTTGATGCGCTTGATTAAATGCCAATCCCTTAACCTCATACATGATAGAATCCAGTGGAAACGTTGCAATCCTGCAATCCTGAAAACTGTTAAGTCTGTTGAATTATGAATGGAATCTAAAATTCTACTTTTTGCATATGAACTCCGATAAGGTTGGAACCACTCTCAAACATCCTGAAACAATTAATGGTAATGTTAAAAATTTAAGTAAAAGGATAGAAAATGAAAGATAAGGAAAATACCACTTTTACTTTACGAATTTAATATTACCATTACTACTGAACAACTCTAGTAAGGAAGGAGCGCCTAAGCGCCCCCCACTTCATCGGTGCGCGATTCAAAATAGGGGACGAGCTCCCCCATGCGTTTCCTAAAGTTTCTCCAAATTGGGGACAAGGGGAAACGTTTCGCTACGAGCCCCCAAGTCCCCGGGGCGCGGGGAGCGAGGGGGGCGCGCCCCCAACCCTAGGGAACGCGTCCCCGTGTAACACTGGAAAAAAGACTCATTTTTCAATTGGTTTTACTTTTCAATCTATGTTGGCGCTCTTGTTTCATGTAGCATTCTTGTATGGGTTTAGGATCATGTTGGTTGGGGATGGGGTTTTGGAATTCCTACAGTGTTTATGGGATTAGCCATAGAGAGTTTCTTTTCTGGTACACCGCTTTATAGACTCCAAAAGCCTTAGTCCTCTGATACGGATATGCCAGGTCGTAGTTGCATCATTACGGAAATGACCATTCACTTTATACGAAGTATAAGACATGAGTTTTGCAATTCAAGGAAACCGAAAGTTAGAACATACTGATGAATTCAGGTTTATCTGTTGTATACATTATACATTATGTTGATTTTAACACTGTCTGTATATGGCTCTTAGTAAAAAAATTGATACTCCTTTAATTGAGGCATCTATGTTCTAAGATATTGTGCAGTGCAGAAATTCTAATTGGCATGTGTAGCACAAGCCACAAGCTATTGCAGTTTCTACTATTTTCTCATTAGATTCTAAGTTTTTGGCAGGTGTCTTGACAAAGAAACTATAATAACAGATGATTATTTGGAAGGGTGGCTTTTCTAATCCCTGGAGGCTATGTACTGAACCCAAGTGGCGGAACTGAAGATTCTTATTTGTATGTTCTGGGAGACTGGTATTGTGTTTGCTGTTGTTTGGCATGGACAAGATGCATACACAATGCAGTAATTGAAAAGAAAAAATGAAAGCCTTGAGAACTTAAAATGTGTTAAGATTCAATATGCTAAGACAGAAAATATCAGCATTACATTCCATTTCACAATAATAATATATACAGGATCACTGAAAGAACAACAAACACAGCATAAACACAAAAGACACAGATTTATCCTAGGAAACCCTCATGGGGAAGAAAACCCAGCAAAGCTTCCTCAATATAGATGACCAGCAAATACAAAGATGTAATCCACAACCATGAGCTCCTTCTCCTCCATAGCAGACCTCTCCCTCACCTATGCGCTATTCACAAGTGAGTGTAGTGTGTTTTAAATGAGGAACACACCTCCTCTGTTTATACACATCTCCGACTTGTCTTTTACATTAACTAGGTCGGCCCCAACTTAACCACTGGGTTAAACACCCCATTACAACTGACTGGGCCGACCCCTCTAGGGTGGTCTAATAACCCTTTGACCCGCATAACACATACAGAGCCGACCCCCACTAGGGAAGTCTAATAACCCAAGTTACCATTCTGACTGAGGAATAAACATCTCCAGATATACAATAAGGTCTTCACGGAGGAATGAAACATCTCCAGAATAATAAAGTACAAATATAATATTCTTTGAAGTTACAATATTTCAACAAAATGTTCCAAAATCAGTGTATTGTGACATCTTATTTCAACTGTAGAGGGCTTTAAATTAATTATTTCTCTTAACTGCCAAGTTTAAAAAGGAACTACTATGGTGTGCGATTTATTCTTTGAAGTGAGCAATTAGTTTGTGCATTTCCCCTATCTAAGAACAAGAAATATTTGCACAGCAAGGAAAATGTTTCTTGACAAGATGCATACACAATGTTGTAATTGGAAAAAGAACAAAGGACCTTTTTTTTTTAAGTAAGCTTTGGTACCTTCTATTACTAAAAACTGAATAATAATACAGAGTAAAAATACAAACGAGCGTGCCACTGCTCGTACCATACTGAAGACCTCCAGTAAGGTCTGAATTTCAGGAGATATTCGATCAAAGAAGCAGAGAACCCTGGCTTAGCAGCCCCCGGAAGAAAGGATTCCCAATATTTAACCCGAGTCTACACAGAGACTGAATTTACCAACGGCAAGTGACAAAAAGCCACAGAACGAACAAAAAGGAGCTAAAACACTGAAGACCCCAGCATGGTCGAAATTTCGGAAAGTAACCTTTTTCAAAAAAACCGAGAACTTTGGCCTAGCAGCCACCGTAACAAAAGATTCCCCATTTTTAACCAGAGTCTGCACATAGACTGAATTTACCATAGGCAAGTGATAGAAGCCACAAAAAGAACAAAAATGAGCTAAAACCATTGAAAAACCAAAACCCAACACCACGACTGCAAACCTTCAAGGTCGGTCACAGAGCCGGGTGCTCCCCCCTGGGTGATACTAGTTTCTCTCGAGGGAGATCCCTAGAGGTATCCATGTAATCCTTTAGCACCGACTTAGGCAGGCGAACTCCAACTGAATTTGTTTGTTGGCCGCCTTTAATAATCTGAATAGCCTCACGAAGGCCGTGAGTCAGCTGATGCCTGGCTTGAATGTCACGGGCCAGCAGAATCCTAACCTCCCAGAAGGGGTTGGCAATCAATTTTCTGCCCAGGTGGGCTTCGTATTTGTGCAGGAGGGCGACCTCTCTATGAGCAATCTGAGCCTCGATGGGAGCCAACGTCTCCTCAAGATATTGGGCGTCCCAATTGAAAGGTCAGGCGCCTCCAGCTCCAGAGGTTGCTAGTGAAAAAGAACAAAGGACTTAAAGACCTTTAAATATTTTAAAAACAATGCATTATTCAATGAAACTTATCACTACCTGAAACATCTTAGTTTAATTGACGCCCCGTGATTGCCTGTACAAAACTCAGGAGAGTTCTCCCAGCTTGGACGCCATTTTTAAACAAGTAAATTACATTCCTTTAGCACCCATTAAATGTGTTTTATTCAACTGCAATTCACAATCTATGCACAATCCCAACTATATACACACACACATTCTCGTTTCACCCTTTCTACATGATCAGAAAAATGGGCAGTAGAGGGTTTCGAGCTAATTATCTCTTTAAACTGCTATGTTTACAAGGGAACTACACTTGTGCGACTTTTTCTTTGAAGAGTATAATTAGTTTGTTTCCTTCAACATCTCTGGGCAACTAGGTGAAAAAGAACATGCAGCATGTAGTAAAAGAACGAAATGGTATTGTATAGGAGTTTATCTTAAAAGCGTTCCATTGGAAACAATAAAATCATGAGAGAATGTAATATAATTTCTTCAAAGATAAAAACCGTTCATTAGGTTTAACCAAAAAATGATAACAAGCCTCTTACGAGAATAAATTGCTCAAAAAGACATGAAGTATGGGGTTTCCAAATATGGTTGACTTTAAATATTGTCTCCATCAGTATGTTCCATCAGTGTGTGAGGTTAATGAAAGCTTAGACATGCAATGGGCTATTTACAGGCACAATATTCATGTTACAGTGACCACATGACATCCCTGTATATAACTATCCTGCAATATTGAAAGGATGCCTATTCTCTTTTGAAAGGACAGCTAGTATGCAATTTCACAGGAGCAAAGATGATGATAATGGTGCTTAAATTTGCTTGTAAAACCAAAGTTTAAGAGCGGTTGACTCATATACAAGCATAACAAACTTGCAGAATTAATGCCTAGTTCTGGGGAAGTTCTAGTTCCAAGGGAGGTAGCAGAGCTATACAAGGGCAACTACTTTCTTGTGTGAAATACAATACAATTTCAGAAGTATCAAAAACTGCAAAATTTAATACTACGGCAGCCATTCATTGACTTCTTTCAGAGAGGAAAAATGCAAAGGTTGCCCAGCAGAGATACTTACATGTTATTCTTTCCAATTCTACCCATTCCATAGATACAGCTCTGTACAGCACAATTTGCCAAAACATCTTCGCCTCGAGCAACTGTACAGATTATAAATCTCTTAGAAATTAAAACTTCTTCTACCAGTAAAACTTTCCGCATTTTACCTGGAAACCAGAAGTCCCTCGCCATGGATCCATGGGTTTAAGAAATGGATTAGCAAAGGCTTTTAAATGTTCATTACACTACTTCATAATATATGATAGGAGTGGAATGGAAAAGCAGTGGTGGAGAGGATTGGAGATCAGGTTTAGGTTTAGAGAAACAGAGTATTGAAAGCTGTTATATACTAAAAATACTCGGCTCCTTGGTATATAATTTAAATTTTTTTAAAACTACAATTATGTGTTGTGTTATTAGTCAAATGTGTGATATGACCTTGAAAACACTAATATTTATCTTATTCATGCTGCTCTGTATCTTTATCACGGTACAAACAATCTCACCAACAGTCCTGAGAATCCATATCGTAGATCGTAGTCCTGACAATCCATATCGTAGTCCTGAGCTTCCAGGTCGAGGGGACACAAGTCGGATAAGTTCATCGAACAGTCCTGAGAATCCATATCGTAGATCGTAGTCCTGACAATCCATATCGTAGTCCTGAGCTTCCAGGTCGAGGGGACACATGTCGGATAAGTTCATCTAATCAACTGAATTCCATGCATCATTGCTCTCCTTTGTTCATTGGAAAAAGAAACATATCACTTCACTTTATCCCCAAGGCGATTTCCTAGCTTACAAGGTACATGTGATATGTAACCACACCGGATTATTAGCCCCATCTTTTAACAGTTTTCTTTTTGGCCAATAATATTATTGATTTTATAGGGTGTAAGATCAAATCAAAGGAATACAAATTAAATTAGTCATAATGTCAAAAATATCACAATTTCGAAAGTGTAAAGAAAGCCTCCACATATGCTATAAGCACCTTCAAGCACACAAAACATCTCAAAAAGACAAGGAACCATTAACAATACTGAAAATCCACACAGCTGAATCTAGGCGTCACCATACCCACAAAAAAACAAAAAAGTCACACTGTTCCATAACAATACAGTGGACTATACAAATCAGAAAAAATGGACAAAGTAACTAAGACTCACTACATAAAGCTTCACTATGCCATCACATAACCCTCAGCAATATGGATGAAATCATCAATTTCTTAATATGCAAGCTTTGGTTTTGGATCCTCTCACACCCATTACTCCAATATTGCCACAGAGCGCCCTGTTATTAGCCCAATCAACCAATGTCTTGGAGTCCCCATAGACTTGCGTGATAGCCAAACCTCCCCATAGACTTTCTTGATAGCCTTATTATCAACGCAATGAAAATGAGAGTTATGTATCAATGGAATGGTAAAAGGTCTGATTTAATCATGAACATAATCACTTATATTTATAAATGTGTTTAATCAATTTTATTGGAAAAAAATCAATTATAAAATAATATAATAACAAAATAATTTAATATTAAGTAATATATATATATATATTTATTTATTTTCAGCGGAAAAATCATCTTTATTATAGTGGGGCTCAACAAAAGCATCATGTCACTTACTAGAAGTGAACCTGGGTGGAGAGGGCAACAATCTTTCCTCCCAACCACCCAAGTTACAATCAATGGACAAAGTAATATATATATATATATATATATATATATATATATAAATAAAATTTATTTTTATTAATAAATTAAATATAAAGTGATAACTTAAATATAAATAGAACAAGAGCCATGAGGTGGTAATGTCTCGCGCCATTGCTAAAAGGTTGTTTTGAAATTTGGAAACTTGCATCTTTGTGAAGATGCTATTTTGAAATTTGGAAACTTGCTACAAAGCATAAACTATCGAAAATGAAAACAAGATGTCATTAGTAGTGTATGGAAAAATTATATATATATATATATATATATTTACTATATAATTTATTTTTATTAATAAATTAGATATAAAGTGATAACTTAAATATAAATAGAACAAGAGCCATGAGGTGGTAATGTCTCGCGTCATTGCTAAAAGGTTGTTTTGAAATTTGGAAACTTGCATCTTTGTGAAGATGCTATTTTGAAATTTGGAAACTTGCTACAAAGCGGAAACTATCGAAAATGTAAACAAGATGTCATTAATAGTGTATGGAAGAATTAAACAAAGCAACAAATTGCACAAGATTCTTGGAGTCCGGAGACACCATCCAAGGAAGAATGTTAATCGTACTGCACAAAAGACGCTATTTCCCCTGTGACGTTTGTCAGGTTTCGTTGTAGATTCCATAAACAAAACAACTAAAACAACACTTGGCAAATGAGAGGAGAACTAAGTAGCTTCACAAGGTTTCTATGTTAAATTTATGGTAAGGAGTAGAAGTATACACTATAGGGATGATGTCATAATTCTTATTTTTTGATGATATAATAACATAAAAAGAAAATATAGACAACAACAATAAGTATAGACATTTTAATATGGAGGTGGAAGGTAGTTCTACACAAATATCCAAGGCGAAATCACATAAAGTTACACATTTGTTTGAGGGTAGCATGCAAATTCACATAGTCAATTCTAATATAATTTTTACACATCTATTTGAGAATAGCATACATATGAGACAAGTTGTGTATATACTTAAGCTAACAAGCATGCAATAATGAACTTCATAAAACATCAAGTAGTACCAAAAAAATCAAGGTTTAGTTATCGTCTTTACTTAGGTTTCAAAAGAACCATCACAATGGCAAGTGGGTAATGTACCATTTATGTTTGTATACAAATAAATTTTGAAATCAAATTTTACCCATAACAAGATCAATTATGTCATATAAATATTTATTTGTATATTAAATTATTAATTTACATACATTAATTATTAAAATATAATATAAACCATGATAGCATTAAACAAAGGGTTTTGTCCTTAAAATTATTAAACTATAGTATAAAAAAATTATTTTAAACAAATTTTAAGTATAAAATTTATTCTAAATTTTTTTAATATATTCTAAATTATATACAAATAAATAATAGTAAAATCAACATTATTTTTACCATAAAAATTAAGTTTATCCAATATTAAATCATTTTAACACATTAAAACTAAAATTGAAAACTTATTAAAAATTTCATAGAAATATTTAACTTAGTCTTTACTTAAATTAAATATTTTACAATAGATAAATTGTAAAATGTCGTAGAAATTTAATTTACTCTTTACTTAAATTAAATATCTTATAATTTGGAGATAATGAATAGGGACACTGATCTTTTGGAGAAATATTAATTAGTATCAAGTTAAAAAGTATTTCAAAGTTTTGTCCTACTATAATTTATTGAGAGAAATAAACTAGCAATTGCTTCAAGATGCGCAAAGAAATGTTGAAAGGGGGAAAACTTAAAGTAAAATAAAGAGAGGACAATTCAGATGTAGATGCATTGAAATAAAAGAGAAACAAAACAAATTTAGTTTTTCTTTACAGTTAAGTAGCTCTAAAATCGGTTCTCCATATATTATGAGAAATGCCTTTGTTCAATAAAGCATTGAACTTGCACCTGAGATCTAGCCCGAAGGGGTTCAAACAAAGCAAGCACTACTATGACCAAATGAAAAACTAGAGAAAGTGCCTTGAAAGAGAGAAAGTGCTTTGACTTTGTGATTAGTGGCTATACCCAAACCCCATTCAAAACATTCCCCCAATTGTCCATCACAGTTAAAGAAAACACCTCCCCTCCTACCCTTACACTTGCCACTCCAAATGATTAATAATCAACTCACCACCTAAGCTAACCCCCATTGACCTTATAGCAAACTTTGGAAACTAATGATATTAAAAATATGTTTGGGATATCACTAAAAGATGAAATAGAGGTTAAGAGGGTCTTGATTTATTGACAAATTGTACATTATATTTAAGTCATTTGCCAAAATTGTATCTTTGTCATTTGAACCTTGTGCTAAAAAGGAGAAAGGTAGTGCAATTGTACATATAAGTAAAATATTTCTTTATATTCCAGTTTAAATATTTGTTTTGATCATGTGAAAAATGTCATTTTTAATGTTGTGCATGCAAAATTCTTTATGTGTCTAACTTGATTTTTTTTCTTATTTATTAAGAATCATTCATTTTCAAGCCTCATTTGCACTGTTATCACCAAACTTGTAGTTGCCCCTAACGATAGATCCAATACTGGATGGCAGAGGGAAAGGGAAACCAAAGAGGTGAACCACGAGAACCTAGATTCCCAAGGGATTGGTTGTCACGCCAATCGAGGCACCCTTCACTTTGAGTTGTCTAAGCCCAAGACAACAATGGGGGAGACCTAGATCAACTCCCGATAGGAGAGATCAAACCAATACACCATATCAAATCAATAAGAATGAAGTACGCAAGGTGTTAGGTGTAGTAAACCCTAGATCTATGGATGAAGTCAGAAGATTAGTTAGGGGTTGGATCAAGAGGCTTTAAAAGATGTAAATTTGATCCAACATGAAATCACAGGTTGTTAAATTTGAGCATTAATTCACAACACTCTAGGATCTTTACTAAGAGAATAACATATACAGTATATCAATGCATAACAATCACAATAAGCATGACAAGCATCACAAGAATCAAAAGCATGAGAGACAAGAGACACAGAGTTTCCGTGGGGAAAACCCTAAGGTGAAAAACCCCACAACTTTCTCAGAGATATAGAGAGCAATGGCTCAACCAAAGTACAACCAAAATACACTGAGATAGTCTCCTAGTAGCAGATGATCCTCCTCCTCACTAGTGCACCACTTTTTGAGTGAGAGAGATATGACTTTCTGAATGATCCAAATAGAGATCTCCTTATCTCTATTTATACTTAACCTGTTTGCCCAGTGACCTTATGGGGCCGACTTTTCTATCTAGATACATCCACAATATAATATATATTCCAGGGCCGACCCCACACATGGTGGTCTAATAACCCATCGGCAAGTACACACACTTGTGACACTTGTCAGTCCACATGACGACACTTCCTTATAGAGGAATAACACATCTCTTATAATGGTACAATAAATATATATTAAATACACAAATGAAATACATTCCGAAGTTACATATACATCAACACTCCCTCTTAACTAGGAAGGTATTTCTCGACACAGTTCTGCTAGACAAGTCTTCTTCTCGGGATCATCGTCATTGATGCATCGTCACTGCTGCTGCTATCTCAACCAATCTCTGACTCTAATCGCCATAGGAAGTTCTACAGAGCCAGTCCTTTTTCATACTGGATGTAAGCCCACCACCTGCAGGTCTTCATCATCTGTGCCAACGGTCTGATAGAGGTGGCCTCTCAGGACTAATTTTATGTGCAGATGCAATACCGGAAAGAGTATCCCATGAACATTTATGTGCCTAAGCACGACCGAAAAGATCTCCTAGGACTGATTACATGCATCTCCTCCACAATACCTTTAAAGAGCATCCCAGGAACATTTATGTGCCGCAGCACGATCGACAAGATCTCTAAAGAGCATCCCAGGACTTATTACGGGCATACAGCTCAACCTCTCGGATCTCCAGGACTGATTACATGTGGATAGACAAAACCTTTAAAGAGCATCCTAGGAACATGTATGTGCCGCAGCATGACCGGCAAGATATCTAAAGAGCATCCCAGGACTAATTACGAGCACACAACTCAACCTCTCAGATCTCCAGGACTGATTACATGTCTCTGTAGTAATACCTCATCCCAGGATTGATTACGAGCACACAGCTCAACCTATCGGATATCTGAGGACTGATTACATACTACATAGCAATACCAGAAAGAGTACCCCAGGAAAATTTATGTGCCGTAGCATGACCGACAAGATCTCCCAGGACTGATTACATGCTATTTGCACAACCTGCCACATATCATCTCTGACCTCCAAGTATCAACCTGATAATAATGATCCAACGGATCATCATCGCACGAGGCATCATCCTGATTCCGATGATCATATTGATCATCATAACTGTACCATCCTGGTACATATCATCTGGAGCAACATCCTGAAGCTCATCATCATGATCAACCTGATCATACAATGCATCCACCTGATGCATACCAAGTATCTACCTGATACATATAACCATACATAGTGTATCCACCTGATACATAGATACATGATCCACACAATGTATCCATCAACATACATGATCTACCTGATCATACCTGATACATATCAACATACATGATCTACCTGATCATACAATGTATCCACCTAATACATATATAGATACATGGTCCAAGCATCCAACATGATGCATATACAAAATACATACAAATGATCCAACTGATCATATCCAGCATCCAACATGATGAGTACATACATATACATATAAATGATCCAACTAATCATATCCAGCATCCAACATGATGCGTACATATATATAAATGATCCAATTGATCATACAAAGTAGAAACCAGAACATCATCCTGATTCTCATCATCCAGTGCTTACATCCACGGCCATGTGAAGGATCCTCCTTCCAACATGCTTGGAATGGCTTCAGCAAATGTGTCCATCACTTCTTCCTCGAAGTGTCCTCGATCTGAAGAACACCCAGCCTCTCTCTGAAGTACTCGAACTTCACCCTGGCTAGTGGCTTCGTCAGCACATCTGCAATCTGCTCGCCCGTCGCAACATACAGGAGCTTCACGACTCCTCTCTGCACCATATCCCTGATATAGTGATATTTGATTTCTATGTGTTTCGACCTGTCATGAAACACTCGGTTCTCAGACAGCTTCACACAACTTTGGTTATCGCAGAATATACTAGTAGCATCCAATGCGAAATCAAATAACTCAGACAGTAGCTTCCGTAGCCATACTGCCTCACAACTAGCTGAGCAGGCTACAACATACTCTGCCTCAGCTATACTTAGTGCTACGCAGGACTGCTTCTTGCTAAACCATGAGATCACACCTGATCCCATACTGAAGCAGCACCTAGATGTGCTCTTCCTATCTGCACCACTGCCAATCCAATCTGAATCAACATAACCCTGCAGGTTAAACTTTTGATTCAATTCATACTTGAGCCCATAATCCACTGTACCCTTCAGGTACCTCAGAACACTCCTCGGATCTGTCAGGAACTGGCTCAATGTGTTCATAGCAAAGCAAATATCTGGTCTCGTGTTTGTAAGGTACATCAAGGACCCAATCATCTGACGATACATATAAATATCAACTGGCTCAGATGAAGCATCACATAGAAGCTTCAGGTTCGATGCCATAGGTGTGACCATGGCTTTGCAATCCATCATCCTGAACCTCGTCAGGATATATACAGTATACTTCCCTTGTCCAAGGAAGATCCCATCTGTACTCTGCCACACCTCCATACCTATGAAATAATGCATCATTCCCAAATCTTTCAAATCGAACTCGACAGCAAGCTTCCTCTGCATGTCGGCAATCAATCTATCCTCACCTGTTACAAACATGTCATCCATATACAAAAGTAGTATCACTGGATTGCCGTCCTCAACTTTGTAGTAAAGGTTGGAATCCGCTTTACTCTTGGTAAAGCCCAAACTGGATAGAAAGCTGTCTATCCTACCATACCAAGTTCTGCACATATATGAGTCCCTGTCATGTGTCTCAGAACCAAGTAGCTGCACCACATACACTTCTTCTTCAACTACACCATTCAAGAAAGTGTATCTTCCTCTTCATCACTGCAGCCAGAGCAAGTACTGATTTAATGGAAGTGTATTTGGCTACAGGAGCAAAAGTCTCTATGCTACCACCTGCAACATGCTTGATCTTGTAGATCCTCTTGGAAGTCACTACAGACTCCCCTTCAGGTCTTGGGACTACATCCCAAACATCTTTATGATCGACTGGTACTCCTCGATCATGGCATTCTTCCCAGATCCTGGGAACTTCAATATTTTCAATAGATAACTTTGTTGCTGAACAAATGTTGTAGTCCTTCTTTTGTAGGTGATGGTATACGATCTTTCCTACACAACAAGTTAAATTGCATGATTAGAAAACATCTCATAGTTTTCAGAACAAATTCTTACACATAAAGAAATATGTCATACAGTCATGCAATTGTTTAAGCCAATGCTTCAATATAACATTTATCCATGTTCCATAACTTTCTAGATGCCTTCCAGTCTCTACCAGAACATTGTTAAGATTTTGCACTACTCTCAACATGTCAGCAAAGAGGTTTCATTCTAGATAAGTAGCAATGGAATGTTGTACATTGCCAACACATGCATATTAGTAGTATACTGTTCATTAATGCAATCATTCTAATATGCACAATACATATCCTAAGTCTAGGAACATGAGCATATACACCATTGAACAATTTTATTTAAACAAACAAATATGCAAGAAATGATAATTAAAATACTTATCTTTTTTTTTTGTTGGGTGGACTCCCTCTGAGTCTTTGCTTCCTTGCAGGAGCTGCTGGAGTCCTAATCTGAAGTAGATTCTTCTACACCTTTCTGTTGTGGAATGTAGAGAGATGGTCAACTCCCTCTGAATATCTGCATCCTTAGCCACTAGAGTGTACTCCCTCTTGATCTTTGCTTCCTGGATTACTTGTTCTTGAACTTATATTCATTCTCGATCCCTATGCATGCTTGTTGGTATCATCATTGTGTTATCCTCGAGGTCTCATACATAATCAAAAATTCATTAGTATAATCTTAATATTATCAAAATACAATAATCTCAAGCATGTATAGTCATGGACATTTCAAACAGAAATAATAAGCATTAGCATTCAAGGTTTATATAGGACTCTTATGGTTAGTCATAACATGTCTAAACCTGTGATTACTCAAACCTATGACTCTTCTGGTTAGTCATAACATTAAATAAGGTAAGACACGTAATATGCATATACCCATGATTATTCAAACCTATGACTTCATGAATAAACATCATCAATCATGTCATGCATACTTATATAAAAGATCCTATGATATAAGAAACGCATACCTGGTCACCATATTTGCTAGTGATGTCTAGCAATGTGTTCTTGTTTTCTTCAATGACCTGCATAATTCATTAGTTAACTTTTACAAAAACAAATTATACATACCTCTATGTGATCCATGAATATGGATGAATCTTTGTCTTTATGTCACCATGGCATGTTCAGGTTGTCCTTTCAATTTATACAAACCTCCCTCTTTCTCTCCAATCACCACTGCATCATCTATGGTCTTTCCCTTTGGCCACATTAGGACTTGGCCATCCACAAATGCAACCCTCATACCTTTTGCATCCAATGCAGAGATGGAGAGTAAGTTCTTCTTGAGCCCAGGTACATAAAGGACTTCTTTCATCTTCAAAGATTTTCCAGAATCTAGGTTGTAGGAGGCTTCACCACTTCCTTTGATTGGGTATTGATAATCATCCCTAAGTTTCACCTTATGGGGTGATTTATGTTCAGATAGATTCACAAAATATTCCTTAAACCCAGTCATGTGTTTGGAAGCCCCACTGTCAATTAACCAATCATTACAACCATGGGATATAGTACCTGTGAGAGCAGAGATTAGAACATACTCTTCTTCACTTGATGAGTCATCATTACTATCATCACTTTCTGCCCTAGCCTTCTTCTTTGGAGGTTCATCATCTTCGGCAGCATGAGCATGGTACCTTCTTTTGTTACCCTTCTTCTTCTTGCTGGATTTGTTGTTGTTGTGGTTGTCCCTTTTGTTCTTGGGACATTCTGAAGCAAAGTGACCCTTCTCATTACAAGTGAAACACCTTAGATCTTTCTTGTCTTTGTGAAAATGATGAGAAGATTTCTTCTTGTGATGGGATGGCTCCCTCTTGAACTTTCCCTTCTTAGTGTGAGATGTGAGAGCTTGATCTTCATTTCCCATCTTCTCTTCTCTTGCCACAAGACTTGCTTCTTCTTGAGAACATTCCTCCCATAATCTGTTGAAGGAGATTAACTTCTTTCTGGCACATATCCCTTGGATAAAAGAGTCCCATGACCTAGGTAAGCCATTCAAAGTAGTCATAACAATTTCACCATTCTCCACCATTTCATCTACAGCTTCAAGTTGTTCTTTGATCTGAGAGACCTTGGAGAAATAGGATTGAATGGTTTCTCCATTCGACATCTTGACCCCTTTCAATTGATTCCGCAGGGTCATCTTCCGATTTATGTTCTTTCCTTCAAATAGTTTGGTCAAAGAGTCAAACATAGCCTTGGGTGTCTTTAGAGAAGACACATGGGGTATGAGATGGTCTTTGATAGAATCAACAATGATTCTCTTTGCCTTGACCAAGTTCTTCTTATGCAATACCTTAGCCTCTTCATCCTTTGGGATAGGGATGTCTTCTTTTATATATGAGTCCAACTCATTCTCTTCCAGGATTAACCCAATCCTATACTTCCAAGCTCGGAAGTTATCAACCCCTTCAAGCTTATCCTCAAGCTTGGTGTGGTGAGACATCTTAAAGAGTACTTCAAATGGAAATAGAAAATATTTAGTTCTTACCACTTGAAATGCTGAAAACTGGATCTTGTCCCAGATTAGGGTTTGTCGAAAAAACCCTAAAAATTCAAAATGTGAATTTCAAATTTCTGAAAGGATAGAAAGATGCACCTTGATGAGCTGATCAGCCTGGTGTATTCAGAATTTGAGATCAGCAAAGCTTTACCCTTCAGATTTGCCTTTTTGTCCTCCCGGGTTCACTGGGGAGAGCCTTGAATTAGGGTTTGAGTTTCCCGGAGATCTACCCAGCCAAAAATATCGATCCAAAGCTCTAAACTTCGATTTTTGCAAGGAACTTCCAGCTATGTCTTCAGATTTCAGAAATTCCTATTTTTGTGGAAACCCTAATTTTTAGGGCCAAATCTGAAAGTGATCAGAATTGAATTCTGATTGGACAGATAGATTTTCCTTGACGAGTAGAGTCAATCTACTATACTGATTTTCCAAAAACTGTGGAGAGAAACCCAATAAATAAGAAACTCAAGTTTTCATCACTGCAAAATGTCTTCTTCTTAGGTTAGCTCTGATGCCATGTTAAATTTGAGCATTAATTCACAACACTCTAGGATCTTTACTAAGAGAATAACATATACAGTATATCAATGCATAACAATCACAATAAGCATGACAAGCATCACAAGAATCAAACGCATGAGAGACAAGAGACACAGAGTTTCCGTGGGGAAAACCCTAAGGTGAAAAACCCCACAACTTCCTGAGAGATAGAGAGAGCAATGGCTCAACCAAAGTACAACCAAAATACACTGAGATAGTCTCCTAGTAGCAGATGATCCTCCTCCTCACTAGTGCGCCACTTTTTGAGTGAGAGAGATATGACTTTCTGAATGATCCAAATAGAGATCTCCTGATCTCTATTTATACTTAACCTGTTTGTCCAATGACCTTATGGGGCTGACTTGTCTATCTAGATACATCCACAATATAATATATATTTTAGGGCCAACCCCACACATGGTGGTCTAATAACCCATCGGCAAGTACACACACTTGCGACACTTGTCAATCCACATGATGACACTTCCTTATAGAGGAATAACACATCTCTTATAAGGGTACAATAAATATATATTAAATACACAGATGAAATACATTCCGAAGTTACATATACATCAACACAGGTGACCTATAAGCTTATGTGAAAGATCCAAGATCAAAGTACCAGCAAATGATATATAAATCCACTGCCTTGGGAAACATGTCCAATGCAGATAGGTTAAGAACAGGAATGGGGCTATATAGTACTTTTAGATTAGACTTGATTAAAGGTATGACAGTGTTTATGCATGACAAGTCAGAGACCGGGGTCAAACGAACCAAAATCTGGCTAAGCCTGGGAATGCGCATGGGTAAGGAGATTAGTGCCTAGGGAATTGGGCCACAAGGAGTCCTCCAAGGGTGACGCCCTTGATAAACCACCTTGGGTTAGGCTTAAAACATAAAACCTAGAAATCTTTCACCAAGATTTCAACTTGTTTGAGCCAGGGAATTTTCAGAAGGAAATCTAGCTTAGGGTTTGTAAATGAAATAACAGTAGACAATTGAAATAGAAAAATAACTCAAGAAAATTCAAAGCACTTACCTCCCATGACTTGCATATGCCAAGTGAAATGATGTTCCAACTCCCTCGAAGAACCTTCAACTTAATTTGACAGCTTCCAAGATTAAATCGACCTCCTCAGAGCAAGTGCGCCCTCCCTCCTGGAAACTCATCGAATAATGAATATGTGACAGGATATCAGAGCTACAATCAAGCATGAGAATAGTCTATAACAAAGGCACAAGAGTTTTCCCAAAAATATTTCTTTATTGCCAAAAATCCAAAGCCAAAAGTCCCTTTACAAAGAGAGGGTCTCTCCTTTAAATAACTATGGGAGAGACCAAAATCCTAACCACCTTTTAAATGAGTGGCTAATATTAAAATATACATAATTTATAATCTACGGTTTAGATGAGCTCAACAAATAAAGTACATGGATCAACTCCAAAACATAAAGATCCCACTAGTCAAATCGCCCTAGGGAGGAAGTCCTCTTAAAGTGACTAGGAAAATATAACATGAAGCCCATGGTGGGTCTAGGGGGTGATATAATTCCTCCCTAGTTTGTCCCCATGGCACAATAACATCAAATATATCATCAAAGCATAAAATCATGCCCAATAGGGAAAGTCGTGAGCCTCCAAAGGCACCATGAAACCTCAAAAATGTGTCCGAGAAAGATGTGTGGGCCCCACAGACTGATGCAACTGCTCTAGAAGGTGTCGGAGACATCATACACATCATCAAAACCATTCCTATGCCATTTACTTCCCTCATTATCCCAACTTGAATTCCCTTGTAGCCAATTTTACCATTTTTTATGCCTATGTAAATAACCTGTAAAAGAAAAAAATGCATGTATCTCTCTGCCTGGTCGCTCGGGGCCAAAAATGACTGCACCAACATGTTTGGGAGTATGGAAATATAGTAAAAACAAGTGGCTAGACCCACATACTCCCTCTGTAGTTCCCTAGGTGAACCAATCAAATCATGAAATTGCTCCGACAGGCCATTTTTAATGGCAAATCTACACTAAAATGATAAACTGAGAAATATGCCAACTGAAACTGCACGGAACTGAAAACTGACTGTGCAAATGGACTCAGGGATCCCAAATGAACTAGAGATGCATACTCATACACCATATGGATGATTGGATAATCATATAATATCAATACCATGCCCAGACATAATAAAAATAATAATAATCTGCAAATGATCAAAATCATTAAAAAATCCACAGATCACTGTCTGAGCCTGTATATACTGTATGGAACCATCTGGTGACTAATAATAAACCATATATCATCAATAACTATCATCCAGGGTCTAACTCATCTCATGTCCTGTAGTTTAATTTGGTCAAACTAAGTTTAACTAAGTCAAACTGACCCATAATATGATCCAGGAAAAAACATCAAAGTTCTGCAAGTGTAATTGGTTAATGCATGCTTCATAAATCATTCCAATAGCAATATAAACATAAAATAATCATTTCACTGGAGATCTAAAACAAGATATTCAATATTTTCAACAATAATAATAATGGCTCAGACTAGAACCTCAAGGCTATACTCACTTTATGGTTGTGATCAATTTGCCAATGATGGGTGATGGTGGAAATATGAAAGGCTGGGCTAAGGGATGACTGTACTGACTAAACACTGTTACACTTTGGATGTAGGAAAGGGGATACACACTAAAGCATTAGCTGGGCAAGCAATAACATAGGGGATGGCAATGTCTCACAAATGGGTAAGATATTTGGGAAGTGTTTATTCAACCTTGATAGATTCCTACAACTCACATCCAAGCTGATACAGCTCTGTGAGGATCTTTTCTAGAGCCGCCATGACTAGGTTCCCGACAAACCATAACTCAAGACTCTAGGGGACACTTAGAATTAGATGTCCCTTACTCCATCTCATATCATAACCAACAGGATAATGAGGAATATTCATTACATGTATATAAGGCCAGCAATCATTAGATATAGCATTTTTTAAACCATTGCTTTAATAATACATTTTCATTTATATAGCCTTTGTTCGTGCATGTTGAAAAACACATTACTGGATTTACATTTCACTAGTATTTTTGATCCGTGTGTGTTGAGAAACACATTCTAGGATTTACATTTCACACGCCTTCCATTCACGTGTGTTGAAAAACACATTCTAGAATGGGATTTGATTTAAGGTATAAAATAAAGTTTCCAGATACAGTGTAATGATGGTAGCACTATCTGTTTCAGGTCTAGCCAACACAACTTAGGCAATTCAGAGCCGAGACACAAGTCAAACATGGAATCTCATCCAACAAAGAGGCTAAAGTGTGGAAGTCCTTTGTATCACAGGTTAAGTAGTAAGTCAGGGTAACAATAACTGGAAGGTAGCAGATGGATGGAGATAGTGAAAATGATGCCAACACTAGCAAGCCAAATAATTGTTGGAACAATCAGCTCCATTCTCCTAAGGAGGGTAAAACCAATGAGTATAGACAAGAACTTCTAAAATCTAAGTAGGACACTAGATAGATACATAATAACAATCAAGTCCAATACTGTATATATGATCGCCAAATCATGATACCAAATGCTAGAACATGCCACTTAGAATGACTACAAAAGCAATATAACCAAGAACACAAGATAATACTTGCTGGATCATATATATGTGCAATACATCTGAACCATCATCTGTCCACTGAGAACCTGATGCTGCAACGCTGGGCACTGCATACTGCTCTGTAATGGAAAAATGGCTACATCGGTCATGGCAAATGAATATACTACTGCTCACAATCATAGGAGTGATCCAAAAATAGATGCTCATCTCAAGCATCTCAGTGTAAAGGACTGACTGATAAATATACTGGTATCTGGAAAAAATATATGGTAGCCCCACTACTATAAATGTGATAACATATGGCTCCAGCTGGGACAAGTGCTTTACTGAATAGAGCGCTTGAGAACCTCAAAATATTTGGTCCTCATCACTCTGCTACTCGTATCCTCGATCAATGCACTCTAACTCTGCATCATCTACAAAATGTACCTGCTATTTGCAAAATGTCCAGAGCTATACCAAACTCTCAGACCGGTCGTCAGAACAATGCATGTATATACATAAAACTAAAAAATAAAATAGTACTGAAATATAATGCGGAAAGTAAAGGCTAATCTACTAACATAACTTCAATTTTTTTTTATGCAGAAAAAGAAAATGACAAGTACTCAGGACTAAACTATGAGCTTCAAAGGTGAGCTTGGGGAAAGACAAAGGCACCAGACTCAATGCCTGAAAAACTAAACTACTTCTCAAGTGAGCTTATTAGTTCCTACCTACTTTACCCTAACAGGAAAAACTAGTTGATGGGTGGAAAATAATGCTTTAGAAAACACCCATTAACTGGAATTTCATGTTCACCCCCCTCAAGGCTTCCAAAAAAACAGAACCTTTTCTAGCTATTCAGCTTACTCAGAAAGGACCCTTCCATATCTTTTTAAGTTTTCCATGATTTCCAGGTTTTTCTTTATTCTTATCCCATATTAAAACAACGTCTCCAACCTTAAATTATGCACTCTTAGTTCCTTGTGTTAATTTTTGAGCATTCATTCAACATACTCTAGGCTCTTTACTGAGATAATAACATGTACAGCATATCAATCATAACAATGCATATCAATCACACCAAGCAATCACATGAGACAATACACACACATAATTTCACTGGGGAAAACCATAAAGGTGAAAAACCCCACAACTTCCTTAGAGATAGAAAGAGCAATGATACAACCAAAGTACACAGAGATAGTCCTCCTAGCAGCTGAACCTCCTCCTCCACTAGTGCGCCACTTTCCGAGTAGTGTAGAAGTGAATAATGAGATGATCAAATAGAGTGCCTCTCGCACTCTATTTATACATGACCTGACTTTCCTAATAACCTAGCAGGGCCGACTTGTTTAACTCAGTCTAATAACCCATGGTTATATTAATCCGGGCTGACCCCACACTTGGTGTTCTAATAACCCATCACTTGCAAGTTGCGACACTTGTCAATACAAATGACAACACTTCCGTATAGAGGAATAATAACATCTCTATAGGAGTACAATATACATAGGTGAAATACATTCCGAAGTTACAATTGCATCAACACTCCCTCTTAAGTAGGAAGGTATTTCTCGACACAGATTTGCTAGCACAAGTATTCTTCTCTGGATCTTCGTCATCGAATCATCGTTATCGTCACTGCTACTGCTATCTCAATCAATCTCAAATCTACTCATCATAGGAATTTCTACAGATCCAGTCCTTTTTCATACTGGATGTAGGCCCACCACCTGTAGGTCTTCATCACCACTGGACATACTGTGGAATCCTCGGGACTGATTACGTGCGTCAACAAAACCTAGCGTAGACTATAGGTTCTTTTACATGTTGACCTTCACAAAACCTACTCAGAGCATCCCAGGATATTACGAGCACACTGCTCTACCTATCTGGATCTCGATAGAGCATCCCAGGCTGTTACGAGCACACTTCTCTCCCTGTCCGAATTTTAAAGGATCTTTTCTATGTGAACTTTCGCAAAACTTACTCAGAGCATCCTAGGATGTTACAAGCACACCGTTCTACCTATCTGGATCTCGATAGAGCACCCCAAGATGTTACGAGCACATCACTCTACCTGTCCAGATTTTAAAGGATCTTTTCTATGCGAAACCGTATCAAAACCTACTTAGAGCATCCCAGGATGTTACGAGCACACCGCTCTACTTGTCTAGATCTCGATAGAGCATCCCAGGCTGTTACGAGCACACCGCTCTACGTGTCTGGATTTTAAAGGACCTTTTCTATGCTACCTGCACAACCTGTCCACGGCCATAGAGTATCAACCCGATACTCACCATACATCATCCTGATGTACATCATCACATGATCAACCTGATCATCGTCATAGCATCAACCTAATGCATATCATCTGGAGCAACATCTTAAAGCTCATCATCTGTGATCATCCTAATCATCATCATAGAATCAACTTGATGCATATCATCTGGAGAAACATCCTGAAGCTCGTCATCTGTGATCATCCTGATCATCATCATAACATCAACCTGATGCATATCATCTGGACCAAAATCCTAAAGCTCGTCATCTGTAATCATCCCAATCATCATCATAGCATCAACCTGATGCATATCATTTGGAGCAACATCCTAAAGCTCATCATTTGTGATCATCTTGATCAAACAATGCATCCACCTGATGCATACCAAGTATCTACCTAATACATATCAACATACATGATCAACCTGATCATACAAGTATCCACCTGATACATATGCAAATACATGATCCACCTGATCATACAATGTATCTACTTGATACATATCATCATACATGATCAACCTAATCATATCAATGCATCCACCTGATACATATACAAGTACATGATCCAACTGATCATATCAATGCATCCACGTGATACATATACAAATACATGATCCAATTGATCATATCAATGCATCCAACATGATGCATATACAAGTACATGATCCAACTGATCATATCAATGCATCCACTTGATACATATACAAATACATGATCCAACTGATCATATCAATACATCCACCTGATACATATACAAGTACATGATCCAACTGATCATATCCATGCATCCACCTGATACATATACAAATACATGATCCAACTGATCATATCAATGCATCCAACATGATGCATATACATATACGTGATCCAGCTGATCATACAAAGCATCCAACATGATGCATATACACATACATGATCAAACTGATCAAATCATATAAAGTAGTAACTAGAGCATCGTCCTGATGCTCATCAACCAGCGCTTACATCCATAGGCATGGGAGGGATCCTCCTCTCACCATGCTTGGAATGGATCTTGCAAATGTGTCCATCACTTCTTCCTTGAAGTGTCGTCAATCCGAAGAACACCAAGCCTCTCTCTGAAGTACTCAAACTTCACTCTGGCTAGTGGTTTCGTCAACACATTTGCAACCTGCTCATCCGTCACAACATACAAGAGATTCATTGCTCCTTTCTGCACCATATCCTTGATATAGTGATATTTGATCTCAATGTGTTTCGACCTATCGTGGAACACCGGGTTCTCATATAGCTTCACACAACTCTGGTTGTCACAAAAGATACCAGTAGCATCCAACGGGAGATCAAATAACTCAGACAGTAGCTTCCGAAGCCATACTTCCCCATAACTAGCCGAACAAGCTGCAACATACTCTGCTTCTGCTATACTCAGTGCTACGTAGGATTGCTTCCTACTAAACCAAGAGGTCACACCTGATCCCATACTGAAGCAGCACCCATATGTGCTCTTCCTATCTGCGGCACTGCCTGCCCAGTCCGAATCAACATAACCCTGCAAGTTAAACTTTTGATTTGCATCATACTTGAGCCCATAATCCGTTGTACCCTTCAGGTACCTCAACATATGCTTTACAGCAACTAGGTGAACACCTTTGGGATCCGTCAGGAACTGGTTCAATGTGTTCACCACAAAGCAAATATCTGGTCTAGTGTTCGTCAGGTACATCAAGGACCCAATCATCTGATGATACATAGTGACATCAACCGAATCATATGAAGCATCACACAGAAGCCTCAGGTTCGATGCCATAGGTGTGTCCATGGCCTTGCAGTCCATCATTCCGAACCTCTTCAGGATCTCTACTGCATACTTCCCTTGTCCAAGGAAGATTCCATCTGCACTCTACCACACCTCCATGACTAGAAAATAGTGCATCATCCCCAAGTCATTCTTCTCAAACTCGACAGCAAGCTTCCTCTTGGTATCGGTAATCAATCCATCCTCACCTGTTACAAATAGGTCATCCACATACAAAAGTAGTATCACGGGATTTCCTTCCTCAACCTTGTAGTAAAGGTTGGAATCTGCTTTACTCTTGGTACATCCCAAATTGGATAGAAAGCCGTCTATCCTACCATACCAGGTCCTAGGTGCCTATTTCAAACCATACAGGGCTTTCTTCAGTTTGCACACATGAGTCCCTTTGTCATGTGTCTCAAAACCGAGTGGCTGCTCCACATACACTTCCTCTTCGACTAAACCATTTAAGAAAGCAGTCTTGACATCCATCTGGTGTATCTTCCATTTCATCATTGCATCCAGGGAAAGTACTGATCTCATGGAAGTGTACCTGGCTACAGGAGCAAAAGTCTCTTCATAGTCTATCCCCACTTTCTTGGAGAAGCCACGAGCTACAAATATTGCTTTGTATTTCTCTATGCTACCATCTGTAGCATGCTTGATCTTGTAGATCCATTTGGAATTCACAATCGACTTCCCTTCAGGTCTTGGGACTATATCCCAAACATCATTCTTCATGATTGACTGGTATTCCTCGACCATGGTGTTAGCACTCGGATTTTCCTTGGACTGTATCAAAGAAACCCCGAGGTAACCTATTTCAAACCAATCTTTAGAATGAAAAGTTGGCCTCCTTCAGTTAGAGAGGGCTCTCTCAGCAGATATATGTAAAGGCTAAAAATATATAAAAACATGCTCAAATTTCTCAAAAAATGATTTACTTGGTTGAAAAGGAAACAAGAAACATTGGGCATGGAGTCAACTTTCAAATATTTAACGTGCCAGCAAGAGATTTATACCAAATAGATTTTCACAGAGGCAAGATAGAAACCATATCACAGTCAATTTGATTTTGCAAGTGGTATATAAAGAAATAATGACAGTCCATCAACAACAGGCATCTAACTAGGATGAATCCATTGTCAACTTTAGAGAAATAATGGATACTTAAATGCGATAAAACGGGGCATAACCAGTATGAATCCCAATTTATTTCAAACGTTCATTTAAGAATAGAAGAAGAACATAATGGAAAACATAACAAAGAAGGTAGACATGCACACATAGAGATAAGGGAAAAGACAGAATGTAAAAATGATCAACACATGAATCTCTGGTCTCAAAAGATAGGTATTTCCACTATATGACCTTTTTTATTCTATCAAAATTTGACTTCAAAACTTATTGTCTCTCAAAGAGTTTCCAACCCTTTACATGTTTTTTACATATCAATATATATAAATACAACCTATACTTAATATTGAATTCGAAATCTAACTGAAACTCTAAAAATAGAAACAGTTACAACTTATTTTTTATTTTTTATTTCAGGAAGTAAATTTGCTGAAAAATAGGCTTCAAAGCCCTAGCTGTATATCTCAGATGGAGATAGCTGTGTAAATTTTGAGAGAGGTTTTTGTAAGTGGGAATGTGCTGAAGAAAATCCTCTTTCATTTTCTAAAAAGTATTCTTCATTTGGTAGAAACAGATCTTTGAAGTTAATGACTAAAACAGTAAACTGAAATTCTGGAAAATTTCCCCGTGAAGATGACTTTGATTATCTTAACCCATAACACCTGTGTAAAAACTGAGGGAGGTTTTTGAAGATTGGCCCGTACTGAAGAAAAACCTCTTTCAGTTTCTAGAAATTATTCTTCATTTGGCGGAAACAGCTCTTTGAAGTTAATGACTAAAACAGTCATTTCCAGAAAAACGTGTTCTACTTGTTCCTTCTGATTTTCTCTATGGGATATATCCCACATTGGTTGAGTGGAAAATAGTCATCGTGTTTATATACTCCACCGCGCACAACACTTAGTAACAAATATTGCACGCTATTATACTCCTCTTCCTTGAGTTGGGCGCTTTATACGTTTGGGAATGGTGGTTCTGCATTGGTGGACAATGGTTTATGATACCACCCTTTCGAATTGCGGATTGCTGTGACACTTACAAGTGGATGGCAGTTTTTAATTCCGCACCGGCCTTTATCTTTATCTCCCGAGCACTTTCGCAATGCGGACCGTCGATCTGGCTTCTTTAATCCTGCACCATTGATCTCACCATAGTCTTGCTGTACGTTTCAATGACCCAATCATGCCACTTTTTATTTTGCTTCTAGGGAATTTATCCCACATGCAAAGCACAGGACTTCTTCTTATTCTTTATACACCCTTTTGCTTCAATACATACCAAGTAACAAATGAAAGGAAGGCTTGCTCTTGGATGGTGGGGGCTATGTTGGTCCTTCTTGGCTTTGTGCTTGGTCCCATGGTGAAGCCCTCGATGTTGGGCGTATACCTTTTGCTCCAACTTTATTAAACCCTTTGGCCCAAACCAAACGAACCTTAGGCTATAAAACTTAATTAAAGTTTTAACCATACTATTTAAAAAAAAAAAAGCTTGGTCCCATTTTTTTCATAAAGTTGATATTGGGCTAAAAGTTTAAAAAAAATCAAAACCTTCATAAAGTTTTGACTTTGGAAAATAAAATATCAAAACCTTTCTTCTTTATAAAACCTCCAATTATGGCAAAATTATGAAAAAACTTTATCCATACTTAGCTTAGGTTTAAAAATCCTCTAGGTCTTTCATAAAATTTGAAAGACTGAGTTCTTGAACATATAGAACCTCTTCTTCAGCTAAGTTTCGAAACCTCCACCATGAAAAAATCTTCTATTTTGCATCATCAATGTTGTCAGAAGAAATTTAAGCACAAAATTTATGGAGTGCTAACAATTGGCTCCTACTGGGGATGCTGTCCTCCCAACGAGGAAACAAAGAACACCGTAGACCATGTGCCTGACCCATTGGGCTGCTCCCAACCTTTTCTGAAATCCTCAACTTGTTCTGACATGTAACCATCAACTGAAACCATCCTGTAAACAAATCCCAAACTGTAACCTGTAACCCATCCATTCTCTAAAAACTGAAAGCAACTGTGAACTGCAAATATGAACTTCTAACTGAAACTTAAACCGAAACTGAAAACAAACTTGAAATTGGTGAAAGAAATGCTCGCCATGTTGAGCTTATTCACATCTACCTATCCTACTTTACTGACCACGAATGCCCAATCAAGTAAAATCTGATTTCCAATGAAGCCAATCAAGTAACTGATCCAATAATTTAGCTTTCTCATCATTCTTAATCAAAATCGGAACATAAGAGAATAATGGCAAAAAATTATGATGATAAATGTGATCTTTTGGAAATAGCTCAACCAACTACCCCAATTGGAAAATTTATCCATGTATTCAGCCACTCGGTCATAAAAAGCATGACAACCCTTAGCATACTCTGTCATTTGTTTGTCATGACGAGGCTGCTCAAACTGTACATTCTCTTGAAAATTGTCAAACTGATCTTCAAAAGAATCTTGAAGGGAAAGCTTATCACAGTTTTCAAATGAAACATCTATCAATTCGTTCAGAATTTCTGAATTTATAACTTCATTCTTTTCAGGTGTTTCAAAAAAAAATGTCATTATGTTCTTCAATAAAATCAAGTGAACAAAATTCTTTTTGGCATAAAATTTCTGAATTTGAAAGATATGAAGAAACATTCCATTTATAACCTTGCTCATTTTCTTCGTGATTCAATTTTTCATTGCAAACTGTTGGTTGACTCTTTGAGAGACAATAAGTTTTGAAGTTAGATTTTGATAGAATAATAAAAGCCGTACAGTGGAAATACCTATCTTTGGAGACCAGAGATTCATGTGTTGATCATTTTTACAGTCTGTCTTTTCCCTCATCTCTATATGTGCATGTTTACTTTCTTTGTTATATCTTCCATTATGTTCTTCTTCTATGCTTAAATGAACGTTTGAAATAAATCGGGATTCATACTGGTTATGCCTCGTTTTATCGCATTTAAGTATCCATTATTTCTCCAAAGTTGACAATAGATTCATCCTAGTTAGATGCATGTTGTTGATGGATCCTTTTCATTACCCATTTCTAAAAATGCCATGACATTATTCATATCCTCAATTTCCTATTTTTTATTAGAGACTTGCAATCTTTGTCTCAGAAATTCAAATGAAGAATAACACAAAGGCAAATAGTCACTTTCAGCATGCTTACTATCCACCTTATTTTCATACTTTTGGTCATGGATTACAATCAGATTTTCTTCACTAATTGTCCCAAAATTTTCAAAATCTTCAGCTGGTTTTTTAGGCACAACACCCAAGTAATCCTCCACATACTCATCATATATAGGTTGGCTGAAATCCTTTTTAAAATCACCACTAACAAAATTTGTGACAGGCTGATTGCAATCTTCATGAAACAAATCCTTACAACACTCTTCTTGTACATCACTGGACTGATATGTTTCTTGCTCACAAAAAATAGAATTGGAAGGCAGGGCAAGTTCTTTTTGTTCATATTGCTCAACCAATTCTAATTCTTCTTCAATTATATTATCTCCATTGTCTTGGTCTGAAATTTTTTTAGACATTCTAATATTGTCTTCAACCTCCAATGAATCGATAAACATTTGTTGTAAAGTGGGAGATCTTCTCTCCAAGAGATGATAAGAGAGGTTTGGATGGAAGTCTTGGGCATACTGCAACTTGGCAAGACCTTCCAGTGGCTGAATCTCTTCAGGCATCTTATAATAGAGACTAACAAATCTCCTATTGAAACTTGAAACAGTTTCACCTTGCATTCTCTTCATACCATAAAAATCTGAAAGGAATTGATCCCAAGATTTTCTTTTACCCCAAAAACTCAGAAAGATATTAGAAAAATCTTCCCATGTACTGATGGATCCAGACTGTAAATGTTTAAACCATTCCTTAACATCTCCTTGCAAAGATTGGGAAAAATCCCTCATGCAAACATCATCATGTTCTACTTCAAAGAGGTCAAGGAAATGCTCAAAGGCTTGTAGATGTTTCTTAGCTGTAAGTTTCTTGGATTCTTCGTCAAATCTAGGAAGGTATTTGTAGTGTTTTGTAGGAAAATCATGAAGGACATGAGGTAGGTGAAGTGGCCTATATCGGTTTTGGATATTGGAAGAAACTAAACTATGTGGAGAGGATGTATTATCAACTTTAGTGTCATGAGGTTCATAAGGCTAATCCTTACTGTCATGTGGTTCAAGTAAAAGATCTTGATCAAAATCATATGTACAGGATGAAGACACATTTTCAGTTTCTAAAGAAGGGTATACAAGAGTAAATCTATGGTATTTTTTCGAATATAGTAAACAATGAGAAATTATTTTGCCAAGCTTAGGAAAAGACAGGAAAAAATTTACAAGAAAGGATAAGATGTCTTGGAGAAAACTGAAACTTGAGTACCTTGTCTTTTCATCATGCCTTTCCATGTCTTCACAATGAGCTCATTTCCCAGTAGAGTCTGTCAGTTCTCTTTAAAATCTTGATTCTTGATCATGCCGCCAATGGAGTCACTGAAATTTGGATTCTTGAAGATGGAGTCGCCAGGTGAAAGATGCACAACCTTGCTGATGTTTGACCGTTGTTCACCATCAACAATCAAAACTGAAAACTTTGTCGTTCATACCCAGGGAAAATGAAACCCTCGTTCCTTGGCAACGGCTCCAAAATGTTAGCACTCGGATTTTCCTTGGGCTGTATCAAAGAAACCCCGAGGTAACCTATTTCAAACCAATATTTAGACTGAAAAGTTGGCCTCCTTCAGTCAGAGAGGGCTCTCTCAACAGATATATGTAAAGGCTAAAAATATATAAAAACACGCTCAAATTTCTCAAAAAA
Organism: Larix kaempferi; assembly: GCA_027924585.1. Taxonomy (NCBI): domain Eukaryota; kingdom Viridiplantae; phylum Streptophyta; class Pinopsida; order Pinales; family Pinaceae; genus Larix; species Larix kaempferi. The sequence continues at coordinate 25,618,813 of BSBM01001346.1, forward strand.
TGATTTACTTGGTTGAAAAGGAAACAAGAAACATTGGGCATGGAGTCAACTTTCAAATATTTAACGTGCCAACAAGAGATTTATACCAAATAGATTTTCACAGAGGCAAGATAACAGCCATATCACAATCAATTTGATTTTGCAAGTGGTATAGAAATAAATAATGACAGTCCATCAACAACAGGCATCTAACTAGGATGAATCCATTATCAACTTTAGAGAAATAATGGATACTTAAATGCGATAAAACGGGGCATAACCAGTATGAATCCCAATTTATTTCAAACGTTCATTTAAGCATAGAAGAAGAACATAATGGAAAACATAACAAAGAAGGTAGACATGCACATATAGAGATAAGGGAAAAGATAGACTGTAAAAATGATCAACACATGAATCTCTGGTCTCAAAAGATAGGTATTTCCACTGTACGGCCTTTTTTATTCTATCAAAATTTGACTTCAAAACTTATTGTCTCTCAAAGAGTTTCCAACCCTTTACATGTTTTTTACATATCAATATATAGAAAGACAACCTATACCTAATATTGAATTCAAAATCTAGCTGAAACTCTAAAAATAGAAACAGTTACAACTTATTTTTTTTAATTTCAGGAAGTAAATTTGTTGAAAAATAGGCTTCAAAGCCCTAGCTGTATATCTCATATGGAGACAGCTATGTAAATTTTGAGAGAGGATTTTGTAAGTGGGAATGTGCTGAAGAAAATCCTCTTTCAGTTTCTAAAAATTATTCTTCATTTGGCAGAAACAACTCTTTGAAGTTAATGACTAAAACAGTAAACTGAAATTCTGGAAAATTGCCCCGTGAAGATGACTTCGATTCTCTTAACCCATAACACTTATGTAAAAAATAAGGGAGTTTTTTTAATATTGGCCCGTGCTAAAGAAAAGCCTCTTTCATTTTCTGGAAATTCTTCTTCATTTGGCGGAAACAACTCTTTGAAGTTAATGACTAAAACAGTCATTTCCAGAAAAACGTGTTCTACTTGTTCCTTTTGATTTTCTCTATGGGATATATCTCACATTGGTTGAGTGGAAAATAGTCATGGTGTTTATATACCCCACCGCGTACAACACTTAGTAACACATAGCGCACGCTATTATACTCCTCTTCCTTGAGTTGGGCGCTTTATACGTTCGGGAATGGTGGTTCCGCATTGGTGGACAATGGTTTATAATACCACCCTTTCGAATTGCGGATTGCTATGACACTTACACGTGGAGGGCGGTTTTTAATTCCACACTGGCCTTTATCTTTATCTCCCAAGCACTTTCGCAATGCGGACCGTCGATCTGGCTTCTTTAATCCTGCACCATTGATCTCACCATAGTATTGCCGTACGTTTCAATGACCCAATCATGCCACTTTTTATTTTGCTTCTAGGGAATTTATCCCACATGCAAAGCACAAGACTTCTTCTTATTCTTTATATACCCTTTTGCTTCAATACATACCAAGTAACAAATGAAAGGAAGGCTTGTGCTTGGATGGTGGGGGCTATGTTGGTCCTTCTTGGCTTTGTGCTTGGTCCCATGGTGAAGCCCTCGGTGTTGGGCGCATACCTTTTGCTCCAAATTTATTAAACCCTTTGGCCCAAACCAAATGAACCTTAGGCTATAAAACTTAATTAAAGTTTTAGCCATACTATTTTGAAAAAAAAAAACCTTAGTCCCCTTTTTTCATAAAGTTGATATTTGGGCTAAAAGTTAAAAAAAATCAAAACCTTCATAAAGTTTTGACTTTGGCAAATAAAATATCAAAACCTTTCTTCTTTATAAAACCTCCAATTATGGCAAAATTATGAAAAACCTTTATCCATACTTAGCTTAGGTTTAAAAATCCTCTAGGTCTTTCATAAAATTTGAAAGACTGAGTTCTTGAACATATAGAACCTCTTCTTCAGCTAAGTTTCGAAACCTCCACCATGAAAAAATCTTCTATTTTGCATCATCAATGTTGTCAGAAGAAATTTAAGCACAAAATTTATGGAGTGCTAACACATGGAATCCTTCCATTCTTTCTTTTCCACTGCTTCTTCATAATTGGAAGGTTCTTTGTTCATAATATCACAGAGTAGGGCAACATAACTGGTATGTGATCTAGTCCTCTTCCTTTCTCTGTGTTCTTCTTCTGGAATGCCATATCTTTTTGCATCTTGAATGAGCTCTCTACCCCATGAAGGTTTCCTCTTGTGGGAATTCTTCTCACGAGGTGGATCTAAAGGTTCTTGTGGATATAGTAATGCTTCATACTCATCCATGTTATTTGTGCATTCAAATTCCAGGTGGAAAGAGTATAACCTCTCTTCTCCGGAGGGTGAGGTAAGGACAACTCCAGCTCCTGCACCGTGCTTAGATTTAGATCCATCAAAATACATCTTCCATACTTGACTCGAAGGAAAAGAATGTCGTCGAGGTTCTTCCCAATAATTTGTCAGCACTATATAATTTCCAACTTCATCCATGGCATGCATGACCTCTTCAAAAAATGCTCTCGCATCTCTACATGTTCAGTCATAGTGTAATAAACCTAATTGGTTATTACAAATGTATTTATTATTAGATTAGGATAATTAATTAATTATTATTAAATGACATGTCTATTTATCAATAGACATGTCTATTCCCGTGAGGCCATATTTAATGTCGGTTATTCCTATGTAATATTAATCATTCAAATATAAAAATATATATCTATTATCTATCAAGATAATCATGTAAGGTGTTACCTTACAAGTGGTATCAGAGCTTTAAGCTTTTGCTTGCGCTCAAACTCTCAGCATTCATCCTTGGTATCTTCATTCCTCTCACTCTCCATATCTCCATTTCTCTTCATGCTTCGCTCATCTTCCTCGCGCTCCATACAATCCATATCCCCACGACAATCCATCCTCCCTTCCATGCCAATCCATCACTCACCGCCTGCTTTTATTTCTCCAGCTCTCGCGTTCTCCACTCTCCTCATCTCTGCGTTCCCATACCCCCAATCCATCCACATTCTCCTCCACCACTCTGCATTGCCATCTCCACACACCCTTCCTTCGATCTAGCTCCTACATCTGTACTCACAACCCCTCCCCCCCACACACATTTCCTCTTCCATTCCGCGCTCCCTCCAGTGCCCCCCCCCCCCCCCCCGAGCGATCTCCATCTCATCTCCCAATCTCCCAATCTCCATTCCACACCAATGATCTCCACCAGCGATCTCCATCTCCCACTTCACTCTTCCCACGCATCTCCCACACCTCCTCCTCCATGCGACTTGCAACCCATCTCTGCCCTCCATCCTCCACTCCATGTACCCTTCTCCCTCCCTCACGACCTTCCCACGCAGCTCCCTGCGTAGGTCTCCCCTGTGCTCTGTGTTTCCCCTCTACCCCCAACTCCACCTTGCGCTCTCTTGTCCCACATGCCACCCTCCTCTGTCCAGGTCCATCTCCACACTCCTGCCACCTCCCTACTTCTCCACGCTGCTGCCACCTTCCTCTTTCTCCACTCCCTTCCTCTACTTCCCACTCGTCATTCCCCCTCACGCACTTCTACTCTACGCACTAGCTCCTAGATCCTCTCAACCTATTCTCTCATACACCCTCACTTTTCCTTACGCAGTCACACTCATCTCCTCTAGCCCGACCATTCCTTATCCCTCCTCTCTGCACTGCAGCCTTCACCCATGCACCTACGCATTCCCCTCACGCCATCACCATCTCTATCACCTGCTCCACGCATTGTTCCCATGACTTCTCTACCCCTACAATCCCCCATCCCAACTTCCTCCACACTGCCACTTCCTCCTCCTCACACGCCCATGCCCACCCTCCATCTCCACATAGGCCCCTGCTCCTGCTGCGCCTCATGCTCCTCCTCGGTGTTTCACCTTCACCCTCCATCTCCATCCTACCGCAAACCTCCTTCCTCCCCAGAGCCCACCTCCTCCACCCCCCACGCTCTACTTCTCCCTCCATGCTGCGCTCAACAACTCCACCTCCCATTCGCTGCTCCCTCCACCCTGTGCCCAGCTGCATCCACACTCCATATCCCAATCCTGCCAACCGTTGCCAAACACCCACATCCATTTCCAAACACCCACACTCCAACCTTGCTCCCCAACTAGCTCTCTCCTCACCCCACACTCCCCACTCCGCACACTTGCTCCTTCACATACATTCCAGCCTTCGCAGTTTCACCTAGCGCCCTTACTTGCACCTTCCTGCAAACCACTTTCCTCAACCAACCTTCCATCCCTCATCCCATCTTCCTTCCCATTCGACCTCTTCACCCACATCTCTTCATATGTGGCTTACACCCTCCTTCACGCTACATAGCACGCTCGCCTCCACTACCACGCCTACCCTGTACACGCCAACTCACCCACAACACTTCACTTTCATTCTCCTCTTTTAGTTGCAAATCCATTTTTCCATATAGGGTTAAAACCCTAATCCCAAAATTAATTAATAATAATATTAATTTTATTATTATTAATTATTATAAATTATTAATATTATATTAATAATTATTATTAAACCTCCATACTCTTAAAAATATATGAACAATAATAATATTATTAATTCTTAATAGTAATTATTATAATTTTTCAATAGTTAACAAAAAAAATCATTTTGGGAGATTTTTATAGTGGAACTACCATGTTTCACTCATTTAATAAGGTCATTATTAGCCCATTCCACAAACCTAAAAGAAATGAAAGAATTGAAGTCAAAGATTTTAAAAATGATCGAGGCTAAAGAAATAAAAAGAAACCAACATGAAGAAATAAAAAGTGGATATGAAGACATTATCAAATTAGTTAAGGAATTGAAGTTGACGATAACACAATGTCAAGAAGAAGCTACAATGACTTCCGAATTCCTAGGTCAAGAAGAGCTGAAAACTGCATCTACACCGATGTCAGAAGAAGGGACTCCTATCATAAAGGAACAAGCTATGTTGAATTCCGAGTTCTTAGGTCAAGCAGAGATGGGGTCTGCATTGGCACTCAGCACATAAGAAGGGACTGCGACCATAAAAGAAGAAGCTATTATGACTTTCGAGTTCTTAGGTCAAGGAGTGTTGGGATCTACACCCACGATAGAAGAAGTAATTATGACTCTTGAGTTACCAAGTCAAGAGGAGCAAGGGATTACTACGACTCCTACGTATTCAAGTAGGGAAGAATATAAGGTCGCTACCGCCCCTAGGAAAGAAGGGAACCATGTCGACTGCCTCCTTATATCCCTCCTCACAAAATATCTTGGACGTTAGACACCAAGAGGGATAAGAAAAGACATCCCAATGTCAAACCTCAAAATGCGTTACTCGGTAAAAAATATGCACGCCTTCCGGAATTTCGTTGCGGTTTCTTACAAGGTATGGAAGTAAGTCACATTAATGCGCTAATCGAAAAGTCTATAAGGATTTCCAGTGGTACTCAAGGACAAACTAGAGACCATATTGGGATTCCCATTCAAAGAAAAGTACATGATAAGGAAGACGATGAAATAGAAGCTATAGAAGACACGGATATGGAATATCAAGATGATATTGACAATCATAATGTCAATATCAATTGTAAAGAAAATAACGATGTTGTAAAAATCAAGGAAGTCAATAAAATCAATGTTAACAACAATTATGAGAGAATTAAACTTGTAGAACAATACAATGATGAAAATATAAAAACTAAAAATGATCCTAATAAAGAAGGAAACTTCGAAGATAAGGCGACACTTGAAAAGGAAAAAGTTCTACAAATTTTCGCAAGTCAATATATTCGAGAATCTCAAGATGGAAAGGATCCCAGGGAACAACTAACGACAAACTTGTCAGACAAAGAAGTAAGTACATTACTAATAGTTTCCTATACATATAAGAAAACCATATCAAAACATGTAGAATTATCAAAGATACACATAAAATTAGAAGAGCAAAGGAACACCGTCATATTAGTAGATCCGAAATATACGTCGATTAGTTTTTATGCATTCATCTACAGAATCATAAGCATGATAAGATTTGAATGGAAATGTGACTAATTATTCCAAGAATTGCTAAACCGTGGCACAGTTATTCGTGGCAAAAATTCTAGCTGCAACACGCTCGTAGAAGATTCGTGGTCAAATCTTTTCAGAGCGAGATGACTTGTAATAAACCTAATTGGTTATTACAAATGTATTTATTATTAGATTAGGATAATTAATTATTTATTATTAAATAACATGTCTATTTATCAATAGACATGTCTATTCCGTTAGGCCATATTTAATATCGGTCATTCCTATGTAATATTCATCATTCCATTATAAAAATATATATCTATTATCTATCAACATGATCATGTAAGGTGTTACCTTACAAGTGGTATCAGAGCTTTAAGCTTTTTCTTGCACTCAAAATCTCAGCATTCATCCTCGGCATCTTCATTCCTCTCACTCTCCATATCTCCATTTCTCTTCATGCTTTGCTCATCTTTCTTGCGCTCCATACAATCCATATCCCCACGACAATCCATCCTCCCTTACATTCCAATCCATCACTCACCGCCTGCTTTTATTTCTCCAACTCTCCCATTCTCCACTCTCCTCATCTCTGCATTCCCATACCCCCAATCCATCCACACTCTCCTCCACCACTCTGTGTTGCCATCTCCACACACCCTTCCTTCGCTCTAGCTCCTGCATCTGTACTCACAACCCCTCCCCCCCACACACATTTACTCTTCCATTCTACGCTCCCTCCAGTGCCCCCCCCCAGCGATCTCCATCTCATCTCCCAATCTCCCAATCTCCATTCCACACCAGCGATCTCCACCAGTGATCTCCATCTCCCACTTCACTCTTCTCGTGCAGCTCCCACACCTCCTCCTCCACGCGACCTGCAACCCATCTCTTCCCTCCCTCCTCCACTCCGCGTACCCTTCTCCCTCCCTCACGACCTTCCCACGTAGCTCCTTGTGTAGGTCTCCCCCGCGCTCTGCTTTTCCCCTCTACTGCCAACTCCACCTCGCGCTCTCTCATCCCACATGCCACCCTCCTTTGTCCAGGTCCATATCCACGCTCCTACCACCTCCCTACTTCTCCACGCTCCCGCCACCTCCCTCCTTCTCCACTCCCTTCCTCTACTTCCCACTCGTCATTCCCCCTCACGCACTTTTGCTCTACGCACTAGCTCCTAGCTCCTCTCAACCTGTTCTCTGATACACCCTCACTTTTCCTTACGCAGTCACACTCATATCCTCTAGCCCGACCATTCCTTATCCCTCCTCTCTGCACTGCATCCTTCACCTACGCACCTATGCATTCCCCTCACGCCATCACCATCGCTATCACTTGCTCCACGCCTTGTTCCAATGATTGCTCTACCCCTACAATCCCCCATCCCAACTTCCTCCACACTGCCACTTCCTCCTCCTCACACGCCCTTGCCCACCCTCCATCTCCACGTAGCCCCCTTCTCTTGCTACGCCTCACGCTCCTCCTCGGTGTTGCACCTTCACCCTCCGTCTCCATCCTACCGCCAACCTCCTTCCTCCCCAGAGCCCACCTCCTCCACCCCCCATGCTCTGCTTCTCCCTCTACACTGCGCTCAGCAACTCCACCTCCCATTCGCTGCTTCCTCCACCCTGCACCCAGCTGCATCCACACTCCATATCCCAATCCCGCCAACTGTTGCCAAACACCCACACCCATTTCCAAACACCCACACTCCAACCTTGCTTCCCAACCAGCTCTCTCCTCACCCCACACTCCCCACTACGCACACTTGTTCCTTCACATACACTCAAACCTTCGCAGTTTCACCTAGCGCCCTTACTCACACCTTCCTGCAAACCACTCCCCTCAACCAACCTTCCATCCCTCATCCCATCTTCCTTCCCATTCGACCTCTTCACCCACATCTCTTCATATGTGGCTTACACCCTCCTGCATGCTACACAACACGCTCGCCTCCACTACCACACCTACCCTGTACATGCCAACTCGCCCACAACACTTCACTTTCATTCTCCTCTTTTAGTTGCAAATCCATTTTTCCATTTAGGGTTAAAACCCTAATCCCAAAATTAATTAATAATAATATTAATTTTATTATTATTAATTATTATAAATTATTAATATTATATTAATAATTATTATTAAACCTCCATACTCTTAAAAATATATGAACAATAATAATATTATTAATTCTTAATAGTAATTATTATAATTTTTCAATAGTTAAAAAAAAATCATTTTGGGAGATTTTTATAGTGGAACTACCATGTTTCACTCATTTAATAAGGTCATTATTAGCCCATTCCACAAACCTAAAAGAAATGAAAGAATTGAAGTCAAAGATTTTAAAAATGATTGAGGCTAAAGAAATAAAAAGAAACCAACATGAAGAAATAAAAAGTGGATATGAAGACATTATCAAATTAGTTAAGGAATTGAAGTTGACGATAACACAACGTCAAGAAGAAGCTACAATGAATTCCGAATTCCTAGGTCAAGAAGAGCTGAAAACTGCATCTACATCGATGTTAGAAGAAGGGACTCCTATCATAAATGAACAAGCTATGTTGACTACCGAGTTCTTAGGTCAAGTAGAGATGGGGTCTGCATCGGCACTCACGACAGAAGAAGGGACTGCGACCAGAAAAGAAGAAGCTATTATGACTTTCGAGTTCTTAGGTCAAGGAGTGTTGGGATCTACACCCACGATAGAAGAAGTAATTGTGACTCTTGGGTTACCAAGTCAAGAGGAGCAAGGGATTACTATGACTCCTACGTATTCAAGTAGGGAAGAATATAAGGTCGCTACTACCCCTAGGAAAGAAGGGAAACCATGCCTACTGCCTCCTTATATCCCTTCTCACAAAATATCTTGGACGTCAGACACCAATAGGGATAAGAAAAGACATCCCAATGTCAAACCTCAAAATGCGATACTCAGTAAAAAATATGCACGCCTTCCGGAATTTCGTTGCGGTTTCTTACAAGGTATGGAAGTAAGTTGCATTAATGCGCTAATCGAAAATTCTATAAGGATGTCCAGTGGTACTCAAGGACAAACTAGAGACCATATTGGGATTCCCATTCAAATAAAAGTACATGATAAGGAAGACGATGAAATAGAAGCTGTAGAAGACACGGATATGGAATATCAAGATGATATTGACAATCATAATGTCAATATCAATTGTAAAGAAAATAACGATGTCGTAAAAATCAAGGAAGTCAATAAAATAAATGTTAACAACAATTATGAGAGAATTAAACTTGTAGAACAATACAACGATGAAAATATAAAAACTAAAAATGATCCTAATAAAGAAGGAAACTTCGAAGATAAGGCGACACTTGAAAAGGAAAAAGTTCTACAAATTGTCGCAAGTCAATATATTCGAGAATCTCAAGATGGAAAGGATCCCAGGGAACAACTAACGACAAACTTGTCAGACAAAGAAGTAAGTACATTACTAATAGTTTCCTATACATATAAGAAAACCATATCAAAACATGTAGAATTATCAAAGATCCACATAAAATTAGAAGAGCAAAGGAACACCGTCATATTAGTAGATCCGAAATATACGTCGATTATTTTTTATGCGTTCATCTACAGAATCATAAGCATGATAAGATTTGAATGGAAATGTGACCAATTATTCCAAGAATTGCTAAACCGTGGCACAGTTATTCGTGGCAAAAATTATAGCTGCAACATGCTCGCAGAAGATTCGTGGTCGAATCTTTTCAAAGCGGGATGACTTGTAATAAACCTAATTGGTTATTACAAATGTATTTATTATTAGATTAGGATAATTAATTATTTATTATAAAATGACATGTCTATTTATCAATAGACATGTTGATTCTTGTTAGGCCATATTTAATATCGGTCATTCCTATGTAATATTCATCATTCAATTATAAAAATATATATCTATTATCTATTAAGATAATCATGTAAGGTGTTACCTTACACATAGGTTTTTCATTCATTAATTTGTAAAAGGTATTTCCTCTGATAGGGATAGTTGCATATGAAAGGTCCATTTGGATGATTCCTCCTAACTTATCAGCCCATTTTCTTGATAACAACATTCCCCATGCATCAGGTATATCTAAGACCAAAACATTCATGCTTATTTCAATTTTTGGGTATGCTGCTAGTTTCATCTTCAAATTTTCGGTTACCCCCTTTGATCACACATGTCTAGAGTCCATCCCACACACATTCTTAAACTGCCGAGATGGATTTAGCTCTAATGTTTCCATCACATTGAGTGCCATAATATTAACTTCTGCTCCTGAGTCTAACATGTAATTATGTAGAATCAATTGGTTTATTTCTAAAGCTATATAGAAAGGTGGATGACCACTACTATTATCAGTTACACTTTGAATCATGATGGGAGGATCTTCTCCTAGTGTTGATTTTTTAGGAACTTTAGTTTTAGGTTTGATTCCCAAGAATTGCGTAGCTTGGTCAAATAACTAGGGGATCTTTAATAGCTCATCAAGAGGCACATGAATATTGGGTTTGGAGAAGAAATTGCTTAGATCGAATTTTAGATTATAGGGCTTTCCTTGGTCCTTAGAATTTGTTTTTAGTCCCAATAAATTCATTACTTGTGCTCTAACGGAAGGGATGACTACTAGTTCTTTCAAAGACACCATTATTGAAGACCCAGAAATCTTTCCTAATATATTTGTATTCAAGTTTTCTTGCACTATAGGAGAGGTTTCTTTGTTGGGCAAACTTACTTGTTTTCTTTGCATTGATTCCTTGTTTTGAGGCCTCGTAGAACTTGGACTCATTTCCCTTTTAGTACCTTGAGATGTTATCTTTCAAGATTGGTCATTACTTTTTAAGATACATTTAAGAGGAGCAATCAGAGCCTGTGAAGGAGCCTTATGAATGATGTTCCTTTGATTGGGAGAACTTTCCTTTACAAGAGGTTTGTTATTATCTTGATTTTTCAGATTATTTTTTGCTTGAGATCTTGTTACTACCTGGCTATTTGAGAGATTCTTCATGGATCTAGTTTGAGGGTAATCATTAGTATATACATTCTCAGATAGTTTATGAATATTTTTATCACGCCTTATATTCAAAACTAACCTGTACAAACTTTGTATTAACTTAATCATTTCAGTCATCATTTTAATGGTCATTTCAGTCTCAGAATTGGTTTCTTTAAGGTAAGGCATGATTTAAGACCCTAATATTAATACATTGGGTTCGGTATTCAGTAGATTCGTGGGGTGGAGTCTCCAGGTGAACCACACAAGTAATTCACTGAAATGATTAATGTCGCAGGAGAGGTGAGATGAGTGAATTAAGATGGTGATAGGAATAATTATGAAATGGAAAATCCAATCACTAGACCAAAATACTGGATGCGATAAGATAAAAGATAACACACAGACACTCACAGACACTGAAGGTAAGCCTCTACCTCGTTGACAACGACACCAAATAATGTTATCACCAAACTTGTAGTTCCCCTAATGATAGATCCAATACTGGATGGCAGAGGGAAAGGGAAACCAAAGAGGTGAACCACGAGAACCTCGATTCCCAAGGGATTGGTTGTCATGCCAATCGAGGCACCCTTCACTTTGAGTTGTCTAAGCCCAAGACAACAATGCGGGATACCTAGATCAACTCTTGACAGGAGAGATCAAACCAAGACACCAGATCAAATCAATAAGAATGAAGTACGTAAGGTGTTAGGTGTAGTAAACCCTAGATCTATGGATGATATCACAAGATTAGTTAGGGGTTGGATCAAGAGGCTTTAAAAGATGTAAATTTGATCCAACATGAAATCACAGTTGACCTATAAGCTTATGTGAAAGATCCAGGATCAAAGTACCATCAAATGATATATAAATCCACTGCCTTGGGAAACGTGTCCAATGCAAATAGGTTAAGAACAAGATTGGGGATATCTAGTACTTTTAGATTAGACTTGATTAAAGGTAGGATAGTGCTTATGCATACAAGTCAGAGACCGAGGTCAAAAGAACCAAAATCTGGCTAAGCCTGGGAATGTGCATGGGTAAGGAGATTAGTGCCTAGGGAATTGGGCCACAAGGAGTCCTCCAAGGGTGATTCCCTTGAGAACCCACCTTGGGTTAGGCTTAAAACAGAAAAAATAGATATATTTTTCCAAGATTTCAACTTGTTTGAGCCAGGGAATTTTCAAAAGGAAATCTAGCTTAGGGTTTGTAAATGAAATAGCAGTAGACAATTGGAATAGAAAAATAAATCAAGAAAATTCAAAGTACTTACCTCCTGTGACTTGCATATCCAAGTGAAATGATGTTCCAACTCCCTCGAAGCACCTTCAACTTAATTCAACAACTTCCAAGATGAAATCGGCCTCCTCAGAGCAAGTGCGCCCTCCCTCCTGCAAAGAGACAATATTTATGAGAATTGTTTTACAAAAACGAAAGTAAATGATGCAAGATGAATTACAAAGCATAAATTTTGATCAAAGATACAATAAAAATTACTCCATGATTATTTTACTCCCTCAGTGAAACGATCCGGAGAGACCCCCACGAAATCCCCTCATTGAAGTCGCCCTCCTGCAGAGCACGCATCAAGCAAAACGTATGGCATGGAAACTCATCTAACAATGAATATGTGATAGGATATCGGCGCTACAATCAAGCATGAGAACAATATATAACAAAGGCACAAGAGTTTTCCCATAAATATTTTTTTATTGCCAAAAATCGAGAGCCAAAAGTCCCTTTACAATGAGAGGGTCTCCTTTAAATAGCTATGGGAGAGACCAAGACCCTAACCACATTTTAAATGAGTGGCTAAGTTTAAAATATACATAAGTTATAATCTACGTTTGAGATGATCTCAACAAATAAAGTACATGGATCAACTCCAAAACATAAAGATCCCGCTAGTCAAATCGCCCTAGGGAGGACGTCCTCATAAAGTGACTAGGAAAATATAACATGAAGCTCATGGTGGGTCTAGGGGGTGATATAATTCCTCCATAGTGTGTCCCCATGGCACAATAACATCAAATATATCATCAAAGCATAAAATCATTCCCAAGAGGGAAAGTCACAAGCCTGCAAAGGCACCATGAAACCTCAAAAATGTGCTGGAGAAAGATGTGTGGGCCCCACTAACTAATGCAAATGCTCTGGAAGGTGTGGGAGACATCATACACATAATCAAAACTATTCCTATGCCATTTCCTTGCCTCAGTAGCCCAAATCGAATTCCTGTGTAGGCAATTTTACCATTTTTTATGCCTCTGTAAATCACATGTAAAAGATAAAAATGCTTGTATCTCTTTTCCTGGTCACCTGGGGTCAAACCTGACTGTACCAACATGTCTGGGAGTATGGAAATATAGTAAAAACAAGTGGCTGGACCCCCATACTCCCTCTGTAGCGCCCTAGGTGAACCAATCAAATCATGAAACTACTCTAACAGACCATTTTTAATGGCAAATCTGCACTGAAGTGATAAACTGAGACATATGCCAACTGAAACTACCCGGAACTGAAAAACTGACTGTCCCAATGGAATCAAAGAGCCAAAATGAACTAGAGATGCATACTCAGACACCATATGGATGACTGGATAATCATATAATATCAATACCATGCTCGGGCATAATAAAAATAATAATAATCTGCAAATGATCAAAATCATTAAAAAATCCACAGATCACTATCTGAGCCTGTAAATATTGCATAGAACCATCTGGTGACCAATAATAGACCATATATCATCAATAACTATCATCCATGGTCTAACTCATGTCATGTCATGTAGTTGACTTTGGTCAAACTAGGTTTGACCAAGTCAAACTGACCCATAATATGATCCAGGAAAAAACACCAAAGTTCTGCAAGTGTAATTGGTTAATGCATGCTTCATAAATCATTCCAATATAAATATAAACATAAAGTAATCATTTCACTAGCGATCTAAAACAAGATTTTCAACAATAATAATAATGGCTCTGACTAGAACCTCAAGGCTATACTCACTTTATGGATGTGATCAATTTGCTAGTGATGGGTGATGGTGGAAATATGCAAGGCTAGGCTAAGGGATGACGATACTGACTAAACACAATGACAATTTGGATGTAGGAAAGGGGATACACACTAAAGCAATTGTTGGAAAAGCAATAACACATGGAATGGCAGTGTCTCACAAATGGGTAAGTTGTTTGGGAAGTGCTTATTCAACCTTGATAGATGCCTACAACTCACATCTAAGCTGATACGGATCCATGAGGATATTTTCTAGAGCCTCCATGACTAGGTTCCTAACAAACCGTAACTCAAGACTCTAGGGGACACTTAGAATTAGTTGTCCCTTACTCCATCTCATATCATAACCAACAGTCTAATGAGGAATAATCATTACATGTATGTAAGGTCATCAATCATTATATATATCATTTGTTAAATCATTTCTTTAATAAGACCTTTTCATTTATATAGCCTTTGTCCATGTGTGTTGAAAAACACATTCTTGGATTTACATTTCATTAGGCTTTTTGATCCGTCTGTGTTGAGAAACACATTCTTGGATTTACATTTCACATGCCTTTCATTCATGTGTGTTGAAAAACACATTCTAGAATGGGATTTCATTTAAGATATACAATGAAGTCTCCAAATACAGTTGTAATAATGGTAGCACTATCTGTTTCAGGTCTAACCAACACAACTTAGGCAACTCAGAGCCGAGACACAATTCAAACATGGAAGCTCATCCAATAAAGAGGCTAAAGTGGGGAAGTCCTCCATATCACAGGTTAAGTAGTAAGTCAGGGTAATAATAAATGGAAGGTAGCGGATGGATGGAGATAATGAAAATGATGCCAACACTAGCAAGCCAAATAATGGTGGGAACGATCACCTCCATTCTCCTAAGGAGGGTAAAACCAATGAGTATAGACAAGAAATTCATAAATATGAGAAGGACACTAGATAGATACATAATAACAATCAAGTCCAATACTATATATATGATTGCCAAATCATGATACCAAATGCTAGAACATGCCACTTAGAATGACTACAAAAGAAATATAACCAAGAACACAAGATAATACCTGTTGGATCATATACTTGTGCAATACATATGAACCATCATCTGTCCACTGAGAACTTACTGCTGCAACTATGGGCACTGCATACTGTTCTGTAATGGAAAAATGGCTACATCGGTCATCAAATCTGAGTTTCCTGAGACTCGGTCATGGCAAAGGAATATACTATTTCTCACAATCATAGGAGTGATAAAAAAATAGATGCTCATCTCAAGCATCTCAGTGTAAAGGACTGATTGATAAATATACTGGTATCTGAAAAAAAATATATGGTAGCCCTAGCTACTATAAATGTGATAACATGCACTATTGTCATTTGATTACCACACACCATCTTGTCTATTCCAGTGTAAAAAATTGTTTTGATGATGTGACAAATGTGATTCTTAATGTTGCGCATTCAATGTTTTACGTGTCTAACTTGATTTTTGTTGAAATATTGTAACTTCAAAGAATATTATATTTGTATTTTATTATTTCGGAGATGGTACATTCCTCCGTGGTGACCCTATTGTATATCCAGAGATGTTTATTCCTCCGAGAGAATGTGGTAACTAGGGTTATTAGATCTCCCATGTGAGGTCATCCCTGAGTTTACTTTTGGGGGGTTATTAGACTCTCCTGGGAGAGGTCGGCCCCATTAGGGTAAAAGGTCAGTTGGAAGATGAGTATAAGTAGAGGAGGATGTTCCTCACTTATCTCATTCATTCATCCACTTGGGAGTAGCGCACAAGTGAGAGAGAGGTCTGCATAGGAGGAGAAGGAGCTCTTGTTTGGGTACTACATCTTGTATTGGTTGATTATCTATATTGAGGAAAGCTTTGCTTGGTTTTCTACCCCATGAGGGTTTCCAAGGGTAAATCTGTGTCTATCTTGTGATTGTGTTTCTTTCAGTGATCTTGCTAGTCAAATTAGGCTAAACTTAACATGGTATCAGAGCTAGACTGAATAGGACATCTTTCACAAGGTGAAAATACCTCTCTCTCCTCCTCTGGTGAAAATTAGGGTTTCTGCAAAAGTTGGAGTTTTTGTTTTTTGATTGCATGGTTGGATAGCCCTCCTCAAAATCGAAGTTTTGAGCCCTGGATCGAACATTTTGAGTGGGTATAACCCCGGGCTTTGTCAAACCCTAGTTTGACTTCTGGACCAAAAAACCAGAAAACCAATAAACCAGAAAAAGTGCGCACATCTGCACCAGTGAACCAAAAAAGCTACGAACCTGTGCACTAGAAATCCAGAAAAGAAAAGACCAGAAAACCAGAAATTCTATTGCAGATCCGGAAGGTGTAAAGTTGAAGTTTCCAGAAGCTGATCACATCAGAATTCTCAATTCAATCAAGATCATCTCCTGGTAAGTACTATTCTATCTTTTGGAACCTCAATCTCTTTGATCCCTGGATAAGATGGCTCCAAGCACTAAGCTTGAAGACAAGCTAGAGGGTATAGAAAATTTCTGAGCATGGAAATACAGAATTGGTCTCATTCTTGAAGAGAATGATCTTGTCCAATATATTAAAGATGAGGTTGCAGAACCTGAAGAAGATGAAGCCAACGAGAAGTATAGGAAGGACCTGATTAGGGTAAAGAGAATCATTGTTGATTCTATCAAAGACCACTTGATTCCACAAGTGGCATCCAAGAAGACCCCAAAGGAAATGTATGATGCCCTTTCCAGAATGTATGAGGGAAAGAACATCAATAGGAAGATGAATCTGAGAGCTCAATTGAAGAGCACCAAGATGAATAAAGGAGAATCCATTCAAGACTATTTCTCAAGGGTCTCCCAGTTCAAGGAACAACAAGATGCCATTGGAGATACTCTTGATGAAGATGAACTAGTCATGACTACTCTAAATGGTCTCACTAGGCCTTGGGAGTCATTCATCCAAACCATGTGTGCCAGAAAAGAAAGTATGAAGTTTGATGTGGTATGGGAAGATTGCATTCAAGAAGAAGCTAGGGTAGCCAATAGAGAAGCCCTTATCAAAGAGGATGATCAAGCCTTGGCTACTCACACCAAAAGAAGAAGGAGTCACTTCAACTCCAAGAAGATTGGTCACAAGGAGTCTCAACCTCCTCATAGATTTAAAAGGAGAGGGGGAGTAAACTCAGAAAGAGACCTCTCCATAGTTCAATGTTACAATTGTCTCAAACTAGGACACCTTGCTAGAAATTGTACTTCACAAAAGAAGAGGAAGAATTTTCACAAAATACATCATGCACATATAACAGAAGATGACAGTGAAGAAGAAGAAGAGGAAATGCCTCAAAAGAAAAGAACTAAAGTAGAGAAAAAAGATGCAGAAGAATATGTTCTATTCTCTACACTCTCTGGGTCCGTGACACCTGGAGAAGATACATGGCTCATTGATAGTGGTGCTTCAAAGCACATGAAAGGACAAAGGAAGACTCTCTCAAGACTTGAAGAGAAGTCCTCTCCACAGAAGGTATCTCTAGGAGATGACTATCAATATCCCATCAAGGGAATTGGTGAAGCAAGCTACAAGATTGATTCTGGAACCCCGTTGAAGATGAAGAAAATTCTATATGTACCAGGTTTGAAGAAGAAATTACTTTCTATTTCAGCTTTAGATAAGAAAGGTTATAGGGTTGCATTCATAGATGGTCAAGTACTTATGTGGCCCAAAGGAAAATCAATTGAGGATGCAATTGTTATTGGTGAAGAGGAATGAGGTCTATACAAACTCAAAGGCCATCCAGAAGCTTCCCTTGTTCATGAAGCCACTAGCCCAAGTGAGCTTTGGCATAGAAGGCTTGCTCACATTAACTACAAAGCACTACCTCATGTGAGCAAGGTAGTCATAGGACTACCAGACTTAAAAGTTAATCATGAGGGCACCTACAAAGGATGTGCAAAAGGGAAGAATATCAAGAACCCATTCCCAAAGAGTGAAACAAAGACTAAGTGTACATTGGAATTGATTCACTCAGATGTATGTGGAACAATGGCATCCACATCCTTGAGTGGATATGAATACTACCTTACATTCAATGATGACTACTCAAGAAAGACTTGGATATATTTCCTGAAGGGAAAGGATGAAGTCTTTGGAAAGTTCAAGGAATTCAAAGCCTTGATAGAAAAAAATTCAGAAAAGAAGATCAAGATACTCAGGACAGATAATGGTGGAGAATATACTTCAAAAGACTTTGAAGTATTTTGTAAAGAAGTTGGAATCAAGAGGGAGCTAACCACTCCCTACAATCCTCAACAAAATGGTGTTGCGGAGAGAAAGAATAGGACCATCATGGAAGCTGTAAAGACAATGATACATGATCAAGACCTACCTATGTATTTATGGGCAGAAGCAGCTAGGACAACAATCTATGTACAAAATAGACTATCTCATAGTGCTCTTGATTTCAAGACCCCAGAAGAAGTGTTCACAGGGAAGAAGCCTGAGGTAAGTCACCTCAAGATATTTGGATGCCTAGTATACATTCACATTCCAAAAGAAAAGAGGACCAAGCTAGATCCGTCTGGGAAGAAAGGAATATTTGTTGGATATTGTGAAGCATCCAAAGCATTCAGAATTTACATTCCAGGATTTCATCATATGGAAATAAGTAGGGATGTGACATTTGATGAAGAGGCAGCTCTCAAGAGATCTAGGAAGTGCCAGTATGAAGAAGTATATGAGGAAGATGCACCTTCCAGAATTACAGAAGCTACACCCATCCCTGAAGAGACAATACCTGAAGGCCATGACATGGTGGAACCACAAGAACCCCCCGTCATGGAAATATCAAGAAAGAGAAAACCAGCATGGGCAAGAGACATTATACTAGGAGCAGAAAAGTATGGAGCTCCTAAAGGCTCCAATAGGGTAAGCAAGAAACCAAAGACATTTTCCAACTATGTGGCCCTGATGTGTGATCTTGTAGATCAAGAACCCACCAGTTATGAAGAAGCATCCCATAAGAAAGAGTGGGTGGAGGCAATGACAGAGGAATACCATTCAATAATGAATAATGATGTTTGGGATATAGTTCCCAAACCAAAGGACAAAAGTGTGGTATCCTCCAAATGGATATACAACATAAATCATGCTGCAGATGGCGGCATTGAAAATTATAAAGCAAGGTTTGTGGCCAGAGGTTTCTCTCAGAAAGAGGGAATTGACTATGAAGAAACATTTGCACCAGTTTCAAGGTACACTTCCATTAGAACCATCATGGCACTTGCATCCATGATGAAGTGGAGTACACCAAATGGATGTAAAGACAACCTTCCTGAATGGTGTGATTGAGGAGGAAGTGCACATAGAACAACCACAGGGATTTGAGGTTGAAGATAGAAACCACGTATGCAAACTGAAGAAGGCTTTGTATGGGTTGAAGCAAGCTCCCAGAGCTTAGTACAGAAGAATTGATAGTTTCTTGACAATCTTGGGCTTTACCAAGAATAAAGATGATCCTAACCTTTATCTCAAAGTTATGGATGATGAACCTGTCATATTATTGATGTATGTGGATGATCTATTTCTGACTGGAAATGAGAAATAGATTATTGAGTGCAAGGAGAAGCTTTCTTCAGAATTTGAGATGAAAGATCTCGGATTGATGCTCTACTTCCTAGGTCGTGAAGTATGGCAAGGACCAAAGGGAATCTTTCTCAACCAGGGAAAGTATGCTGTAGAAATCTTGAAGAGATTTGACATGTTGGAATGCAAAGCCATGGCCACTCCCATGGATTCCAACTTGAAGCTGTTAGCTGATGACTCATCGTAGTTAGTGGATGTGACTCTGTATAGACAGATTATTGGGTCATTAATGTATTTAACAAATACCAAACCAGACATATGCTTTGTCGTGAATACATTGATTTAGTATCTAGTGGAACCTAGATGAGTTCACCTGATAGCTGCAAAGAATGTGATGAAGTACCTAAAAGGTACGATAGATTTTGGTCTATGTTATCTTGGAGATCATGACTTCAGATTGCATGGCTATACAAATGTTGATTGGGCAGGAAGTGTATCGGACAGGAAGAGCACATCGGGAGGATGTTATTGTCTATGATCCACCATGATCTCGTGGTTTAGCAGGAAGCAGTCTAGTGTGGTTCTTAGTATAGCTGAAGCAGAATATATAGCTGCTTGCTCTGCTAGTTGTGAAGCAGTATGGCTTCGGAAACTATTATCAGGACTATTTGACTTAGAGATGGACCCCACTGTGATCATGTGTGACAACCAGAGTTGTATCAAGATGATAAAGAATCTAGTGTTCCATGATAAGTCAAAACACATAGAGATCCGATATTTCTATATACGGGATATGGTGCAGAAAGGAGATATCAAGCTCAAGTATGTAAGCACGGACGAACAAGTTGCTGATATATTGACCAAACCTCTGTCTTGAGTAAAGTTTGAGTATTTCTGAGATAAGATTGGTGTGGTTCAGAAGGACCCTCCTCGAAAGGGGGAGTGATGTGGTCACTAATGATGAGATTTCCTACATCGATAGTGAGGTCGATGATGTGGATACCTGTATTGGTGATACCGATAGTAAGGTCGATGATGTGGATACCTGTATTGGTGAAACCGACAGTAAGGTTGGTGAATTGTCCTTAGACTGGGTCTAAGTTGACAAGTGGATTGTATCATCCTTAAACACATGTTCTAAAAGAGATCCATAGACATATGTCTCCGAGAAAGAAATCCCTAGTGGATGAGAGGGATTGCATCATCCCTGGACTTCGGTCCCCTGAATTGACCCGTAGACATTTGTCTCTGAAAATTGATGATAGGACTGCATCGTCCTTGAACGTTTAGTTCAAAATGTATGTGAGAGGACTGCATCGTCCCTGAACATTTGGTTCAAAAGGTACATGAGAGGACTGCATCGTCCCTGAACATTTGGTTCAAAAGGTACTTGAGAGCACTGCATCGTCCCTGAACATTTGGTTCAAAAGGTACGTGAGAGGACTGCATCATCCCTGAACATTTGGTTCAAAAGGTACGTGAGAGGACTACATTGTCCCTGAACATTTAGTTCAAAAGGTACGTGAGAGGACTGCATCATCCCTAAACATTTGGTTCAAAAGGTACGTGAGAGGAATGCATTATCCCTAAACATTTGGTTCAAAAGGTACGTGAGAGGACTGCATTGTCCCTGAACCTTTGGTTCAAAATGTACGTGACTGGATTGCATCATCCATAGACATGAGACTTATCTAAAATTGATAAGGATTGATCATCCTGGAAGTAGATCTGGATTGCATTGTCCATAGACATGAGACTTGTCTAAAATTGATAAGGATTGATCATCCTAGAAGTAGATCTGGATTGCATCGTCCATAGACATGAGACTTGTCTAAAATTGATAAGGATTGATCATCCTGGAATTTGATCTGGATTGTATCATCCATTGACTTATGTCCTAAAGTGAGAGGGATTGATCATCCCGTAATAGGATCGTGTGTATTGCAGATTAGATTGAGATGATCCAGATGCTATAGATCGATATGATCTAGATGCTGTAGACCGAGATGATCTAGATGTTGTAGATCGAGATGATCCAAATGATCTAGATCGAGATGATCCAGATGCTGTACATCGAGATGATGATGATGCTGTAGCTGATCCAGTGCTACAGAAGATTATGACTCAGTACTGAATATGTTGATGTTCCAGTAACTGTTGAGTTACTGATGATGATATATGAAGAAAGCTTCCAATGATTTATAGATGTATCATGTTCTATGTAGTTTATGACTCCTTGCTCCTGCAGATGTTGTTATAATATCCTTCTCGTTAAGGGAGAGTGTTGAAATATTGTAACTTCAAAGAATATTATATTTGTATTTTATTATTCCGGAGATGGTACATTCCTCCATGGTGACCCTATTGTATATCCGGAGATGTTTATTCCTCTGAGAGAATGTGGTAACTAGGGTTATTAGATCTCCCATGTGAGGTCAGCCCTGAGTTTACTTTTGGGGGGTTATTAGACTCTCCTGGGAGAGGTCGGCCCCATTAGGGTAAAAGGTCAGTCGGAAGATGAGTATAAGTAGAGGAGGATGTTCCTCACTTATCTCATTCATTCATCCACTTGGGAGTAGCGCACAAGTGAGAGAGAGGTCTACATAGGAGGATAAGGAGCTCTTTTTTGGGTACTACATCTTGTATTGGTTGATTATCTATATTGAGGAAAGCTTTGCTGGGTTTTCTACCCCATGAGGGTTTACCAGGGTAAATCTGTGTCTATCTTGTGATTGTGTTTCTTTCAGTGATCTTGCTATTCAAATTAGGCTAAAATTAACAATTTTTTCCTTCTTATTTATTAAGAATCATTCATTTTCAAGCCTCATTTGCACTATTGTCATTTGATTACCACACATCACTGACTTTGAAGTGCAATTTTTTTTTAGGAATATGAGGAAAAAATGCATGAAAAAGGTGAACAATCAATAATGTTTAGGTGAGTACTAGTTTGCACAAGAGATAAAATTGATTTGAATGTGGCATACGAAGGACATGTGGTTCAGTGTGTTAAATAATTTGTTGGCAATATTTATTCATTTTCCTTCAATGAAACAACAATTGAATCTTTTTTTTTATTCATCCATTTGAGTCCACCATGAAAGAGGTCAAAAATATAAGAGGAGTAGAGAGTGAAACATCCTAAGCATGAGGTAACCGGATAGCAAGGTTTTGAATGTAGTTTCCTAAAACTAATTCAACATACATTGTAATCATGTATGGAGTAAAGTTATCTATGTATTCCATGTTTTCAAAGCAATGACAATTCACCCATTTCTTCCAGGATTATGTGTATTATCATTTGACCCTTAATCCCAATGGAGCACCTCCTCCAGGAAAGCCACCTATGTACAATCATCAATATGTATGTTCATAGTATTATTTTTTCTAATGACTAACTCTTTCACAACCTATATATTATATCAATGTGCTCTCTCTTTTCTCTCTTGTATAGCTTCAATTGGATCTCCCAATGATGGATGGAATGTCCACTCAAAACATTGGGATGTTTTGAAACTTAAATGCAATTCAATTCTAGATAGTTTCACCACATTGAAACCACAAATGTTTGAGAAGCTCATAAAGCAAAGCTCTACAACATCTCACATACTATCACTATGTGAAATAATGCATCCCCTTTCCCTTTTATAGAATAAGAGAATAGAGGAAGTTACAAAAGAATCCTCTAGAATGGAGTTCTCCACATAACAATATAAAACCCTAAATTAAGAGAGTTCACCCTCCAAGAGAATCTTATCCAACTAGAGCAACTCACATGTGCTAAAGGTAGGTGGTTTGATGAAAATTTGTGCCAAGCACGTTTCTCCACATGTGACAAGATCAAATAAAAACACACGCCCACAGATATCAACTCACCTATAGCACATATTTTTATAAAAACAACTTTAATGTGACTCCAAGTGCCAAAAATAGATGAAAGAGACTATGAGACAATTCACCCTCAAAAAACACTTCTTTGACAGAACAATATATACACAATGTCCAAGCAATAGGTGCACTATAGAGCATCCAAAAACAATACACTCTTAACCTAATGTACATATCACAAAGTCTCAAAGCTACCAGGGGAAAGCACCACCAATCCTCTTACCATTAAAGATATTAGATAACACCTTCACATGATTAACAAACCCAAGCCAAAATAACATTATAAAATCAACCTAAGAAAGTGTTTAAACAATACTAAATTTACAACTGAGATGAAAACCTTATTTTGTTGATGCGAGTATTAGATGAATTAATCATAACCATAACAACCAATATAGACTAATTAATAACCCACTAATAATGTAAAAAACACAACAATTAGAATTCAATACACAATACTTACTACAATCTTATGGTAGAAGTTTTCCCCAAATTGTATGTGATAGGAACACTTGTCCTCTGATATATCCTTGTTATAACCTATTCAATATGTTTTCCTTTGGTCATGATATGTGTTTGGAGATTGTTTCCTCCCACCTTAACATATGCATATGTTGCATCATTGATTTTCCACATTTTGTTTGATGTTGTTTTGTTTTTTTCTTGTATTTGGAGCACTACAAGGTGAAATATATCCACTAAACCTTGGTGCACTTCATATAATTTTTTGTAAAGATGCTTGATCAAAATATCCCACAAAGTTTTCCTTTGGTCATGATATTTGTTTGGATATGGTTCCCACCAACCTTTTTATATTTATATTTGGAATTACTGAAGAATATATGTAATTATGGTTCTCTTTTAGTTTTATTTTTGTATTTAAAGCATTACAAGTTGAATTAGAGCCACTAAACCTTGGTACACTTCTACATAAATTTTTTTGTAAAGATATTTGATCAAAGTGTCCTTTTCATAATCAAAACTTACACAGATCAAAATTTCCAGTTTGAATGGATCCTATTTTTTTTACTTGTACTCGAGATACAATAGTTAAAACCATCTGAGCTACAAGGGGCTTGGGCATATACTTTAATGGCGCTTCACAAAGAAACCCTCAAAAGTTGGGGATAGGAGAAACCCTATAATTATCTACGCTCATTCCCTCCACTTCAAAGCAGGCATAGGCTAGTGGACAAATAATTTATTTGAGATAATGGCATTGAAGTTGGGATAAAAAAATCTCTGAGATGATGGAATTGAAGTTGGTTCTCTCTTTTGCTATAGAATGTGGGAAATATCACATTCAGATATTTGGGAATTCGCTGCTTGTCATAAAATGATTCAAAAAGGAATGTACTTTAAGAAATTTCATCCATCGGCTCTTTGAGGAAAGTTGGGGTATTTGGGAAGGGTTTACTTTTGTTTCTTAAATCACATTTATAGATATATGAACAAGATTGTAGACAACTTATCGAAAATAGGATTGCTTCTAGGCTCGGGGGAGTGGATCATTCCGAGAGATCAGAACAACCACTATCATGACTTTCATTGTCCCCCTTTTAAAATGATTTTTTGAAGATAGTTCCTTTTTAGTGTTTTAAAGAATTATTTTATACTGATTTTATTTATGATATATGAGGATTGTTGACTGAAAGGTCTAAGAATGAATATGATAACTACTTTTATAATTTTTAATATTGTACAACTGAAAAAAACGTTAGAATTGTTTGATGCCATGGTTTATCTAGACACTTTTTTGTCATGTATTTTGTCCCGAGACAAGAAAGATTTTGAATTTTACTAAGCAACTAAGTTATGTAATTATGCTTTTTTTTTTTAAATAAGTTATGATTTTATTTTTTCTGTTGGTTAAACATAGGTTAAACATAAAAACAATAGTTAATTTTTTTGATTGATGGATCTAAATCAGTTAAGACCAACTACATTGGAATGGTGAGTTATAATTTACAGTCTTTCTCGGGACAAGTTTTTCCAAAGTTTTGATTCAAATTTGAACAAGAGCCACGAGGTGGCAATGTCCTCGACATTGGCAACTAGTTGTGTCTTAGCTGAATGGGCAGTACCGTGTGCGAGATCCTACACTATTACGGAAATTCCTAAGGGTAAGACTCTTGGAACGATATTTTGTTTCAATTACATACATAAATGTTCTAAGAAGTGTTAATCATATATCTGATGCATACGCTAACTATGTATTAGAATGGCATTTGTCACATTCATCATGAAGCACACAAATATAATAAGACATTCATACATTTGTACATACACACATATAGTAGAACTAGAGAACCAAAGTTATATATATATATAAATATGTCCAAAATGGTAGTG
The DNA here is from genome assembly GCA_027924585.1 of Larix kaempferi. NCBI lineage: Eukaryota > Viridiplantae > Streptophyta > Pinopsida > Pinales > Pinaceae > Larix > Larix kaempferi. The sequence goes on from BSBM01001346.1 coordinate 25,644,678, forward strand.
TCATACAAAACTGGAGCCCGTAGCCCTAAAAAATATACATATCGATACAAAAATGAGATCCTGAGATATCTAATCTCTACGAGGAGGCCTAGATGCCACCCCGACAGGATGTGTCTTGTAGAAATACTGCACTGCATTGGCTACCCACTGCAGTAGCTGCACCCAGTCACCCGAAACCCCCACTACTTGGCGCTGCATGGCCTCAGGTAGTCTCGCCACCTGTATCTGTGGAACTCTAGCAACCATCCATGTGAGGTTGCACCGCAAGGTCTGTAGTGTGCATCTTGCTGCGGCATCGCCTGCCTCCTCAACCCTACCCTGACGACCATGCCTCGGGAAGCCATCAGGTCTCACTAGGCCTTTGTCTGCGAGCAAACAGTCAACCATTAGAGCATGATACTACCACCAAAAAGATTTTTGCATTTACATATATAATAAAAAATCCATAAATATTTAATACACAAAAACCAAAAAGAGTACTCACCAATGTCTCCGAACGCGTCGTCTGGTGGGAGTGGCATGTCCCTATCCTGGCGGAAGTCTATCCTTGCATAGGGGTAGTCCTCTATGGCAATGACCTGCCGGTCCCACCAGCGGAAGAAATCCTTGGTATATGGTGATGCCAGACGGCCACCACCCTGTCGTGTCAAGATCTCAGACCACCGGGTCAAGGCTGGATCTCGGAGACTATGAGGAGGGACATCCACCCTCGGACTAAGCCCTGGAACCCTCTCAAAGAAGAAGCTACATAGGATGCTCCCATACCCGAAGTTTTTAGCCTTCCCTTCTTTGCATTCTGTCAGTTGGGTCTTCATAGACCCCAGTAGTGTGGTACACCAGTCAAACACTATAGGCTGCATGCATTGTGATGCATAAAACATCACTGGCCTAGATTCCTGGTGCAGAGCTTTGGATCTCGTGATCCGCACTAAGGTAGCCACAATGATCTTCATGCTCAGATTAACTATGGTGTTGATGGGCACTTGACTTCCCACCGTGCGTGTGTTTGCGGGGCAATACCGCGCTATGTAGTCAAGGACGGTGATCCCACTACCCACAGTACAAGACCGAAGACTAGCCTCCTCACCCCGACGAGACAAACGGTAATGAAGTAGATGTCATCCACTTCCAGTGTGAGGATTTTCCCATTGAGATTGAAGTTTTGTGCATCAACATCCCAATAGTCAATCAAGCGCCGGATTAATAGGTTTTGGGCCCTCAAACCCCCTATACTCCAGAATTTGTACAATCCACATGCTTTCAATGCCTGCTGTGCTTGCACATCATTGCGCACGGCCTCATCAACTTGGTCATGCTCCCTCTCCCTCCACTCTAGAACCATCTAGGAGTGAAGAAAAACAAGCATTTTAGTCAAATTCTTTTAAAAAACCGACTACACGGCCGTACCCGTGGGATAGTTTGTATACAGGTGTGAGTACCCACGGTCAACCTTTGCGTTGACTGCGCGTTTTGTGCCCTACCCGCGACCCGCATAGCCACAGCCCGCGGGTAGAGCTGAAGCCATTTAGGGCTTCGCCAAACAAAAAATCCCACTGCTGAAAATCAAAATGAAAGCATTGAAATGAAAGGTATGGATGAGACTACCAACCTGCTCCGGACGGTTCGATGAATGGTCGCTCCTAGCTCCCAGAATCGTCAATTGAACTTTCAGGTGAAAACTAACCAAAAGCTCCAAATGGGTGAATAGTAAAAATGAATTGTGAATTGTAATTTTTTATTACTATTTATAATTTTTAGGACCCACTTGTCTATAGTTTTTACCGTTTTGTGCCATTATGGACTAATATAATTTCTTGGCGTAGTATTTTTTTAATCAGATTTCTTCGGCGAGAGTTGTTCTGGACCTTTTCACACCTAGGGCAAGTACGTTTCACACCTGGCATATAGGTTAAATGCACTTTCCATGTGCATTATGCATTTGAACTATTGACCATTTTCATAAACCCTAGGTGCGATCCCGCTTCGTAACTGACACGGAACCTTCACACTGCTATAGAAGTGTCTTTATGCGGCGGTAGGGATTTTCTGACCATGGGTACCCTAGTTAGAACCCCTTTGTGCATTCTAGTGCCCATGCCATTGTTTGTCCTTAGGTTTGGGAGTCCTTCGTAGTTACGCCATGACATTGCGATAAAGACTCATACTCTACTTTGTCTTATGCTGGCCATCTTCCTTAAGGACTCCCCTCAGTTATATCATGCTGTGATTGCATTGCATCATCCTGCTTGCTGCTTGAGCCTTGTGCCGGCTCCCGCTTACTCAGTTGTTATCCTGGTGCCTGAGCACTTTTCCCTGTTGAGCCCTGCAGAGCTTATATATTTTTCCTTCACAATTTGATCACCTTTTGACCTTGAGGGAACATCCCCCCCGAGTGTCCACATCCTGCATGCACTTCCTTGCATTAATCATAGGTATGTTCCATTGCTTGGAACTAGTCTGCTCGCTATTTGACACTCGTTCCCTCACTTGTTGTACTATAAGCAATTTTATTCTTTTTCAAGCTTTTCTCAAATATGAAAAAGACAAAAAAAAATCAAATATTCCAAAAAGACGGACAGGATTATGGCTACTACTTCTTGTTGGAAGCTGTTTTGTCACCTTTGAATAGATCATTCATTCCACTCCATACACTATGAGTCAGGACTATAGTTGGACCTTAGGAGCTGTACTTGTTTCTCAGTTTTCTCCACTGATTGGTTAAGCTTTCAGTCATTATGGAGCCCTCTATAATGCCTCCTGCATTGCACAGTTTATGTCAAGTCTATGCTGCCTGAGTCTATCCATCTGCTGATGCTCTTGTTCAAAGGAAGTCCTGAAACCAGTGTCGGCCACTCCTCAGATCTCTTGACCATTGCATGTCGGCCATCCTTATTGAGTCAGTCCATTTTACCTGAGTTCTTCCAAATCTTTCAGCGTAGCTGGTACCTTGTGCTGGTTGATGGGGGATGCATTAATTCCCTCCTTCCAGCGAGTCTCGTTCCATCGACTTCAACCCATTTATTTCGAGACTTGAGGCTTAGAGTTTGGTTGAGTACCTTGAGGCTTGCAGTCATTAGTGGCAGGTTCTCTCACCATCGACAGTTTTGGGAATACATCAATGTACCCTGATCGATGGATTCATCCTAGTGTTCGACTTCAACTCATTTATTCACACTCCGATGATTGTAATCTGTGCCTTGATGCCCATTTTCATTATTGGTGGGTTATCTCGCGTCTGTTAACGGTATACATCATTGACCGGTAATCAAACGATGTCACATCAGGTTCGACCCCAACTCCTTTTATTCACTTGATGGGACTTGCACCGTCGAAGACTTATAGAAGACCCCAGGCTATAGTGGCATTCAGTATGCTACTTATGACTTTGACTTTACATCTGAGATATCACCTCTCAGACATCAGCAGTTTGTACCTCCAGTTTGCACCAGTTGTTTCCTTTTTAGCAGGAGACCATATCTTACTGTAGAGGGATCATGGCTATGATCACTTATGACATGTATTCACTATGTACTGCCTGTTCATGGCCATTGTATCAGATTGTTGTATTACCAACATGTATTCAGGGATACTATTGTATTATGATGAGTGAGATGCTTTGTCCACTTGTGTCTCCATCACTCCACTTCTGATTTTTAAAATGTATTTCGGCCATCGTAGCATCAGTCTCTGACCTCACACATTAGGGGGCATCTGTTACACCGTAATCTTCCACCCTATGAGCATCAGCATTCTTTGTCCTATAGGATCCATTTCACTAACTCAGATTCACTTTATATCCTTCAAACATATTTTTCCTCATTTTTCCTCTTACCCGCATGTTGCATCACTATAGCGTGCATACCCACGAGTTGCATCACTATAGCCCACGGGTATCAAGTAAAATGGTAAAAATCACTAGTTTCTTACTTTTTACTCCCAAAAAGTGGTCATTTGGTGACCTTTGGCTCTCCATCTTTCCAAGTAATGTCTCGATGTGTCCTTTCACTTACCTTTGAGAGGACTATATATTGAGCACATATGGCTTATGGAAGGGAGGAGAAAGAAGAGCAAGAGAACTCTAGTGGATTTTTTCCCTATCTTGAGTCTACACTCGTTGATACTTGTAGTTGTGAACCCTTTATGTTTACCTTCCAAACTCCTATCTAGTTTGAGTTTGCCATTCATGGATGATTGAAGTGGTGGAGGCACAAGTGGATTGATCCAGAGCTTGGTTCAGATTGGTTGTCGACAAGAGGTCGTATCACTTTGTACTTCTTCTTGTTTATTAATAGAAATACTCATATTCTCGTCCATTAATGTTGTAAATTTTATTTATCTTACATTGGGTTGCATTTACTTTTTATATCATGGGCCATTGCTATTGATGATGTTAATTCCGTTTATATATTATATGTACTTGTATATTGGCTGTCAAGACTAATTTGCAGATTCAAGTGCATGGATTGAAAAGCTCCAACGGGGATCTACATCAAACGTTTGGATCAAGGTTGGTTATCTTCTTCATTATCTTAGCATTGCCATTTATATAGCATAGTTCTGAGAATTGAGTTGGTTTCTGGTAGTCATCTGTCTGTTGTGGTACACCCCAAGCCATAGTGAGTTTGCTCCAACACACAACCTGTCCACAGCCACAGAGTATTCACCTGATACTCACCATACATCATCCTGATGTACACATGATCATCCTAATCATCATCACTGCATCGTCCTGATGCATGTCATCTGGAGCAACATCCTGAAGCTCGTCATCCATGATCATACTGATCATACAATGCATCCACCTGATGCATACCAAGTATCTACCTGATACATATCATCATATATAATGTATCTACCTGATACATACATAGATACATGATCCACACAATGTATCCATCAACATACATGATCTACTTGATCATACAACGTATCCACCTGATACATATACAGATACATGGTCCAAGCATCCAACATGATGCATACATACATAAATGATCCAACTGATCATATCCAGCATCCAACATGATGCATACATACATAAATGATCCAACTGATCATACAGAGTGGAAACTAGAACACCATACTGATGCTCATCATCCAGCGCTTATATCCATAGCCATATGAAGGATCCTCCTTCCACCATGCTTGGAATGGATTTTGCAAATGTCTCCATCACTTCTTCCTCGAAGTGTCGTCAATCTAAAGAACACCAAGCCTCTCTCTGAAGTACTCAAACTTCACTCTGGCTAGTGGCTTTGTCAACACATCTACAATCTGCTCATTCGTCGCAACATACAGGAGCTTCACTGCTCCCCTCTGCACCATATCCCTGATATAGTGATATTTTATCTCTATGTGTTTCGACCTATCGTGGAACATCGGGTTCTCAAATAGCTTCACACAACTTTGGTTGTCACAAAATATACCAGTAGCCTCCAGCAGTAGATCAAATAACTCAGAAAGTAGCTTCCGAAGCCATACTGCCTCACAACTAGCCAAACAGACTGCAACATACTCTGCCTCGGCTGTACTTAGTGCTACGAAGGACTACTTCCTACTAAACCAAGAGATCACACCTGATCCCATACTGAAGCAACACCCAGAAGTGCTCTTCCTATCTGCAGCACTGCCTGCCCAATCTGAATCAACATAACCTTGTAGGTTAAACTTTTGATTCGCATCATACTTGAGCCCATAATCAACTGTACCCTTCAGGTACCTCAGAATATGCTTTACAGCAACCAGGTGAACACTCCTCGGATCCGTCAGGTACTGGCTCAATGTGTTCACCGCAAAGCAAATATCTGGTCTCGTGTTCATCAGGTACATCAAGGACCCAATCATCTGACGATACATAGTGACATCAACCAGCTCAGATGAAGCATCACATAGAAGCTTCAGGTTCGATTCCATAGGTGTGGCCATGGCCTTGCAGTCCATCATCCCGAACCTCTTCAGAATATCTAGTGCATACTTCCCTTGCCTAAGGAAGATACCATCTGCACTCTGCCGCACCTCCATGCCTAGAAAATAGTGCATCATCCCCAAGCCCTTCTCGAACTCGGCAGCAAGCTTCCTCTTGGTATCAGCAATCAAACTATCATTACCTGTTACAAACAGATCATCCACATACAGGAGCAGTATCACAAGATTTCTTTCCTCAACCTTGTAGTAAAGTTTGGAATCCACTTTACTCTTGGTAAAGCCCAAACTAGATAGGAAACTGTCCATCCTACCATACCAAGTCCTAGGAGCTTGCTTCAATCCATACAAGGCTTTCTTCAATCTGCACACATATGACTCCCTGTCATGTGTTTCAAAACCGAGTGGTTTCTCCACATACACTTCCTCTTCAACTACACCATTCAAGAAAGCAGTCTTTACGTCCATCTGGTGTATCTTCCATTTCATCACTACAGCCAGAGAAAGTAATGATCTGATGGAAGTGTACCTGGCTACAACAAAATTTTCTTCATAATCTATTCCCTCTTTCCGAGAGAAGCCACAAGCTACAAATCTTGCCTTGTATTTCTCTATGCTGCCATCTGCAGCATGCTTGATCTTGTAGATCCATTTGGAAGTCACAACAGACTTCCCTTCAAGTCTTGGTACAACATCCAAACATCATTCTTCATTATTGATTGGTATTCTTCAACCATGGCATCCTTCCATTCTTTCTTTTCCGCTGCTTCTTCATAATTGGAAGGTTCTTTGTTCATGATATCACAGAGTAAAGCAACATAGCTGGTGTGTGATCTAGTTCTCTTCTTTGCTCTGTGTTCTTCTTCTGGAATGCCATATCTTTCTGCATCTTGAATGAGCTCTCTAGCCCATGCAGGTTTCCTCTTGTGAGAGTTATTCTCACGGGGTGGATCTACAGGTTCTTGCGGATCTTCAATTTCACGATCTGCATCTGGAATTGCTTCAGTCATAGTAGTGTCTTGAAATCTAGTTTCCTTAGGTTCTTCATAATCTTCAACAGGTGTCTTCCTTGATTTGATGAATGCTGATTTTTCATCAAATGTCACATCTCTGCTGACATCAATCTTCTTGAACCCTGGAAAGTATATTCTATAAGCCTTCGATCTTTCACTGTAACCCACAAAGATACCCTTCTTTCCTGAAGGATCCAGCTTGGTCCTCTTTTCCTTTGGGACATGAGTGTATACTGGACAACCAAGTATTTTGAGATGGCTGACTTCAGGTTTCTTACCAGAGAAGACCTCTTCTGGTGTTTTGTTGTCCAATTTCTTGTGGGGTGTTCTGTTCTACACATATACAACTGTCCTAGCTGCTTCTACCCATAGATACATAGGTAGATCCTGGTCATGCAACATTGCCCATGCTGCTTCCATGATTGTTCGATTCTTTCTTTCTGCAACTCCATTCTGTTGTGGATTGTAAGGAGTAGTCAACTCCCTCTTAATACCTGAATCACTGCATAGCTTCTTGAAGTCACCTGAAGTGAATTCTCAACCATTGTCGAATCTGAATGTTTTGATCTTCTTATCAATTTGGTTCTCCATCAAGGTTTTGAATTCCTTGAACTTATCAAACACTTCATCTTTGTTCTTCAAGAAGTAAACCCAAGTCTTCCTGGAGAAGTCATCAATGAAAGAGACATAGTAAGCATACCTGCTCAAAGAATTGGATGACATCGGACCACATACATCGGAGTGGATAATTTCCAAGATACTTTTTGCCTTTCTTTCACTGCTTGGAAATGCCTTCTTTATGTTCTTTCCTTTTGCACATCCTTTGCAAACACCTTCATGCTTGGTCTTGATTTCAGGAAGACCTTCTACAGCCTTCCTTGCAATTGGTAATGCTCTATAGTGCATATGTGCAAGTCTTCTATGCCAAAGTTCACTTGGCTCCATGGAATCATGCACCATGGCATGTTCAGGTTGTCCCTTCAATTTATACAATCCTCCCTCTTGCTCTCCAATCACTACTGCATCATCAATAGTTTTACCTTTGGGCCACATTAGAACTTGGCCATCTACAAATGCAACCCTCATACCTTTTGCATCCAATGCAGATATGGAGAGTAGGTTCTTCTCGAGCCCAGGTACATAAAGAACTTCTTTCATCTTCAAATACTTTCCAGAATATAGGTTGTAGGAGGCTTCCCCACTTCCTTTGATAGGGTATTGATAATCATCCCCAAGTTTCACCTTATGGGGTGATTCATGTTCAGATAGATTTACAAAAGATTCTTTAAACCCAGTCATGTGTTTGGAAGCCCCACTGTCAATAAGCCAATCATTACAACCATGAGAAATAGTACCTGTGAGAGCAGAGATTAGAACATACTCTTCTTCGCTTGATGAGTCATCATCATCACTTTCTTCTCTAGCCTTCTTCTTGGGAGGTTCATCATCCTCGGTAGCATGAGCATGGTACCTTCTTTTGCTGCCCTTCTTCTTCTTGTTGAAGTTGTTGTTGTCCTTCTTGTTCTTGGGACAATTTATAGCAATATGTCCCTTTTCATTACAGGTGAAGCATATTCTCCTTTCTTTATGGTGATGTGAATATTTCTTGAAGTGAGATGGCTCTCTCTTGGACTTCCCTTTCTTGGTGTGAGCTGTGAGAGCTTGATCTTCATTCCCCATCTTTTCTTCTCGTGCCACAAACCTTGCTTCTTCTTGTGAGCATTCTTCCCGCAGTTTGCTGAATGATACCAACTTCTTTCTTGCACAGATTCCTTGGATAAAGGAATCCCATGACCTGGGTAGGCCATTCAGAGTGGTCATGACAACTTCACCATTCTCCACCATTTCATCCACTACTTCTAGTTGTTCCTTGATCTGAGAGACCCTAGAAAAATAAGATTGAATGGATTCTCCATTCTGAAGTTTTACCCATTTCAATTGGTTCTGCGCAGTCATCTTCTGATTTATGTTCTTCCCTTCAAATAGCTTGGATAGGGAATCAAACATCTCTTTGGGTGTCTTCAGAGATGACACATGGGGGATGAGATGGTTCTTGATAGAATCAACAATGATTCTCTTTGCATTGACCAAGTTCTTCTTGTGGAGGGCTTTAGCCTCTTCTCCCTTTGGGACAGGGACCCCTTCCCTTATATATGAGTCCAACTCATTCTCTTCCAGGATTAACCCAATCCTATGCTTCCAGGCTCGGAAGTTATCAGCCCCTTCAAGCTTGTCCTCAAGCTTGGTGTGGTGAGAGATCTTTAAAGAGTACTTCAAATGGAAATAGAAAAGATTTAGGTCTTACCACTTGATTTGCTGAAAACTGGATCTGGTCCTGGATTAGGGTTTGTTAGAGAAACCCTAAAAATTCAAAATGTGAATTTCAACTTTATGAGAGGATAGAAAGATGCGCCTTGATGAGCTGATCAGCCTGGTGTATTCAAAATTAGAGATCTGCAAAGCTTCACCCTTCAGAAATGCCTTGTAGTCTTCTTGAGTTCACTAAGGAGGACCCTGAATTAGGGTTTTAGTTTCCCGGAGATTTACCCATCCAAAAATCTCGATCCAAAGTTCTAAACTTCGATTTTTTCAAGGAGCTTCCAGCTATGTCTTCAGATTTCAGGAATTCCTATTTTTGTGGAAACCCTAATTTTTAGGGCCAAAACTAAGAGTGCTCAGAATTGAATTCTGATTGGACAGATAGATTCACCTTGCTGAGGAGAGTCAATCTATCATATAAATTTTCCAAAATTTGTGGAGAGAAACCCAATAAACAAGAAACCCTGGTTTCTGCCACTATACAATGTCTTCTTCTCAGGTTAGATCTGATACCATGTTAATTTTTGAGCATTAATTCAATATACTCTAGGATCTTTACTGAGAGAATAACATGTACAGTATATCAATGCATATCAATCATAGCAAGCATCTCAATCATCACAAGATGCAAACATAAGAGACAATAGACACACAGAGTTTCCGTGGGGAAAACCCTAAGGTGAAAAACCCCACAACTTCCTCAGAGACAGATAGAGCAATAGTACAACCAAAGTACACAGAGATAGACTCCTCCTGGCAGTTGATCCACCTCCTCACATGTGCACCACTTTCCGAGTGATGGAAGAGTGAGTTGTGAAGTGATCCAAATAGAGATCGAGAGATCTCTATTTATACTTGTCCTGACTGCCCAATAAACTTATGGGGCCGACTTGTCTAGCTTAGTACAATAACCCAATGTTAACTTAATCAGGGCTGACCCCACACATGGTGGTCTAATAACCCATCGGCAAGTTATGACACTTGCGACACTTGTCAATACAAATGACGGCACTTCCGTATAGAGGAATAGTAACATCTCTATAGGAGTACAATATACATAGATGAAATACATGGGTGAAATACATTCCGAAGTTACATATACATCAAAACTTCACAATGTTGGATCTACATTCAGGGTATCATCATATTAGAATGAAGGAAGAAGACATCCCATAAACAACATTCAAAACTCATGAAGGTCATTATGAATTTCTGGTCATGTCTTTTGGACTTATGTACAAATGCACCTTCCACATTTAAAGGTTTGATGAATTCCGTTTTCAATCCCTTCCTCAGAAAATTTGTGTTAGTATTTTTTGATGGTATACTAATCTATAGAAAGTCTTGGGAAGAACATGTTTAACATGTTGATAGAGTGATACAACTACTAAAGGAGAAACAACTATATGCAAAACCTTCCAAATGTTTCTTTGGGGTAAATGAGGTAGAGTATTTGGGACATATTGTATCTAATGAAGGTGTCAAGGTAGACCCTAACAAAATTAAAGCCATGATGGACCAGCCAGTTCCCAAAAAATTTAAGAATATTAGAGGATTCTTAGGTTTAGCAGGGTACTACCGCAAGCTTTTTCAGAACTATGGAAGAATAGCATCACCTCTAACAAAATTATTGAAGAAGGAAGCATTTGCATGGAATCCATAGGAAACTAAAGGATTTGAACAACTTAAAGAGGAAATGTGCAAAGCTCTTGTTTTGACCACACCGGATTTCACACAAAAATTCATTATGGATTTCTTTTGAAAGTCGGCCAATCAAGGGAAATAACTTACAGAAACCAATCTATGAGAAGGGAATGATGGAAATACTACATGCACTTAAGCAATGGTGTCCTTACCTAATAGGTAGGCACTTCAAGGTCAAAACAGGTCATGATAGTCTTAAATACTTCTTGGAACATAGACTATCTTCAGAAGAGAAACAAAAATGGGAAACCAAGATGTTGGGATATGACCTTGAAATCATCTATAAGAAAGGGAAACAAAATGTGGTGGTAGATGCACTCTACATAAAATATGAGGATGTTGAGGCGTTACATTGTGCGTTTTTTATTATTCAAACCGATTGGGTAGTAGAAGCAAGGGAGGAATGGAAGAATGAATAATCTGTGTGGATGCTCATTCAAATGATACATAAGTATCCCAGTGTATCATATCATTTTGTGTGGAAAAATGATTCACTATGGTATAAGGATCACTTATATATATGTAAGAACTTCCAAATCAAACAAAAGATCCTTTTGTAATTACACACTTATCCTATTGGTGGGCACTCAGGATTCCTAAAAATGTACCACGGGGTCATGAAGAATTTTTTGGGGGAAGGTATTAAATTTGATGATCAAAGGTTCATGGAAGAATGTTTGGTTTTCCAACATAATAAGGTTGAAACAGTTAAGACCCCAAGTCTTTTACAACTATTAGAAATACCTTGTCAGTGCTGGGAGGAAGTCTCAATGGATTTTATCATAGGTCTACCCAAGTTAGAAGCGAAGAATATTATTATGGTGGTTGTTGATAGACTCACAAAGTATGCACGCTTTTATGCACTCTCTCACCCTTTTAATTCAAGTATAGTTGTTGCAGCCTTCATGGAAACAATTCAAGAGTTACATGGTAACTCGAAGATTATTGTCTGTGACCGAGATCCAATTTTCACTGGAAATTTTTGGACTGGACTATTTTCTTTTCTGGATACCCAGTTGGCTCATAGTTCATCCTATCATCCTCAATCCAATGAGAAAACTAAGATAATGAACAAATGTTTGGAAGGCTATCTTCGTTGCTTTGCATCTGACAATCAAACACAGTGGGTGAAATGGTTGTCTTTGACAGAATGGTGGTACAATACTTCCTTCCATATGTCATCAAAAATGTCTGCATTTATGGCACTTTATGAGTGCCATACACCATCTATCACATCTCCCTTAAAAGGAAAATATAAAGTTCAAGCTGTGGAAGATCACCTAGAGCACCAACAAGACATTCTCCAGTTACTGAAGGACAACCTAGCTATGTCAAAAAATAGGATGAAACAACAAGCAGATCAACATTGTAATGAAAGGAGTTTTGAATAAGGGTATTAGGTATTTCTAAGGCTGCAACCTTACAAATAGATGTCCCTCAAGAAACTAAATAAAGACAATAAATTAGCACCCAAGTATTATGGTCCTTATTAAGTGTTGCAGATCATTGGTAGTATGGATTACAAATTGAATCTCCCTTCATCTGCAAGAGTACACCCACTTTTCCATGTTTCTTACTTAAATAAGGTAATAGGAGACAAGATCTCAATTCAAACTATCTTGCCAAAACTAGTTGAAGAAGGAAAATTCATATTGGAACTTGAACAAATCACAAAAACAAGGACCAAACAACTACGCAATCAGGCTATTACTGAGTACCTCATCAAGTGGAAGAATTAACCAGTTGAAGATTCGACATGGGAAGATGAGTTATTCATATAGAAGCATCCACAACTAATCAAGTGTTGAGGACAACACTTGTCTGAAGGGGAGGGGCACGTTAAGCCCTAAATTTGGGCACATTACCCCCTATATTGTGGCTCATTACATATTATTGATGTTGGCTTGGGTCTATTAGTGGTAATTGTCATTACTACTATTATATTAGTTATGTTGTCTTGGGTTCATTATTTGTAATTGTACCTCTTTGTATCCTATATATATGAAGGAGACATTTTCATTTGAATCATCTCATCTTGTCTTGTCTTATGTACTTAGTACATTGTATAAGGAGGTGTACCCCTCAAAGAGGCTTTCTATTCATCTATTTTCTTCATTATTAAGGCATTGATTACATTTTCTAGTCTATTTATGCTCCTTTCATGCTCTTTGGGGGAATTTGTTGCTTAACAACTCAACTACTCTCTCTCGGGTTCTTTCGTTGGCTCCTTTTCTTGGTCATTTTTATCTTCTGATTTCCCCTCAAATCCAAAATATAAGTTAGAGCCTATAAAATCCATGAAAGGTTTGAACTTTATCTCTAGAGCCACCATGAGGATTAACATGTTGCATGAGGTATCAACAACTTGTACTTCTAGTTTTGTAAATCATTGCTCATAATCATCTACTGCTGCTTGAACAAACTCACCCACCATGGATAGGGTTTGAATATTTTTTTTCACCAACTACTCGATATTGTGATTACCCATAAAACCCAAAGAAAAATCACTTTGATACCAATATGATCCAAAAACTGTCGTGGATATTCCATTGGATCAATTCATCACAACGAATCTTACAACTTAGTTCATTGTGTTAATTTAATTTCATAAAATACTGAACACAATGGAAATGAAAGAAAAACTAGAGCAAATAAGTACACAATCCACATAATAACACATGATATACCCTAGTAAAATCCACTATGGGGAAAAACCCAGCCACAAATGATGAGTATGCCTTTCTCTTCATATTAAAATGCAAATACAAAGGAAATGGTACTCTTTATGGAGTTACCTATGATTCTGTAGCTAAAATGGCTACTATAATATCTCATATATCTTTTGTTCTTCTCTAAAATCCACTCCTGTTTTGTTTCTCAACTATGGAACATTACAATACATCAAAAGAATGGATCCCCTTCTTCTTCTAGTGCCCTGGTATTTAACATAGCCCGATATCCATCTAGCTGGGTTAATTTTAGGGTTTTTGTATACCTCAACTCCTTATTAGATTAGGTTTTTGGTCCTCCTAGAATGTTCTTGAAGGTACACTTGTTACTAGATCCACATGTATGAAAAATGAGAGTTGACGTGGAATCCACTCGGTACCATGGTGGTCAACTATTAGGTCAACTTGTGGGCGGCATAAATTTTGGATACAAAATCCGATTGAGGCATTCTTTGGACTGTTGGAAAGGTATCAATGTTTAGAATCACCACATGGACCATTGAACTAGTGATGGGTTGTTTTACCCCTAAAAATTCCATTTATACCCTTAAACAATCCCCATGAAGGTTTCGAACCCCAAATCTGCAAAATGAGTCATGCCCATAAAATGGGACCTACAATTCAATTCATCCAATATTTCAAACCCGAAATATCCAAGTAGGTGACATATTGTATATTGATCCATTTTGTATCATGCATGTGCATGCACTCAGTTGCATGTGCCTCATTTAGTTAGAACTAGTGTTTAGGAAGTCATGAGTCATTTTACCTAATCTTGGAGTGTGCATGGATAACTAAGGGTCTTTGGATCTAGTTAGGCCTCGATAGGATCTCATACATTGCTTGAGAAATTCGAATTGTCTCCTGATGTATTTGAATTTCATCACCTATTTATTTCCCTTCACTTCATTCATTGAAGCTTAATGTAATCCAAAATTCTCTCATGTTATTGACTTTGCTCTTTTGTGTAATTATTAATGTTTATCACATTTATTGCATGAATTTGCTAGATTGTTTATCTCTTTCATAGTATTTCTATCTCATTTAGTATCTAGATTCACATGCTTAAATTCTACAGAGACGCACACGCGCATGCACACAAACACAAATATGTTGATCAAGATCTAGGGATCAATCAATCTCTTAAAATCTAGATTGAGCATTCGTAAAACTCCATGCCTTTCACCCACCTTGTAAAAAATTGTTACCTATGTTCATGAATTGACCCACATGCTTTTACCCTTGTAAGGGCCTACTTTGTTGAAAACCTAATATTGTACGACAAATTGAATAATCCATACCACATTTATTGAGTTGATTTATCCATTTTTATTTCACACATTTTGTGTTCTTTTCCTTGTCACATGCTCTTTACAACACACACATAATTATACTTATGTAAGAGCATCCTTTGGTGAAAACCTAATTGTATGAAGAATTAAATCATCAATGCCATAGTTACTGCATTGGTGTGTTCATTTTTGCTTCATGATTTTTATTCTCTCTACATCGTCACATGATTTTTATAGTACACATGTACTTTTTATATTGTAATATCCTCCTATGTCGAAACCCTAATATTGTATGACATGTACTCCATTGATGTTGGCATTGTCTCACCCAGGATTGGTTAGATACCTCCAGAATAATGGTGTTAGGATGTTGTACACTGATACAATAATACTATCATAACACAAATAATGAATGATGCCAATATTTTATTATCAATTCCATAATGGAAAAAATAAGATGTGAATATTCACTTTCATTGTTTATGCATCGCAATTAAATGGACTCGATGTACATACAAAACCAAACTCAATGCAACTGACATAATTATGATGCCATAAACAAAAAAAGGTTTCATGTGGTGGGTGTTTCCTCAAGCAACATGATACAAGTACAATTCAACTATGATGTTGTATATGACACAAAACACAACACATAACAAGAGAAAATAATTGAATTAGGTTTGATATAGCATCAACACACACAATTATGATGTTATAACCTTGTATTGTAGTAGTGAATCATAATTTTATTACTAAAAATTTAATTTAATTTTTTTATTCATGTTTTCATAGGTTGAATTGTAACAATGGAGATTGAAGACTTGTGTGAAATTTTTAGATCTCAACATGTTTTGAACACTTTATTTGAGTCCATTTAGGAGAGGGTGATGTCAATGAAAAAGTAGGAAAATAGGTCCATTAAATAATGATTAACACCATCATCAACCAAAGTCAACTAACCCTGAATGTTCACCAAATAGGTTAGGATTAATTAATGGAAGTTTTGTTCTTTTAAAGAGTGAATGATTGGTTTCCAAGATTTGCAAAGCATTAGGCCGTCGTCCCTATTTGAAATTTTGAGGATGCTTTTCTATTTCAAAAAGATCATGTATGTGTCTTATATTATAATTTCCCTCTATTTTGATAACTTTAGCTTAATTGACGCATATATGATGCTTTGACTTTAAGGAATGCTCTAAAACAACTAATTTATTGGTTCTGTCATGCATGGTATTTGTGCAGACCCTTTTTAATCTTGTTTTTATTGACCAACATGTTTCTCCAATATATACATCACCACTTGAGCATGGGATCAAGTAAACACCTTCCATTTGTTTTGGTTCAATCAGATCTTTTGCTCTATCTAACATGTTTCTTAAGGAATTTTGTGGGAAGAATACCATCTTGATTTTTTTTCTCCTTAATACTTTGGCTATTCTATCAGTCGTCCCTTAGATATATGGTAGAAATACTTTCCTTATGATTTGTACTCGGTTGTCTTAGTTTCTTGTTTCCAAGCCTTGCACTCTTCTTAATGCCTTCTTAATGTCTCTTATTTTATAACCATTCTTTTGAATAACCTTTGAGTGGTATCTCAATTCCTCATTAAGATGATCCTCATTAGAGAATCTAACTACTTGAGTGGAAAGAGTATTCGAAATGCCAAGTTTTTTAGAAGGATGATGACGTGAATCAATGGGTACGTACTTATCGATGTCGGTTTTATTTCTAAATACTTGATGTGCAAGAGAACCATCATCATTATTTGTAATTAGGACATCAAGTAATAGGAGGAAATTATTTTCTTATGTTTCCATGTAAAATTTAATATGCTCAGATTGTTAATTTAATGGGTAAGAAATTTATCCAGATTATATATTCCATGTGGCCAAATAATGTGTGTGTCATCCATGAATCATTTCAATTCTTTTGGTTTTAAGGTGTAAGAGTCAATATATATTTTTCTCAAAATACTCCATGTAGATATTAGCGACCACTAGAGAGTGGCAAGCCCATTTCCATGTCACCATTTGTTTGTTCGTATATCTCACCACATAAACTAAAGTAAGTTTATTTTAGGAAAATTCTAACCAAGTTGGCCATTTCTTCATTTTTGATCTCCCTTATTACCTTGATTGCATCTTCCACGGGAATCTTTGTATAAAGGGAAACCACATTGAAGATAATGAGCATATCGTTTTCGTCCATTCTTAACGTTTTTATATTATCGACGAATTAGGACTAGTCTTTAATGTATGAAAATATTTGGTCAACTAAAGGCTTTAGGGTTTTGTCTGTATGTTTTTCCAGTTGATAATTCGATGATCCAATAGTGTTTACAATTGATCTCAGCAGAACTCCATTTTTATGAATTATAGGCAGTTTGTATATCCTTGGGATGATTGGATTTTTGGGAGTTATTTTCTTCTTCAACTCTTCATCCGTAGTAGAATTAATAATAGATTTTTTAACCTCTCTAATGATCATAGAACTAGGGTCTCTATCCATTTTTTTGTAGAGGCCACTCATTGATAGATGACTATACATTTTGGCATTGTATTTTCTTGCATCCTTAACGACTGTTGTCTTTCTATTATCTTCTATAGATGTATTTAGATACATTAATAATATGCACCTATCGACCTATTCAGGAACGTTAATAATATTAATGTGGTTGTTTCTAATAACCCATCGACACATAGGGATATCTTCAAATATTACCTATTAGCATGATGTTAATATTTAGTTTTATATATGATTTTATGGGTTATGTATTAAATATTAATTATATATTGATTAATATGATTCTACATTAACATGATATTAATACTAATTTAACTATATCATTAATAATATATGTCTTTGAGGATCATGTACTAATTATATTAATACACATAGATTATGGTTAGGTTGCATTACAGTGTTCATCAAGGGTCATTGAGTTTGGTTGACTTTGATTGGACATGGTTGAGAGTGCATCACTATGTTTGACTATGGTTGATTATGTTTGACACTTATTTAATATGGTTGACAATGTCTAACCATCATTGAATATGGTTAACATTGATGCTTAAGGAATGCAACATTGCAACATTATTAATGTGATTCATATATTGTTATTGGTGTTCCTCTAGGGTTATGTGGCATTGTGACATTCCTCAAGTATCAATGTTCATCTACGGTTTTTTTGCATTATGAAATCCGTCGAGGGTTATGTTGAAGTATGAGATTCCTTAATGTTTATCACATGGTGACATTAATATTGCTAACTTATGTTGACTTGGTATGTTCCTCAATGGTCATGTGGGATTGTGAGTTTCATCTTCACTTACATATGGAAAATTTGGTATGGTCCTAAATGTTATGTTTCATTCCTATGTTGATCGAGGGTGATGTCACATTAGGCTTTGGTTGACCATGGCTTCATTGTGAAATTTATCTTGGCTAATTTATTTGTCAAATTTCCATGTTCGTTAATTGTTATGTTGCATTGAAACATTTCCTAATGGTTATGTTTTGATGTGATGCCATCCATAGACAACTAATGTCAAATAGTCTACATGAAACATAACCCTTGTTGAATTGGACCACATTATTATTGTGATTGGTATATTGGTTTTCTTTAGATAGAAACGATTATGGTTTATATTAGAGAAACAATGGAAGAACCACCAGCACAAACATTACAAAATATCTACTACATAGAGCTATAGTCCATACGAATTAGCAACATCCTATGAATCTTTAAGCCAAATGGAAAAATTTAATTAGACTTTGGTCCCACCCCTTCTGCATCAAGCACCGAACTTCCCTTTCCGACTTATGCCTGTAAAATTAGTCACAGCAGATCTATTGAACAAGAATATCAATCACAAAGATGTAAAACAATTTGGAGTAAAAATTGTGCAAGAGAGATGCATCAGTGCTCTATAATCTAGAATAGTAGAATTACAATACAATACTGTCACAATGAGTGAGAAATTCGAATTAGCCAAGGAGGTCATTCGAATATATTGCATGGAATAGCTTGGATCCAACTAGGAGTCCTCATCATCAATCAGTGGTGGTCATCAATGCACAAGTCACTGTCAAACTGAGTCTAACTGAGTCTAACTTAGTGTAATAAGTGTAACTGATGGTAAGTGGCACTAATGTAGGGATGGAGGCTCAGTGGAGGGCACATGAGGAGTTAACTGCACTCAAAATAGGTAGTCATGTCTCATCGGAGGTCAATCGGAGTGATAACAGCAGTGAGGAGTCAGTCTAGCCTCAAATTAAGGAAAGACTGGTGGCTAACTGAAGTAAACTAGATTGGTAGGTTAGAAAGGCACCCTTCTGCAATGGAAGGTGAGAAGTGGGCGCATGACTGGCTAGGAGGGATAAATCTGAGTGGAAAGTATCTCCCGAGTGCGGGGAGAGTAGGGACTAGGTGCTGGAGGCATCATACTGGTGACTGGGTAGCATGCGGGTGCATGCAATTTATGCAGAATGCATGCATGCATGCAAAGTACATAAGTGAATGATGAGATATCCTAACACCCCCCTTCAAGCTATACTATGATGTAAAAAATAAAATGTAGGGCCCTGATTACTGAGACCAAAGGTCACCCCAATACAATAATCCAAAAGATGTTGAAAATAAGCTAAGTGAGGAAAGAGGGAAAACCCAGTGGGAAGAAATCCCCCCCTCAAGCTAAACATAAAAATGGATCTAATCTGTCTCCACCATGATGGAACTCACCCCTAACAATGAACGAAGGTAAGATAACTTCTTCTCAGTGAAGCTCTTGGTGAAGATGTCTGCAATTTGCTCATCGGTAGGGCAATATTGCAGAATGATGGTGTGATCATGCACCAACTCTCAAATGTAGTGCACATGAATCTCAATGTGTTTGGTCCTCTTCCACTAAACTGGATCGATGGAGATCTTAATAGCACTTTTATTGTCACAAAATAGGACAGTCGAAGTAGTGCTACCAAAATCAAACTCGGAAAGAATACCCTGCAACCAAACTGCCTGAATGTAGGCATTGACTGCCCCTCGATACTCTACCTCTGCTGAAGAAAGTGCAATGACTGCCTGCTTTTTGCTTGACCAGCAAATAGGCCCATGTCCAATCATGAAAACATATCCAGAAGTGGACTTCCAATCTATGCTATCACCTGCCCAATATGAATCAGTAAAACCAATGAAATCTAGCTCAGAATCTGCAGCATAATGTATGCCAAAATGTTTCGTAC
Organism: Larix kaempferi; assembly: GCA_027924585.1. Lineage (NCBI taxonomy): Eukaryota > Viridiplantae > Streptophyta > Pinopsida > Pinales > Pinaceae > Larix > Larix kaempferi. The sequence continues at coordinate 25,664,898 of BSBM01001346.1, forward strand.
CTTGCACATATTGCAATATCCATTTGGCTTCGCACCAATGAAGCTCATGGGGATGATGGATATACCTTGATACAACACTCACGGCATAAGATATATCAAGCCTTGAGTTTTTCAAGTAGAGTAGTGAACCAATCAACTGTCGACACATAGTGAAATCTGCAAGCGGTGTAGTATTTCCCTCTTCAAGACTGATTCCTGAAAGGAATGGAAATGGAGCAGCCTTACATTCTACCATATTAAAATTTAATAGCAGGTCTTTAGCATACTTTTGCTGAGATAATGTGATCCCATCAAATTTTTGAGCTATCTCCAAGCCCAAAAATTGCTTAAGCAAGCCCAAATCGCTCATATCAAAAGCTAGATTTAAAGCGGTTTTCAGCTTGTTAATTGTAATGTAGGTACACATTAGGATCAGATTTGCATCTTTTGAAATTCTGAGAAAGAAGGAAGGAGTCCATCTTTGCGTACCAAGCTCTTGGGGCCTGTTTCAATCCATAGAAAGATTTCTTCAATCTGCAAACTATTGATGGATCTGATATGTATCCTTCTGTTTGTTTCATATATACCTCTTCATCAAGGTCTCCATGTATAAAATCACTCTTCACATCCATATGGTGCACTTCCTAGTGCTTGGATGCGGAAATGGCCAAAACTAGGTGGATGGAATCCATCTTTGCAACTAGTGCAAAAGTCTCAGTGTAGTCCACTCCTTGGACTTGGGAGAAACCTTTTGCCACCATCCTAGCTTTGTATTTGCTGATACAACCATTAGCAACAACCTTTGTGTGGTAGATCCACTTGCATTGAACTAATTTTCTTCCAGGTGGAAGAGAAACTAGCTCCCATGTATTGTTCTTTTGAAGAGAACTGTACTCTTCATCCATGGCGGTTTTCCATCGTCGACCTCGGTGGGCATGATAGTATGATTTGGGATCTGAACCAATCATCAAATAACATTTCTCATATAATAATGGATCATAATATGAAAGATCCATACCTGCTCTTTGAAAGTATGCTCTTGTTCTCCTTGGATCAACAGGATTTCCAATGTTTGGAGCAGCAGATTCTAGAGTGTTTTGAGCCCACTTTGGTAACTGAGGAGGATCATTATGGTCTGATTCCGAACCTGATATGTCATGGCCATCAAAGTCTGATATAATATTAGAGATATGATATCCAATTCTTTCTTCATATTCACTTGAATCTTCTTCTTGTGGAGGGTGCAGATCGGCAGTGTTTTCCTCAACTAGTTTCATATCTGGCAGTGGTTCTTCAAACTTCACATTTCGCTCTATGAATACATTTTTGGATCTGATATTCATGAGTTTATATGCTTTTGATTCTTCCCCATATCCTATTAGGATACATTCAATACTTTGTGGATCCAAAGCTTTCCTCTTATCAGAAGGAATTCTAGCCCATGCAGTGGAGCCAAAAACCCTCAAATTGGACACATCCGGTTTGCGACCAAAGAATGCTTCGAAAGGAGTTTTACCTTTCACGAATGAATGTGGAAATTGGCTCTAAATGTATGCAAAAACATTAATGGCTTCAGCCCAAATATTTTCAGCCAAACCTTTCGACTCAAGCATGCAGGTAGCCATCTTTTTCAGTGACCGATTCTTCCTTTCCGCTACACCATTCTGCTGGGGTATGTAGGGAACTGTATGTTGGATCTGAATTCCGCTTTCGGCACAAAGTTGCAGAAACTCAGTCTTGATATATTCTCTGCCATTATCAGATCTAAGAGCTTTGATCTTTCTCTCAGTGGCGGTCTCAACATAAGCCTTAAAATCCTTGAATTTTCCAAGCACTTCTTACTTGTTTTTGAGAAAAAATACCCAAGTAAAGCAGGAGAAGTCATCGATGAATGTCAAAATGTACTTTGAACCATTCATGGACATATTGGGCAGCGGACCACTGATATCAGAATGTATGAGACCCAAAATAGTAGAAGCTCTGCTAGCTTTGCCGTGGTCGAACTTGTGCTCAGGGTGCTTCCCAACAATGCAACCGGGGCAAATTCCCTTCGAGGAACGGAGTTGCAGAAGACCATCAACCATGGATTTCTGTTGTAATAAAATCAAATACTTGTAATTAAGCTTTCCATACCTTTCATGCCAAATCCTACTAACCTCGTTTCCATGAGTGAGGAGAGCAATGGGATTTTCAAGCGGCACAAAGTGAGAAAATTCATAGTATTTTGCAGTGTGGTTTTCCTTTCCGACTGTAATAAGTATTCCACTTTTGATATCATAAATTTCAACATTGTTAGCGCTGAATGTAACTTGCTTCGGTTCACCAATGTGTGTCATTTGATACACATAAAGTAGATTTGAAGCCAAGGAAGGCACATAGAGAACATTCTGGAAGCTTCCATGCTCTACATGGATGGTACCTTTACCCTTTGAATAAATTTTTGAGTCGTCTCCCAAATGGATGGGGATGGAGCTGTTTGGATCAAATGAAGAAAAAGAGTCAATATTTGCAGCCATATGATTCGAGGCACTGGAATCTATCAGTATAGTGGGTGGTTTCGAAACAGTTGCCATGAGTGCTTGACCTCTTTCATGATCATCATTTCTATCCTTCTTCCGTGCACCGTCGGGAAGACATATGTTATTATTTTCCAAAAGGAGGGCCATTTGATCTATTGTTTTCTTCATGCATGAACTTTCAAGATGAAATACACGATTGCAATATGAACACTTAGATTTTTCTTTACCCTCTTTACCCTTCTGCTTGTTCCTTGAACCGGATGGTGCATCCGATTGCTTGCCTTTCTCTCTTTGCTTGTTAGGTTCGAATTTGGGCTTCTCTTTTTTTTGTTTTCCTTTTCCATTCGAATTCTTGGATCCTTGAAAAAATAGGGCTGAATCTTTGGATTTTATGGACCCCATTTGAATCAACTTGTCATGCTCTTTGGTAACGGATTCAATGAAGGCATTCAAGGTAGGCATCTTCCAATTCAGGGTAGTTAGCCGACTGGAATTGAAAGTAGAGACAAATATCGAGTAATCTTTCCCAAGCTTTGTGAGAATGGAGAGGATCAATTGCTTATCCTCTTTCACAACACCACAGTTCTTCAACTGCAATGCCAAGTGCTTGAATCTTCTGAAAAACTCATTGATGGTCTCGAATTTCTCAAGACTAAGAGTAATCAATTCATTTTCCAATTGAAAAGCTCTAAGATCGTCCTGCTTGCCAAAAATTTTGTCAAGTTGCTCCCACATTGATTTTGGCGACTTCAATCCGCTGAGATGGAAATGAAGATCTTTGGATATGGAGAGGAAAAGAAGACCATAAGCTTCATCAAGCTTATTGAAGTATTTTGACTTTTCAATGAGAGTGTTTGGCTCCAATTCGAGGCCCATGGTGACTCTATAGAACCCTCTTGAGCGCAATATTATCTCCATGTCATCTTTCCAATAAAAATAATTGAAAGGAGTTAGCATAGGCTTTGAAGAAGTGGAATCCATCACTGAAAACGAGTGCAATTGATGAAGGAGAACCTGCAAATCACAAGGTAGCGAATGCACTTGATGTAGAAGATTATCCTGCAAATCACAATCAAAACAAGAACAGTAAGGTCGAACAATCCACCCTTTTAGAGTTGCATCACACCTGGGATTGGAGATCAAGCAAGCTTGAATGGATCCAATGTATCAAATCGAGGAATTATGTGGAAAACTGAATCTTCTGGAGTGGATTGGAGTGTATTTTCTGCTTTGCATGCACATGAGATAATTCATGCCAAAACTTCTGCAATTTTGAGCAAATTCACTCAAATCATCATGTAGAACACCTGTAGAAGAGAGATCTTGTCCCTGCAATGGCTCTGATACCATGTAAAATTAGTCACAGCAGATCTATTGAACAAGAATATCAATCACAAAGATGTAAAACAATTTGGAGTAAAAACTGTGCAAGAGAGATGCATCAGTGCTCTATAATCCAGAATAGTAGAATTACAATACAATACTGTCACAATGAGTGAGCAATTTGAATTAGCCAAGGAGTTCATTCGAATATACTACATGGCATAGCTTGGATCCAACTAGGAGTCCTCATCATCAATCAGTGGTGGTCATCAATGCACAAGTCACTGTCAAACAGGTGTCAAACTGAGTCTAACGAAGTCTAACTGAGTGTAATAAGTGTAACTGATGATAAGTGGCACTAATGTAGGGATGGAGGTTCAGTGGAGGGCGCATGAGTTAAATGCACTCAGAATAGGTGGTCATGTCTCATCGAAGGTCAATCGGAGTGATAACAGCAGTGAGGAGTCAGTTTAGCCTCAAATCAAGGAAAGACTGGTGGCTAACTGAAATAAACTGGACTGGTAGGTGAGAAAGGATCCCTTCTGCAGTAGAAGGTGAGAAGTGGGTGCATGACTGGCTAGGAGGGCTAAATCTGAGTGGAAAGTAGCTCCCAAGTGCTGGGAGACTAGGGACTAGGTGCTGGAGGCATCATACTGGTGACTGGGCAGCATGTGGGTGCATGCAAAATGCATGTATGCAAAGTACATAAGTGAATGATGAGATATCCTAACAATGCCGACACATATTTCCATCGTGCTATGGACTCTCATTGGAGGTTATGAGAATGGTGCACATATTCATATGTTTCAGAACCAAAATCTGAATATTCATAGAAACTTCTACCAGTAGTTGCAGTTCATAGCAAACAATGACTTCTATATTCGGCTTGATGAGCCATATACTGGTCCATTCGGTGCATAAGGACCCACCACATAAACCGATTCATTCGACACAAAAGGACCCACCTTCAAAGACCAAGTTTAAATGACTTAAGGAATCCTGTACTGAACAAAGCATACCGCCACCTAGCTCCCTAGAAGGATGGATTAGATCGTGCTGGTTGTTTATCTTGCTGAACTCAATTATACCTGAAATGCTTCGAGAGGTCTAGATGATGGGGAACGGGAAGTAAGTATGGTCTCCAACATAATTTTTACCGTTCTTACGAACCAAAATAATCCCTGGATTTGGCTGCATGCAGAATTTCCAGCACAATTCCCAGCATGAGATAGATGTCTTGATTGAATACATAGTGAAGCAAGACATAATAGTTACATGATGGGTCCAAGGGTAGGTGGACCTGATGGATCCCATTGTTGACATGAAGCTCCCCTATGATGAGAAGATTTGCCTTATTTGCTTCTCTGTTTCCTTCCGAGTTTAAGGATATAACGATATGATAAAACTCTATCTTTTGGAATGAACGAGAGAGAAGGTGAATTCTCTTTACCAAACGGGACATCTTTAGATTACTGCTTTTGGGGGAGGATGCCATAGATTGGATAAGCAAACAAGAGTCTCCAAAGACCACGACTTCCGCCATTCCAAGTGATTTCAGTTGAACCATACCTTACCAAAGCGCTAGAGCTTCTTCCATTTTGTTCGTATCCATGCCTATGCCCTAGGAGTAACAGATCTCAACAATTTCCTTGGGATTATAGAAAACCCCTCCCCCTCCAGCCGCCCCTGTATTTCCCTTCGAAGCTCTGTAAGAAAAAAGGCTATACTTTTTCCTTTCCCTTTTCCATTTTTCAAACTGGGTTGGATCCAACCTGATCTCCCAATCTTCAATATTTGGGGCTTGTGGAGGGACCATAGTCTCGATATATTGGAACGGTTTTAGCCACTCAACCTCCTATGGGAGTAATGTAAGCTTTTTCTTAGGGAGGGAGAGATCCTGCAAGCTTTCACCCAAGAGGACTTGCGCTTTAGCTACCACTTGGGCAGCTGACGAGGAAAACTCTTTGAATATGCGGGCATTACGTTCCAGCCAAAGTCACCACACGATAAATTTAGGAAGATTCAAACAATAGTATTTGAGATTAGGTTTTTGAGACAGACAGAGAGGAAATGCCTAATCCCATTTGTTGAACAGTTGAAGCAAGGTTTCTAGAAGGAAAACAATGTTTGACCAGGGTCCAAGTGCAAGAGCCCAAACTTCCTTAGCAAAAGGGAAGCCTACGAAGAGATGCTTCGAGGTGTCTTTATGAGATCGCCAAAGAGGGCATTGAAAGGGGCCAACAAAGCCTCTCTTTTCAATATTCTCACCTGTTAGGATGCTGCCATGAGCAAGAGTCCAAACAAATTGGTCAACATTAGGGATACTTTTAAAATTCCATATTCGCTTCCAAACTGCAATATTAGGGGGGACATTTGGAACTCTAGAGAAGAGATGATAACCATGAGCGGATGAGTGAGATCCCGACCTTGAAACCCAACCTCTCTTGTCATTGAGTGAAGCATCCAGGGGTTCCAAGCCCTAAAGTAATGAGATAAGCCGAGACTGTTCGGCCTCCAAAGGCCCCGGACATGGGGGGAATTCAATCAAGCCAAGATTCATCAGTGTTCCAAACGGATATATCCCAGAGAGTGATAATTCCTTGTTCCTGCAACCAAGTTTTAATGCTGAGAAGGCTTGGTTCGCTTGAAAGAGGAGGTTACCTAACACAAAATCATTCCATATGTTAATTTTCTTGCCATTGCCTGGGATCCAAGTTAGTTCTTCTCTGAATCGTGGCAGTGCTCTCTAGAAGATAGCTAGAATTGGAAATCCTTTTTAAATGGTGGTATCCTTGTCCAATTTTTTTTTTCGTGGCCCCGAGAAGTATTTCTTCCATAGGACCTTACTACTCTAGGTGATTTTCCTTGCTATCAAATTCCATATAATTTTGGCTCCTAGCGCTAGAATCTGATTTTTAAGATCATGGATGTGCATACCTCCCTCCATAAGAGTTTTTTTAATCTTCTTCCAGCTGACTAACGCCAATTTTTTCCTCCCATTATTCTTGCCACCCTAGCAAATAAAATTTCTAAGTAGCTTGTCAAACTCCAACAAGAAATTTGCAAGAGCTAGCAGGATTGAGCATTGATAGATCGGGAAGTTGTTGAGAACAAACTTGATGAGGACCACTTTTCCTGCCGAATTGAGACAGGAGGCCCCTAAAGAGAGGATTTTGGCCTTTAATTTTTCCAGCAAGGGTGCCCAGTTCCCAGCTTTTGGAGAGGCTTTGAAGATAGCGACCCCTAAATAATTGAAGGATTCCCATTGGAAGGTTCCTTCGATTTCTAAAATTCTGGAAATGTCCGCAAGTTCTCTTGGGTTTATATGCCAACTAAAAATTTGAATTTTCCTGTGATTTAGTTTACTTCCATATATCCTACAGTAGTAATCCAATTCCAATTTAAACTTTTGGGAAATAGTTGGGCTAGCCCCACCTAAGAGAAGAGTGTCATCTACGAACTGTGCATGGTTGATATCCTTTGTCCCATGGGCCATCCTAATACCCATCAAGCTTGATCAAGTCGGCAATGATCCAATTGAAAGCTGATGACTACAGCTTGAATGTCATAGAGTAAGGGAGAGAGCGGTCAACCCTGACGAAGGCCCCAAGAGGATTTGGAGAAGGATGTTGCTTGTCCATTGACAAGAGGGGTGATCCATGGCCCACTAATGCAATCTTTCACCCAGCGGATGAAGGAGGAAATAAATCCAAAGCGCTCCATAACCTGGAAAAGAAAAACGTGCCTCACTCTATTGAATGCATTAGCTAAATCAATTTTTACCACCATACCTTTCTCTCGGTTGTTGATGCTGGAGTGTATGGATTCCTGAACCAAGATAATATTGTCCCAAATTTTCCTTCCCTTGATGAAGCCTCCTTGATTTTCTAGAATGAGCTTGGGGAGAAGCCATTTTAGCCTATTTTCCATGATTTTGGTGAATATTTTGTAGCCTATATTGCATAAGGATATTGGTCTGAACCGGTCAAACGAGGTGGCAGCTTTTTATTTCGGGAGGAGAGCTAGAAAAGATGAATTGGTGCTTCCCCCTATCTTGTCGCAACATTGGGATTTTAAAACCATTTTGTGAAGACCTGTTTTGATAATATCCAAGCATACTTTAAGGAACCGGGTTCTGAAACCGTCAGGTCCTGGTGCTTTATCATCTTCCAAATCGTCAAGAGCCATCTTAACCTCCTCTAAGGAGACCAGTTGGGATAGCTTCTGACTATTGGCCCTGTGGATGTTTCTTGGAACCTTGTCCAATAGGTCCCCTGGATCTAGTGAGTGATCTTGTCTATCTTCCGTGTAAATTGAGCTGAAGTCTCGGACTACCTCTTCCTTGATTTTTTCAAGGTAGGAGATGGGTTGGCCGTGAGCTTGGATTTCAATGATTGTTTTAAACTGCTTCCTGGACTCAACCTACTTATGAAAGAAAGTGGTGTTTCGATCTCCAGCTTGAATCCAGAGGTTTCTGGACTTCTGCCTCCAGTATTCTTCTTCCTTCCTGCTAGTCATGTGGAGTGCATGGTGAAGGGATGCTTCTTTTTCTAGAATCTCTCTGGTTATTGTTACTTCCTCCATGCTGGATTGGTGGATTTAGAGATTTTGTTGGGATTCCAGGAGGGTCTGTAATGGTGAATTTCTCTCTTTTTCCCAGAGCTTGAGGGATTTTTTGGTCCTTCGGAGCTTTTCTTCCTAGACAAAAAAGGGGGATCCTGTGACCGAGGAGCTCCATTTCCCACGTATTACTTCAAATATACCTTCTTGTTGGAACCAGAGAGGGCTGAAACGAAAAGGAATTGGGACCAGGTTTCTTTCTTTCTTAATTTCTAGTAAGATGGGATTGTGATTCAACCCACCGAAAGGAATGATCTTGGAGATAGGCCGCATTCCCAACAACAAGAAGGAGCTTTGAGCTAAAAATTTGTCTAACCTAGCTACAATGTGGCCAGGGCTAGTATGTTTATTGGACCAAGTGTATTTTCCTTTGGAGGGTTTGATATCTGACAGATCCAAATCTAGAATGAGCTCATCCACCCATTCCCTGATCGGATCTCTAGTCACAGACCCTCCCCTCTTCTCTGACGGGTTCAAGACTACATTAAGATCTCCTGCGATGATAATATTTTTCCATTGCATCTCATTGGCAACTTCCCGAATGAGCTCCAAACAGATTTTTTTTTTTATTTTTTTATTTTTTTATTTTTTTTTCTGAGAAGAGGACTGGAACATATACATTAAAAAGACAAACTTGGATCCTTGAAACTTTATGAAGCAGTTGTGTGAATATTTAATGAGTGCTCGATTTGGTGGACACCAAGTCAAACTTGGAGGCATCCCATAAGGTGTTGATTCCTCCAGAGGCTCCTCTAGAGCTTACTGCAATGCCTCCATGTTTTTTCCAAAACTTGAGACTTGATTGGAGAAAATAGCTTTCCTCCATATTGGTCTCCTAGATTAGTTGTAGGTCTGGCGGAGATGAGTGTACCACATCCTTCATAACATCTTCCTTGTTTTTACTACCTAAACCCCTACAATTCCAGGAGAGCATTAACATTACTTACTTTTGATAATAGATTGGTTGCCTTTGTGGGGCTTCCCTTATTGCCTGGTAGTTCGTGGATTCTTGAGGATTTTTTTTAGCGTTGGTTGAGAACCCTGAAGCTTATCCTTATAGGTGGCCTGCTCTCTTTTCTCTTTATTGGTTTTCCTGCCTCTTGTGGATTTCTTCTTGTCGGTCATGGTCATTTTGATTTCTCCTTCTTCACTTTCCGACCCATCTGTGTCAGAGCCTTCTTCAGATTTCCTCGGGTCTTCTTCTGCTCCTGCAACCATCTGTGCTTGCGTTTCAGAGGGTGGGTCTACCTATGCCAAGGATATTGTTAGATTTTCATCCTGAATTTCTTGAACTTATTCCTCTGCCATGTTCTCCAGAGTGGCGAAGCTATTTTCCCTATTTCTTGGGGGATCTTGCACGAGTATATTTTTGGGGGAAGTAGCAGCATTAGGATTAGAAGTAGAGTTTTTCTTGCCTTCGTTTCAACTCGAGGCCGATTTAGGGTTTTCCTTTGATTTTTTGGCAGGTTGTCATCCTTCATTTTTCTCTTTTTCTTGTTCAGTCGTCTGATTTTGGGGGCAGTGCCTGTGGAAATGCCCATACTCATGAAAACCACGGCACTTGAATGGAAATTGCTCGTAGTCCAGTTTTTGGAAATGTGACCAGGTCCCCACTGAGAGCTTTATCGCTTCTGGTAGGCATGCTTCCAAGTATACCTCAACACAAATCCTAGCACATGCATACTGATCTTTAGCTTATGTTCTATCTATATATTTCCCCAGTGAATTACCTATGGATTTCAAAGAATCGAGGTTCCAGTAATGGACTGGTAGGTTCGGGAGACGAAACCATACAGGAACAATAGTGGGAATGTCCACTGAGGGGTCGAAATCAGGAGTCCATCGGTTCAATTAAAGACCTTGTGGCCCCATAAAGTAGGGACCATTTCTGAAGATGAGGTATCGGTCTTCTTTAGCAGCAAAATCAAATAGAAAGAACCCTCTACCTACCGATTAGGTGGCGACACTCTGAGAGATTAGAGGCCTCCAATTCCTCTGGACCCAGCTGTCTGTGGATTTTAGAGAGGGCCATAAACTCGTAAACTGACCAATCAGGGATCTGTCTGCGAGGGATAGAGAAATATGAATGGTTTTCTTGGGAGGGAGTGCTACCACAGGAATATCATCTAACTTCTTTACAAATTTGGGCAGAGCCCCACCGTTTGGTTTCTTCCCTTGTGAAGCGATCATATGGGAAAAGGATTCGAATGCATGAAGCGCAGAGGAGGAGGGAGGCTGGGAAACGCCCCCAATGGAGACCATGGCAGCAACAATTTAACCGTGTGAAGGGGTCGTTAGTCCCCTAGGGTTCACCATCAAGGGATCATGCGAAGGTTTTCCTAAATTCAAGCTCAAAGCAAACCCGATTCAGTTCTCGATCCAAAAAAAAACCCATATCGATATTAGAGTGATTGATATATTGTTATTAACATTCCTCTAGGGTAATATTGTGTCATGAAATTCCACAAGTATTAATGTTCATCTAAGGTTTTGTTGTGTTACGACATTCCTGAAGGTTTATGTTGAAGTGTGGCATTCCTCAATGTTTATATCAATTTGTGACATTCATCTTGGTTAACTTATCTTGACATGGTATGTTCCTCAATGGTTATGTGGCATTGTGAGTTTCATCTTGGCTTACATATGGAAAAGTGGTATGTTTGCCAATTTTATGTTTCATTGCAATGTTGATCAAGGGTTATGGTGTATTAGGGTTGGTGGACCATGGATTCATTGCAACATTTATCTTGGATAAATTATGCCAAATTGCCACAATTGTTAATGGTTATGTTGCATTGCAACAATCCCCAATGATTATGTTGCGTTGTGATGTCAACGATGGCCAACTAACATTAATGAAACTAAATGAAATATGACCCTTGTTGAACCTGGCCACATTATTAATGAGCTTAATAAATTGTTGTTGACATTCCTCTAGGGTTATGTTGCATTTTCACATTCTTCAAGGGCTATGTTGGATTGAGACTTTCGTCAAGGGTTATGTTGGATTGAAACTTAATCTTCTTGGCTAACTTATGTTCAAATCATGGCCAAGCGAATTCAAGCAAGGTCAATGAAGTAGAACTTGGAGGAGATGGAGGAGATTTAAAGAGAAAAAAAGTCATATTTTTATATATGACAATATAATTAGTACTGCCATATACATTTTAATAATAAGTACTACTAAGAGTTTCATAATTATTTTTATAACATTTATATTTATTGTGATGTTCGTCTTTGTTGAGTAATGTCAACTTGGGTCATTCCACAATGGTTATGCTGCATTGTAACATTGATTAAGGGTTATGCCATATTATGACGTTCATTAAAGGTTTTGTCACATTGGGACATTCGTTAAGGGTTTTTGTGGATTGTGACATACCTCAATGGTTGTCACATTCATATTGTGACAAGAAAATAATGTTTGAAACTCATTGGTACTTTTCTTTGTTATTTTGATTGGTACTTCAGGAGCACTGCACAAGCATTACATATAGTAATTAGGTGCATCTAAAGTCATATATCCTAGAGAATAATTAGGTGCATCTATAGCAATATGCAACTGTAAAATTAATAAATTAAATTGAAAAAAAATGACCTTAGTAAATATGAAAAACTAAAGAAAAAAAATGACCTTAGTAAATATGAAAAACTAAAGAAAAAAAAAGACACACTATAATAAAATAAACCAACATGGATCCATCTTAACTCCATATCCATTAAGTGGTGTGAGGAATCAAATCTCTTAAGTTGTAAATCATTTAACCTTTTTTGTTTACCTTGAATAAATGGATTCCTGATATCTAGGAAGAATCAAGGAGCCCTTATTTACATATCTTCATAACATGACACATACTGAGATTTGAATTTAAGTGAGGAATATAACAACATTCCTCCCAACCACCCAATCTACACTCATATATCCCTAATAATAATTAAAGTTAATAATTCATAATTATTATTAATAATTATAAATAAAAAATAATAGTAATAAAATATTATTTTAAGTCAATGATACAACGTTAGCAACTCCCGTTCAATTGGAGGTCATGAACACATCAGAAGGAGAAAAAAAAGTTGGTTGTCGCCCCCAAAAAAGTAAGGTGATGACTAATCCTCCATGGCAGTAGTATTTTCTCAATCAGTAATTTTATGATGACGTTATTAATAGTTCCGTCTCACTTTGTAATGATGTTATAGTTCCGTCTCACTTTGTCTAGTGATAAAATTTTATATCACTTATTTTTCTAATGTTAAAATGATATGTTAAATGATTTGTTGTACAAATTAAAATATAGGGTATATTGTTATAAGTTATATTATATGATATTTTAATTTTTAAGATAGAAAATCTTTATAATATATAAATTTATAAAGGATTTTGAATTTGTGTCACATAAGCTCAATTACTTTTTTATTTTTTTATATTTTCATTATTACTTTTATCAATTTTAAATTTGTTTATGGATAATATATGTTACCCGTAAATGGATGGATAGATGTTAATTATTATGATAAAAGTTTTAAATAGGAAAAAATATATGTTCCTATTAAACACCCCTATTATTTTCCTTTGAGAGAGAGTTACATTAAAATATTAGCTACCATGGTTGGCTTAGGCCCAAATATTTTAGAATAGAGACTAATTTATTAAATTTAGTATATTTTTTTTGGTAGAGAGAGAGAGCACGAATTTAAAGGTATAGTTATTTTTTCTTCTTCTTTATATTAAATATAATGTTTTTATGGTGATGAGTCATTATGATCTTGACAAGTAATTAAAAATTTTCAAAGATTTTTTCTTGAGTACAAGTATGTCTATTAACATTGACAAAACATACATTCATTTATGTAAATTTTGTGTATGATCAACCTAGATCCAAATCCTAGGCTCTATGAAGCCCCAAGATGGATCAAATCTCTAAAGGTGCAAATCTCTCCTTGAATAGCTCTTTGAGTGCAATACCTGAGCCACCTAATCCTAAGCTCTAAAGTCTCTATTTTAAGTCTCATATTTACTTTTTACTTTGTATTATTCTTTTTTGTTTATGGCCCACATAATATTTATTACTTTTTACTTTGTATTATTCTTTTTTGTTTACTTGTATTATTTTGTTACTCCACAAAGACTCTAAAGTCTCATATTTACTTTTTACTTTGTATTAAAAGTAAAAAATAAAGTCTCTAGTTTAAGTCTCATATTTACTTTTTACTTTATATTATTATTTTTTGTTTATGCCCCATTTAATATTTACCACCTAATCCTAAGCTCTAAAGTCTCTAGTTTAAGTCTCATATTTACTTTTTACTTTGTATTATTCTTTTTTGTTTATGGCCGACATAATATTTATTACTTTTTACTTTGTATTTTTTTTTTTTACTTTGTATTATTTTGTTACTCGACAAACTCGACAAACACTCGACTAACAAGATCTCCCTCATGCTAGGCTGTAGAGTGCCTCAAGGCAATTCTCATATTTACTTTTTACTTTGTATTATTCTTTTTTGTTTACTTTGTATTATTTTGTTACTCGATAAACTCGACAAACACTTGACTAACAAGATCTCCCTCATACTGGGTTGTAGAGCGTCTCTTGGCTCAACAACAATCTTTGAATGAGTCTAGCATAAAAAAATGATAAATGTGAAAATTGTCGTAAATTAGCAAACTTTAAGTTATTGGATAAGAATAAAATCTTTATTGAGACTCTTGTCACTCCTATTATCTTATATGGTTGTGAATTTTGGGGCTGCAACATCGCAATCGAATCATAAAAAAAACTAGAACAACTCCAAAAGCACATTACAATCTCAAAATTAAAGGCCTAGATCCTTAAAATAAAAGTAATTATTTTCCCATTGAGAGCATGGCTATGATTAGGTACTTAATGTATAAGAAAAGGATCGACAACATGGAAGACTAAAGACTTGTTAAGATAGTTTCAAATTCCACTCAATACAACCTACAACTTAAATATAGATGACATAAAAATACACTCTTGACTAAATCATTGAGAAATCAAGATAGATACCACTTTATATAATAAATTGTAGTATAATAAAGAATTAAAAAAATAAAAATATTATCAATTTTAAAACTAATGAAATAATTCCTTTATCTCTTTTATATATATATATATATATATATTCAAATCTAAAACAATGTTTCTCTAAAATATTTTAGAATAAAAATATTTAGTATTTACTTTCTTGTATAAATGATACATATTATGATAAATATTTTAGAATAAAAATATTTAGTAATATTTACTTTTTAATATGATTGATAAATAAATTTTAATGGAATTTTATTTAGATTATTTTTCTTTAATCTTATAATCTTGTTAATTATTTAACTACATTAGTTTCCTTATTCTCTATTAAAATATAAAATTAAAAATTAAGTAATTACAATTGTATAAATCAATTGTTCTTACATTTTCAAATGGAAGTAAATTAAAAAATGTATTCATATTTTCAAATATTTCAATATGTAATGTAATTTTTTAAAGTAAATTTAGTATAATTATGGTTTTTAATTACAATGAAAGAAAAGAAAGAAAGTTAAATTCATTTTGTAATTTAATACCGAAGAGATTGCAATATTGCTTATGTTAAATATTATTATTAATAATAACTTAAATATGAATAAACAATAATAATTATATCTATATATATATATATATATATGATTTTTCACATTATATATAAACAAAATCATATATATATAAAGTTAAAATAAATATTTTTATATAAATAAATATATATAATATTAGAAAGGAATATCTTTATTGTAATGTAAAATAGATTAAATTAACTATATATATATGTGATGATGATGATGATGATGATGATGAAGAATAACATTTATTAACTTGGTCAATTTAATTTTGAGAAAGGTAAGGATTTACTTGGATTTCCTTAGAATTTTATTTATGTGCTTGAAAATATTTAAGAAAACAAATCATAAATGATTAGTTAAAAGGTTAGGAAGGTCAATATTGTAACATATATTTTGAAATTGATATCTAATGCACTAGGTGTGCACAACACATTCTAAGAGAACATGTTTTTCACCTTCAAATCTCTTAGTATCACATTCTATCGACCCACAATGTTTCAGGAATTTTCTAATGCCATGTTCAACTATGGGGCTAATGACAGTTTGTTCTTATTTTAGTAATGTTGATGGATTAGTTCTCACATGTGGACATGAGTGAACCTCCCTAGTTTGAATGAGTCAAATCTAGTACAAAATAGGAAAATACATGCGCGACACCTTCACCTAGATCAATTGAATATTCACAAGAGACAAAGTAGAGAAAGCTTACCTATGATATGAATTTCTTCCTTGTTATATTCAAGCCACAGCAATCCAACTTTGCGTATGAAAGAACCTGTTACAGATCCAACACAAACAAGTAGCAAGCATATTGAACTAGAAACAATATAAATTATCTAAGCAAATGCCCAAGGAGATTTTCTATACATGAGAATAACAATCAAGTACATTGGGAAGGAAGTGCATCATTTTATTAAAGTTGATAGAAAGAAATACAACTGTAAGCCTTGGTGTCATAGTCTCCTTATAGTTGATTCCTCCTATTCCAAAATGTCACCCTTGTCTTGAAAGGAATCACATCAAGAGTCTAATGCTTATGGGATAATTTCTCCAGCAATTCCTTATTTTTGACACCCATGCCTAAGGATCTATTTTATAGGACACTGAGGATAAGAGAGGGGTAAGAATATTATGGAAAGTGGATGAGATACGATCCCAACAGTTCTAGAGCTCGAGCTAGATCCACAGAAATAGGAAGGAAAGGTTATCCAATGAGATTTCTCTCTAGAATCTTCTGGAAAACCTAATTTTTTGCACGTAGAGAGGTCGATGCACTTTGTAATGGAGCAACATGCACCAATATGGGTAAACGCGAGTTTCTATGAAGGAAAGCTGCACCATCAATGCGAGTTTCCAATGAGACACACTACGTCGAGAGGGTTTCGACACGGGTTGCTAGTGTAGCGAAGCACGTCGAGGCAACAAAACAAGTTAAGTTGCAGGGCAAGGAAATCAAGGACCATATACTATGAAATTTACTTCAGGGATTATGGAAAGATGAGTTCACAGGGTTTGGTGTCGTTGATGAAAATTCCATGTAACAAGTAATATTGATTTTCTTCTTTAGGGTAGTTATAACTAAGAGATACTTCCAATATTCTATATTAGGGTTTATCACCTCCTTAAATTAGATGTAGTAATATTTTTAATATTATCATTATTATGAAAATTTACATCTTCCTTGATTCCCTAGTTCTCTTGTCAAGACTTGGAATCTATGTGTCACCCCTATGTCAACCACACTTGAGTCATAGGTGGTTTTGACTGGAGTTGAAGCAATCTTAGGAATCCTCTTCCAAGTTGTTTATCTTGCTCTTGTACATTAGGTTCCTAGTCATATGCATGGTATTAATGGGGAATAACTAACTTCTACAAGGAGGATAGGATAGGGTGCATTACCTTTATTTTTGATATTATAAGTTATCAAACATGTTTGTATTTTCTCTATCTTTCTCTACAATTATGTAGAAATGTTGTAGACCCAAACTTCACAACCATATAAGATATGTATGAGTGATGAAATTCTCAATAAGGGGTTTCTTCTTATCCTAAAGATAAATTTTCAATGATTTATAATTGTATCGAGTCCATAATAAGCTTTCCACCCTCCATTTATCTTTTGTCTCAATGCTATAGTTCTAGTTCAGCTTGTGATGAAGATCAATTCTGAGATATTTGTATGCAGTCACTTCCTCCAAAATGTCATTTTCATAAATGAAATTAGCATAAGTGATCTTTTCAGTTTTGGTTATCATAACCTTCATTTTGATAGTGTTAACAATCATATCTATACTAGAGAAAATATCCTTAATATTTTTTAGTGATTTGTTGATATCGTAGGGACTTCTCACCATAAGAACACTTTTTTTACAAGAAAAAGACTTTTTTATTTGAGATGAACCAAAAATATAGTCATCGGATTCTCATGGCACAATAAAAAAGACAGAAGTAAACAACCCTTTGCTTTTAGAAAAAAGAAAGGATCGACGAGACTTCAAAGTATCATAACTAAAACAAAATATGCCAAATATATATAAGCGCGGCCATAAAAGGTCTTGAAAATACTCAAACACTAACCTATTACATATATTTTAATAACATAAAATAATACTCTAAAAAATCCCTAAGATCAAAGTTTCTAATAATGGTTAGAATGCCCTCCTAAAATTCCACCAATTTACTTGATCCATTTGCAAGACTAGGCCTTCTTTAGATAAATGATTTATTAGAAGTTTAACCCTTTATAAACATGCTTGAAACAAATCCTTTAAAACTAAGTAGTTATATTCTTCAGTTGTAATGCAAGAGGAAGGGAGTGATATTCTAAACCTACAAATTTGTCCAACATCCAATTGATGGCCCCAAATTTGGTATTGAAACGTTGACATAGCTTCCACAAACAAACACAGTTTCCCTTTTGTTTACTAATTGTGGTTGCATAAAAATGTTTAATATTATCTAATTGATGACTAACTAAGAATCACCCAATACCCACAGTTGAATGATATCTCTATCCAAACCACATTTGAGAAAATATAACAAATCCTTAAACTCCCCCAAATTATTGGAATGTCAACCCAAATTAGATAAATTTCTTGTATATAGTGAGTTTTAGAGAGGTAGAGAACAAAGATAACACCGCAGATAGAATTTGGTCTTTGATAAGAACCATAAAAAAAACCACATTCATAAGATTTATCCACCTACAATTCCCCAACCACTCTCTGAGGATTTACTTTGGAATCCTTTTTAAAAAATGATGCAATCCATTCACTTGATTTTCAACCTAAAAAGAGGGAAAGGATTTATCCCTGAACATAATAGAGTTTCTTGCAATCCAAATACCCCACATATGGTATGAATGGGAGGCCCATCCATGCCACTAGGGTGTTGGGATTCTGTCCACACCTAAGTAGTCTAGTTAGTTAGAATTAGTTAGTATCTATTATTAAATAATGGTTAGTCTCTTTGACTTTTCAAATGTGGGAACTTATTAATCCTATATAAATGTTATCAAGCCTTCATCTAATATAAGTTATTATTGTCTCTCTTCTAATTCTTGTATGTTCATTCTTATCTTAGTTATTTCTCCGATTACATTTTATCTTATTAGATCGGAGGTGAGGCTCCAAGAAACTCACCTCTAAGCTTCAGTTCATCATCTCTCAACAACAATGTCTAGATTGGGTTCATTTGGAGGCGCTCCCTCCCACCCCAGTATATGTAGAAACTTGCTCAGTTTAGCCACTCTTCATAGCAGCATCCATAATGTGTTCATTTGAAGACGTTTCCTCCCACTGTGATCTCTATATGCACCTTCTTCAACTACATCAACTCGGTAGCATTTAGATCAAGTTCTTTTGGAGATGTGCCTTCCCACCCCGGTCTATCGTTAGGGGAGTTTTGAGGTCAAAATGGGACTCAAAACAAAAAATGTACCATCAAATTTTACTTTATAAGAACCAATATGATTCAAGATGATGACGTCAACCATGGGGGTAAAATTTGTAAAAACATTTGTAGGGAAAAAGGAAAAACTACTTTTTTCTTCGTGTATTTATGACATATCTTCTTATCGGCTGACCCAAATTTCAAGTTTTAGAATTCATTGGATGCATAATTCAAATACACATCCAATGCATACCCACATTGCATACTTTTGAGGTACCCACAACATAGAAAATGAAAAAAATCAATAAAAAATGTATTTTATGTATTAAAATATGTTTTTGTATTGATTTTTTTTCATTTTTCATGTTGCGGGTGCCTCAAAAGTATGTTATGTGGATATGATTTGGATATGGAATTAAATTCCACATCTAATAGTGCCCAAACTTGAAATTTGGGTGAACTGATAGGAGATATGTAAAAAATACAATAAGAAAAAGTAGTTTTTCTTTTTCCCCTCCAAAATTCAGAACTCTTAACTCTTATTATATTATTTCCCTTAGGAGGCCCATTTTAGACCTCAAAAATCCCCTAATGGTAGGAACCTAATGAGTTCAGCAACTCTTCATAGTAGCATCTAGATTAAATTCATTTGGAGACATGCCCTCCCACCACGGTCTATGTAGGCACCTAATTCATTCAGTAAATCTTCTCTGGATTGGGTTCATTTGGAGGTGTTCCCTCCCACCCCAGTCTATGTAGGCACCTACTTCATCCAACACCAGCACACTCTTCAATGTATTCAACATTTTGCAACACAGTTCGGTAACAATATGTTCAAATTGGTTTCAATGATCTCACACTTCAACTAGGAGGAGGAAAATAGGGATGCTTTCCACTTCAACCTAGAGGAATTGGTACGAATGGGAGGCCCATCCATCCCACTAGGGTGTCAGGATTTCATTCACACCTAAGTAGTTATATATTTAATTATAATTAGCTAGTATCTATTATTAAATAATGGTTAGTCTCTTTGACTTGTCAAATGTGGACACATATGTAATCCCATATAAATGCTATCAAGCCTTCATCTAATCTAAGCTATTATTGTCTCTCTTCTAATTCTTGTTTGTTCATTCTTGTCTTAGTTATTGTTCTAAGTTTGCTTTTACCAGATTCTGTTGGAATCTATTTAATACTGAGAGGGGGGGTAAATCAGTGTTATTGCAGTTATTAGCAGATTTTACCTTCTTTAAATAGATTAGTCCTTAATTATTATTTATCTTATGTTATGCATCAGTAAATAAACATTCACACATATAATCACCACATCATCAACACATAAGACACCGTATTTTTACGTGGAAACCCAAATGAGAGAAAACCACAGAATGCTTCTTTATAGTGAGAAATAATACATTCAAGGAAGCACCAACTTCCTGTGTTTACTAGCACCAATTGGAAGGAGGAACCAACCCCCTATGTTTTCTCCAGCACCAATTGGAAGGAGGCACCGACCCCCTATCACTTTGTTTTACAGGAACCAACCTGAAGGAAGTTGTGACTCTCTGTCTCCTTGCCCTGTCCGACCACCCTGATGTCCAATATATTTTACTGGCTTGCTGATATTCAACTATGTGCACTTCTTCAGGTTTTCTGATGATGATTGTTTTGTTCTCTACCTTCGTATGTAGACTCTACTATGTCACTGCGCTACATACATCACTTAAATTATCATTCCTCTCAACTCACACTTCTACTAATGACTTACTTCTTGTATTATGTGCTATGTTGAATCTGTAGTTTGTGCTTCTGATTTGCCTTCTCTTTTACTTGACTGCAAAGATCAACTGATACTGTGCTTTCTATTTATAGTTTGTTGGTCGAAGTGAAGCACCAGTAACAAATGGAACTGCACACATTCTGATGTGTCCATTCTGATAAAGTGTTGCAGTTACTCAGATAATCTACAACTTCCTGTGCATCAAGTAGTTGGTTTGTTAAGTTTAACACACTTGTCTCTGATCATCTCATCGTGATGTGTCTGTCAAGATCTGTTGTTGCTATGTTGTTGTGCATTAGATGAAATCTTCAACTTTGCACACTTTCACTTCTATTCTTATAGATCAGCTAGACATTTGCGAAATATCTGATAAACATTGGTTATATCTCCGCGCTTCTGTCTTTACAACATCTGTGACTATCGACGTGTTGATTGCATAACTATCCTCTGTGATATCTAGCACTTTCACATTCTTCAGTATGTCTTCCTTTTGGTGTTTTCACAACTGTCACATATCTACAACATCATTATGTGTGCCATCAAAACTTCGTTCTATTGCATGTGCACATTCAACTCTTCGCTAGATCATCTGTTTTGTCCACGAGCCCCTTGATTCCTTGAAAAACAAACTGAAATGTTTATGTAAAAACTTGTGTGTTCTTACTTCCAATCTTACATCAAATCTTCAACTTGCATATTTATTTATACATGTCCTGCATGGATTGTATATTCGCAAGTTGGTCATGGCATCCCTTCTTCCATACTTCACGGATTGTGCATATGCCACGTGTCATCATCTACGCTATTGATGTGTCATCTTAGATGTATCAAATGCCCTCAAGGTCCTTCATTGTGCTCTTGATGTACCATTTCCTTATGGTGTGTGTGCAATCTTCTACTTCGTCTTGGTGTGATCATGACTTGTGCTATACCAACCATTATGGGTAATGTGCCCTAGTTATATCAATACTTTTCATAATCTGTGCATTATCCAGCTTTTTCTTAGTGAGATTATGACCCATGCTTCATCATTACATTTGGGTGATG
Organism: Larix kaempferi; assembly: GCA_027924585.1. Lineage (NCBI taxonomy): Eukaryota > Viridiplantae > Streptophyta > Pinopsida > Pinales > Pinaceae > Larix > Larix kaempferi. Next base: position 25,686,679 of record BSBM01001346.1, read on the forward strand.
CGCCCTTGGTGTATATATACTTTACAAAACCTGTGCATACTCCAATTTCTATTTGGTAGGACTTTGACTTATGCATTGTCATCACTTGTGGGACTTGCGCACTTGTTGTTCGTCGATTGTGGAATTTGCGCATATATTAACTTCGACCATTGTACCATTCTAGGAGTTCATGCATGTTCCACTTACTGAAATAATTGGCCATGCTTGCACACTTTTAGGATTTTCCAGCCATCTTTTGTTCCTTTCTTCCTGGGAAATCCCAATCATCAACCAAGCAATTCTTAGGCTTTCTTGCATACTTGCACCATTTGTTCAACCAACTTCTTCAATTTATTAGCATGAGAGAGTATGACTTGGTGGACTTGATTTATGCGCAAGGGCCACATGATGTAGGATCCATTACATGGGTTTCTTCTTGAACTAGGTCTTCATGAAGTATCTTTTTATGTACTTCTTCAAACTTGACCTACAAGATGTATCCTTGATGCACTCTCATATATACTCCAAATTTGATTGAGTGTTGTATCCTTGATATACATATTTAGACAGAATGCACTTTTAAATATACACCAAAGTTGCATACATATCTGCCACCTTCATCATTTGTGCATATACTTCTGGTGTTCATGCTTTCTTTATCATGCGCATAAACTACCTCAAAGTAGCTTCTTCATACTTCTGCTAGAATTTGTATCCACTTTGACTTAGGTTGACATCAATGACTCATACTGAATTAGTTGACATCCTCTCTGACATTGGATGATAGTCAAACACTTGACATCTTCTTTAGTTGACATTAATGACAACCAATTCTCAACAATCTCCCCACATTGAAAGACATTCAAACACTTGACATCCTCTTCAATCAAACACTTGAAATCAATAACAACCTGTTAGAGAAACAAGATCGTAGAGCAATAACAATAAACAAAAATGAAAATATAATCACACAAACACATTACAAGAGAGACACCAATATATCATGGTTCACCCAAGATGGGCTACGTCCACACTGAAATTGCTAGTCCTTATTATTATACCATCCAGCAAATGAAGGGATACAACCTGCAACACATTCGCCGCACTTCCTGTTCACTATCTCATAGTCTCTCTTCACGATCTCAGAGAACTTTACAATGCATAATACCTAATACATCAACCCTAGCCATATTACAATGTCTTTCTTATAAAGGGAATACCATGGGAAAATACCACGAGTTACCCAAAACCATGGGCCCGTAAAACAACCCCAAAAATTTCCTTCAGGGGCCCGTTGGCCCCCCATCTGGGGGAGTGCAACCACTCCCCCGGACACCCTGGGGCATGTGTCGGGATCATAACCAAACCTGGGGTACAACACGGCTGAAACAACATCATCTATGAGACTGGAATATCAGGCTCCACAACCAATGCTCAACATATTAGCTTATAGGTGAGGCTCTTGGAGCCTTGCCTCGGATCTAATCAGATCAAAGTTACTGCCAAAGGAATTGTCCTCAAATCTTTCAATCTATCATGTTCAAACCATACATGGAACCAATCCTTGATTATGTCTTTTTTCCAAAGGTTGTTTCTTCCTAGCAATGCACCAACTTCATACCAAACCCAAGCAGAGAAGGAACAATTCAAAAATAGATGTGTGGTATTTTCACCATCCTTCCTACACAACAAACAAATGCTTGAACCAACTTTATTCCTCCTTTGGAAAACCTCCAACATAAGAAGTTTGTCAATTAAGACTAACTGCATAAATAAATTCTTTTAGGAGGATCCCTACTCCTCCACAATTTCCACTACCACCATTTGACCTCACCCAAATTTCTATCCAGAAGAACATAATAAAATAACTTGACAATATATTTCCCCCGTTCACCATTCAAAACCTAGATTAATTTATTTTGATCATTGTTCAGTCTTATATGATCCCTTCTTAATTCAAATATAAAAGAGTTCCAATATTGACTCAAGTCTTCCCCGATATTAATTTCGTGAGCCCTTAACCACCTTTGATTCCATAACGTGGTCTCCAATGAGTTACAAATCATATTAAGAGTGCATCTACCAATGTATCATAAGTATTGAATAAGTGCATTGGTTAGAATAGTTCACTCCTTCTACAACCCATCAAAGCAACTTCCCAACCTTCACTTTAGTACCATCCCCAACTTTCCAAGCCAAAAAATTACCAATTATTGAAATGTCTTGAGTCATATCCTTCCACTTATTGGAAATGTTTTGTATACTCTTTCTTTCTCTTCTTATCCAATCAAATAAAGAATTTATAGAAATATACTTCTCAATGATTATCCTTTTCCATAGGCCATTTTTACTAATAACCTTCCATAAGGATTTAGCCATAATAGCTCTACTAATAAACTGTATAATCTTTAGCCCCCATCCTCCTCTATCATTGGGGATGGAAATCCTTTGCCATTTCACCAAGTGAGATCCCTCGTACTCATAACTTCCTAGCCAAATAATATTGAAACATTACCTCCTAATTCTTTCCAAAATTCCTTTTGAAATGTAGGCAAGGATGTACCAATACATTGGAATTAACTCCAAAACTACCTTAATTAGAACAAATCTACAAAAAATGAGATGCCTTTTTCGACCTTTGGCAATAACCAATACCAGTATGCTTTCCCATAACTATTAGGATTGCTGTTAAACCCTACATATTTAATCCCTTTAGAGATATATTTTTGTTGGTAAAGAATGTGCATCTTTCCAAGCCCTCAAATAAATTAATGTTGATCCCAACAGTATACACCAATAATTTATTTGCATTAATTTCTAACATTGTGTCCATTTTATACAACTGAAGAATCTCTTTGAAATGAATAGCCTTACTTTCAAATTCAAAATAGAACATTGTCAATAAAGAGTAAATAGGTAAGAGCCTCATTACATCCTATAGTTACCTCTTGAAAACTATATAAAGAAGAAGCAAATGAAGGGAAAGCAAACAAAATTTGATCATAAGCCTTTAAGAGATCGCACTTAATTACCTCTACTAGAATGTGAGAGGTTTTAGAAAAGTGAAAGACCTCTTAAGTAGTTTTAATAGCCTCATGGATCTATTGACCTTCCATAAACTCCAGCTATTATAGTGACATGAAATTGGATAATAATGCCTTCAACCTATTAGTAATGACCTTGAAGATAACCTTATATATATATTATTACAAAGAGTTATGGGACTATAACCATTAAAAGTTTCAGAACAGTTCCCTTTCGGAATTGAACTAGTGCAATAAAAGTAGCATTAAATCTACCAAGCATCCTCTTCAAAAGGAAAGCCTCCTCCACAACTCTTATGAATTATTCACCCAACAAATTAAAACCCAGTTGTCCACTCGTCTGGGTCGGGGTTTCTATTCTTATTAAAGGAGTTCCAAACACTCCATAGGCCCATCTTAGTGACTTGTTCAAACATTTTATCATTATCCTCCTCATTTTCCAGTCTCAAAAATTTTGATATCACTTTGAGGATTTGCATAATGTTTTTCCCAATACATTCTTTAAAAATACTTTCAAAACACTAAACCCCTAATCTCGCAATGAAAACTACTAGTTTTCCTACCATCATCATCAATAATTTCCTAGATAGTATTGATGCTCCACTAATGGTTAGCAAAGTTGTGAAAATATTTAGTGTTCTTATAGCCAAACTCCAACCACGTCCTTTTACTCTTGAGTCTCCATTCCCTTTCCTTGTCCAGCAACAACTTTCAGTTTTTTATCTCGAGTTCTGTCAAAGTAACTGGAGCATCCTCATTCAACAGATCCATATAGAAAATATTCCAAATATTTTTCGACCTCCTTTATCTGACCATCCCCGACTCTATGTCTATCTAAATCCACCTTTTCCTTCACCTCTTTCAATGCCCTTGCAAATTGTTCACGTGTCAATTCGGCAAGATCAAGATCATGGCTCCTTCAATAATCCTTCACTAGAGTTTAAAAATATGCCTTAGATGCCCAACCTGAATTATAGTTGGAGACCTAGGTTTGGATTATTATCATCCAATTTTAGCAATATAAGAAACTAGTCAAAGCCTACCCAAGATCGATATCTTTCCACCCTTTGAATGAGAGCGTTATGCATCAAGAACCTATCCAAAGCAATATTGCTTTGACACACCTTCAGTCCTTGGCCAATGGTGCAGTTGTTGCACCAAATAAGCCTAAGGTTGATCACTTCAATGTCAACCAAGTTTGTCATCTCAAATGAATTATGGAAATAAACAAATTCTAATCATTCCACCGAGAGGAGAGAGGTGCTCTACATTTGAGTATGAGGGAGATGCGTTATTGCACCATGAGGAGCGAGGTGCTCTACATCCCAATATGAGGGAGATGCATTATTGCACCGAGAGGAGCGAGGTGCTCTACATCCTAGTATGAGGGAGATGCGTTATTGCACCGAGAGGAGCGAGGTGCTCTACATCCTATTATGATCGCGGCACAATCTAAAAATATATTCAAATAACAAAATAATTTCAAAAAATAAAAAAGTAATGTAACATAAGGTTATGCTATAAAAAAAAAAAAAAAAAAATTCATGTCCTCTCATAAAATAATTTGTTGAGATCTAATTTTTTCCTAGCCTGTAAAATCTTTAAGATAAAAAAATTACACATCAAAATATTGGATTCCTTTTAGTAACGTAATGTTATGCTACTAAAAATAAAAAATATAAAAATTGCACCAAGAGTAGCTAAGTGCTCTAGTGTGGGGGAGATGTCACATAAGGTAATCCTAATGTTATGCTACCAAAAATAAAAAATAAAAAGTAATTTAAAAAAATCATGTCTACTCATTAAAAAAAGGTTAAAACCAAATAAATAAATTCATATGGGGGCTTATCAAAAAAATAATTTAAACTAGCATAGATCACAAGCACCTAGAGGATGTATGCATGTGTAAATTTTGATAGGACTTGTAAAAAGTTAAAAAGAAAAAGTAGACCTCAACAAATTGGATCTTTCTCTTTGCTTATAGATCGGATTTTAAGATGATCTATTTTGGTAAATAAATTTTGTAAATGAAAAAGATTTAAAGAAAATAAAATAAACTTTTTCGTACCTCATAGATTAAAAAAAAAAGTTTAATTAAATTAAATTAAATCTATACGCATCCATATTCATATCACTATTTATATTTATATTAAAACTTAAAAAAAAAAATTACAAGAATATTACCGGCTAACTATCCCCGGTTGGGCTCTCAATATCGTTCTTAATAGCCGCTGCCTAAAGCTCTGCCCGTGTAATTATGATGTCGAGTCCAGGAACTTTCTAAGAAAAGCCCATGTGGTTTCTTACGATATCATACCCCACCATGAATTCAAAAGCCATACGCACCATTCAGGAAATTTCCTGGGAATTGGAGTATAGTCAATGTATTCTCATTCTTCTATGTGGACCGGAAACCTGCGCAATGCTATAAAACCATGTGCTGGAGCTCCAACGATCCTGTGATTCACTCTGTTTTTACCATTCGGGTTTAGCTTTTGGACAGCCTTGCTCATTATAATCGTTTTGTATGTATCTCTAATGCTCAATCATGTTTACACGTTTGTTTTTCATCACTTAATAACTAGATATTTTTAATATTAGTCATCGACTCTTTGAATCTTTGTTTATTTTAACAACGTGGATGAATTTATTTTGGTTTTCAATGAAATTTGAATCGGTTTATGGTTTTTAAATGTAACTTAATCATTACTGATTTATTTTAAACTTTGATTTAAATATTTAGAAGAAGAAAATCATGACAGTTGTGTATATATGTATGTTATAATGATAGTTTCTTCTGTAAATTTAATTAGGTTCCACTGAAAATCTCATGGCCAGTCAATTGAACAACTTGGAAAGCCAGGGCGTCGTTTACCTAGAAATGGGAGAATCAGCTCTTCATGATATTGATAGTGCTGCCCTCGAAGGCAACTTTCAGGGTGCCATAAATATTGCTGTTATGGCTTATTTGGATCGCCAGATTTCTCTGTTGCACGCTGCCTACGCCACCCGTAGTGATGACATATACAAATGCTTAACTATTTACGTGGCCATTCAAGGAGCGCTTCTCACTGCCCTCTTTTCTTATGCACAGCAAATGAAGTCCGGGACAACAGGGTGTACTGAGGAATGGTGGAAGTCACTCATTTACGGTATGATTCGTCAATTTGTTGGGCAGTTCCACCTGCTCAGACGTGGTCGCCAATTCCAAGAAGACCGTCGCAATTTTCTCGTGGACAGCTTTCTTGATCAGCGTGGAATTACATTGACAATAGGGAACCGCTTTCTGTTGATAAACTATAACAGAGAAAGCGTGGGATGCCATGAAGAAGAAGATCATATTTCAGAGAAATATCATATCACCTGGTGGGCTGCTGAGAGAATTGCATTTCTTGGCTTTCTCATGGCGTTCTCAATTTGCCTCCTGTTGTCCTGCACTCGCCTTCTCTGCTCACAACCCTTTCATAATTAATTATAACTACTGAGCCAGGTGGCCGGCCTTGCCTTGTATGTTGTGTTAACCTATCTTAAAATGTTTTAGCAGATAGTTCTAATTAAGACATAAAAGCTGCACCATTGTCGCTGAATAAACCAGCAGTCTGGAGTTACGTTTTGTAGCAGGTCTCTTTGCCTTCTGGGCTTGTAGGTAGAGCCAATAATAAGCCTGTCTGTCTCTTGGGTTGTTTAGTAACAGTAAACTGTGGATGTGATATTCAAAAAAATTAATATATATCATTATATATTTATGTGAAACAATAGAACTTACTATTTTCATTTTATATAATTTATTTATAATAAAACTTACAGTTTCATTTTATATAATTTATTTATTTTTATTTTATGTAATTTGTTTTAATAAAGAAATCAATTTTTTTTAAGTATAAATTTTTTTAGAACTTAAAATTAGTGATTCAAGGATTTGATTTTTTTGACTTTGATAGATCCCTGAATTTTTTTAGTTTTATTATAATTTTTTTATTATTTAATTTATTAATATTATAGGTACATAACATATAACTATTGATACATCTTAACTTGTAGATTCATCATTCTTTTTATTTAATTTATTGATATTACAAGAAATAAGAGATGTGTATTTTCTTTTGGAAAAAAAAAATAACATATAAATATAGATAATATGTGATAAAATTGGAATAATACAGAGAAGATTAGATATGTACAAATTGAGAAATGGTCTAAATTTTTATAAAATAAGTCTATTGGTTATAGCTTGAATGGTTGGGAGGAATGATTGTTGCCCTCCCCACTTAGGTTCAATTCTTGAGCCTATATATTGTGTTGGTTAAGCACAAAGAAATAAAAAATATAAAAAAAATGTCCATTAAATTTAAACATTATTATTATTATTATTTAATTTTTAAAATTTATAATATTAAATTAAATAATTTTTTCTTTAATATTTAATTACAATTTATTAAAAATATATTTAATAATTAGTTTTTAATTTCAATTATAAATTTTATTATATATATATATTTTTTATATTAATTTTTTTATTTTTGAAATCAGTTTTCACATTAAATAATATAATTATCAAAACACATTACTCTCTTTCGAATCGATCACGTAAAGAATATCTTGCTCGTTCATCCTACCAAGACTAATTTACATCTTAACAACTCATTTGAATATTTCCAACTTGTAGTATCTATGTCGAGTTGGGAAAGAAAAATCAATCATGTTTCATACAAACATTTTATGCCATGATTTTTGACAGCACACTCACACTCCCACACAGTAAAGCATCATGTGTCAATTTTAAGAAAAACCTTTCATGTTTTATACAAATTCTTTATGCGCCCCGTGGTGTCTGGCCGCGCAGTATGCATGTTACCTGATAGTGAAGCATCATGTCAATTTTGAGCATATTTAGTTTATGTCCATACTTTCACGGAGAGTACATCATTGGGAGATAGAAAAAAAAAATCATAAAAAAATGAAGTTATTTGAGCAAAGCATTAATTTAATGAATAAAACTCAAAACTATATAATCCAACAGAAACCTACACAAAACAACAAAATTTTGAAAAGAATTAACAATATTTTGAAAAAAATTATATTAGAAAAAAATAATCCAATGAATAGAAAAGCAAAAGTACTACTATGAAAACATACACTAAATTCTCGGAGTGGAAGAGAGAAAGTAATCCATTGAAAACATGGAAAAGATAAATTTTATATAAAAAGTAATGAATATTGAATCCATTAATTTGTAATTGTGATATGTAATATGGTTTGAAATTATAAAATAAATTTTTTAACTTTTTAAAAAAAATCTATGAAAATAAAATCAAAATTTCAAAATTAATGTGAAATTACTAATAATGAATAGAATTAGAATTAAAGAATAGAATTAAAGATTCAAGTAAAATTGTTTAATAATTTATGTTTACGGAAATGTGGTATTAATAATATATAATATAAAGATCTAGAGTATTTGTTTTTGTTTTTAATTAGAAATTTTACAAGGTTTTGAAATTAAGAATTAAATAAAAAATAATTATAAAATCAAGATGTAATATGTATATATTTTGGTATTTTGTCTATATTTATATATTCAAATCTAAACGTATGATATATTTTAACATATTTTTTTTTTGTCATTGGTTATACTTATATTCTAAAGCTAAAGAGTAGATTTTTAAATTTTCATATCCATACACCTTTTCTCTACATAAGAATTATGATTATAATTATAATCAAATTTAAAGTATTTATACTTTGTTTGCCAGCCAATAAAGTATTTATACTTATAAGAAAGAATTACTTCCTATTTATTATTTATTATTATGAAATACATTAGAATTCCAACTACAAAACTATTAGTTATACTAATATTCTAAACAGTAGATTTTTAAATTATCATCTCCATACACCTTTTCTCTACATAAGAATTATGATTATAATTATAATCAAATTTAAAATATTTATACTTTGTTTTCCAGCAAATAAAGTATTTATACTTATAAGAAAGAATTACTTCCTATTTATTATTTATTATTATGAAATGTAATTTTTTTTACAAATGTTTATTATTATTATTAATTTTTTTTTTAAAATAAATATAAAAATTATTTGATTTTTTAAAATGTATCTTTATATTATATAAAATATATTTATGGAAATATCATTTTAATTATTTCTATAAGAAAATACTAAATTATTATTATAATATATTATTGTAATTTATCATTAATATATTTGATATTTAGACTATCATATACTAAATTATTATTATAATAATATATGGTTGTAATTTAGGATTAGTATATGCTTTAGAATATCATTACAATCATTTGATACTAAATTATCATTACAATAAATGTGATAATGACATATTATACTATTATAAAAATAATATTAAATTATCATTGTAATAAATTTGATATTGACATGTTACATACCTTAAATCTCAATATCTAATAAGTTGGAAACTAATAAAGTTAAAATATACATGAAGTGAGTTTTAAATAATTATGTTTTAAATTTTAAAATAAGAAAATATAATTATAATATAGTTTGAAAATTTAATATGTTAAATTAAATATAAAATTTATATTAAAAATATATTATAATAAAATACAAATAAATTTAATAAATAAAATATTAGCAATATTAAATATTATTTTTTAAACAATCATATAATTTTAATTTAATTAATATTTTCTTTTGATTAGATTTATCTTTTAAATTGATAAGATATATTTCAGATTATATATATTTTAATTTTTTCATAACATATTATATAATTTTAATATACACATTACATATTGTTTGGATAGGGATGTATTCTCAAACATAATTAAAAATATTCCTATTCCTATTCCCCAGCAGAAGCAGATGGAATGAAAGGAAACATAACTACTTCTGGTAGACATAATAAAATATCATTCTTAAGGGGAAAAAATGTTTCGTCCTTATTGTTGCAGGCATGATATTGAAAAATATAAAAAATAAAGACTAAAATATCACATCATTTAGTAATTATATTCAGTAATCAGAAAAAAAAACAACGAAAACAAATGTTTCATTTTCTGCATGATATTAAAAAAATAGAACAACGAAAACAAATGTTTCATTTTCTGCATAATATTAAAAAAATAGAATAGAGAAAAGATGAAAGGAATTATGACTAAATACATTTTCTCAAATTTGTCAATTGAGTGTAGATTGGGTGGTTGGGAGGAATGTTGTTATCCTCCCCACCTGGGTTCAAATCTTGCTTTGTGACACTTGCTCCTTGGGAGCCCAATTTCTATGTAATGATTGTAAATCTGACCATACCTTAATTCTTTCAGAATAGCAGGTGTTGGCATTTTCCCCGGAAAAAAACATACATTTACCCAAAACACTAGGTGAAAAAGCAAAAGAAGACATGAACAAAGACAGAAAAATGGAATAGTTCCAATTTTGATTGTCCAAATGACCCGGACTTATGTCTGCTGTGTAGAGGCATTGAAAGAGAAACATCGCCCACCACACCGACGGAAGATAAGCCTAGGCCTACGAAACGAATTTTTCTATTATCATGCAGCTTGCTGGCGCTCCCCCGTTTAATGGAAGTCTTGAACCACCACCGCCATGTCTATGGGTTTGTCTGTGTACTTCCCGACAGCTGTCTTTATCGTCCAATCCATTCCTCTCTTTTACATCTAACTTGTTAGACAGACTATTTTTATGATGCAGTTGGTCATAAACACGCATTTGTTTTTAACTTTTATTCCGCTGCCATAGTCACGTACAACTTTTGTTGGTCGCGAGAGGAATAAAAACTGTAAGTTGACGATAACATGATGAGTGGAGAGGTGTGAATTCAACATGTTACTGTGTATCGCTTCCTCATTCCAGCCAGGTGAAAGGAGCATGAGAGTTCGAACAAACTCGACACCGTAAAGTTTAAAAATGGAGAATAAATAGATGCTCCTAATTGAATTTTTAAATAAACAATAATTCATAATTATGAAATTTATTGCATCTACATTAATTTAGTACTCTCCAACTTAGTATTAGGTACAAGGTATATAAAGTAAGTTTAAACAGTTAAAGCTATGAAGTGAGGGTATGTAGAGTAGTGAAGTGCTCTAACTATTATAAACATTTAATTATTACAATTCCAACACTTCTTTTATCTATTTTCATAAAACAAATTTTTTATTTCCATCATATTTCTAAATTTAAAAAGTAATAAAGTGTTCTATTTATTATAAACATTTTATTATTACAATTCCATGTAACATCCCTATTTTGCCTCTGCTTTTTGTAATTAAAAAATGTAAGTGAGGAGCTCAAGGCTAAGGCCCCACCATAAACCTCGTAAGTTTTTGTTATTTATTTCTAAGTTATAATACTATACTTAAGTATAATATTAGAATCCTTAAAAAATATCTTACTAGGGAGGGAAGATGTTGACGGCTAGACAGCCATGGAGGAGTCATTGAGGACGGGTGTCATCGTGGTTCCTTAAGAACCTAGCGGTTAATGTTCACTTGCCAATCTAAGGCTCTTAGGTGTCATCATATATAAAGGTAAATCCTGAGTAGGCTTAATTACTACTTGCCACTACCAATTAGTGAAACTAATTTCTATTATTATTATTATTTTAAATAAAATTAAATGATTATTGTAATTATCATAACCATCTTAATCTTGTCATCGAGTGCCAAAGACTTATTTGTTATTTTTTTAAGTCCTTAGTTAGAAACAAAACCTTCTTATGGACAATTATAATCAATTTATTTAGAATATAGGAAAGAGCTATATTATTATAGAGAATACGGTGATTTTATATATATATTAAAGAGAAATGGCATATTTATTTGGTATAGAAGGGTGTGTATCCGAGGACCTGCTAAACCACTTCTACAGTTTTGGTCTCCATACTCTCAACTAGTTTAAAAGAACAAGCTATCTTGTTCCAGATCTTTCTTATTGGCTGACAACTTCTGATTTGGGTCTAGCAGGTATTTGGAAATTTGAATGGGAACAGTATGTCCATAATCTTAATTTGGCTGGTATCCATCTTAATGGACAACATGATCATTTAATCTGGGTAAAAAATACAGTAAATGGACAAGTGACTGCTAGATGGGCATACAAGGCTTTAGTTGATCATTATGTGGAGAGTAAAAAAAAATGGTGGTATTTACTGTTATGGAAATGGAAAATTCCTATAAAAATCAAGTGTTTTCTTTAGCTCCTCTTCAACAACAAAATTCTCACTTGGAAGAATTTAAATCACAGGGGTAAATTTGGTCCAAGTATTTGTATATTGTGTAAAAACGGAGAGGTGTCGCTTAATCATTTGTTACTACAATGTAATTTCTCTATGGTAGCATGGAAGACTATATGTGCAAACTACAGGATTGCCGATAAATGGCCACGGAAGGACTTTGATTCTGCTTACCATATATGGATGATTAAGAATAGAAAACTGAAATTTTTACGAGTTTTACTTCCATGGGCTATTTGGAAAACTAGAAATTTGGTATTATTGTAGGATGTTTTTCCTTCTACAAATCATACTTTATATATGTTAAATGGAATCTAGTACATCTTTACTCGAAAGTGACAGTTATGAAACATAAGTTACATAAATTGAGATGTTCCAATCCTGAGATTATTGGTAAAGTAGTTGGGTTCTTTGATGGTGCATGTTAAGACCAAAAATGTGGAGCTGGATGTACGATTAGTTGTGGAAAGGATTTCCTTCTCAAATTTCGTCTTGCTTGTGGAGAAGGTACGAATACGAAAGCAGAACTTTTAGGCCTCTGGGGTACATTAAAAGCATCTTCTATTTGTGGCATTAATTCATTAAAAATTATGGGAGACTCCATGGTAATTTTTAAGTGGGAAAACAAGCAGGCTAAACTAGAAAATTCTTTACTTCAACACGGGCGTCAAAGAATTTCAGCAATGCTGGACGGTTTTAGAGATCTCACTATTGAGCATACTTATAGAGTGAACAATGATGTTGTTGATTCTTTGTCGAAGATTGCTCTTGATGGTGTGTAAGGGGTACTTTATTGGGAAGAATGGATTGAAGACATTTGTGTCCATTCTGGTTTCATAAACTCTTTTTCTTAGAAGCTTACTAGTCTATGTTTTGAGCCGGATGTCGGTTAGACATTTTTTTGTTTGATGATGAAATGCAAATGGAATGCATAGGGCAGATAACTTATGTTTTGATACTGTTTGTTTAGAACAATATTGGTTATGTAACTAATGATACTCGAGATTCAAGGTTTAAATGGCTTGAAGTGGTATGTACTTTTTGATTTCTCATAAATAACAAAAGTTCATTTTTTTTCTCTGAAAAAAGAAGAAGGGTGTGTGCATATGATCATATGTGCATATTTGGTATAGAAGGGTGTCTGCATACTTTATGAGGACAGCTACATGAGCCGATTCCAACCTTTAAAATCGAATTTCATATATATATATATATATATATATATATATATATATATATATATATATATATTCTGTGTTGACAAATGATGAGGACGGCTCCATGAACCGATCCCAACATGAAAATTGAATTTAATATATATATATATATATATTCTATGTTGATAAATGAAGAGGACGGCTCCATGAGCCAATCCCAACCTGCAAACCGGATTTCATATATATAGATTCCGTGTTGATAAATGATGAGGACGGCTCCATGAGTTGATCCCATCTTGCAAATCGAACAGATAAATGATGAGTACGGCTCCTTGAGACGATCTCAAACTACAAATAGAATTTCATATATATATATATATATATATATATATATATATATATATTATTTCTTGTGTTGATGAAGCGACAGCTCTATAGCAGAGCTCGATCCCATAATTATGCTTATCATTTGTTTACATTACAAAAGAAGGAATGGGACAGGTCTATAGAAGATCTCGATCCCAATAGTTTTGCTTATCATTTGTTTACTTTACAGGATAAGGGATGGGAGGGCTCTATAACAGAGCTCGATCCCAAGAAATTTGTTGTAACACCCCTCCTTTTCGACCTAATAATTTGTATAAATGTAAATAAAAAGGTTGTAATTGTATTTTTGTAAGAGGCCCTGGTGAGGAGCTCAAGGCCAAGGCCCCACCGGTGGACCTTGAAAACTAGTGTATATTCATAAGTGTTATTTTCGACTTAGGAGACTCATGCCATGATGCCACTTAAACGATAAGAAAAAGTCCACTAGGGGAAGAGGAAGACTAGCTAGGAAACCATGAAGGTCTAGAATCTTGATGGGAGGTGAGATCTTAGTGGTATTAGACATTATCTACTTAAATTATTAAAGTTATGAGTGTTTCCCTAAATCCCTAAACAATTAAAATACATATCGTAAGTTCTAACAAACTCCTAAAAAAACAAAAGAAGGTAAAATTAATACTAGCTTACTATTGTTAACTATTCAGTAAGATCAACGAAGAAACCAATAAATATTACAGGTAAATGAGTATAAAATAAAGTTATAAACATAAGCTCAGCTTAAATCTTCTAAAGTGACAAAGTCATAAGTCACTCTAAGAGAAAGGTAATGATCTCATAAATGTCATATTGGAAGATTTTAGTCTATATACATGTTATATAGATATATGTAAAAGATTAACAACGTTAGTATTTGATAAATGTTGTTTATCATTTTATTTCTATTGAATTGACAAAGTTAAGCCAATACTATATCTAAATATATTCTTTACTTTTAGATCCATGTTGGACAACTGGTCTTCTTAAAAGATGAAGAGTTTCCTTAACCTTGGCGTAGGGATAATCTTTGAGAAAAATATCTTGTTATCATTGATTCTCTCCTAGAACCTCTACTCATTCTCATATTACTCCACGATGAAAAGGGAAATCGGGAAACACATTCCTTCAAATTTGCAATTTGACATTATGGGACATGATGTAGTCTGTAGTTACGAGTTGTGCATGAAGGGGTGTGCACTAGCTGTAAATGCTTGTTGGCCTTCTCGGAAGAGGTTGGCAATAATTCCAAAACTCCTTCATGACATATGTCGCAAGGTAAGTATGAGTAATGGTTGTTTGCTTCCATCTGTCGCAAGGGTACGTGTGAGTAGATGGTTGTTTGGTGGCTTTCGCACTTTAATAAGGAGGGTCTTGAAGGAGGAAAGGGACTTTTAACCACGGAACAACGTGTTATCAATACATTAAATCTTGTAGACTATATTTTTTTTACTGCGCAAACGATTATGGAGGAGTGGTAGCTGCGCCATGGAAGTTACTCCTCCGCTACTTGTCTCTCTACTAGATGGAACCGCAGTCACCTTACTGCATTGCTTAGACAACGCGAGGGACTTTAGCTCACTGAAGGATCATCCTCGGTAATCTCTAAATACTACGATGCAAGAAAAAAAACCAGAGGTATGTAAGCTGTGGTTTTTCATTGTCCTGACGAAAGGATTTCATATAGTAGTTATGAAAGTAGTCGTAGTGATCCAAGGACCACTATCGTGTCGATTAAGATAGCCCTTGAAATCGCCCACTTCATTTAGTGCTAATTCTCTGTTATACAATTTTATCTCTGAGTGTTAAATCTTATCCACATCGCATTTCTGTATGAGTGCGATTCAATATTATGATCCCAATGCATGCTCTACGTGAAGGGATGGGTCTCGGTGATCCTTTTATTATGGAAGTATAGCATCCAGCACATATCGTATTGATTTGTTGTTAGAATTGTCCGTCCTTTAACTTTGAATAAGATAGCTAAAGGAAACCGATCAGTAAACAACGGGGAAATTTTTATACTCTGTACTTTACATAGATATGGTTGGCCGCATAGAGACTTGGGTTGTGCCAATTCCTAGCAATGTTGACGTTTAACCTCCAGAAAGATGGCTGAAGAAGCCGATCCAGTATTCTAGTTGACTTTTAAACACTGCATCGCTTGTGCATAGGTGTTGTGATGCCGCGCGGAGGGTTCGGGTATAGCTAACCTCCAGTACTGTCTGTATCTTTTCTTGGAAAGAGCGGTTAAAAGAAATCCGAACCCTGTTTTACTTTTGTTTGATTTTTACTTATGCCCTTGCAGCCCCTAACTTGTGATGTGTTTTATCTATTGATTTCATGCCTCCCTTGAATCTTATTAGTTTATATTTTGCTAAATGATGGGAAGGGACGGCTTCAAAGCCTTATCCCAAATGTATGTTCTTCTTTGATTATCACTTTACATAAACGCATACCTACAGATGCTGGTTCGGGTAGTTCACCCTCCTATACTTTTATATAATTAATACACCTATTACTATGAGTATGGAAGAATTAATAAAGAATATATATATATATATGGATTTGTCAGGGAATAAGAGGATTCGTTACGTAATTATATATCCTATTGCTCATGGACAGAAGTGATTGAAAGACAATGATTGCCAAGTCATGTGGCTTGATCTTGTCATGTCCCCTCCCATCATACTAGTGCGATGGAGAGGATCGTAATGCTAAAACTGGGCATCTAGCCCCATGAACTTATTAAATAAGCATTCACATAATATAGAAAGACATATGGAAATGTATAATTATAAGAAAGCACAACAGAAGTAATTTCAATTACACATCCATCATACATTCAAGATATTCATCAAATAAATAATTGCAAAGTTAACACAAGATAATACTTATCTTATAACAAAGTAGTCCCAAGCAACTAGCTATGCAACTGCAACGTTCCACCCATCTATAGGCCAGTTGTGATCATCAATATCTCAACACACTGCCACCCCCGAGCTGGGCATGATCTCTACAAGGAATCAGGGAACAACAGACTCACACATAGCTCAAAGATACACCAAATCAGCCAAGCCAAGCTACAGTTGGGTTTATTAGGCTGTTAGGTAATGGAAGGAAGAATTTCTAAGCTAGTGGGATCATCCATAGAGATATGGGCACCCTCCGCAAGATCTATCTAGCTTGGTCCCCACAATACCTACACACCTGGCACAAGGAACTATTCCCTTCACTAATACACAGTCCCTCAGGCCATACCTTCCATTCTAGTGTTCTTCAAGGTGTGCATAGAAGAGCAACCAGCCCTTTTGATACTCTTGAGAGGTTACCTCCTCACTAGGTTTATCAAGCCAATTCTGGTCCACTTCCACTCCTAATTCTTGCTCATAATTTCCAACCAACACAGGGATGCACCCTACAACAAAACACAAGTGCTGAAAAACGTGGACAACCAAAACGAACTGGTAGATGGGGAATAAACCCTAGGAGAGCAAATTCATTTTCAGAAAACTTTTTCTGCATTTCAGGGGCAAAAACGACTTCTATAAACACCCAAAACGTGACTCCCTTTCTCCCATCCACTGTGCAACACAAAAACGAGCTCCCAACTATGGAAAAATGCAGGAAATTGGTAAAAAACGTGATGGGGAAAGCCCAGCTAGCTCAGACTGCGTGAGGGAGAAAAGACTCTAGGTTCAGAATGGCTTTGGGCACCATTTCGTGGGTGTTTTCTTGCCCCATAAGAAAAAGTACGTTTTCCCAGGTTGATGGCTTGCCCATGCACAAAATTGGCTGTCATGCCTCTTCATTCCCAAGGCATTAACTACCTCAACCAATTTCTGGAAGAATTAAATGATTGGGTGCATAAGCCAGGATGGGTAGTTGAGGGTTTATTCATTGACATCTGGCTTATCACCATTGGCTCAAGGGTTTGAATAATTTTCCTCCCTATTCCTTGTAGAATCATGCCCCCATCTCTTTGTTGCATTGCATAGCTAGTTGTAGGTTTTTCATTAAAATTCGTATTTACATGATGTCTTAATTTACATTGTGCCTATCTACCACAAGAACCACAGGCATCTATTTTTAATTGCCGATACATAAAACACTAAATCAATGGTGGGGCCTTGGCTTTGAGCTCCTCACCATGATTAAATATCAATATTTACATCATTTACGAGTTAATGCGAAGGGGGTCAAAATGGGGACGTGATAGATCTTTTTATGGTTATACTTTGTATATTTTGCTCGTGAAGTGTGCATGATCATTGAATGATAGTATTAGTGTTGAGTCCCATGGTTTGGAAAAAGATCCTTACACGTAATTAGTTTATATACCCTTTGATTGGTACAACTAAAGGTTGGAAATTACTCATGTTGGATGGTTGATTGCTTAAAACCAAATTAATATTTGTGTTAGTTATAATTTTCACACTTATGAATGTTGGAATTTTTTTTCAAAAACTCTATAGATGTAGTTATTGTTTTGTGGAATATGGATTGTGCTCTGTACTCTCTACCTGCAAGTTAGTGCCCTCCATGTTGAGAGAGGCCTTGAGAAAATGCTTTGTAACTGTGACAACATTTGTTGTTGCGGGTTTGTAACTTATTTGATGAATAATATATACAAACACAACCTTTTGTGGACGTAGCCCAAGGAGAGGGTGAACTACATTAAAAATGGACTCTCCTTATGTTGTGTCTCTTATGTGTATTCACTTGTTATTGTGTTACTCAGTTTCGGTTTGTTTGGAATATGTGATACTAACTATGATGGGTAGATGATTATATATTTGTAAAATTGTATGCATTTATGAATGATAATTCCTTGTTACTTTATGATGAGAGTAATATTAGTCATGTAAATGTTATTGGAAGTAATGGTAGTAGGAATTTTTAAGTCATGATCATTATAATTCAATTGTTATCATGTTTAAATGAAATTAATGTATCACTTTTCTTATTATTAAATGTTCATGGTGAAAGTTTTCGAAAATTCACTATTTTACTAAACTCTCAGATTTTGGGTCCATGACAAATTGTATCAGAGCATTAGGTTACAACACTAGGGCCTAATGAGCTCAACAAGGGATAAATAAGTATGAAGGCTAATCAAGATGTTTTGTTTGGATGCATGGACCCGACTGGACGAGAGGAAAATGTTATTCGAAATCAACTTCAAGTTTCTCCAAAAGAGTAAAGATAAGTATCTTATCTTCATAAAATTTTGAGTCAGGTATGTTATCCTTGTCGTAAGTTTCCTTGGTAGATAAAAAGTATAAATACTCACATGGATGAGTGGCAGGGTATTTTTTAAGGATTCTAATATTATACTTAAGTATAGCATCCTAAGCGATTATTTTGGATTGAAAAAAACATGTATATAGATAGGTAGGTGAATATTAAATATGAAACATACAATTTACTGCCAAAATGTGTAAATTTTGGCGAATATTATGCTAAAAAAAACATGTTTTATGTAAATATAGGCGATATTAGAGACTAAAAATGGCCAAATCGCGAATTTATTTTTTGATTGATTGATATATTGTTAATAACATTCCTCTAGGGTAATATTGTGTCATGAAATTCCACAAGTATTAATGTTCATCTAAGGTTTTGTTGTGTTACGACATTCCTGAAGGTTTATGTTGAAGTGTGACATTCCTCAATGTTTATATCAATTTGTGACATTCATCTTGGTTAACTTATCTTGGCATGGTATGTTCCTCAATGGTTATGTGGCATTGCGAGTTTCATCTTGGCTTACATATGGAAAAGTGGTATGTTTGTCAATTTTATGTTTCACTGCAATGTTGATGAAGGGTTATGGTGTATTAGGGTTGGTGGACCATGGATTCATTGCAACATTTATCTTGGATAAATTATGCCAAATTGCCACAATTGTTAATGGTTATGTTGCATTGCAACAATCCCCAATGATTATGTTGTGTTGTGATGTCAACAATGGCCAACTAACATTAATGAAACTAAATGAAATATGACCCTTGTTGAACCTGGCCACATTATTAATGAGCTTAATAAATTGTTGTTGGCATTCCTCTAGGGTTATGTTGCATTTTCACATTCTTCAAGGGCTATGTTGGATTGAGACTTTCCTCAAGGGTTATGTTGGATTGAAACTTAATCTTCTTGGCTAACTTATGTTGAAATCATGGCCAAGCGAATTCAAGCAAGGTCAATGAAGTAGAACTTGGAGGAGATGGAGGATATTTAAAGAGAAAAAAGTCATATTTTTATATATGACAATATAATTAGTACTGCCATATACATTTTAATAATAAGTACTACTAAGAGTTTCATAATTATTTTTATAACATTTATATTTATTGTGATGTTCGTCTTTGTTGAGTAATGTCAACTTGGGTCATTCCACAATGGTTATGCTGCATTGTAACATTGATTAAGAGTTATGCCATATTATGGCATTCATTAAAGGTTTTGTCACATTGGGACATTCGTTAAGGGTTTTTGTGGATTGTGACATACCTCAATGGTTGTCACATTCATATTGTGACAAGAAAATAATGTTTGGAACTCATTGGTACTTTTCTTTGTTATTTTGATTGGTGCTTCAGGAGCACTACACAAGCATTACATATAGTAATTAGGTGCATCTAAAGTCATATATCCTAGAGAATAATTAGGTGCATCTATAGAAATATGCAACTGTAAAATTAATAAATTAAATTGAAAAAAAATGACCTTAGTAAATCTGAAAAACTAAAGAAAAAAAAAGACACACTATAATAAAATAAACAAACATGGATCCATCTTAACTCCATATCCATTAAGTGGTGTGAGGAATCAAATCTCTTAAGTTGTAAATCATTTTTAGAATGCAAAATTTGAACCGGAGGTTACATGGATATATGTGATTGTAAGAATAACTATGATTACGTATTTTGATGGAAAAGTTCTTAATAATAGCATAGATAACCTTTTTTGTTTACCTTGAATAAATGGATTCCTGATATTTAGGAAGAATCAAGGAGCCCTCATTTACATATCTTCATAACATGTCACATACTAAGATTTGAATTTAAGTGGGAAATATAACAACATTCCTCCTAACCACCCAATCTACACTCATATATCCCTAATAATAATAAAAATTAATAATTCATAATTATTATTAATAATTATAAATAAAAAATAATAGTAATAAAATATTATTTTAAGCCAATGATACAACGTTAACAATTCCCGTTCAATTGGAGGTCATGAACACATCACAAGGAGAAAAAAATTGGTGTACCCTAGTTATTATATCTTGAATTAAGGAATTTATTTTCATTGAGATACCTCCCGACATGGTTTATAAAAAAATGAATTCATTTAAAAGGTAGCACGACCTCACGGGTAGCCTCATACACTCAAATCAATTCGATATATTTCATTGTCCAGCTCAAATAATTTCTGGAAGTGGAATAAAAAAGTTGGTTGTCGCCCCCAAAACAAATAAGGTGATGACTAGTCCTCCATGGCAGTAGCATTTTCTCAATCAGTAATTTTATGATGACGTTATTAATAGTTCCGCCTCACTTTGTAATGATGTTATAGTTCCGTCTCACTTTGTCTCGTGATAAAATTTTATATCACTTATTTTTCTAGTTTTAAAATGATATGTTAAATGATTTGTTTTACGAATTAAAATATAGGGTATATTGTTATAAGTTATATTATATGATATTTTAATTTTTAAGATAGAAAATCTTTATAATATATAAATTTATAAAGAGTTTTGAATGTGTGTTTGTATGAATATTAGTATAGATCCATCTTAAACTCGTATCTATCAAGTATCGAGAGGGATCCAATTTCTTGAGGTGTATTTCTTTTTTTAAATTTAAACTCAAGAAATTTGATCTTTCTTGATTGATAGATAATTACTTTTCATAATATTTAATTTTATGAACCAACATGGATTTTTTTAAAAAATATTTTCCATAATTTTTTATTTTATGAGCCGACATGAGTTTTTTTAATTATTTTGTTATTAACGTTAATGTTAGAGGATCTCTCCCATACCGTAAAGCATCTCGTTTCACTCGGTGCAATAAGCTTAATTACTTCTTTATTTTTTTATATTTTCATTATTATTTTTATCAATTTTAAATTTTTTATGGATAATATATGTTACCCATAAATGGATGGATAGATGTTAATTATTATGATAAAAAGTTTGAATAGAAAAAAAATATGTATTTAAAAAAAAAAAAATTATATATATTTTTTGGTAGAGTGAGCACTAATTTAATAGGTATAGTTATCATTTTTTTTCTTTATATTAAATATAATGTTTTATGGTGAGGAGTTATTATGATCTTGACAAGTAACTAAAATTTCTCAAAGATTTTTGTTTGAGTATAAGTATGACTGTTAACATTGACAAAACATACATTATGATAATCAAATCTAAAATGATCACTTATGTTAATTTTGTGTATGACAACAATCTTGGAATCCGTCTTCATCACAAGATTCATTTGAACTCTAGCATAGAAAAATGATAAATGAAAAGTGGAAATCATATTAAGGACATGAAAATTGTTGTAAATTAGCATATTTTTAGTTATTGGATAAGAATAAACTCTTTTTTGAGACTCTTGTCACTCCTATTATCTTATATGGTTGTGAATTTTGGGGCTGCAACATCGCAATCGAATCATCAAGAAAACTAGAGCAACTCCAAAAGCACATTATAATCTCAAAATTAAAGGTAATACACTAGATCCTATCCTTCAAATAAAAGTAAGTATTTTCCCATTAAGAATATGGCTATTACTAGGTACTTATTGTATAAGAAAAAGATCAACAACATAGAAGACTAAAAGCTTCTTAAGATAGTTTCAAATTCTACTCAATACACCTACAATTGAAATATGGATGACATAAAAATACACTCTTGACTAAATCCTTAAGAAATCAAGAAAGATACCACTTTATATAATAAATTGTAATGAGATAAAAAATTAAAAAATAAAAATATTATAAGTTTTAAAACCAATGAAGTAATTCCTTTCTCTCTCTTTTATATATATATATATTCAAATCTAAAAGAATGTTTCTCTAAAAAAAAATATTTTAAAATAAAAATATTTAGTATTTACTTTTTATATAAATGATAAATATTTTAGAATAAAAAAATTTAGTAATATTTATTTTTCTTTAATCTTATACTTTTTATTATTATTTAACTACATTAGCTTCTTCATTATCTATTAAAATATAAATTTAAAAATTAAGTAATTACATTTGTATAAATCAATTATTCTTACATTTTCAAATGGAAGTAAATTAAAAAAATGTATTCATGTTTTCAAATATTCCATTATATAATGTTATTTTTTAAAGTCAATTTAGTAGAATTATGGTTTTTAATTCCAATAAAAGAAAAAAAAAAAAAGTTATATTTATTTTGTAAGAGATTGCAATATTGCTTATCTTAAAATAATAATAATAATAACAACTTAAATATGAATAAACAATAATCATTATATATATATAATTTTCATATTATATATAAACAAAATCATATCTATATGTTTAATATATAAAAAGTTAAGATAAATATTATAACACGTATTTTGAAATTGATATCTAATGCACTAGGTGTGCACAACATATTCTAAGAGAACATGTCTTTCACCTTCAACCCTCTTAGTATCACATTCTATCGACCCACAATGTTTCAGGAATTTTCTAATGCTATGTTCCATTATGGGGCTAATGATATTTTGTTCTTATTTTAGTAATGTTGATGGATTAGTTCTCACACGTGGACATGAGTGAACCTCCATAGTTCGAATGAGTTGATTCTAGAACAAAACGAGACAATACATGTGCCACACCTTCACCTAGATCAATTGAATATTCACAAGAGACGAAGTAGAGAAAGCTTACCTCTTATATGAAGTTCGTCCTTGTTATATTCAAGCCACTACAATCCAACTTTGCGTATGAAAGAACCTGTTACAGATCCAACACAAACAAGTAGCAAGCATATTGAACTAGAAACAATATAAATGATCTAAGCAAATGACCAAGGAGATTTGTTATACATGAGAATAAAAATCAAGTATGGGAAGGAAGTGCATCATTGTATTAAAGATGATAGAAATAAATACAACCGTAAGCCGTGGTATCATAGTGTCGCCCTTGTCTTGAAAGGAAGCACATCAAGAGTCTAATGCTTATGGGATAATTTCTCCAACAATTCCTTGCTACCAATTCCTCCTTTCTGACACCCATGCCCAAGGATCTCTTTTATAGGATACTGAGGATAAGATAGGGGTGAGAATATTATGGAAACTGGATGAGATATGATCCCAACAGTTCTAGAGCTCGAGCTAGATCCATAGAAATAGGAAGGAAAGGTTATCCAATGAGATTTTACTCTAGAATCTTCTCAAAAACCTAATTTTTTGCACGTAGAGAAGTCGATGCACTTTGTAATGGAGCAACATGCACCAATATGGGTCGACGTGGGTTGCTATGAAGGAAAGTTGCACCATCGATGTGAGTTTCCAATGAGACACACTACGTCGAGGGGGTTTCGACGTGGGTTGCTAGTGTAGCAAAGCGCGTTGAGGCAACAAAACAACTTAAGTTGTAGGGAAAGGAAATCAAGGACCATATTCTATGAAATTTTTTTCAGGGATTATGGCAAGATGAGGTCATATGGTTTGGTGTTGCTGATGAAAATTGTGCGTAACAAGTAATATTGATTTTCTTCTTTAGGGTAGTTATAACTAAGAGATACTTTCAATATTCTATATTAGGGTTTATCACCTTAAATGAGATGTAGTAATATTTGTAATATTATCATTATTATGAAAATTTACATCTTCCTTGATTCCCTAGTTCTCTTGTCAAGACTTGGAATCTATGTGTCACCCCTATGTCAACCACAATTGAGCCATAGGTGGTTTTGACTGGAGTTGAAGCAATATTAGGAATCATCTTCCAAGTTGTTTATATTGCTCTTGTACATTAGGTTCCTAGTCATATGCATGCTATTAATGGGGAAGAACTCACTTCTACAAGGAGGATAGGATAGGGTGCATTACCTTTATTTTCTCTATATTTCTCTACATTTATGTATAAATGTTGTAGACCCAAACTTCACAACCATATAATATATGTATGAGTGATGAAATTCTCAAAAACAGGTTTCTTCTTATCCTAAAGATAAATTTTCAACGATTTATAATTGTATCAAGTCCATAATAAGATTTCCACACTCCATTTATATTTTTTCTCAATGTTATAGTTCTAGTTCAGCTTGTGATGAAGATCAATTCTGAGATATTTGTATGCAGTCACTTCCTCCAAAATGTCATTTTCATAAATTAAATTTTAACATAAGTGATCTTTCTTGTTTTGGTTATTATAACCTTCATTTTAATAGTGTTAACAATCATATCTATACTGGAGAAAATATCCTTAAGAAGTTTTAGTGATTTGTTGATATCGTAGGGACTCCTCACCATAAGAACACTTTTTTTACAAGAAAAAGACATTTTTTTTTATATTATCCAAAAATATAGTCATCAGATTCTCATGCCACAATAAAAAAAAGGCAAAAGTAAACAACCCTTTTCTTTTAGCAAAAATAAAGGACCGACGAGACTTCAAAGTATCATAACTAAAACCAAATATGACAAATATATATAAGTGAGGCCATAAAAGGTCTTAAAAATACTCAAACACTAACCTATTACATATATTTTAATAACATAAAATACAACTCTAAAAAATCCCTAAGATCAAAGTTTATAATAATGGTTAGAATGCCCTCCTAAAATTCCACCAAGCTACCCTGATCCATTTGCAAGACTAGGCCTTCTTTAGATAAATGATTTATTTGAAGTTTAACCCTCTATAAACATGTTTGAAACAAATCCTTTAAAACTAAGTAGCTATATTCTTCAATTGTAATGCAATAGGAAGGTAGTGATATTCTAAACCTACAAATTTGTCCAGCATCCAATTGATGGCCCCAAATTTGGTACTGAAACGTTGAGATAGCTTCCACAAAAAAACATAGTTTCCCTTCTCTTTACTAATTGTGGTTGCATAACTAACTAAGAATCACCCAATACCTGAAGTTGAATGATATCTCTATCCAAACCACATTTGAGAAAATAAAACAAATCCTTAAACTCCCCCAAATTATTGGAATGTCAACCCAAATTAGATAAATTTCTTGTATATAGTGAGTTTTAGAGAGGTAGATAACAAAGAAAACATCGTAGATAGAATTTGGGCCTTGATAAGAACCATAAAAAAAACACATTCATAAAATTTATCCACCAACAATTCTGCAACCACTCTCTAAGGATTTACTCTGGAAGCCTTTTTAAAAAATGATGCAATCCTTTCACTTGAGTTTCTACCTAAAAAGAGGGAAAGGATTTATCCTTGAACATAATAGAGTTTCTTGCAAGCCAAATACCCCACATAGGGTATGAATGGGAGGCTCATCCATCCCACCAGGATGTTGGGATTCTGTTCACACCTAAGTAGTCTAGTTAGTATCTATTATTAAATAATGGTTAGTCTCTTTGACTTTTCAAATGTGGGCACTCATTAATCCTTTATAAATGTTATCAAGCCTTCATCTAATATAAGCTATTATTGTCTCTCTTCTAATTCTTGTATGTTCATTCTTGTCTTAGTTATTGCTCTGATCACATTTTATCTGATTAGATCGGAGGTGAGGCTCCAAGAACCTCACCTCTAATCTTCAGTTCATCATCTATAAACAACAATGTCTTGATTGGGTTCATTTTGAGGCACTCCCTCCCACTGTAGTATATGTAGGAAGTTGCTCAATTTAGCCACTCTTCATAGCAGCATCCATAACGTGTTCATTTGGAGACATTTTGTAACATCCCCAAAATCACAAAATAATTTTTTTTTGATGTAGCCTATTTTATAAGATAAATGCTAACTGCGGAATGATAATAATTAGCTAGCAATGATAACTATCTCTTACAATTTGTCTTAATTTTTTTAAACATGATTATGTACTTGGTTATAAGTAGGATGCAACAGAACAATGTTTGTTTTGTTATATGTAAGGTTCTGGTAACAATACTAATGAAGTTGTTTGCATATTTCTGAAGGGGTTCCTATCGGGTGCCCTTGGGTTTACTTAGATTTGAAAGCTAAAGCATTGGATTCTTCTTTCGCAAATCTCCAGGTAAGGTTATAGAGTAATTCAAGTTTTTACAAGACAAGTTGTAAGCTTCAACGTGTCATCTCTATGTTTAAGATAATTATAAAATCTGTCGTGCATGAAGATGTCGATGGTATGTATATTCAGTTTAACTTTGCCACTTGTATCGTCTTCTTATGATTATGATTGCATGTGTCGCCAGCAATGTTTAAGCACTGAACTTGTTGTAACTATTGGTGAGATCAGTGGTAATATAGCCTAGTTTAACTGTCTAAGTTTGTACCATGTTTGGTTTATATGAAAGATAGTGTCATCAAAATAATAAATGATTCTCCTGGAATGACGGCGGCAATGTAATAAGTCTTGTAATGCTAGTGCTGACGTTTGTATTGCGTCCACATTTAAATCATGATGCTGTTGAAATATAGGATACAACATAGTAGAGTTTACATCAAACCCTAGTTTTCAATATGGTGTAAAGGTTAAGTAATATTCTACCCTAACCTTAAGCAACTAGCCTAGCTATTTAAATGTAATGTTTAAACATTAACTTTGTGGTAGTCCATACTATACTATGGCATAGTTGGTTTATAATATAGTTGATATATTAACCATATCGATTCTACGTTGGATATCCTATGGAAACTATGTTAATATCATTGTTGTAATGTTATATGGCACGAATAATAATATGGGCATGAAATGTTTAAACTCCATAGTTCGGCATGCATTGCATATATGTAATATATAAACTTTGGACATGGTTTATGCTCCTATCGTGAATGGTATTAACCTTATGAATTGAATCATATGACTTTGTTTATGGTATTATTATTCCTCTATCCTATGTTTGTTAACTTATACACAGTTGTATGCAGCTGTATGGCGTTGTTAAAACCCCGAGGCCTTCGCTGTCACAAGACTTGAACTCTGATATGAATTAAATGTTTGTGCAGTCGAGGCTCTGGCTTAAATCTATGTGAAATCTTCATCATTCAATGTGATCCTGTTGTGGTGTTGTGGTTGCTCCGCTGGTGTCTATGTGTCTGATTTAATGTGATGATCGTGGTGGGGAATGGTGATGTGTCGCCAAGATGTGAGCTCAGCTTTGGGTGATATGGCATCCGACTGTTCTGCAATTTAATGTGGTTATTTATTGCTATATGATCGTATCTCTACCTTGGTTCTTCCATAGCTCGCTGGCTCAATCTCGATTGTTGATCTTTGTGGTTCTCGGTAGTTGGAATGTGTAAACCCTAGGTAGACTAGTCTTAACATTAATCTGCCTTCGTGTATTCATTTGGTGGTTTTGTTTTGGAGAAAGAAGGCCGACAGGCCGGTGGTTTACAGGGCTCGACCCTGGGCGGTTGTAAAGGGCACTGTGCCTCAAACTTTGTAATCTTGTTATGAAAATATTGTATAAGTGTTTGAACTTTGCTGAGAAGGTAGTGTTGAAGCCCTGTGGCTTTCTTTTGGTGGCAAACAGGTTAGTAGGGAGTTCTTGGCTTCGAGTTCAGTTATGATTCAGTTGCATGGAAACTTTGCTATGTTGGAGAAAGGATTTGGAAGCTAAACGCATTCCAATCGACTTATTTAACAGCTAGGTAAGTTTTCTGGTCTCTTCGTTATGTAATGTATTTCTTCGTTTGTTAACATTCAAATGATAATATTGCTAAATCCCACAGTTCTTTGTGGCAGGTAATGCCAAAGTTTTGTATTCAACGCTCTATTTTGGTGGCAATGGAGTTCGGTGATCAATGGATAGCAATGCAGCTAAAATAGTAAGCCCGATGGCAAAACCTTGTAGGTTCTCCTGGTAGAAATCATGGCAAACAGTGTATCGTCAAACTTGGAAGTCGTGGTTGTAAAACCCTAGGTTGTTGTTTTAGTTTGTATAGTCGATGTAATAGTTGGTAATTGCATAGGGTTTGAGTTTAGGGTTTTGATCTTGGAAACGATCCTTTGTTTTGATTTGGGTTTCAGACTCTGTCAAAGTGATAATAAATTATCCTTTTGTAGAACTTATATGGCCGTGACAATATTCGTGTTTTAGTGTTGGGGCTTGGCCCGTATAAGAAACTTATCGTTCGTTGATTGAGAAATGGAAATAATTTGTGTTTAAAACAGTCTTTGTGAACTGATAATGTATAAGCAAACGAGGCTTTATACCTGTGCTATTGTGCTTTGTGCTAGACTGTAAACTTATGAATGTTTTTAAAAGGAAATTGTTTTGAAAAAAGCATATGAAGAGAACACTGCTACTGTTTATAAAATCTATGTTTATGTGTCGAAATAAAATATGACAGGCTTCGGCCAAATGCCTCACCTTCGACTATGTAAATGTTTAGGTATTATAATTATAAACTTGTCAGGATTTAGGATTGTAGTTAAGTTTAGATTTGATGAAACAATGATGACTATTGATACGTTCGGCATCAAATGGAATTTGTGTGTTCTGTTTAACTTATGCTCCTACAGTTATTGAAATATCTTAACTTTGAATTGATAATTGAAATCAATAAGTTCGATCCACAGTAAAGATTTGTGATGTGAAAACATACTTGATTTGTCTACTGTGAGTAAAAATAGAAACTGACAGAGAGCTTGTTTATCTAAGTCGACTCTGTAACAACATTTTATTTGTATGTTTATGGTTATAAGTGTATGTATAAGAAAAACATTTAAACCCTAGCTATATGATAAAAGACTTTGTTTTCTTAACTATTATGTGTGTACAGTAATAGGAATATTAGTAATAACAGTAAACTTTGAGAAAATTTAAATGTAAAATTACAAACCCTAAGTTGGTAATATGATGCTTCTTATTTGTCTAACTATCCTATATGTACAATAATGATATTAACATCAAACTATAGTTATTCTTTTGAAACTAAACATTGGGAAAATAAAATGAAAAGAAATAGAACTAGATTCTTTGTCTGATATAAAACTCTGTTATTTCTATAAAATAGATTTACTGTCTTTAAGGAAAGAATTGAAATAAAAATAGTACTGTGAGTAAACTATAGTAGATAATGCTAATTAATAATAGCAAATAATTTAACCAGAATATAAAAATAGTACTTCCATCACCATGGCAATTTGCCTATCATATCTTATCTATCTTAATATGTTTCTGTACTGGAGTACGATGCTATTCCTTTTTGCATGGGGAAAAAATACAGAAAACCATTCTATTCAATCATTTTACATTTATACGTAATTATTAACTTATACAGGAAACTGAAATAACTTATAAATTAAACAGTGAAAGTTTAATAATCAGCGGATCTGTAATATGCAAAATAGATAACATAAATTAAAAATAAAATAGATAAGACAATAAAACCTGTAACTGATGATAGTGTCGACAAACACCCAAGGAGGCCTGTTCCTCCCAACCTGCTTCAGAAGAAGCAGCTCAACTGCTGACTTCTAATGAACCCCTGAGCCTGCTTACTGATCCAGTAAGTGGGTGGAATCTGTGTAGAAGCAAGGCAATCAAAATACCTTTTCCACTCGGTATCAACCTCCTGAAAAATTCCTTCTCCACTCAGCATCAACCTCCTGAACTCAATAAGAGTTTGGCAGACTCACAACATGATCAACAAAAGCATATCCCCTCATCAAATCTCTTGGGTGCAAACACAGCAAAACCCCAAGGTAAATTTCCTTGTCAGGAAAAGTGATGAACCTCAATTCAATATTTGATGGCTATTATATAGACTGCCTAGGTCTTTTAGTGGTCAGTTTGGAATAAATGAGCCTCAAGCTCTAGTCCCATCTTTTAGGGCACTATGACCACATTTCAAGGGAGTTGTCCCATACCAACAGCTAGTTAGTTGCATCATGATGTTGCCACTTGTCCATTGCCTTCTACCCCAGATTCCATTCCACCTAGTGGATCCGTAACCACTCTTTCAACAGTCCTCTTAGGTGTTTTCCTCCTATTTTATTTATTAAATAATAATACATTGTGCAAATTACAGTCATCCTTGGACACCTGTCCAATATAAACTTTACAATAAAAGTTATCATAATGTTTCTAAACACAAAATGTTTTCCAGCTTAAAGGGTATATTACACGTTTCCTCCCACCGCGATCTCTGTATGTACCTTCTTCAACTACATCAAATCGGTAGCATTCAGATCAATTTCTTTTGGAGATGTGCCCTCCCACCCCGGTCTATTATTAAGGGAGTTTTGAGGTCAAAATGGGGCTAAAAAAAAAATGTACCATCAAATTTCACTTTATAAGAACCAATAGGATTCAAGATGATGACGTCAACCATGGGGGTAAAATTTGTAAAAAAATTTGGAGGGAAAAAGGAAAAACTACTTTTTTCTTATTGTATTTACGACATATCTCCTTATCGGCTGACCCAAATTTCAAGTTTTAGCATTCATTGGGATGCAAAATTCAAATCCAAATCCAATGCATACCCACACTGCATACTTTTGAGGTACCCACAACATAGAAAACGAAAAAAATCAATAAAAATGTATTTTATGTATTAAAATAAGTTTTTGTATTGATTTTTTTCATTTTTCATGTTGCGAGTGCCTCAAAAGTATGCTATGTGGATATGATTTGGACATGGAATTAAATTCCACATCTAATGAGTGCCCAAACTTGAAATTTGGGTGAACTAATAGGAGATATGTCAAAAATACAATAAGTAAAAGTAGTTTTTTATATTTCCCCTCCAAAATTCAGAACTCTTCAACTCTTAAATATATTATTTCCCTTAGGAGGCCCATTTTAGACCTCAAAAATCCCCTAATGGTAGGAACTTGCTAAGGTCAAAACTCTTCATAGCGGCATCTAGATTGGATTCATTTGGATATATGTCCTCCCACTACGGTCTATGTAGGCACCTACATCATTCAACAAATCTTCATAGCAACATATGGATTAGGTTCATTTGGAGATGTTCCCTCCCACCCCAGTCTATGTAGGCACCTACTTCAACCAACACCGGCACACTCTTCAATGTATTCAACATTTTGCAACACAGTTCAGCAACAATATGTTCAGACTTGGTTTCAGTGATCTCACACTTCAACCAGGAGGAGGAAAATAGGGATGCTTTCCACTTCAACCTAGAGGAATTTGTATGAATAGGAGACCCATCCATCCCACTAGGGTGTCAGGATTTCGTTCACACCTAAGTAGTTATATATTTAATTAGAATTAGTTAGTATCTATTTTAAATAATGGGTTAGTCTCTTTGACTTGTCAATGTGGACACGTATGTAATCCTATATAAATGTTATCAAGCCTTCATCTAATCTAAGCTATTATTTTCTCTCTTCTAATTCTTGTATGTTCATTATTGTCTTAGTTATTGTTCTAAGTTTGTTTTTAGCAGATTATGTTGGAATATATTTAATACTGAGAGGAGGGGTGAATCAGTGTTAGTGTAGTTATTAGCATATTTTACCTTCTTTAAACATATTAGTCCTTACTTAATCTTTATCCTATGTTATGCATTAGTAAATAAACATTCACACATATAATCACCACATCATCAACACATGAGAAACAAGATTTTTACATGGAAACCCAAACGAGAGAAAACCACGAAATGCTTCATTATAGTGAGAAAGAATACATTCAAGGAAGCACCAAATTCCCATTTTTACCAGCACCGATTGGAAGGAGGAACCATCCCCCTGTGTTTTCTCCATCACCAACTGGAAGGAGGCACCAACCCCCTATCGCTTTGTTTTACAGGAACCAACCTGAAGAAAGTTGTGACTCCTTGCCTCGTCCGACCGCCCTGATGTCCAATATATTTTTACTGCCCTCGCTGATATTCAACTCTGTGCACTTCTTCAGGTCTTCTAATGATGATTTTGTTGTGCTCTACCTTCATATGCAGACTGTATTCTGTCACTACGCTACATACATCACTTAAATTCTCATTCCTCTCAACTCACACTTCTGCTAATGAATTACTTCTTGTATTATGTGCTCTGCTGAATCTGTAGTTTGTACTTCTGATTTTCCTTCTCTTCTACTTAACTGCAAAGATCAACTGATATTGTGCTTTCTATTGATAGTTTGTTAGTCAAAGTGAAGCACCAATAACAGATGGAACTACACACATTTTGATGTGTCCATTTTGATAAAGTGTTGCAGTTACTCAAATAATCTGCAACTTCCTATGCATCAAATAGTTGGTCCGTTCAATTTAACACACTTGTCTCAGATCATCTGCATCGTGATGCGTCTGTCAAGTTCTGTTGCTATATGCTGTTGTGCATCTAATGAAATATTCAACTTCGCACACTTTCACTTGTGTTTCTTATAGATCAGCTAGACATATTGCGCAATATGAGATAAAGATCGATTCTATCTCTACGCTTTTGTCTTTACAACATCTGTGACTATCGACATGTTGATTGCATAAATGTCTTTTGAGATATCTAGCACTTTCACATTCTTCAGTATGTCTTCCTTTTGGTGTTTGCACAATTGTCACAGATCTACAACATCATTTTGTGCACCATCAAAACTTCATTTCGCTGCATGTGCACATTCAGCTCTTTGCTAGATCATATGTTCTCTCCCATGAGCCCCTTGATTCCCTGAAAAACAAACTGAAATTTTTACGTAAAAACCCTTGTATTCTTGCTTCCAATCTTACATCAAATCTTCAACTTGCATCTCTATTTATATAGGTCCTGCATGGATTGTATGTTCGCAAGTTGGTCGTGGCATCCCTTTTTCCATACTTCACGATTGTGCATATGCCACGTGTCATCATCTGCGTTATTGATGTGTCATCTTCGATATACCAAATGCCCTCAAGGTCTTTCATTGCGCTCTTGATGTACCATTTCCTTATGGTGTGTGTACAATCTTCTACTTCGTCTTGGTGTGATCATGAATTGTGATATACCAACCCTTGTGGGTAATGTGCCCTTGTGATATCAATACTTTGCATAATTTTTGCATTCTCCAGCTTTTGCTTAGTGAGATTATGACCCGTGCTTCATCGTTGCATTTGGGTGATGCACCCTTGGTGTATAGATACTTTACAAAACCTATGCATACTCTAACTTCTATTTGATAGGACTTTGAATTATTCCTTGTCATCACTTGTGGGACTTACACACTTGTTGTTCATCGGTTGTGGAATGTGTTCCACTTACTAAAATCATTGGCCATGCTTGCACACTTTTAGTATTGTCCGACCATCTGTTTTTCCTTTCTTCCTGGGCACTCCCAACCATCAACCAAGCAATTCTTAGGCTTGCTATCATACTTGCACCATTTTTTCAACCAACTTCTTCAATTTACTGGCATGAGAGAGTATGACTTGGTGGACTTGATTTATGCGCAAGGGCCACATGATGTAGGATCCATTACTTGTGTTTCTTCTTGAACTAGATCTTCATGAAGTATTTTTTATGTACTTCTTCAAACTTGACCTACAAGATGTATCCCTGATGCACTCTTATATATACTCCAAAGTTGCTTGAGTGTTGTATCCTTGATATACATCTTTAGATAGAATGCACTTTTAGATATACACCAAAGTTTCATATATATATGTCACCTTCATCATTTCTGCATATACTTCTGGTGTTCATGCTTTCTTTATCATGTGCATATACTACCTCAAAATGGCTTCTTCATACTTCTGTTGGAATTTGTATCCAGTTTGACTTAGGCTGACATCAATGACTCATACTGGATCAGTTGACATCCTCTTTGACATTGGCTGACAATCAAACACTTGACATCTTCTTTAGTTGACATTAATGACAACCAATTCTCAACAATCTCCCGACATCAAATGACAGTCAAACACTTGACATCCTCTTCATTCAAACACTTGATATCAATGACAACCAATGCTCAGCATATTATCTTGGAGGTGAGGCTCTTGGAGCCTTGCCTCCGATCTAATCGGATCAAAGCTACTGCCAAAGGAATTGTCCCCGAATCTTTCAACATATCATGTTCAAACAATTAATGGAAGCAATCCTCGATTACGTCCTTTTTCCAAAGGTTGTTTCTTCCTAGCAATGCACCAACTTCATACCAAACCCAAGCAGAGAAGGAACAATTCAAAAATAGATGTGTGGTATTTTCACCATCCTTCCTACACAACAAACAAATGCTTGAACCAAATTTATTCCTCCTTTGGAAAACCTCCAACATAAGAAGTTTGTCATTTAATACTAACCACATAAATAAATTCTTTTAGGAGGATCCCTAGTCCTCCACAATTTTCACTACCACCATTTGACCTCACCTAAATTTCTATCTAGAAGAACATAATAAAATAACTTGAAAATATATTTCCCCCGTTCACCATTCAAAACCTAGATTAATTCATTTTGATCATTATTTAGTCTTATATGATCCCTTCTTAATTCAAATATAAAAGAGTGCCAATATTGACTCAAGTCTTCCCCGATACTGATTTCGTGAGCTCTTAACCACCCTTGATTCCATAACATGGTCTCCAATGAGTTACAAATCATATTATGAGTGCATCTACCAATGTATTGTAAGTATTGAATAAGTGCATTGGTTAGAATAACACTCCTTCTACAACCCATCAAAGCAACTTCCCAAACTTCACTTTAGTACCATCCCCAACTGCCCAATCTAAAAAATTACCAATTATTGAAATGTCTTGAGTCATATCCTTCCACTTATTGGAAATGTTTTGTATACTCTTTTTTTCTCTTCTTATCCAATCCAATAGAGAATTTATAGAAATATACTTCTCAATGATTATCCTTTTCCATAGGCCATCTTTACTAATAACCTTCCATAAGGATTTAGCCATAATAGCTCTACTAAATAACTGTATAATATTTAGCCCCTATCCTCCTCTATCATTGGGGACGGAAATCCTTTTCCATTTCACCAAGTGAGATCCCTTGTACTCACAACTTCCTAGCCAAATAATATTGAAACATTACCTCCTAATTTTTTCCAAAATTCCTTTTGAAATGTAGGCAAGGATGTACCAATACATTGGAATTACCTCCAAAACTACCTTAATTAGAACAAATCTACAAAAAATGAGATGCCTTTTTCGACCTTTGGCAATAACCAATGCCAACATGCTTTCCCATAACTATTAGGATTGATGTTAAACCCTACATATTTAACCCCTTTGGAGATATCTTTTTATTGGAAAAGAAAGTGCATCTTTCCAAGCCCTCAAATAAATTAATATTGAGCCCAACAGTATAAACCAATAATTTATTTGCATTAATCTCTAAGCTTGTATCCATTTTCTACAACTGAAGTATCTCCTTGAAATACATAGCCTGACTTTCAAATTCAAAATATAACATTGTCAATAAAGAGTAAATAGGTAAGAGCCTCATTACATTCTATGGTTACCTCTTGAAAACTATATAAAGAAGAATCAAATGAAGGCAAAGAAGAAAAAAAAATTGATCATATATGCCTTTAAGAGATCGCACTTAATTACCTCTACTAGAATATGAGAGGTTTTAAAAAAGTGAAAGACTTCTTGAGCAGTTCCAATAGCCTCATGGATCTATTGGCCTTCCATAAAATCCAGCTATTAGAGTGACATGAAATTGGATAATAACACCTTCAACCTATTAGTAATGACCTTGAAGGTAACCTTATATATATGTTATTACAAAGAGGTATGGGACTATAGCCATTAAAAGTTTCGGAATGGTTACTTTTGGTAATTGAACTGGTGCAATAAAAGTAGCATTAAATCTACCAAGCACCCTCTTCAAAAGGAAAGCCTCCTCCACAACTCTTATGAAGTCTTCACCCAACAAATCAAAACCCAGCTGTCCATTCATTTGGGTCGGGGTTTCTATTCTTATTAAAGGAGTTCAAAACACTCCATAGCTCCATCTTAGTGACTTATTCAAACATTTTATCATTATCCTCCTCATTTCCCAGTCTCAAAAAGTTTATATCATGTTGAGCATTTGCATAATGTTTTTCCCAATACATTCTTTAAAAATAATTTCAAAACACTAAACCCCTAATATAGCAATGAAAACTACTAGTTTTCCTACCATCATCATCAATCATTTCCTAGATAATATTGATGCTCCACTAATGGTTAGCAAAGTTGTGAAAAAATTTAGTGTTCTTATAGCCAAACTCCAACCATGTCCCTCTACTCTTGAGTCTCCATTCCCTTTCCTTGTCCAGCAACAAATTTCATTTTTTTTATCTTGATCTCTTTCAAAGTAACCAGAGCATCCTCATTCAATAGTCCAAATATTTTTCGACTTCCTTTATCTAACCATCCCTGCCTCTATGTCTATATCTAGCCCAAGCATCCACCTTTTCTTTCTCCTCTTTCAATGCCCTTGCAAATTGTTCACATGTCAATTCCGCAAGATCAAGATCATGGCTCCTTCAATAATCCTTCACCAGAGTTTAAAAATCCACCTCAGATGCCCAACCTGAATTATAGTTGGAGACCTAGGTTTTGGATTATTATGATCCAATTTTAGCAATATAAGAAACTAGTCAAAGCCTACCCAAGATTGATATCTTTCCACCTTTTGAATGAGATCGTTATGCATCAAGAACCTATCCAAAGCAATATTTCTTTGACACACCTTCAGTCCTTAGCTAGTGGTGCAGTTGTTGCACCAAGTAAGCCTAAGGTTGATCACT
Organism: Larix kaempferi; assembly: GCA_027924585.1. Taxonomy (NCBI): domain Eukaryota; kingdom Viridiplantae; phylum Streptophyta; class Pinopsida; order Pinales; family Pinaceae; genus Larix; species Larix kaempferi. Next base: position 25,724,336 of record BSBM01001346.1, read on the forward strand.
TCAATGCCAACCAAGTTTGCCATCTCAAATGAATTATGGAAATAAACAAATTATAATCATTGCATCGAGAGGAAAGAGGTGCTCTACCTCCCAGTATGAGGGAGATGCGTTATTGCACTAAGAGGGGTGAGGTGCTCTGCATCCCAGTATGAAGGAGATGCGTTATTGCATCGAGAGGATCGAGGTGCTCTACATCCCAATATGAGGGAGATGCATTACTAACATTCCTAACATAATTTATATAAAATTAAAAAATTAAAAAAAAAATCATGTCGCCTAAACTAAAAAATCATGTACTAAAAAGTCATATATTTTTTGATATATTTGCATTATATAATCTCGACAGAATCAAAAAATATATTCAATCAACAAAATAATTTCAAAAAATAAAAAAAATAATGTAACATAAGGTTATGCTATCAAAAAAGAGTAATTAAAAAAATTCATGCCTCTCATAAAATAATTTATTGAGATAAATATTTTTATAAAAATAAATATATAACATTAGAAAGGAATATCTTTATTTTAATGTAAAATATATTAAATTATATATATATATATATATATATATATATATATATATATAGTGATGATGATGAATAAAATTTATTAACATAGTCAATTTAATTTTGAGGACGGTAAGGATTTACTTGGATTTCCTTAGAATTGTATTTATGTGCTTGAAAAGATTTAAGAAACAAAATCATAAATGATTAGTTAAAAGGTTAGGAAGGTCAATATTGTAACATATATTTTGAAATTGATATCTAATGCACTAGGTGTGCACAACACATTCTAAGAGAACATGTTTTTCACCTTCAACCCTCTTAGTATCACATTCTATTGACCCACAATGTTTCAAGAATTTTCTAATTCCATGTTCCACTATGGGGCTAATGAGACTTTGTTCTTATTTTAGTAATGTTGACGGATTAGTTCTCACATGCGGACATGAGTGAACCTCCCTAGTTCGAATGAGTCAAATCTAGTACAAAACGGGACAATACATGTGCGACACCTTCACCTAGATCAATTGAATATTCACAAGAGACGAATTAGAGAAATCTTACCTATGATATGAAGTTCGTCCTTGTTATATTCAAGCCACTGCAATCCAACTTTGCCTATGAAAGAACCTATTATAGATCCAACACAAACAAGTAGCAAGCATATTGAACTAGAAACAATATAAATTATCTAAGCAAATGACCAAGGAGATTTTCTATACATGAGAATAACAATTAAGTATGGGAAGGAAGTGCATCATTTTATTAAAGATGATAGAAAGAAATACAACCATAATCCTTGGTGTCATAGTCTCCTTCTAGTATACTCCTCCTATTCCAACATGTCACCCTTGTCTTGAAAGGAATCACATCAAGAGTCTAATGCTTATGGGATAATTTCTCCAGCAATTCCTTACTACCAATTCCTCCTTTCTGACACCCATGCCCAAGATTTATTTTATAGGACACTAAGGATAAGAGAGGGGTGAGAAGATTATGGAAAGTGGATGAGATACGATCCCAACAGTTCTAGAGCTCGAGCTAGATCCATAGAAATAGGAAGGAAAGGTTATCCAATGAGATTTCTCTCTAGAATCTTCTCAAAAACCTAATTTTTTACATGTAGAGAGGTCAATGCACTTTGTAATGGAGTAACATGCACCAATATGGGTCGACGCTGGTTGCTTTGAAGGCAAGTTACACCATCGACGTGAGTTTCCAATGAGACACACTGTGTCAAGGGGGTTTCGGCGCGAGTTGCTAGTGTAGCAAAGTGCGTCAAGGCAACAAAACAAGTTAAGTTGTAGGGCAAGGAAATCAAGGACAATATACTATCAAATTTACTTCAAAGATTATGGAAAGATGAGGTCACGGGGTTTGGTGTTGTTGATGAAAATTATGTGTAACAAGTAATATTGATTTTCTTCTTTAGGGTAGTTGTAACTAAGAGATACTTTCAATATTCTATATTAGGTTTTATCACCTTAAATTAGATGTAGTAATATTTTTAATATTATCATTATTATGAAAATTTACATCTTCCTTGATTCCCTAGTTCTCTTGTCAAGACTTGGAATCTATGTGTCACCCCTATGTCAACCACACTTGAGCCATAGGTGGTTTTGACTGGAGTTGAAGCAATCTTAGGAATCCTCTTCCAAGTTGTTTATCTTGCTCTTGTACATTAGGTTCCTAGTGATATGCATGGTATTAATGGGGAATAACTCACTTCTACAAGGAGGATAGGATAGGGTGCATTACCTTTACTTTTGATATTATAAGTTATAAAACATGTTTGTATTTTCTCTATATTTCTCTACAATTATGTAGAAATGTTGTAGACCCAAACTTCACAACCATATAAGATATGTATGAGTGATGAAATTCTCAGGAGTGGGTTTCTTCTTATCCTAAAGATAAATTTTCAATGATTTATAATTGTATCAAGTCCATAATAAGCTTTCCACCCTCCATTTATCTTTTTTCTCAATGCTATAGTTCTAGTTCAGCTTGTGATGAAGATCAATTCTGAGATATTTGTATGCAGCCACTTCCTCCAAAATGTCATTTTCATAAATGAAATTAACATAAGTGATATTTCTAGTTTTGGTTATCATAACCTTCATTTTGATAATGTTAACAATCATATCTATACTAGAGAAAATATCCTTAAGAATTTTTAGTGATTTTTCGATATCGTAGGGACTCTTGACCATTAGATCACTTTTTTTACAAGAAAAAGACATTTTTTATTTGAGATGAACCAAAAATATAGTCATCAGATTCTCATGGCACAATAAAAAAGACAGAAGTAAACAACCATTTGGTTTTAGCAAAAAGAAGGGACCGACGAGACTTCAAAGTATCATAACTAATACAAAATATGCCAAATATATATAAGTGCAGCCATGAAAGGTGTTGAAAATACTTAAACACTAACATAAAATAATGCTCTAAAAAATCCCTAAGATGAAAGTTTGTAATAATGGTTAGAATGCCCTCCTAAAATTCCACCAATTTACCCTAATCCATTTGCAAGACTAGGCCTTCTTTAAATAAATGATTTATTTGAAGTTTAACCCTCTATAAACATGTTTGAAACAAATCATTTAAAACTTAGTTATATTCTTCAATTGTAATGCAAGAGGAAGGGAGTGATATTCTAAACCTAGAAATTTGTCCATCATCCAATTGATGGCCCCAAATTTGGTATTGAACCGTTGAGATAGCTTCCACAAACAAACATAGTTTCCCTTTTGTTTACTAATTGTGGTTACACAAAAATGCTTAATATTATCTAATTGATCACTAACTAAGAATCACTCAATACCCATAGTTGAATGATATCTCTATCCAAACCACATTTGAGAAAATAAAACAAATCCTTAAACTCCCCCAAATTATTGGAATGTCAACCCAAATTAGATAAATTCCTTGTATATAGTGAGTTTTAGAGAGGTAGAAAACAAAGACAACACCGAAGATAGAATTTGGGCCTTGATAAGAACCATTAAAAAAACAACTTTCATAAGATTTATACACCTACAAATCGCCAACCACTCTCTAAGGATTTACTTTGGAAGCATTTTTAAAAAATGATCCAATTCATTCACTTGATTTTCAACATAAAAAGAGGGAAAGGATTTATCCTTGAACATAATAGAGTTTCTTGCAAGCCAAATACCCCACATATGTTATGAATGGGAGGCCCATCCATCCCACTAGGGTGTTGGGATTTTGTTCACACCTAAGTAGTCTAGTTAGTATCTATTATTAAATAATGGTTAGTCTCTTTGACTTGTCAAATGTGGGCACTCACTAATCCTATATAAATGTTATCAATCCTTCATCTAATATACGCTATTATTGTCTCTCTTCTAATTCTTGTATGTTCATTCTTGTCTTAGTTATTTCTTTGATTACACTTTATCTGATTAGATCGAAGGTGAGGCTCCAAGAAACTCACCTCTAAGCTTTAGTTCATCATCTCTCAACAACAATGTCTAGATTGGGTTCATTTGGAGGTGATCCCTCCCACCCTAGTATATGTAGAAACTTGCTCAGTTTATCCACTCTTCATAACTACTTTTTTCTTATTGTATTTATGACATATCTCCTTATTGGCTGACCCAAATTTCAAGTTTTAGAATTCGTTGGATGCATAATTAAAATACACATCCAATGCATACCCACACTGCACACTTTTGAGGTACCCACAACATAGATAATGAAAAAAAATCAATAAAAAATGCATTTTATGTATTAAAATAAGTTTTTGTATTGATTTTGTTTCATTTTTCATGTTCTGGGTGCCTCAAAAGTATGCTATGTGGATATGATTTGGACATGGAATTAAATTCCACATCTAATGAGTGCCCAAACTTGAAATTTGGGTGAACTGATAAGAGATATGTGAAAAACACAATAAGAAAAAGTAATTTTTATTTTTCCCCTCCAAAATTCAGAACTCTTAACTCTTACATTATATTATTTCCCTTAGGATGCCCATTTTAGACATCAAAATCCCCTAATGGTAGGAACCTACTGATTTTAGCAACTCTTCACGGAAGCATCTAGATTGGATTCATTTGTAGACATGCCCTCCCACCACAGTCTATGTAGGAACCTACTTCATTCAGTAAAATCTTCACAACAATATCTGGATCGGGTTCATTTGGAGATGTTCCCTCCCACCCCAATCTATGTAGGAACCTACTTCAACCAACACCAGCACACTCTTCAATGTATTCAACATTTTGCAACACAGTTCAGTAAAAATATGTTCAGACTTGGTTTCAATGGTCTCACACTTCAACCAGGAGGAGAAAAATAGGGATGCTTTCCACTTCAACCTAGAGGAATTGGTATGAATGGAAGGCCCATCCATCCCACTAGGGTGTTAGGCTTTCGTTCACACCTAAGTAGTTATATATTTAATTAGAATTAGTTAGTATCTATTATTAAATAATGGTTAGTCTCTTTGACTTGTCAAATGTGGACACCTATGTAATCCTATAAAAATGCTATCAAGCCTTCATCTAATCTAAGCTATTATTGTCTCTCTTCGAATTCTTGTATGTTCATTCTTGTCTTAGTTATTGTTCTAAGTTTGTTTTTAGCAGATTATGTTGGAATCTATTTAATACTGAGAGGGGGGGTGAATCAGTGTTAGCGCAGTTATTAGCATATTTTACCTTCTTTAAATACATTAGTCCTTAATTAATATTTATCTTATGTTATGCATCAGTAAATAAACATTCACACATATAATCACCACATCATCAACACATAAGACATAGTATTTTTACGTGGAAACCCAAACGAGAGAAAACCACAGAATGCTTCTTTATAGTGAGAAATAATACATTCAAGGAAGCACCAACTTCATGTGCTTACCAACACCAATTGGAAGGAGGAACCAACCCCCTATGTTTTCTCCAGCACCAACTGGAAGGAGGCACCGACCCCCTATCGCTTTGTTTTATAGGAACCAACCTGAAGGAAGTTGTGACTCCCTGTCTCCTTGCCCCGTCTGACCACCCTGATGTCCAATATATTTTACTGCCTTGTTGATATTCAACTATGTGCACTTCTTCAAGTCTTCTGATGATGATTTTGTTGTGCTCTACCTTTGTATGCAGACTATACTATGCCACTACGATGCATACATCACTTCAAGGTCCTTCATTGTGCTCTTGATGTACCATTTCCTTATGGTGTGTGTGCAATCTTCTACTTCGTCTTGGTGTGATCATGACTTGTGCTATACCAAACCTTGTGTGTAATGCACCCTAGTGATATCAATACTTTTCAGAATCTATGCATTCTCCATCTTTTGCTGAGTGAGATTATGACCCGTGCTTCATCATTGCATTTGGGTGATGCGCCCTTGGTGTATATATACTTTACAAAACCTGTGCATACTCTGACTTCTATTTGGTAGGACTTTGAGTTATGCATTGTCATCACTTGTGGGACTTGCGCACTTGTTGTTCGTCGGTTGTGGAATTTGCACATATATTAACTTCGACCATTGTACCATTCTAGGAGTTCATGCACGTTCCACTTACTGAAAGCATTGGCCATGCTTGCACACTTTTAGGATTGTCCGGCCATCTGTTGTTCCTTTCTTCCTGGGCACTCCCAACCATCAACCAAGCAATTCTTAGGCTTTCTTGCATACTTGCACCATTTGTTCAACAACATCTTCAATTTATTGGCATGAGAGAGTATGACTTGGTGGACTTGATTTCTGCGTAAGGGCCACTTGATGTAGGATCCATTGCTTGGGTTTCTTCTTGAACTAGATCTTCATGAAGTATCTTTTTATGTACTTATTCAAACTTGACCTACAAGATGTATCCTTGATGCACTCTTATATATACTCCAAAGTTTCTTGAGTGTTGTATCCTTGATATATATCTTTAGACAGAATGCAATTTTAGGTATACACCAAAGTTGCATACATATCTGTCACCTTCATCATTTGTGCATATACTTTTGGTGTTCATGCTTCCTTTATCATGTGCATAGACTACCTCAAAGTGGCTTCTTCATAATTCTGCTAGAATTTGTATCCACTTTGACTTAGGCTGACATCAATGACTCATACTGAATCAGTTGACATCCTCTTTGACATTGGATGATAGTCAAACACTTGACATCTTCTTTACTTGACATTAATGAGAACCAATGCTCAACAATCTCCCCACATTGAATGATAGTCAAACACTTGGCATCCTCTTCAGTCAAACACTTGACATCAATGACAACCAATGCTCAACATATTAGCTTAGAGGTGAGGCTCTTGGAGCCTTGCCTCCGATCTAATCGGATCAAAGTTACTTCCATGGGATTTGTCCTCAAATCATTCAATCTATCATGTTCAAACCATGCATGGAACCAATCCTTGATTATGTCTTTTTTCCAAAGGTTGTTTCTTCCTAGCAATGCACCAACTTCATACCAAACCCAAGCAGAGAAGGAACAATTCAAAAATAGATGTGTGGTATTTTCACCATTCTTCCTACACAACAAACAAATGCTTGAACCAACTTTATTCCTCTGGAAAACCTCCAACATAAGAAGTTTGTCATTTAAGACTAACCGCATAAATAAACGCCTTCAACCTATTAGTAAAACCTTATATATATAACGCCTTCAACCTATTAGTAATGACCTTGAAGACAACCTTATATATATGTTATTACAAAGAGGTATGGGACTATAACGATTCAAATTTTCGAAACGGTTCCCTTTGGAAATTGAACTAGTGCAATAAAAGTAGCATTAAATCTACCAAGCATCCTCTTCAAAAGGAAAACCTCCTCCACAACTCTTATGAAGTCTTCACCCAACAAATCGAAACCCAGTTGTCCACTCGTTTGGGTCAGGGTTTCTATTCTTATTAAAGGAGTTCAAAACACTCCATAGACCCATCTTAGTGACTTGTTCAAACATTTTATCATTATCGTCCTCATTTTACAGTCTAAAATTTTTTTATATCACTTTGAGGATTTGCATAATGTTTTTCCTAATACATTCTTTAAAAATACTTTCAAAACACTAAACCCCTAATCTCGCAATGAAAACTACTAGTTTTCCTACCATCATCATCAATCATTTCCTAGATAGTATTGATGCTCCACTAATGGTTAGCAAAGTTGTGAAAATATTTGTGTTCTTATAGCCAAACTCCAACCACGTCCCTCTACTCTTGAGTCTCCATTCCCTTTCCTTGTCAAGCAACAACTTTCAGTTTTTTATCTTGAGTTCTTTCAAAGTAACCAAAGCATCCTCATTCAATAGACAATCCTCAGATCCATATAGCAAAGATTCCAAATTTTTTTCGACCTCCTTTATTTGACCATCCCCGGTTCTATGTCTATCTCTAGCCCAAGCATCCACCTTTTCCTTCACCTCTTTCAATGCCCTTGCAAATTGTTCACATGTCAATTCTGCAAGATCAAGATCATGGCTCCTTCAATAATCCTTCACTAGAGTTTAAAAATCCGCCTCAGATGCCCAGCCTGAATTATAGTTGGAGACCAAGGTTTTGGATTAAATTATGATTCAATTTTAGCAATATAAGAAACTAGTCAAAGCCTTCCCAAGATCGTTATCTTTCCACCTTTTGGATGAGAGCATTATGCATCAAGAACCCCAGTGGTGTAGTTGTTGCACCAAGTAAGCCTAAGGTTGATCACTTCAATGTCAACCAAGTTTGCCATCTCAAATGAATTATGGAAATAAACAAATTTTAATCATTTCTTCGAGAGGAGAGAGGTGCTCTACATCCCAGTATGAGGGAGATGCACTATTGCACTGAGGAGCGATGTGCTCTACATCCGAGCACATCCGAGTATGAGGAAGATGCATTACTAACATAAACAAAGAAAAAAACAACAACAAACAAAATAAATAAAAAAAGTCATCTCTGTAATTTCAAAAAATAAAAAAGTAATTTAACATAAGGTTATGCTATAAAAAAAGGTAATTAAAAAATTCATGTCCTCTCATAAAGCAATTTATTGAGATATAATTTTGTCTTGTTGTGTAAAAACTTTAAGATAAAAAAAAAAAAAAAATACACATCAAAATATTGGATCCATAACTTTAAGATAAAACAAAATTACACATCAAAATATTGGATCCCTTTGTGTGATAGTAACCATGCTTGCAGCCCAGTCTCCAATTGCCATTCCCCTAGTTAAAAAAGAAAAAAAATGCACTAAGAGTAGCTAGGTGCTCTAGTATGGGGGAGATGTTGTCACATAATGTTATGCTACCAAAAATAAAAAATAAAAAGTAATTTAACAAAGTCATGTCTACTCATTTAAAAAAAGTCAAAACAAAATAAATCAATCCATGTGGGCTTATAAATAAAATAATTAAAACTAACATAGATCACAAGCACCAAGATGATCAAATGTATGCATGTGTAAATTTTGTTAGGACTTGTAAAAACTTAAAAAGAAAAAGTAAGTCTCAGTAAATTAAATCCTTCTCTTTGCTTGATAAATCCGGTTTTAATATGATTTATATTAGTAAATAAATTTTGTAAATAAGACATTAACTTATATAAGAAAAGGATTTTAAAAAATAAAAATAAATAAACTTCTTCGTCAATTTGTTGGGCAGTTCCACCTGCTCAGACGTGGTCGCCAATTCCAAGAAGACCGTCGCAATTTTCTCGTGGACAGCTTTCTTGATCAGCGTGGAATTACATTGACAATAGGGAACCGCTTTCTGTTGATAAACTATAACAGAGAAAGCGTGGGATGCCATGAAGAAGAAGATCATATTTCAGAGAAATATCACATCACCTGGTGGGCTGCTGAGAGAATTGCATTTCTTGGCTTTCTCATGGCGTTCTCAATTTGCCTCATGCTGTCCTGCACTCGCCTTCTCTGCTCACAACCCTTTCATAATTAATTATAACTACTGAGCCAGGTGGCCGGCCTTGCCTTGTATGTTGTGTTAACCTATCTTAAAATGTTTTAGCAGATAGTTCTAATTAAGACATAAAAGCTGCACCATTGTCGCTGAATAAACCAGCAGTCTGCCATCATATTATAAGTCGTCTAATTTATATGGAGTTACGTTTTGCAGCAGGTCTCTTTGCCTTCTGGGCTTGTAGGTAGAGCCAATAATAAGCCTGTCTGTCTGTTGGCTTGTTTAGTAACAGTAAATGTGATATTCAAATAAATTAATATATATCATTATATATTTATGTATTTGAAACAATTATGTCAATGCGTTAAAAGTTCAATGACTTGAACCAATAAAGGCCAAAGTTAACCAATTTTGCCGGGCAGACGTATCGCCCATAAAATCTCTTCTAGGTACAGGCTTGGTTATGACAGGCGTGGCATGTTTGTCACTTTCGAAAGCGTGCAATGTTTAGTTGACCTTATGACAGAATGTGAGCAGGGTAGGAATTTGACAGGCAAAATGTCCGTCGTCAAATATTACTTAAATTTTAAACTAATTCTTAAATAAAATAAAGAAATTGTAAAAATATTTATTTATAGTGTTAAAATCAGTACAAATGATAGGTGAATTGTTTTCCAAATTCATACCCTAAATGTAAATACAAATAACAATCAGGTCAGGTGCTTATAATAGAACCTACTATTTTCATTTTATATAATTTATTTTAATAAAGAAATCAATTGTTTTTAGGTATAAATTTTCTTAGAACTTAAAATTAGTGGTTCAAGGATTTCATTTTTTTGAGTTTGATTTTGATAGATCCCTGAATTGTTATAGTTTCATTATAATTTTCTTTTATTTAATTTATTAATATTATAGGTATAACATAAAATTATAGATATATCTTAATGTGCAAATTCATCATTTTTTTCATTTAATTTATTGACATTACAGGAAATAAGATATGTGTTTTTTCCTTTGGAAAAAGAAAGTATAGCATATAAGTATAACTAACATGTAATAAAATTGGAATGATAGAGAGAATATTAGATATGTACAAATCGAGAAATGGTCTAAATTTTTATAAAATAAGTCCATTAGTTGTAGCTTGAGTGGTTGGGAGGAATGATTGTTGCCCTCCCCACTCAGGTTCAATTCTTGTAAGTGACATGATGCTCTTGTTGAGTCCATATTGTCATGATTGTATTTCTGACCATACCTTAATTCTCTACTTGGAATAGTAGGTTGAGTCCATATTGTAATGCTTGTATTGTATTTATAGCTATACCTTGATTCTCTACTTGGAATAGGAGATAATTAAAAACAAAGAAATAAAAAATATAAATAAAAGTGTCCATTAAATTTAAACATTATTATTATTATTGTTTAATTTTTAAAATTTATAATATTAAGTTAAATAAATTTTTCTTTAATATTTAATTACAATTTATTAAAAATATATTTAATAATTATATTTATGTTTTTTTTTAATTTCAATTATAAATTTTATTCTAAATAATTTTTTATTTTTGAAATCAGTTTTTACATTAAATAATATAATTATCAAAACAAATTACTCTCTTTCGAATCAGTCACGTAAAGATTATCTTGCTCGTTCATCCTACCAAGACTAATTTACATCTTGACAACTCATTTGAATATTTCCAACCTGTAATATCTATGTCGAGTTGGGAAAGAAAAATTAATCACGTTTCATACAAGCATTTTATGCCATGATGTTTGACCGCACACTCACAACCCCACACAGTAAAGCATCATGTGTCAATTTTAAGAAAAACATTTCATGTTTCATACAAATTCTTTATGCGCCCATGGTGCATACTTTCATGGAGAGTACATCATTGAGAGTTGGAAAAAAATCTTTAAAAAATGAAGTTATTTGAGCAAATCATTAATTTAATGAATAAAAAGTATATAATCCAACAGAAACCTACACAAAATAACAATATTTTGAAAAGAATTAACAATATTTCGAAAAAAATTGTATCAGAAAAAATTAATCCAATGAATAGGAAAGCAAAAGTACTATTATGAAAACATACACTAAATTTTTGAAGTGGAAGAGAGAAAATAATCCAATGAAAACATGGAAAAGATAAATTTTATATAAAAAGTAATGAATATTGAATCCATTAATTTGTAATTGTGATATGTAATATGGCGTGAAATTATAAAATAAAATTTTAACTTGTGAAAGTAATCTATGAAAATAAAATTTTAAAATTGAATTTGAAATTATTAATAATGAATAGAATTAAAGATTCAATTGAAATTATTTAATAATTTATGTTTACTGGAATGCGGTATTAATAATATATAATATGAAATGCGGTATTAATAATATATAATATGAGGATATAGAGTATTTGTATTTTTTTCTAATTAGAAATTTTGGAAGATTTTTAAATTAAGAATTAAATAAAAAATAATTATAAGATTGAGATGTAATATGTACATATATTTTGGTACTTTGTCCATATTTATATATCTAAATCTGAATGTGTGATATATTTTATACATACTCTATAATCTTAATATAGACATTACATATTGAATTAATGTTTACACATTACATATTGAACTAATATTCTATATTAGTAACCCATTATACACATTTAACCACCGCTCACTTTTTTAATAAGAAAATGTTTACTTCCTACTTTTTGATTGAAAAGAAAGAAAAACTAAAAAGACAAATGACATAACTTGTTTGGATAGAGATGTAGAATATGTCCAAATAAATATAATTATAAATTTATATATATTCTCAAACATAATTAAAAATATTCATATTCGTATTCCCAAGCAGATGGAATGGAAGGAAACATAACTGAAAGACATAATAAAATATCATTCCTAACGGAAAAAAATGTTTCATCCTTATTATTGTTGCAGACATGATATTGAAAAATATAAAAAATAAAGACTAAAATAGCATACTTGTTTATTCAATAGTTAAATGTTTCACCTTTATCATTTAGTAATCATATTCAGTGATCAGAAAAAAACAACGAAATCAAATGTTTCATTTTCTGCATGATATTAAAAAAATCGAATAGAGGAAAGATGAAAGGAATTATGGCTGAATACATTTTCCCAAACACCCAAAACACTAAGTGGAAAAGCAAACGAAGACATGAACAGAGACAGAAAAATGGAATACTTCCAATTTTGATTGTCCAAATGACCCGGACTTCTGTCTGCTGTGTAGAGGCATTGAAAGATAAACATCGCCCACCACAGCGACCGAAGATAAAGGTTCATGTAAGCGTAGGCCCACGAAACGAATTTTTCTATTGTCATGCAGCTTGCTGGCGCTCCCCCGTTTAATGGAAGTCTTGAACAACCACCGCCATGTCTATGGGTTTGTCTGTGTACTTCCCAACAGCTGTCTTTATCGTCCAATCCATTCTTCTCTTTTACATCTAACTTGTTAGACAGACTATTTTTATGATGCAGATGGTCTTGCAATCATAAACACGCATTTTTTTTTTAACTATTTTTCTGCTGCTGGCAGTCACACACAACTTTTGTTGGTCGCGAGAGGAATCGAAACTGTAAGTTGACGATAACATGATGAGTGGAGAGGTGTGAATTGAACATGACGTTACTGTGTATCGCTTACTCAGCAAGGTGAAAGGAGCACGAGATTTCGAACAAACTTCACCGCAAAGTTTAAAAATGAAGAATAAATATTATTGAATTTTTAATAAACAATAATTTATAATTAAGTACTCTCCAACTGAAGAATAAATATTATTGAATATTTAATAAACAATAATTAATAATTAAGTACTCTGCAACTTAGTATCATGTTGAAGGTATTTAAAGTCAATGTAAAAATTTAAAGCTATGAAGGAAGGGTATGTAGAGTAGTCAATTGCTCTACCTATTATAATATTACACTTCTAACACTTTTTTTTTATCTATTTTCATAAACAATTTTTTTATTTCCATCATATTTCTAAATTTAAAAAGTAATAAAATGCTCTATTTATTATAAACATTTTATTTACAATTTCATGTAAGATCCCCCTTTTGCCCCTATTTTTTGTTTACATTACAAAAAAAAATGGGACGGCCCTATAGCAGAGCTCGATCCCAATACTTTTTCTTATCATTTGTTTACTTTACAGGATAAGGGATGGGACGACTCTATAGCAGAGCTCGATCCCAAGAATTTTGCTTATAATTTTTCACATTACTGAATGGGATGGGACGGCTCCTAAGGAGCACGATCCCAAAAGTGTTTTCCTTACTTCCTACTGATTGTTTATGTATATTTATATATATGCCTAGAACACCTCTATGCAAAGAGCAATCCATTATTATTTTTTATACAATCTGCTTTTATATATATATACCTAGAACGTCTCTGTGTAAGACGGTGACCCTTGCATATTTATTTTGATTAAAAGAGCTTCCATTGGTCTATGTTATAGCGTGGATAGCGATTGCATGTAGTGGAGTAGCAACGATCCCTGCATATTTATATTGATTGATAGAGCTTACAGTGATATTGGTTAATGTTGTGAAAGCTTTACTTATCTACTATTTTCATTGGTCTATGTTATAGCGTGGATAGCGATTGCATGTAGTGGAGTAGCAACGATCCCTGCATATTTTTATTGATTGATAGAGCTTACAGTGATCTTGGTTAATGTTGTGAAAGTTTTTACTTATCTACTATTTTTTATTGAGACTGAAAGTTGGGCGATCTCTCTCTTAGAGAGGATCGACTCGTGATATTTTCACTTAAATGATGTTTTATTTCAAGAAAAATCTCAAATACCACTTACATTGTTATTAAATATGGTAGATACACTATACAAAGATCAGTGAGAGAAGGGGTATAACCTTAGTGTACTATTAGGTTTTATTTATAAAAGAGGTAGTATAAGTCTATTGTGTTATAAGAGTGCGGAAGGGATCTTAGTTCTTAGTGAAAAGAAAACTCCTCTCTAGTGGATTATTTGTCGAGCTCCGGGGTGGTCTCTGGATGGAAATAATTTACATCGGATAGAGAGCAAATGTTGGGAGGAAAATTGCAGTGAGTCGCTTGAGTTTAGTTGATTCAGATAAGTATTCTTCATTATTGCATTATTATTAAAGATGTTCAGTTTTATAAATATTTACAGTTCTTATGGGTTGTTATTGTTCATATGGATAGATGTTCCATGTTATGATTATATTTATTGTTCCCTATAATTAGATGTTGATGTATTGTTATATTTAGTTGAACGATGAGTAGGATATGATAATAACTTTGTGGTAAAAGGTGGAAAATTATATATTTAGCTAATTTATAAGGTTAGCATGATGTTAATGTGTGTTATCCAATTTATAAAAGAGGTACATTTATATCCAATTGACCGATGTTACCATGAGTTGAGTTGTTATTATGTAAAGGTTATAGTTTTTGTATTGAGTAAGTGGCCAAGATTCTCATAATGTTAGTACATCTTTAACTAAATGAATTAGGGGATCTGCATAGAGGTAATGTGTGCTGATAATTTTGGATTAGTACCTTGAAATGCTTAAACTTACGTTTGAATTTGAGTGATAGTAAACGATAGGGACCCTTGTGTAAAGGATGATTCATTTCTGTAAAATGATATTATGTTATTAGTGATGCACGTATGTAGGCAAATGGATGAACAAAGTATTTTGGCCTATGCTAAATATGGGTTGTACATGTTCTTATGGTAAGTCTTAATTAATTAGTCTTGCATGGTAGGTATTTGCATCAAGATTCAATAAATTCTTGATGAAGTCCATTATAAATATTTATATGAATAATGATCTTAAGTAGGTATTACTTATATGTTTCGTGAGAGGTGACTTGCAAAGTAAATAGTATTTTATATCAGTAGTTTTAATAGATTAATATATTTGCTTGTTAGATGATGGAAAGGAAAAAAATTTACACCCCATTTCCTCAAAATGGTAACCATGATATTGGGTGTGTCACAAAGTGGTATAAGAGCTGAAGTTACAACACCCGTGCCTAGTATATGGGTTTTAACATGAAGTAGGAAAGTATGAAGTTTCTTGAACTAACCATTTGATTTTTTGTTTTATGCGCATAGGAGGAATGGATGAAGGAACGAATTAGATGAATTAACCTCCAAGTTCTCCAAGAGGTGACCAAAGAGATAGAGAACTTAAAGCTTATGACAAGGTATTTTACTATAGTTGGTCGAATTGATATCCGTAAGCTTACAAGCAATACTTTCATTTTGTTTTAATTTTGAAGTATTACGTTTGCATACTGAAAAATGAAAGTTGAGTTATAATTTTTACTCTTAATACATTCAGCAAGAAATGTATATGTTTCCTAGAATGGTTTCTACACACACACACACACACACACACACACACACACACACACACACACATATATATACGAAAATGGTTAGTCGAAAGACCAGAGTCTTGTGATTCTTATTATGAATACGCAAGTTAAACATTTGAGTGGGTGAATAGAATAGCCATTATAAATTGACATTATAGAAAGGATTGTAGACTTATCAGTGGATAAGTTACTATACTCCAAGAGAAAGCATAGTTTACAAAAAGGGAACAATAAGTATCGATGTACTAACATTACAGGATTATGTCCACGATTTATGATCAAAATGGAATGTTGATTATAAATAATCTTGTATGAATATTAGAGTTAAATCATTTAGGAGTGAGTGATGAGTTTTAATGTCTTATTATATTTGTTTGGTTATGGGATTGTATGGAAACTAAAACCAAGGTTTAAGAAAGTATTTATTAAAATTTTGATTACATTATGAAAGGTTTCACTAACAATTGGTCTTGGTAGGTTGACAATATCTACGTGACTTGTTGACAACAAAACCAGTATAAATGGTTGTGCATAAAATATGGTGATTGGAAATCATATTGCAAGGGTTTGAATAAAAATCAAATACTAATGTATAGTGATAGTTGAATCATCAAAGCATATGAAATGATTATGATTAGTAGTTGATCAATAAATATGTGAACATATTATTGATGGATTGATGATATGATGTTGCGAATAACTATCTATGAAGTTGTGGTAGAGTCAAAGGACTTGGTGATGGCAATGAAGCCACAATAAGAACCAAGTTTATGGGTCGGAAGTAATCAAATGTTGTGATTGACAATGAATGCGGACCAAAAATAATATGATCATTATTAAAGAGTCATAAAAAAGAGAAAGACAATTTCAAAAAGGAAAAAAACACCAAGTGGTGAAATTGATGATCCAGCTCTACCATGCTAAGATAATTTCCAAGACTCAAGCAAGAGAGCTTGAGTGGAAAAGAAAATAATTTCCTACATTCAAGCAAAAGAGCTTGAGTGGAAGAGAGAAAGAGTCGGTGATCATCAATGGCAAGACCTAGGTGCACTAAATTAAAAATAACATCCGGAAGACAGGACATTGTTTGATGTTTTTCGAGAAGGAAACTTTTTGACTGGTAATCAAAAGAGGAGCAATCTCAAAAACTTAAAGCCCGTAAGAGCACACTTAAATTAGTGAAAGATCTCAAGGAAGAGTTATGTGTTCAGCAAAGTATTTTTGAAGTCCCAAAACTCAAGGGAGAGTTTTGTGTTCAACAAAGTGTTGTTGAAGTCTTTCATCTCCATGATATAACAATGGAGCATAGGGTAAAAGTTGCCAACTGAATGGCCTATTAGATTCCCTAATGTTTAAGTATTATGTATTCAAATCATACTATAGGTAATGCAAAATTCATCCAAAGATGAGGATGAATTCCAATTTATCACTTGAAAATACATGATATAATGCTACTAACTTGTGAATGAAGGGCACATCTATCTCAATTTAAGGACTAGCTAAGCATCCTCAAATTGGAAATGGAGAATTTCCTTCAAAAGATAAGTAAAATATTGCTTTACCTATGCATTCTTTTTATTTGTATTGAAAAATAATCATGTATTATAGTGTCTTATGTTGATAATAACATAAATTTCAATGAAGAAGATTGGGAGATTTCCATAAATGGCAATCACAGTATGATACAAAAGAACTTAATGCTTACGTTCTAACTTAAATTGCAAAAATAAGGGTATGTTTATATTGTACTGAAAAAGTTTGGAAGACCTTGTATGGGATGTGTAAAGTGCAAGATTATAAAAGAAAGAGGATCAATAAAGACATGCAGGAAGTGTAGAAGCTTGAGGACGATTAAAATTCAAATATAAAGAGATACCAGATTACTAACACTAAGGACGGTGTTATTTTTAAGAGGGGGATGATGTAACATCCCTCTTTTGACCCTACTTTTTGTAATTTAAAAATGTAAACTGTATACTTGTTTCTGGTGAGGAGCTCAAGGCCAAGACCCCACGAGTAAACCTCATAAGTTTTTTTTATTTATTCCTAAAATTCTGACTTCTAGAATTAGAAGACTGAGGACATGATGCAACTTAAACGATGAGGGTACGAATCCACTAGGGGAGGAAGAGGTTGACGGCTAGGAAGCCATGGAGAATGAGTTACTGAGGATCGGTGTCATCATGGTGCGTTATGAACCTGAAGAAAAGTAAACGGTTAATGTTCACTTGATGGTCTCAAGCTCTTAGGTGTCATCATATATAAAGGTAAATCCTAAGCTGAATTAATTACTACTTGCCTCTATCAATTAGTAAAACTAATTTATATTATTATACCTACCGAAGGGAGAGTATATAGCAATCGTTTCAAAGTTAAACCTTATTGACTTTCGATTTTTTTTTTCTTCTGAAAAATTTTTTTCCTATAGTTTTTTCATAGTTTCCATAAAGATGTATATTAAATTAAATATTTGAAAATCAAAAAATATTTTTTATAATTTTAAAATACCGTATTACTAATTTTTGATTGGACAAAACCTATGACAAGACTAATTTGCTTTGGTGTGAGGTTTATTTGTCAACATTTTAAAATATATTAAAAATTAAATATATATATATATATTATTCTATTAATGCCACGTCGCTGAAGATAGGTCCTCACACCCTGCAGCCCTAGAAGTATGCGCACCAGTCGACATTAAATGCTAAAGTAGTTTTGGAGAAGTCTTTCCACAGATCACTGTCATAGTTTGATGGTTCGTCAGCTTTGCTCGGTGCCATGTTTCGGAAGTAAGGAATCGGAGTTTGGCATGGACACATCACTAAAAATATTTTCATACAAATAAAAATTAATATCATTATTAATTTTCCTTAAAGCATTTTATTATTTGTAAATTATATTTTTTATTCAATAATTTATTATTAATGTAAATATTTTTTTATTGTGAACTATTTATATGTAGTTTTATTAATATATTTTTGTAAAACTTGTGTTTAAGTTAATTACTAATTAGTTTTGTTACTTATTACATTTGTTTATAGTAAAATTATTATTTAAGATTGAAGTTTATAAGCATAGCTTTTATAACTTCTATTAATGTTTCTAGAGTGTCTTAATTTTTACTTGTAAACTATATACAATTATTAATTAAATTACTTATAAACCATTTTCAAAAGGCAGGTATAAACAGCTTTGTTGTTATTTTTACTTGTTATTTTTAATAAAATTAAATAATTATTGTAATTATCACAACCATCTTAATCTTGAGATGGAGTGCCAACCAGTTATTTTTTTAAGTCTTTTGTGAGAAAAAAAACTTTATGGGGACAATTATAATCACTTTATTTAGAAGATAAGAACCAACTATATTATTATAGAGAATGCGATGATATATGTATTTTATATATATTAAAGAGAAATGGAATCTTTATTTGGTATAGAAGGGTGTGTGCATATATATTTATATATACATATATTAAAAATATTTCTTAAATCTATCTTGAGAATATGGAAGAATTATCCTTTAAAAAAATGCATGTGTTTTTTTTAATTATTTTTTTTAATTATATATATATAGTAAATATTAGAGTTATTATAATTATCATATTTTAAACGGTTAGTTTTTATAATTAAAAATAGGACTCGACCCCTTGTAAGAGGGAACACACTTTATGTTAGGAAGAATCGCCTTGAGATTTATTTGGGTGTTGTCCCCAAGTTAGAAAGGAGTGCCAACTCCTTGAGATTCCAATTGTCACTTGATTGGGAGAATGTTTAGATACTCTTTTATATTTATTTATAAGAATGCATGGAGAAGCATGGCCCTCCAAGAGCTCAAATCCCAATCCTCGTCGATAGAAGTTTCTTTTCTGTGATTGTAGGGGAGCCATTTGAGGGCCTGGTCATTTGATGGCCAACTACTGATATATTTTCATTATGTGAATGCATGGGAAGGGACGACCCTTCAAGATCCTGATCCCAACCTGCAAATCTAATTATATATATATATATATATATATATTCCGTGTTGATAAATGATGAGGATGACTCCATGAAACGATCCTAACTTCCAAATCGAATTTCATTTATATGTATATATTTTCTATGTTGATAAATGATGAGGATGGCTCCATGAGCCGATCCCAACCTACAAAACGAATTTCATATATATATATATATTCTGTGTTGATAAATGATGAGGATGGATCATAATCCGTTCCCAACCTGCAAATTGAATTTCATATATATATATATATATTATTTCTTGGATTGACGATGGCTCTATAGCAAAGCTCGATTCCAATAGTTATGCTTATTATTTGTTTACTTTACATGATAAGGGATGGGACAGCTATATAGCAGAACTCAATCCCAATAATTTTGCTTATAACGAATTTCATATATATATATATATATATATTCATTTTGATAAATGATGAGGATGGATCCATGATCCGTTCCCAACCTGCAAATTGAATTTCATATATATATATATATTATTTCTTGGGTTGATGAAGCGATGGCTCTATAGCAAAGCTCGATCCCAATAGTTATGCTTATTATTTGTTTACTTTACATGATAAGGGATGGGACAGCTATATAGCAGAACTCGATCCCAAGAATTTTGCTTATAATTGTTCACATTACTGAATGGGATGGGACGGCTCCCAAGGAAGCCGATCCCAAAAGTGTTTTCCTTACTTCGTAGTGATTGTTTATATATATTTACCCCGTAGGCGTTTCACCATGGATATGAATAGTTTCACGTGTTTTTCTTACTTCGTAGTGATTGTTTATATATATTTATCCCGTAGGCGTTTCACCATGGATATGAATAGTTTCACGATGGATATGAATAATCTCTACTTAAGCTAGATTCCTCGTTCATAGTGGTTGTTTATATATATTTACCTTATAGGCGTTTCACCATGGATATGAATAGTTTCACTATGGATATGAATAATCTCTACGTAAGCTAGATTCCTCGCTCATAAAACATAAAGCATAGAACAAATGGAATCTTGGATATGGATGCCACGTGGATGTAGATGCCCTCGACTAGATTCCTCGCTCATAAAACATAGAACAAATGAAATCCTGCCACGTGGATGCATCTCGTAGAACAAAACATGAATATAAAACAAATGAAATCCTGCCACATAGATGCATCTCATAAAACATACATGGATGCATCTCATAAAACATAGAACAAATAAAATCCTGCCACTCCTGCCACGTGGATGCATAATGCTTATGTATCTCCTGCGGCCTCCGCCTCCACCTCCGCCGACCTCCTCTCTGCACGAGCTCCTGCCCTGCTCTCTCCCGCTATCCCGCGAGTTGCTTCTCTCCACTCTGTCATCTATCCCTCCCTTCTCTCCACTCTGTCATCTATCCCGCGAATTGCTTCTCTCCACTCTGTCATCTATCCCTCCCTTCTCTCCACTCTGTCATCTATCCCTCCCTTCTGCACGGTGCTACCACTACCACTACCACACCCACACCCGTTCACTCCACGCACCCCCCAGCCGCAGCTTTACTCCACCCCACCTCCACGCCATTTATCTTGCCCCTCGTCCTCCTACAATACCCCCGGCACTTCTCTCCCACACCCCACGTTTATCCCTCCTTCTCCCTCTGCTCCCTTCTCACGCCCTGCTCCCAGTCGCAGCCTGCCCTCCGCATTTTTCCACTGCGCCCTCCTGTTTCCCCCCGCCTCCTCTGCGCTCCATTCCATCCCTCCCATCCACGCCCACGCCCAGCCCTCCTCTTCTTCCCACCTGCTCGTCCTCTCCCAACCAGCGCTTCCCTCTCCACTAACATCCCTTTCTCGATGAAATCCCCATTACGAACCCATCCAACTTTTGCTGACATGATCGGAAAAACAAACAATCAAACAAACAAAAATTTAGATACCAGCTACAAAGTGCAGAAAAATCATTTGGGCTAACCAGCGAACCGAATACCTCTAAGTACATAAAACACCATCTCAGAATCGAGATACTGAGGCACAAAAAATGACTTGGGTTCCATGCTAATGAAGACTATCTGAAGGTCATGAGGCGGTTTCATTGCATCCTTCTTTCGGGTTTGCAGGCTAACTTCCCCTGCTTCTGTCTTCAATCTTTTCTTGGATTTCTCAAGCAGAAATTTGCCTTCCGGCTCTTCATGTTCACTCGAATGCTCTTCCTCTTCACTGTACTTTGCAAGCTCACTTCCCCCTCGAAACGTTAAGGCAGCTATGACCAGTAAACGAAGCAAAATTGCAGAATGGCGCGTCATTTTCGAATTGAGATGGAGATATTTAATTCAATTCCGCACTGATACAATAAATCGGACAGAGGAAGGAGGAGAACAACGTCAAGGTGGATTTGGTACACGTAAATGTATGGAGAAAGACACCTGGTGTCCATGCACTGTAAGGAGGATGACAGAGGTTTGAATTTAGGGTTTTTGCATTGACACGAAGGCCTCGGGTTATGGACTTATCTTCGTGGATAACGTTTCATAAATTATTTAATTGACTTTACAGTGAGCATCGTGCATCTGAATTATTTGTGGAAACTGCTGTCTATGTAGTTCACTTTTCATCTTTGACTTGAACAACATTCGACTAGCAGTAACCGTCGTTGATTCGTGCCCTAATCCTTATTGTTCTATCTGTGGTAACAATTAATATTCTGCTGTCAATCTGTATTTTCCATTTTATGTGAGAATCGATCTATCTTCACTAAATAAGAGAAATATTTCGGAGTGAAAGGCTATAACTCCCTTTGTGTTGGGTTAATATAAAAAGGATATTATTGTTGGGAAGGAGCCGTGTCGAGAAGGGAGCTGACTCTATTTATTCCCCACTGTATAATGTTCTTGGTTAGAACGGCCTTTCATAGAAGCCGCGATTCCAGCCTCAGTAATCTCTTTGTCTGGTGAAACCATTGATACTCGCTCTATGGTAGAGCCCATCTTTTAGCTTCTTTGTTCGCTGCGTTTTAGTGATCCAAAGAAGTGTAGTCAACCTTTTGTCACTGGAAGACGATCGATACTGTTGTGTCAAGTGTTTACTGTATTTGGCGACCTTTCAGTTTAGAGAGCCAATGCCGCAAACCTGTAATACCTTTTATTATTTTCAGATGGTGGGCTCAAAAGAGAACGCACTCTTATTTAAATATTTATTTATTACACAGAGGGGAGCGTCCTCTGGCTCACAATATTTCTTTTGATATTCATCGCGTAGGTACACTCACAACGTACACTGTCCTTTACATTCAAGTAACCCACAACGTACACTCTGATATAGATATATAGAATCAATTACAGCTAAAAATTAAAATTAAATTTAAAAATTAAAAAAGAATATTAGGTTTAAAATATCTTTTTAAAAATCTCTTTTATTCAAATTTTAAATTTAAAAATTAAAAACAAATATTATGTTTAAAATATGTTTCGAAGAGCCCACAAGAAATCTACGATCATAGATCATGAAGGCCACTTTATCTTCAGTGTTGAAGGTGTAATCCCACCCTGTAGGCCAGTGATTTGCTCTTAGAGTCCCTTGCTCTTGTTTCACCCTGTAGGCCAGTGATTTGCTCTTAGAGTCCCTTGCTCTTGTCGAGCTGTTGTTCGAGGCCAAAAAGATGCTCAGAAAATTGCTGCCACATGGAAACCAAAGCTCAACCTCGGCACTCCATCCAGCAACGGTGCTCATTCTCTGGAGGCACACGCGTTCCTGCAGCTCTTAGCTTCTTACACGATGTTAAAGCACATCTCTATTAATTAAAGAGAGTTTTCTTCTATTTGCAACAATCTCATTGGATTCACTGTAAGAAAGATTTCATTGAGAACTTGAATATCTACATTTTAATTTGAGTTTTAGAGAATATTTACTTTATATACCTACTAAAGAATAATTTAAAAATGTTATATTTTTTTATTAAATTTGAATTTAAGTGAATTTTAGAAAATATACATAATTTATTACCACAACTTTTTGTATATTAAAAAATTATTTTTTAAGAATGTGAAAAATAAATAAAATAAAAATTAATAGTGGAGGAATGATTACTATAATGAAACAAAATCAAATAAATATTATGTTAAATAAAGAAATACATTGGATGTATGAATAGAAGAACTTATGTAGTAAGACTTAGTAAGATTCTTATAGAGATAAATGAAAAACATGTTATAGTATATATTAGTTGATTTATGAGAGAAACATTCAATATTTGAACTTATTAAAAAAAAAAGTTATTTTAAAGAAGATAAGGATGCAATTAAACATTTTGTCAAAGGAAATGGTTTTGATCTTTATAATGTAAGTATGACCATAGTCAAATTTGGAGGCCCACCCTTGCATGTACTTCTCAAAGGCTACAAAAGTGATACCTATTGGCCTTTGATGCATTGCCTTAATAAAAGTGTTGTATAGAATGGAAAAATTAGATAAACAATTTTTTTTATTATTAAAAATATTTGAGACTCATGTTGTAGGCGGGGTGGCTGGGACACTCTGCTGTGGCCATCCCAACCCCGGATCGACCCCATGCCTTGTGCTCTTGAGGCACTTTCTCCTACGGGCCTGCGCTGGTTCATCTACCTGTATGAAAAAAGAGAGTTGTTGATACCCATAATAATAATAATAGATGCAAGAAAGTAAAATCAATAATAATATTAATGTGAAACAAGTTTTCCTCTATGTCTACCATTATTTGGCTTATTGAATTGTTGATTTATGTATATGATGTTGTGACATGACATCTTAATGCTTTAAAGAAATTTTAAAGATGCTTTGAAATAATATTTGATATAAACAAAAACAAAGGTATGCTTAAGATAGTTGGGATAGGAATATTAACATCACATTAAATGGTGACAAATTAGAGGTAGCTACTTCTTACATTTCAATTATAATTGAAACACTTTGTGTGGAAAAACCTTGAAATAAGAGGCATGAAGTCTTTTATTCTATGAAAAATAAGTGCATACAAATACAACTCTATAGTTGAAATTTGATTCAGTTAATAATTCTAAGAGAGCTACTTGAGGCTCTAGAAAAAGTCCTTCTTAGAGCAAATTGGAGTAAAAATGCAAACCATTTCGTCTATATTGTTAGAATAAACAAGTATGTAATCATTATGTCAATTTATGACATGTATATTCAAAATAAGGGATCATGTAATTCAAAAGCTTAATTACATACCAACTTCCAATTGGAGCTATACTTTGTAGAGCTAGGGTAAGGATTTTACAAAATATATTCTTGTAGAGAATATCAAATAGTTATTTCATAAGAATTGTTTTTTTACAAATTTTGATAATAAGCATATCCAATCTAACCATGAATATCCCAGCATATATTACTCTCTACTGAGTGTATATTGTTTTCCAATTGTATTGGCATTCTCCAAATACTTCATCATCACCACTCCAAGGAATCAATTATCTTATTTAATTTGATCGTGTTTCTACACCACTCGATTGCTTGAGAGTTTGTATTTATGTTGTTTTCTTTGAATTTGTAATATTTGTGGTGCTTTTTGGGTTGAGTCATGAATCTTAGACTTCAATGTTTTGCTTCATTTCACCTCGTTCATTTAGACGTGCTATTTTCTAGGGGAGTTGTGACTTGTGACATGCAACACTGGAGTCAAAACCCACTGCTCATAATACTATATGTTTTCTTTAATCTCTTTTGCCATGGATGATATGTGTTGTATCAATAATCACATGATCTTTGTTGTATCAACTATTGCATCTTAATTCTTTCTCACGGATTATGTAACATTTGCAAAGGAATCAAATATGACACTTGTCATTCGAGGTTGAAGAAAAAAGAAAAGTTGAGCATCAAAATTGGTTGAATATCACCATTTGATGCTTAAATAATGATACGTATTAGTTCTCTAGGCCATAAAAAAATGACACACAATTGAAAATATGAGCAAAGTAGCATCCGTAGAATGAGTAGGTCCATAATGAAGGATCTTTGAAATTTCTTATTGCATGAGACAACATCTTTTAGTGCCACAAACTGACAATAATGAATTTCTTTTCTAGGCTCATTCTGTGTGTGGTTTGTGTGACTGTATGTAGCAATTCTAAGCTTCAATTTTCAACTACACTATGCAATTCACTTGGTAGGCTTATTCCTCTAGACTCCAAATAAATAATTTAGGACTAAGTATGTTAACAAAATGGTTAAATATAATTGCATTCATCTAGAATGAAAATAAATACTTTAGGATAGGGTATGTTAACAAAATGGTCAAAAACCTAAATATATTTATGATTTGAAATTTTTAAAATCGATGCATCTTCATCAATTTTCTATTTAACATGGAAACCTTCTTTTGCTTTTGTTGATTTCAAATTCAATTTATAGTGCTAATTTTCCATTCATTGCTTTGCTTTGTTGCAAAGTTCTTTCTCCGAGTCTTCTTATGTCTTTTCCTTTGTCTTCCACTACTCTCTAGACAAGATTATATTAGCATTAAATGAACATTGTAGTGTCCCTTTGGTGGACACTTCTTACCACTCTTGACTTTCATACACCAATTCCTTTACCTTTCTTTTTAGTTGAGAAACTTCAAGGTCTTTAATTGTGCAAGCAACAATTGTACTTTTCTTCTAACTTGATCCTTGACTCTACAAGGCATTCTCTTCATTCCTCTTGGTATCATATTTGGAAACTCACCATGCAATGTTCTTCACAAATCTACAAGTCTTTATTTTTAATATTTATTTCTTGCTCCAATTTTTTTAATGCTCCTTACTGATAGCTTTGCTACATTTTTCCTACCCTTCTTTTGACAGCTCTACCCAACACTCATTTCATGGAGATTCCTTTTCAAAACAAAGAGATTATAGAGATGCCTTCAATTTCCCACTTCTCTCTTCTTCCCCTTCACCTTCACTTTGTGGACTTTAACCTCTTCATTGTGTTTCCTATTCACTTTATGGATTTTAACCTTGCATTAGTCTCTATGCAGCTTCCTATGGGAGCTATTATTCTTCCTTCCCTTTACAATTCAACCCAACCAATCATTGGAGTTATTTCTTAAAAGAAATGTCTACATAATGCTTCTTCTTACTGGAGTTTTTATTACTACATAAACTCTTCCTGCACCGATACCAAATGGTGCAAGGTGAAATCCAAGCTAGCTTGAAAATTGCTCAACAAATCACTATGTATCTACCAACATTCACACCATCAGGTGGTACAGTCTGTTTGTCCTATTCAGAGGACATTCAAGCGTTCTAGAGCATTAAACAAAATGAGTCGGTGATAACAATAATGGATTCAAATTAAAGGAGTATTTATTCCTCAAACCCTATTTGTTGGATCCAATGCTTGTAGTGGAGAGACTCCAAAGGAAAAATGCTCACAAACAAGAAAAATGCAAGAGGAACAACCAGCTCACGAAGTTTAACATGAAACTGGTAAATTTGTTTACTCTTGATATCAGAAATCAATGTGAGTAGAGCTGCATATATTTCATGCACAATTTAATCTGAAGATGTAAATGTTCCTCTCACCTCATTATGTCCTAGAAATTGCATCAAAGACTCTGGGTGTGCTATGATACCAAATTAAAATTAGACAAATGCATAGTGTGATGGGTATGATGGCCATAAGTTGTATTCGCTTATGCAATTTTGAAGATCCTTGCTTTAAATTTGTGTTTGCTAAGGAACCCTCGGATAGTTGATTGTAGCATAGCCCACACACGTTATTAACTCATGGTAGAATCGGACATTGCAGACTATTGACAATGCATTTTACGAGAATGGAGGAAGATCACGATCCTGAACTTGTCAATGCTCATCCATACAATCTCTCATTTCTACAAGCAGCATTTTTCTCTGTCTGAGAAACATATCACGATGAGGAACACGTTCAATCCATGCAAAACACCAATGTGAATATGTATTCAGTGGCACAAAATTTTATAATAAAGTAAATAATTATAATAAATAAATAAAAAATTAAAAACTAACATGTTGAAGCCATGCATGGCCATGTTTTGGCCATGCACCCTGGTCCAGTGACTAATCCCTTTTGAACAAGGACATGCATAGCCATGGAGCCCCAATTGCTTCCTCCTGGCCTACGCGAGCCCCTTCCTGCACGTGAGGGCACACGATGGCAAGGCTGTGTGCTGCGAATGAAGGAGATGGTATACAATAAACGAACCATCACTGCCACATTTTGGCCATGCACCCTGGTCCAGTGACTAATCCATTTTGAACAAGGACAAGCATAGCCATGGAGCCCCAATTGCTTCCTCCTGGCCTACGCAAGCCCCTTACTGCACGTGAGGGCACATGATAAAAAGGCTGTGTGCTGTGAATGAAGTAGATGGTATACAACAAATGAACCCTCACAAATGAATTGGTCTTCACTTTAAACCCTTATATGTTGATCGTCGTACCACTGGCAAATTTATACTCATCTTCTCCAAAGGATCTTTCATGGATACCATAGTGACCTCGGCCGTGCAATGCCCAATGGATTTGTCTTTAATAGATTACAAACCGGCTCGGAAATGGTGGAATTCTTGCAATTTATCCTTCTGAATGAACTTCGATCATTTATTTTCTCGGGATTTCCAGTCAAAAGTTTAGTGATGGCAGGTTTGAGTAGATGTGGAGTATAGAATTCTGTTTTAGATTGTTTTTACCTTCTCGTTTGCCCTATTTTCCTGTGAAAGGATAGATTTGTTAAAACTGGACCAGTGTGATCTGTGATTTACTAGGGCAAGGATTGTAGAGGATTAATTCATTTATGATGGTTGTTTGATTGCGTTAAAAATGGGAAAAGAAAATCCTAAGCAATTGCTGTGCACAATTGTTAAATTTGAGTTTAACTGTCTTCATGATAAGCATTGAAACCACTGTGTTTAATCCGAAAATTAATTTTATATTCTAGCCATTATCTACATTTAGTTATAGGGTATATAATTTTACGATGGTCTCTTTTATATTAACTTCCCTCCAATGTCTTCACCTAAAACAATTTCTATTTTTGATCTCTATGTTTTTTCATCTTTTCATCAGCTTATTAAAATTTTCAAATTTAAATTTTCTAATTAATATATTTATTTGTAAGGTGCTAATGTTTAACGGGCCCTTTCACCGAATGCATTGGCTGAAATTTTTCAACTGAATCTATATAATGTAATGTTTGAATGGGGTTTTTGGATGAGTTTAATATTTAATTTACACTAGCAGTAATCTAATGTATGAGAGTGGTCTTTACCTTCTCGTTTGCCCTATTTTCCTGTGAAAGGATAGATTCGTTAAAATTGGAGCAGTGTGATCCAGAAATGTTGAATTCAGGGAATTGAGAGGTTTGCTTAGCAGTTCATTTTTCGCCGCCCCGTTTCGTAGCGTTTTGACTATTTTGGCCAAAGCTGATCTCGCACAATTTTGTTTAATTCTCACCGAAACGGCCGCAATTTTTTAGCCATCTATCACCGACTTTTTCGCCAACTTTTACTTATCTGTCGTCGATCAGCCTCGCGGTTTGTGGTTTGTCTTGGCTGCTCGTATCACAGTTTTTTCACTATCTACCACCGAAGGAGTCACGATTTTTATCCCATCCATCACCGACCCAACCTTTTCATGCCGATGCCAATATTTTCTTTTTCGTTTCTGCCCGACTCTATCGCTCATCCATCACGGCATTCATTTTTGCCCCTCAAGGGGCAAATGCTAGTTATATATATTCCTGGAACGCCTCTTTGCAAGGAGCGATCCATTTTTTTTAATACAATTTGCTTATATATATATATATATATACCTGGAATGCCTCTGTGTAAGGCAGAGACCCTTGCATATTTATTTTGATTAAAAGAGCTTCCAATGATCTATGTTATAGCATGGATAGCGATTGCATGTAATAGAGTAGTAGCGATAACTGCATATTTATATTGATTGATAGAGATTACAGTGATCTTGCTTAATGTCGTGAAAGCTTTACTTATCTACTATTTTTTTATTGAGACTAAGAGTTGGGCGATCTCTCTCTTAGAGAGGATCTATCAGTGATAGTTTCACTTAACTGATGTTTTATTTTGACAAAAATCCCAAATACCACTTACATTGTTACTAAATATGGTAGATACATTATACAAATATCAGTGAGAGAAGGGGTATAACCTTAGTACTATTGGTTTTTATTTACCAGATCCAAATCCTAGGCTCTATCAAGCACCGAGAGGGATTCTTTTTTGTTTATGGCCTACATAATATTTATTATTTTTTGTTTACTTTGTATTATTTTGTTACTCGACAAACACTCTAAAGTCTTATATTTACTTTTTACTTTGTATTAAACGTAAAAAGTAAAGTCTCTAGTTTAAGTCTCATATTTACTTTTTACTTTGTTTTTTTTTGTTTTGTTTATGGCTGACATAATATTTACCACCTAATCCTAAGCTCTAAAGTCTCTAGTTTAAGTGTCATATTTACTTTTTACTTTGTATTATTTTTTTTTGTTTATGGCTGACATAATATTTATTACTTTTTACTTTGTAAGCCTAGGCCCATGAAAGGAATTTTTCTATTATCATGTAGCTTGCTGGCGCTCCCTCTAATGGAAGTCTTGAACCACCACTGCCGTGTCTATGGGTTTGTCTGTGTACTTCCCAACAGTTGTCTTTATCGTCCAATCCATTCTTCTCTTTTTCAAAATTATAATAATGACAAAATCAAATTATTTTTCCACTTTACAATTAGAGTTAATACAATATTTAATATGCATGTATATTCTTTTAGAATGTCTTAGTACACCTATATTAATTCGTCATTTCCCAAAATTTATTACAATACTAATTTCTCTAACCTTCTAATTTGTCAAAACTACTTCTTTCTAAGCTTTTTGAACATATAAATAAAATTTTACAGCAAAGCAAGTAATTTATTTATTTTTGATTAAGGTCAATAAACCAAAGTTGGTCTCACTAGACGATTAACCAACATGTTCATCTTCATTAACCAAATTTATAATTATGTATAAAATAGTTTATTAAATGTCAATTATATTAAAAAATTAGTAATTAATTATATATTTATATATATTTGAATTATTAAAGTCAACAAATTTTAAAAATATAAGATAAAAGTCATTAAAAAATAAAATAGAAAGGGTGTAAGAAAAAGGATTTTAGAAAATTGAGATAAGTTTGTAAATATATTAGTTTTTAAATTCGTTTTATTTTTAAATGTAAATATATAGTATTTCAATATTGTAAGTGATAGTTAAAGTAAGGTACCAACTACCTAATGGAGGAAGGATTAAGCTTAACAATTTGCAAGAAAAGGTGGAAGAGGCCACCACATGTTTTTAGAAACTAATCTTGTTCCTTCTTTCTTTCTTTTTTTTTTTTTTTTACAAAAAACGGTTCGATTTGTATTGATAAAAAAAAAGGGGATGTGGCCGAACCGGACTACCATTACATCAACAGAAGTATTAATATTCCTTCGTCGCTTTTAAAGCATTCCTCCTCCCTAAAGGTTCCATGGAGGAGGTCAACCAAAACTTTTTCCTACGGATGCCATTTCTTTCAAAAGCTTGAACAGAGGAGTAGATTGTGAAATAATCACCACATAATACAATGCAAAAATGATACATGAGTAACGTGGATGATAGGTCGGGTTTCTTGTGTTCATTGGTTACGTAGCTAGGGTAGTTTTCTTCTTTTTTGTTTTTTTCGTCTAAACCCCTTTCTGGACTTGCTCTAATGGATCTAACTAAATGTTTGAAATCATTATGGATGATTCCCCTTCTCCTACTTGATCCACCCAATTCTACATCTTGGGATGCTCATTAAGTTGAGATAAAACTTCTTTCCCAATAGGATTCAAGTCTAGAGGCATTTCACTTTTCTTTAGAATGGGTGATGCATTATCTTTCTTCGTATCTTGTTGGGGTGATTTGCTAGTTTTTTCCTTAGCCTGGGATTCTATGGAGGGTTTCGTATGCAGTGTAACTTCCTTGTAAATGAACTAATGCTCTCGCATTGCACCATCCCACCATGTGGGTTTATGGTGAGTCCTTTTGCCTCTATTAATATTTGATTCTTTTGGACAATGAAAAGCTAAGTGTAAGCATGCTCTACATCTGAAAAGAACATGTCCATAATCCAATTTTCGTGTCCATGAGTTGTCCTTACCTATTTTTTTGGGGGGGGGAAACCCTTTACAAAACTCCATTTCCATGCATATTTGAGCATATGTTATGGTTGAGCTAGTCTTTGTTTTAGAAATTCAAAAATAGAACTTGCTGAGGGAATTTCCGATGGATCAAAGAGAGGCTAGACACAAAAAATGCAGAGGAAAATTTGGGAGTCTAACCCAAACCAATGTTGAAGAGATAGATTTTGTGGAAGGATCAAAAGAAGGGGTCCATGAATACATGCAAAGGCCCGAGCATCCCCAAAACCAAGGGCTGGAGTTTAGAATATGATCTCTGTCTTCAGACCATTTGAATTCCACTGTATGAAAAAACCTCTAGAGGAGGAATGAATAAATGCTAACTCCTCAATGATAGGGGTCCATTTGGAAGAAATCCAGTTGTGCAGATCAACCAAGTGAGGCCAAAGGCCTTTAAATCTACAGATGAAACTGTGATATTTGAGGAAATTTGCTTGACCTAAAGCATCTTGAGTGATTGGAATGGAAATCGTTAGGGATTCCAGGATAAGACCCTCATCTTATCATGTACTTTAGCTCTTGTCGACGTCAAAACACTATATTTCGAGAGTTTCAATAGTTGCAGTCGTACCTTGGGATCCCTTTCAATCACTATGAGGGATCACATCGAACTTAGTATGGAGAGTCATTAGTATTCCCTAACTTAGTGGTTTCCCCTATGCTCAACGTAAAAGCATCTATCACAATAGGGGGAAACATACATTTGAAGGTAGCGGTGTACACATTTGCAAACCATGGTAGCACTCCATCTAGATCAGTGAAGGTCTCTCTTAGGAAGACTCATAACCACACTGGTCCTGCACCCCCGTGGGCTTATCATGATCATCAGTAGTACTACTTCTTCATCACTTCGCAGAAGTTCATGGGTTCTTTACTCCCACATGGATTGAATCTGCCTTCGTCCATGTACCAGCAGTATAATTGAGTTGACCCCTTGGTCCCTTCTCATTGTAATCACCTTGACAGCATTTCACGAGCATGGGTATACCCTCCTCATTTGTATAAAAACACCATTATTTACTACAACTCCAACATTCGTCGTCAATAATATCCCCCATGGGAGGACCCTATTTTCCACATATGAATTGTCCTACATAATAGGAGAGAAACACAAGAAACGATGATGCATATTTGCTAGGAACCTTGTGGCCATTTAGGGACACTTTGAGGATTTTCTCTGTGGTCATAGAACCCAAACCGGTGAGCGGAATTGGATTCTTTCAACTCCCACACATGCATATGGCCATTGTGGATGTGTTCATAGTTGAAAAGGCTGTCCTGGGAGCCTTTAGATCTGAATTAACCCCCTTGAGAAAAATTAGAATGGCCTTCACTGAGCAAAACCCTAGTTCCGGAGATGGCACAATAGCACTATTTACAGGCATTTGAGGCACAATGGGGAGGACTAGTTAAAACCCGGCATCCTGAATCCATCAAAATTGAAGGATTCATGATCGGAGTTATGGTTTTGGGCTATGGGCATTTTTTTCCTGGCACCTCGTGGCCATTCAAGGACACTTTGAGGATTTGCTCAGTGGGCACAAAACCCAAGCTAGCGAGAGGACTTGGATTATTTCAGCTCCCACACTTGCATATGGACATTTTGGATTTTTTCATGATGTCCAGGCTCACCCAGGAGCCTTCAGATCTGAATTGACCCCTTTGTGCAAACATGGAATGGCCTTCACTGAGAAAAACCCTAGTTCCGGAGATGGCACAATAGCACCATTTCAGGGTTTTTGAGGCATGGTGGAAGGGGTCCTCTAGCTGAAACCCAATGTTCTGAATCCATCGGAATCAATGGATTCATGACTGAAGTCACGATTTTGGTGCTATGGACATTTTTGCTAGGCACCCCATGGCCATTCAAGGACACTTTGAGGATTTTCCTCGAGGGCATGGAACGTAAACCGACGAGTGGACTTGGATTCTTTCATCTCCCACACATGCATATGGCCATTTTGGATGTGTTAACAATGGACACGCACGCTTGGGAGCCTTCGTATCAAAATTGACCCCCTTGCGCAAAATTAGCATGGCCTTCATTAAGCAAAACCCTAGTTCCGGAGATGGCACAATAGCATCGTTTTATGGCATTTGAGGCATGGTGGGGGGTCCCCTAGATGAAAATTGGCATCCCAAATCTATCGGAATCAACGGATTCACGATCGGAGTCACGGTTTTGGTGCTATGGGAATTTTATCCACGCACCCCGTGGCCATTCAGGGAAACTTTGAGGATTTTCTCCAAGGGCACGGAACCCAAACCAGCGAGCGGGATGGGATTCTTTCATATCCCACATGTGAATTTGGCTAATGTGGATGTGTTCACGATGGCCATGCATTCCTGGGAGTCTTCGGATCATAAATGACCCCCTTGCGCAAAATTGGCATGGCCTTCACTAAGCAGAACCCTAGATCTGGAGATGGCACAATAGCACCATTTCCAGGAGTTTGAGGCATGGTAGGGGGGACCCCTAGCTAAAACTTGGCATCCCAAATCCATTGGAATCAATGGATTCACAACTGAATTCACGGTTTGGGTGCTATGGGAATTTTTTCTAGGAACCACGTGGCCATTCAGGGACACTTTGAGGATTTGCTCTAAGGTCACGAAACCCAAACCAATGTGGACTTGGATTCTTTCAGCTCCCACACATGCTTATGGCCATTTTGGATGTATTCACGATGGCCATGCTCACCCGGGATCCTTTAGATTTGAATTGACCCCCTTGCACAAAATTGGAATGGCCTTCACTGACCAAAACCCTAGTTTCGAATATCGCACAATAGCACCATTTCCGGGAATTTGAGGCGTGGTGGGGGGTCCCCTTGCCAAAACCTACTCTCCCAAATCCATCGGAATCGACGGATTCACGATCGGAGTCATGGTTTTAGTTCTATGGGAATTTTTTCCAAGCACCTTGTGGCCATTCAGAGACACTTTGAGGATTTGCTCCGGGGGCACCGAACCCAAACCGGTGAGCGGACTTGGATTCTTTCAACTCCCACACGTGCATATGGCCATTTTGGATGTGTTCATGATGTCTACACTCGCCCAAGATCCTTTGCATCCAAATTGACCCCCTTGCACAAAATTTTGATGGCATTCTACAAGCTAGGGTTTATTTATTGTGTATGTGCATGGTCTTATGTGTGTATGTATGTGCATATATTTGTATATGTACATGTCGTTTATGTACAAATTGACGCAATCAAACTTTTGTGTTTATTGCATTAATTACCCATCTTTAGAAGGATCAAATGAAATAAGAACTCAGCAAAACATGAAGAGCCAATCGTAAAAAACATTAGAAAATTTGTATTGGAGACATAGTGTTTCTAAGAGATGATTCTATAAGAGACAAGTAAGTTTTGGTTTGCATAAAATAAGGTTGGCTTCCATTTTTTTTATAACAAGAAGAATTTGTATGCATTATAAACGTGAAAGACACATTACAAAAGTGCACGCATTCTTATGACAACATATATGGCATTAAGTAGTTTTTATGGTAGGTAAAATTCTTGCAACCACATTAACTCCCTAGGTTATAATTATTTTCAAGGGGGGAAATGTGAGCCATTAGGATTTTTAAAGAACTATGTTTGGATGTGAGTTCTTTGGGCATGATTAAGGTAGAAAATTTGAGCCTTAGGTTGTAAGAATTGTTTCGAAGCATCCCGAGCCATGGATAATGCCTTAAAGAATAATAGTTGACCTCTGAAGGGTATCCTTTGCCTTTGATTGTTGACCTCGATGCAATAAGTAGGTTGTGTACATTAGGTATGGGTCATGGGACCATGAACTTGTTCAATGGAGGAAACATATTCCTTATGACCTAAACAAGGCTTCTATGCATTTAGGACCAAGAATGATGTGTCAAATCACAAAACATCTAGGATCGAGGGATATTTGGCCTCCATAGGATCATATTCAAATATGATTAGGAGGTTATGAACACCAAGTGTTGGTGTTGAGGGCCTAGATATGGTTGTGAATATTTAGCTTATTAGCGAGGATATGGACACCATTTGGAGGTTTTAGAACACCAAAATTGGTTCTTAGGATATAGGAGTGGTCAAAGGATGAAACGTAGGCCATAGCTCCTGAGAGAAGCTTCTATGGTTTGACGACCATGGGAAAGATCTTGGACCATAACACTTGGCATCTACTAGGTGCATTTCTTCTCTATGTGGAAATACAAGAGGAATAGAACCACTGGGAATTTTTGAGCCCCGTATACAAGTCATGAATCGATACATGGTAAATGTAGGAAACCTAGGAGGTATTCCCTAAATGCACATACTTAGCGATCAAGAGCAAGAAAGGAGCTTTCAAACCACCATATAGGACATGTCTTAGGGTTCTTTGGTTTCCAAGTGTTGATACATACTTCATTAGGATATTTTGAGAACTATTTATGGATATTAGAGCCTTGTACATGGTTGGGAGGAGGACTAGAAACCTTAATAAAAATAAATCTTATAATGGAAGGGAAAGTTGAGGCTTTGACCTTACAGGTGTATTAATTACATAGGTTCACAACCATGAAAGAGGCCTCAAATGACAAGGATATTTTTAGCCTCCAATAAATTATATGGGTGCAACTAGGAGTATTTTAGCACTCGTTATGGGTTTTATGGCACTAAGCATGGTCAAACGATGAAACCTTGACCTTAGGCTCTAAAGGAAGTTTCCAAGGATAGGGAAAATGTGAAGCCTTAACCAACCACATAAGATTGGTCTAGTATAACTTAAATATTTGAATGCCAATATGGACACCATTCGTAGGTTTTGAGCTTTATGGGTGGATCTCAAATCCATAAACATGATTTTAGGAGGGATACAAACATCTCAAGGCTAGAAATATATATTTATGGCTTAGGACCAATGATAAATTTGATGGGTCATTTGTAATGCTTCAGGGCATCATTCATGAACCTTGGTCCCTAGAAGGTATCTTTAGAGCCTAACGCATAATTCAAAATTCAAAATATTTGAAAGTGATATTTAGGTGTGTAATTGTGTTTGAAAAGATGATGTTGTTTGTTATTTTATACTAATATTTGTATGGTTTTCTTCGTGCAAGTGTGTGTAAATCTTTGTCTATGTGTGTTTTTTCTAACATGTAAATTTTTGTATATGTACATAGATATTTTCCTATGTGCATGTATTTTTTTGTATGTTTATATATAAATATTTTTATGTATGTAGGTTTTTGTAGTATAAATATATATGTATATGTATATATTTAATATGCGTGTAAATATAATTATGTTCATCTAACTTGTGTGTGTTTGTGTGTAAATGACTAGGGGTGGTAGGTACACAAGGGGGGTGTCTAGAGGTGGTAGGTACACAAGGGGGATGACTAGGGGTTGTAGGTACACGAGGGGTATCCTTCATTGATATAGAGAGAACTCAATCAATCAAAATATCATGGGGTCTAGGGAATGCTTCAAACAATAAAGTATAGAATTAAATGCTCTCTGTCAAGAGATCGAGATCACCTTTTCAGCAAACATAAGGAACCTTTTGGTATTTGGGAACATTTCCATTATCATTCATCACTTACACAACAATTTCATATACAATGACAACTCTTTATCAAAACTTGTCAAAATAATAAGGTATACAAAAATTTCAAGTATCTCCCTAGTCATCATATCAAGGGACCCGTAAAATTTCGCCAATAACTACTCAAGGTGTTGAATTTTACCACGGAACTTTCATCCTTGCATTGTGATGTATACAAACTAGTTGGATCTTATTAGAATGACATTTTACGATCAAAATACCTTTCATAATACAAAACAATTGAAATAATATTCATTATGTCAATTCTAAATCTAGAGTCACACTTAAACCTAACAAAGCATCCATGCTAAGAAAAACACAGTGGCAGGGGGATGATGGTCCCTTCACAAGGAAACATTCCAAGTGAAGGTGATGGGGATATATTTTTCATATCTTTGAACACAATGATGATAGCATAGGTTTTAAACACCTAAGTGCTATTGACAAGTCCTTATTGATTGGTGTATCATCAAATATTAAACATTGGTGGAAATAATTATTTTTACAGTTATGACATTGGTTCTAAATGCTACGAACATGGTCAAGTGAGTATGTTTTGTTATAGTTCAAACAAAATATTTTTTTCAATTGAACATCCAACAATGACACTATGAGGCCACTAGAGATCAAAATTTATCTATTCCATCATAAACGAAGGAAATCATATCAAAATCCATTCAAATTCAACCATTTGTTTTAAAAGCATGATATTGTTTATTAGGAAACTACACACAACAATAGACGACAAGATACAAATATAGACAACATGGATATAAATCACATAACTGAAAATCCATGTACATCAAGACTACAAAAATCATCCAAACATATAAATTTTATGGAAAACAGTGGAACATGGTTCCCAATGTACACACGATGGCAACTTGTGCCCTATACAAATTCCAGCAACTCATGCCCTAGATCCAAAATACATGGCAACTCATGCCCTAGATACCAAGTACATGGCAATTGGTGCCCAAAATTGCCAAATTATGGCTAATGTGCATAACATGGTATGTCAAGCATCGTGCCCAGCCCCGGCACTCCTAGGCGCATCTCTGAAATCGATCTTCCTCTTTTTGGAGCTAGTGGAATCTCGGGCCTTCTTCTGTCTAGGAGTAGACCATCTCTTCGAGCTATGAAACAAATCATATAAGATATCATCATTTTCAAGCATTTGTAACATTTACCACATTTATAAAATGAATGTAGAATTCAAATCTTAAATAACTCATTGTTGATGGGAGTGGGAGACGTGAGGCAGGTGTCCTCCTTGATCTATTGGGCCTCTCAGCAATGCCACCCTACAACATTTAAGACAATCATTTCATTGAAAAAAATAATTTCTTAAATTAATTTTCGTTAATGCATCACAATATTTTCATAAATTAACTTGATTCTCACTATGAACACCTCGGGAAATGGAGATGACTGGGCTTCATGGATAGAAGGTGGAGCAGATGGCTGGACAACCTGCTTTGATACAGTCAAGGGGGGGGGGAGATGTTGTTGCAGTAACTACAGGTGCAACCACTATATATGTATCGACGGATGCTGCAATAGTAGTTACCACAATAGTGGGGGGAACTGAAGAAGGTAGGGTGGAATAGGGCATGTTGTTATGGAGTGGAGGACGATGAACCCTTACTCGATGTACAATAGAGAGGATCGATCTAAAAGGGCTAGGGGGGATGTTGATGGATGGTGGATGGGAGATTTGTCCTAAATAAAGGGAGGAGGATGGATCCAAGGGGGGCTATGAACAAAGGGCGGAAGATGGATGGAAGGGGGGCATGGACGAATGGCAGAGGGTGGATAGACAGGGGGGGCATAGACGAATGGGGGAGGATGGATGGAGGGGGGAGGATGGATGGAGGGGGGAGTATAAATGGAAGGGGGAGGCTAGATGGAAGGGGGGGGTGGATGGAGGGAGAGATATGGATGGAAGGGGGGGGGGGAACTCATGGGAGAGGGTGGAAAAATGGGACTGAAGTGGGGAGGTAGAATGGTGGCACCTGCAACTAATGGTGGCACCTGCATATACATTTTCAATATCATAGTTTAGTAGAAGAAAAAAAAATGAAACGATAGTAATTCATAACAATTCAAATTAAAAGTGTGCTTTTAACTACACATTATACCTGTGTGTATGGTGACCTGCTGATCCCTGATGGAGATGGTTGGTCATCATAGTCTGTGTATACACGTGGACACAAAAAAACGTGCATGTTATGAATGTAATAAACAAGTAATTATTTATCCAATCAAAATATTCAAAAATATTGTAGGAACTATCATCATGTATGTCATAAATATAAACAAATAAATAATAGAAATGACATAAGTAAGTAATAACAATATTGTTTGAGGTACTGCAATTTTAGTTGCACCTGCCATTGCTGTGTCCAGATTGGGAGATCCTATGTTCTCCCATGTCGGTGTCTCTACTCTAAAGAACTATACATTTAAATAGCAGTTTAATTCGTACACAACTGCTTTAAAATTACTTTACAATTTCTCAAGTGATGATTGAAAACTCATTGAAATAAGAGCTAACCTGCTCCATATAGAAGCCCTCGATCAATTTAGGGAAAGTGTGCTCGCAATGGGGAAAAATATGTGGCATTGTCCCCGTCGAACTAGAAGGCCCAGCATGGATACCACTAGTCACACGTCTGTCCTAACTCTATCATGAAGGCCCTACACCTGAGTCTCTCTCAGGGTCAACCTATCTCTCCACTATATTCATTGCTACAAACACGGTGTGTCTAAGGAGTCCACGTGCAACACTCCTCATCGTCCCCTCGATCTAATCAAGTCTGTAGGGTAACTGAGGTAGATAGGGAGGGGGGTTAGGATCATGCCTAAGAGCTGGTGGCCCTCTCAATAGGTTCCTCCTGGAAGCAGTTCAATATTGGGCAGAGCCAAGTCCAACACCCTGGAACTCGGTTATGTCAAAATAGTTGACATGTAAACCGAGCACAAACTCATCCCACAACTTTCGAAGGAAGTGTTGTGGAACCTCCCTATTATTGCAGGGAGGTTTATCGTAAACCATGAACCACCTCTGCATACAGTTTCCCCTCCATGGTTGGAAATGACACCAATCCATGCAGACACATGGATTTCTATTGTCTGGTGGTTGTTGTGTTTTTGGATTGGTGAACATACTATATAATTGGGCCTTTTGTAATATTCAATGTTTTTATTTCCTCCTTGGAAATGCCAATGGAATAATACTCATGTATCCTAGCTCTATATTCGGTCATGTCAGTCAACTGGCGATGTGCATGGTGTGATAATCTGCAGTAGGATCTAGCAACTGAAACAAACCTCACAATCAAACTCACTCAAGAAGTGCAAAGAAGAAGAGAAGAATGCACTCAATAATCACTCATGAACATAGAAAATGGAGAATAGCAGTATCATACATCAGTTGTGAGCTGGAACTGTGAAAACTGAATACAATAATACAATAATTGTCAATAGAATTCGAATTAACCAAGGAGGTCATTCGAATCATGCTCAAAGTCTAGCTTGGACAACATTGGAGACATCATCCAATCAGTAGTAGCAGTCATAAATGGTCAATAGTCAGTCTAACGGAGTCTAACTGAGCCAGGTGAGCACAAATTAGGGGATGGAAACTCCAAGGAGGGTGCATGAGGCTGTCGAAAGGTCAAGTGGCACTCCAGAACTAGCTAACTAGGAGCTACAAGTAGTTAGCATGAGCAATCAGTGGAAGAACTACTCAATCAATGCTAAAACTGACTGTCAAACACCTGGAAGGTGAGATAAGGTGCTCTAACTGAATGATAGCTCCTGGTAGGTGAGAAAAGGCGCACATGTCAAGCAAAAAGAGTCAAATAGCGCGCATCAGGTAGGTAGGAGGGCTACTAGGGGCTGAAGACAGGCTCTAGGGAGCTGAAATTAGGCTCTAGGTGCTTGGGAGACCACCAAAATGATGACTGGATGCATGCAAATGCATGCATGATGACTGGATGCATGCAAATCTGAAAAATGATGGAGAGAATATTCCAACACATGGATGAGGGAGTCAATTGATCTCTCAATTGAGGTGGCAAGGGACACTCGAGATAGTTCCCTTGTGTTTCTCAATTCTCAAGTGTGCACTCTCATTTCATTTAGGTAATGGTTCAAGTCATCTTGGTCCAAATTTTGTTGGGGGTTTTGATTTTTAGGGGGGTTTTGATTTTGTTGGGTGTTTTTATTTTGTTGGGAGTTTTCATTGGTTCTAAGATTTGTGTTTTCTTGTGTTCCACCGGAATCCATGTTAACATTTTCTTCATTCATTGTATAGGTTTAGACTCTGCAATTGAAAAAATTTCTATTATTTTACTAATTTGGGAATTATTAAAAATTTAATAAAAAATAAAAAAAATCAATAAAATGACAAAAAAATGATCTTACCTATCCAATGCAATGGATGATCACTCTGTAGATGGATTGATGGAGTTCTTGAGTGCAATGGGTGAGTGGGGTGGTCTCTTAGTCCACGTAGGCACCGGGTGAATGACTCTCGGTCGATTGGAAATGAAATAGACCGCAATGTATGCCCTTTTTTTTGGTTTAACAAGAGCACGTGAGCGCCCTTGGGTGTGTACATGCTAACAACACGCGCCAACAGCAGCATACATGTGCCCCGGTTCGGTACCGAACCTGGAGGTGCGTGCGCGCTTCCTTAGTTGCGCACGCATCCTTTTTTTTTCTGCTAGCGCGGCCCCATTGCAATGGTTTTGAGGAGCAACATTGTGCACCCCCTCACACTAAAAATAAAATTGAAGGCCACCAACATGTGTTGTTAAGGCACCGGTTTTTAAACATATGCTATTTCGATAAATATAAAAATAGTTCATAAGTCTAAAAACATCAAAATATAGTCCATGCACAAGTGTAGTGTCTGTAGATTATGACCATACAGTTTTTTCCTAAAATGAATAACCAGATCTCTCAAAAAAATGGAGGCCACGGAGGTCACTCATTATCCATACCTAAACTTTTCAAGTATGTGTTGTTGGTGGCCTCCAAATTTGTCCCAAAATATGTCCATAAAAAAATTAAAAAAATACAAGTAGAAAGCTAATTCAATTCTCTAAAACATGTGTGTTTACTTCAAGTTGAAATTCTTAAGGGAGATATGGGTTTGAAGAAGTCGAAGTTGAAAAACATAAAATTTTGCAGTTTTTTTTGTCCAAAAACAAGCCAAAAGTGTATACAAACTTGGGAATTCCCCCCATTAAATTTATTAAAAAATATAATTATAAGGTTGATGTTTCTATAGCATGTCAACTTATTATATATTCATTTTTTTTATGATGTTCCAAAATATACTTAATTAACTTTTTTTGCAAACTTAACAAATTATATAAACTATTCAAATATTCAAATTTTTATGTAAAATTGAGTGTTTTAGTATTACTATTCAAAGTATCATTAAATCAACCTTGTCTTGAATTTATCCTTATTTGTAAAATAAGCTAACTGATGAGAAGTTACCCTAAATTAACTGAGTAAATATTTTTTATGCATAAAGATTTAAGTGATTTGTACCAAGTTTTTATTGAAAAATAATTCATCCTAAACATATTCTTCTTCAATTCTCCTATTTTAATCCATTTCATGATATGTCAAGTACCGATTAAGTTGAGATGTAATATGTATATGTTTTGGTACTTTGTCCATGTCTATATATCCAAATCCAAATGTATGATACATTTAACATAATTTTTTTTTCTTTCTTTTCTTTCAAAATACTTCGAAAACATTAGAATTCCAACCACACCAACTAAGCAAAACTATTAATTATATTAATAATGTTCTAAAGAGTAGATTCTTAAATTCTCATATCCATACTTAAATTTTCCAGTATTTATCCTCCACATAATAAAGGACCTTCATAACACTATTATCATTTTCTCTACATAAAAATCATGATTATAACTATAATTAAATTCAAGACATTGATACTTAAAAGAAATTACACTATTAATTATACTAATAATATTCAAAAAAGTAGATTCTTAAATTCCCATATCCATACTTAAATTTTTCATTATTTGTTCTCCACATAATAAAAGACCTTCATGACACTATTATCATTTTCTGTACATAAAAATCATGATTATAACTATAATCAAATTCAAGGCATTGATACTTATAAGAAGACATTACGTCCTATTTATTACTATTAAATGTGATAAAAAAATTTATTATAAATGTTTATTATTATTATTATTATCTTTAATTTTTATTTTAAAATAAATATATATTTTGTTTATTTTTTTATATAAGTATAATTGATATTTATGCTATATTATTATTATAATATATTGTTGCAATTTATGTTTAGTATGTACTTTAGATATCATTATAATCATTTGATACTAAATTATCATTATAAATATAATATTGACATATTGCATTATTATAAAAAGTGATACTAAATAAGATTCTAATCAATTTAATATTGACATGTTGCATACTTTGGATGCCAATATGTGATAGGTTGGAAACTAATAAAGTTAATATATGCATTATAATGTCTATATACATTGAAATTGAACTAACTTTAAAATAATTATATTTTAAATTTTAAAATATAAAAAACTAATTATAATATAGTTTAAAATTTTAATATAATAAAATAAATATAAAATTTATATTGAAAATTATATTATAATAATTTAATATAAACAAATTGAATATTAATAAAATTAAATATTATTCTTTAAAATTAAATATTATTCTTTAGTATAAATTATTTTAATTTAATGTTTTATTTTTTATTATTAATTTTTTAAATTAATAAAATGTATTTTAAATTTTATATATAAATATGTATAACTTTAATATGCACATTATATGTAGAAGTAATGTTTCATGTTAATGAATAACCATACAAATTTATACATCACTCACTTCTCTAATAAGAAATTGTTTACTTCCTAATTTTTTTTTTATTGAAAAGGAGAAACTAAAAAGACAAATGACTTAGCTTAGTTGGATAAGATGTAAAATATGTTCAAATAAATACAAATATAAATTTATAAATAATCTCGAACATAATTAAAAACATTCCCAAGCATATGGAAAGAAAGGAAACATAACTACTTCATTTTATCATTCTGAAAGACATAATAAAATATCATTCTTAAGGGAAAAAATGTTTCATCCTTATATTCATGATATTGAAAAATAGAAAAATAAAGACTAAAATATCATATTTGTTTATTCAGTAATCACATTTAGTAGTTAAATGTTTCACCTTATCATTTAGTAATCATATTCAGTGATCAGAAAATAAC
The DNA here is from genome assembly GCA_027924585.1 of Larix kaempferi. NCBI lineage: Eukaryota > Viridiplantae > Streptophyta > Pinopsida > Pinales > Pinaceae > Larix > Larix kaempferi. The sequence goes on from BSBM01001346.1 coordinate 25,769,269, forward strand.
AACGAAAACAAATGTTTTTGACATTTAATGCATGATATTAAATAAAAATAGAATAGAGAAAAGATGAAAGGAATGATGACTCAATACAATTTCCCAAACACCCAAAACACTAGTGAAAAAGCAAACGAAGACATGAACAAAGCCAGAAAAATGGAATACTTTCCATTTTCATCGTCCAGATGCCCTGGAGTCTGTCTGCTGTGTAGAGGCATTGAAAGAGAAACATCGCCCACCACACCGACCGAAGATAAAGGTTCATGTAACCCTAGGCCCACGGAAGGATTATTTTTTATTATGACCAGTTTAATGGAAGTCTTGAACCAGCACCGTCATGCCTTCACGGCTCCATGGGTTTGTCTCTGTAGTTCCTAACAGCTGTCTTTATCGTCCTATCCATTCCTCTCTTTTATATCTGACTTGTTAGACAGTCTAAGTTGATGACGCAGTTCGTCTTGCAATCACAAACACCCATTTTTTGACCTTTTTTATTCTGCTGGCAGTCACATACAACTTTTGTTGGTCACGAGGGGAATCAAAACTGTAAGTTGACGATAACACGCATTTGTTTTTAACTTTTATTCCGCTGCCATAGTCACATACAACTTTTGTTGGTCGCGAGAGGAATCAAAACTGTAAGTTGACGATAACATGATGAGTGGAGAGGTGTGAATTGGACATGTTACTCTGTATCGCTTCCTCATTCAACCTGCTGAGAAAATGGTGGATTTGCCAGCAAGATGAAAGGAGCAGCGTCAAATGAGAATGTAGTCATAAAAAATAAAAATAAAAAATAAGAATGTATGCATCAGTGTGTCCTATAGCATAGTCTCGTTGGGGGAAGGGTTAGTTGTTTCATAAAAATAATAAGTAATAAAAATAAAATAAAAATAAGAATAAGAATGTAGCATAGTGGTGAGAGGGATGTGTAGTGTCTTGGAAGGTCTGGACGGCAAGAAACAAAGAGATCTTCGAAGGAATGGTCGCCAATCCTAGAAAGGTTTATATTGATGCCAAGACCCTCTGGGTTGAAGTTCTTTCTTCGTGAGGGATGACTAGTATTTAGAAGGAGCCCCTCACTATTCTTGAAAGAAATTGGATGGCAGACTTTCTTCTAAAGTATCCCTCCTCTATCCGGTGTACTTCACTCAAAAGTGCGAGGCAACCGACATGGCAGATAAGAATTGGAAAGGATGAGCTCCAGCAATGGATGGCTCAACATGACTGTAGCATTTTACTTTTTGATGGTGCGTCGAAGGGCAATCTAGGGTTGGTAGGTGCGGGGGGAGTAATTCTAGACTCCTTGGGGAACAAGCAGAAAGAATTTTCCTGGGGCATTGGGAGGAAGACCAACAATGCAGCGGAATGGTTAGGACTCATTAAATGATTGGAGATTGTAGCCAGCCTGGGAATAAAGAAACTCACAGTTCTCGGAGACTCTCTAGTCATAATCAGAGAAGCCAGGTGTATTATTGCCAAATGGAAAAGTCCCATCTCCAAAATGCACAACCTCCTTCATTGCATTAGTACTGAATTTCATAAGATCACCTTCCTTCATATTTTGCGAGTGCTGAATGAGAAAGCAGACAGGACGGAGAATATTGGTGTCGAGCTTGCTTATGGCACCCTAAGGCTCAATGAGGATAGCTTCGAAACTTCTTGGATTCCTTAAACCAAGAATTGGAATTTGGGATAAGTCCAAAGACCCTATATTTTCTCCCTCCCTCATTTATCTACATTTCACATTTATTTAGCATCATAATTAAATTTTTTTGGGATTTCTCCCTTGGAGAATCGACGACTCTTTCCCTTCTCGATTGTGCCCCTCGCATGCATGAAGTAAATGCCCCTCAGCATACTGCCAGTTGGATGGCATGCGGGCTCTTTGGATTTATAAAACCTCAGCTACGGGCTTCCCTCAGAACTTACTCCTCTATTCTCCATTTTCTCACTGCCCTTCTCAGTGTGCGTTTGTTGTTTGTTAACTTGAACGGTCTCTATGTTGGTAAGGAAATGGCTCATCATGGAGATGGGAGTGGTGGGGAGCATTGTTGTCGTGGCAAGCCGGGATGAGGCTCCAATGCTGGGTGTGGCAGGGGAGCACAGCCTAAGGTGGGATGATTCTGTAGAATTTGAGAGCCACCCAGGAATTGGTCCCTGTCGAAGGCATGCAGGGGTAGGAGATGTCGTTGGGAAGAACGGGAAACGCAGTATCTCTAAGTTTGAGGTAGAGTTCCTGGATAGTTTTCCGAATTTGGAGCTACTGGTGAGGATGGTCTGTGGTGAAAACATTGAGTTCAGGAAGGTAATTTCTCGTCTTTATAACTTTGCAACTACTTCTCACTATGAGGTTAAAGCCTAGAATATTTGTGTGGCTGAAAAGATAGAGCACTTGGAGGAAACCTTGGGTCTGGCCTACCCTCGCAAGGTTTGGAAGCTCAAAGTAACAGGTAGCGAGCTCTAGAGCATCAATCGAAAGATGGAGAAGTTGCAGAATTTCATGGCTATAGCTAGTAACTTCTTGGACCTGAGCACTGATAAGAACAAGGCTGCAGACTCTGTGGGCGCGGCCATGGAAGTGGGTCCTCACTAGTAGTTTATCTTCTCCAGTCACGGGTTGGCTTCCTAGTTTATTTATGCTTTCAATGCTTTTTAGTACTATGCACAAGAACTCGACTTATTACAGTTTAGACTCTAGTTTTTTGTTGGCATCTTGGTTGGGCTCAATGCCTAAATTTTGTATAAGGAAAACTATCAGAAATGTTTTTCTTTTGCATACTCCTCCTAGGACAATTTGTTAGATGTTATAGCTTCAACAGGACAAAAAGGAATCATGCTAATTATCAACTGAATCATGATGAATTTGGATTGATGGTTGTCTTCCTTTCATGGGAGCAATCGAATCAGTCTTTTTTGATGTAATCCGCTTTTTATATATAATCAAAGCATCTAGCCATTCCTGTTAAAAAAAAAAGAGGGATGTGTAGTGCAGTTAAGTGGTGTAAGGTTTGTAGATTTGATCCCTCTAGGTGTTTTGTAGAACCGGAGTTAGATGGATCTATAATAAAAGTTATGAAGTTTATTGCATCTACATTAGTTAAATACTCTACAACTTAGTATTAGAAAACAGGTAAATAAAGTAAGTTTAAAAATTTAAAGCTATGAAGTGGGACTATCTAAAGTAGTCAAGTGCTCTCCTTATTATAAACATTTCATTATTACCATTCCAACACTTTATTTATCTATTTTCACAAAACAAAACTTTTATTTCCATCTTCTTAAACTTGATGAAGACATTAAACATATTTGTTGTTGTCCATGTACACCTTTACATTTCCAAGTTTTCATGATCCCAAGCCACATGGAGGAGACAATTTTTTTTTTTAAGTGATATAATAGAGGAGAGAGAACCTTTTAAAAGTTCATGGTATATCACTTGAAACATGGATCTTTAAGCATGGCAATATCCATTGAACATCATGATTTATTCTCAAATTCAAATGAAGCAATGCCATTGTTTTTTCCATGTAGTTAAACTCAAATTCAAATGAAGCAATGTCATTGCTTTTTCCATGTAGTTAAAGTTGTTTAGGCTGAGGAATAAGCTTTTAAATTTATTGGAATATTGTAGGTAGTAATTAAAAGTTAATTGTGTCAAAAAAATTATGTTTGTTTTTTACTAGTAGTCATTTGTAGTCGATGAATATCTATATATCACAAGTTAAGTGTCATCAGTTATTCATGTATAGCTACTATAAAATTAGGTGAATGTAACATTTATCTCATCCTCATGCAATCTAAGGAAAACATAAATTCTATTCCACCACAAATTCTAAAATATAAATACCTAGCAATGTAAACGTAATAAAATAAAATAAAATGGTGTAAGCTAAACTCTATACCATTTGCACCAAATATTATGCGAGTTTCTCACTAAAAATATTGCAAAATTGTTGAAATTGCAGTTTTGAGTTGTTGGAATTGCATAATCATGTGCCCCATGGGTAATCAAGAACACGAAATCCATTTCTACAATCAAAATTGCTATTTTAAGAATCAAAATAAGAAGAAAAGGCGCAAATGGTATAGAGTTTAACTTACTTCTAAAAAATATTGAAACACTTTATTGTGAAGCTAAATCTTTTTTATAATAATATAAATTAATATAATTGAGGACACTAGATCCATTTCTAATCAAAATAAGTGGAAAAGGTGCAAATGATATAGAGTTTTGCTTCTAAAAATATATTGAAACACTTTATTGTGAAGCTAAATCTTTTTTATAATAATAAAATAAATCATCTTAAATTTATTTTAATAATAAAATCTAGTTTATTAATAAAGTTACAAATTTAAGTTTTAATAATAAAATCTAATAAATTAAAATTTTAACTTAAAATTTAAGTAAATTGAAATTAATTATTAAAAAAATAAATGAATGTAAATCATTCATTTTTTTTAAAGCTGAAAAAAAAACTTGATATTCAGATTGAATCAAAGCTACATCAATTCATCATACATATAAAAAAGAAGACTATCTATTCTGCTATCCAATCTGCATGTTCTGTCGATACCCCTAGTTTTCAAAAAGTATAGTTAAATGCCTTATATTGTCGATAAGGAGCAACCTGCCACCTACCAAGGACCCAAAATGACCCCACAAAAATATAATCTTAAGGCATTTTGTCAAAAGTTTGTACCATCAATTACAAGCATATGCTTAAGCATGTACACACAACTAAAACAGTTTGAAAATTCCCACATCAATAGGAATTCCATCCATAAATTCCTCAAAGTGAAGAATTCCATCCATATGGCCCATGGCTTCCTTTGATAAGAGATCAGCTTCATTGTTAAACTCCCAGTAAATGTGAAAAAAAGTGAGATGTGCAAAGTCCTCCTTTATTTCCAGAATTATGTTCATCTAATGAGTAAGATGAGGCACATTTAAGTTTGCTTTACCAGATATCTAGTTGATAACCACCAGAGAATCCCCAGCAACCTGAAGATTTTGAAATCCTTTTTTTCTAGCGACCCAAAGTAGTCCCCATAAAGCAAGCAACTCTACTTGTGTATTCGAACCTGAACCTACACTCATCTTGATATTGATGGAATGACCCAACTTGATGTTTAAAACCATGCCTGCTTTGCAAAAACCATCTTTCTGGGCACCATCAAAATAGCCAATGGATCATGAGGTATCAAAACAAGGAGGAATAAGAAATTTGAAATTTACCACTGTCGTCTTAGGGCTAAATTCTTTAAAAAGTGCAATCGCTCTGCAAGCCACCTGAGAGTAGTTGAGCAGTTTCTTTTAAAAAATATAACGATTTTTTATTTTCCAAACTTCCCTTATGGCAAATAAAAGGAGTTCAAGAAAGATGGGCTTATTAAGAAACTAGAACCTCATAATATCCCGTAAGTTTACCATGTTCCAAATTTCTTTGAAATTTAAAATATCTTGCAAGATCTCCATACATGATTTATAAAAGGACAAGTCATAAAGAGATGCGACACAGATCCAGAAATTTGCATACATAGAAGATAAGCACCTAGGCCAACAAAACCACGTCTCAATAAGTTATCCTAGGTAAGGATTTTGTTCTCCATGCTGAGCCAGATAAAATAACATATTTTTGGTGGTATTTTCCATCTCCAAATATTTAAGGAGCACCAATATGGCATAATGTCAACATTTTCAGAGACCATGAAATCATAAGGAACTTTAGCCGAAAGGATACTGTTTGAGTCTTCCTAATCCCAAACGAGTTTGTCTATATTATTCGTCAGGCAAATACCTACAACATTTAAATTTGTGACATACATATGCCATTCTCCAACCTTTCTACCCAAGAGACCAAGGTCTTCTGAGTTCAACCAAATAGAAGTTGATCGAATCCCTGCATCATTTTTATACACCTATGCTAAGGCATCAATATTTCTGGAGTGTAATGACGAGATCAATTGGGGAGAAAGATTGTAGTCTTCTTTTAGTCCTATGATTGGGTCTATCCCAATGTAATCCCAAATTCCACATCCAATGTTCCAACTCAGTATTTTTTTCAGAATAGGCAATTTCCTATAGAGACATTTTCAAATAACAAAATCATTCGAACTGATAGCCGGAATATTTATGATCCAAAGTGTGGGAAGAGTAGATTTTAAATATTTCTTTTTTATCACTTTACTCCATAAAATGTCATTGAAAAGAGCTCTCCACAATGTTTTTGCACCCAAAGCTTCTTCAAACCAAAAAATATGTTTCAAACCCCAACCACCAAAACGCTTAGGGAGCGCTATATTATGCTAAGCAGTTAAATGGAATTTGGAATGAATTAATTTACCTTCCCACAAAAATTGAAACATTATTTTCTTGATGCCTTCCAACACAGTTGTAGGAACCATAGCCAGAGACATCCAGTAGATTGGAATACTCTGCAAAACTAAATTAATCAAGATAAATCTTCCACCTAAGGATAAAAATATATATGCCCAAATATTTATCCTTTTCTCAATTATCTGAATAAGCCACAGCCAGTCATTAATCTTATAATTGTTTGGTTTAAGTACAAATCCTAAGTATTTTATAACTTCTTGCATATTTTTCCAATTAAATGGGAAAAGGGACTCAATCTGTTGACGCAGATCCAATTCATGTTCCAACTCCAAACTATAGAATAAAGTAGATTTCTGAGGACTAACTTTCATACTTGATGTCGAGCAAAAAAGTTTTATAGATTCAGAGAAGTATTGCCAATCTTGAACAGTCCCCTTTCCAAAAATGAGGACATCGTCCACGGACAGGAGATGAGAAATTTGAAGGGATGGAGTGGACCGAATGCCCTAAAATAGCTTCTCTTTTTTTTTTGAATTTATAAGAAGGTTTAAACCCTCGATCACCATAAGAAAGAGTAAAGGGGATACAAGGAAACCTTGACACATCCCTCTATCACCCTTGAAAAAATCCGTAGGATTTTCATTGACCAGGACAACATAATTTGCACTAGAAACACAAACCATAATCCAATTTGATGCCTCAACTAGAAAACCTAACTGCAGTAAGACAAAACGAAGGAAGGTCCAATCCACCCTGTCGTAGGTCTTCAATAGGTCCATTTTCATTATAAGAGCTTTCATCTTCTTCTGTTTAATTCAATGTCTACACTCTTGAGCAACCCCTATGGCATTAAGAATCTGCCTATTCGAGAGAAATCAAAATTGCTCTTTTGAAAGCCCAAACTCTAAAAAAGGCTTAATTTGTTAGAAATCACCTTTGTGATCACCTTACAAACCAGATTGCATAGGGAAATAGTTCTATAATCATTAAAACTGGAGGGATTATCCTTTTTAGGAATAAGTGTGACAAAAGTAGAATTTAACCTTTCAGGTACAATACCCTTCCTCCTAGTCTCTTCCACTGTACATAGTAAATCCTCCCCTATCAAATCGAAAAAGTGTAAGAAGAACTCAACTGTCCAGCCATCAGGCCGAGGGATTTTTTCCTTGTCAAAGTGTTTGAGCGCAAATCTAATCTCCTCTAGAGTAACATCTGCAAAAATTGCATTTCCATATTCTTGTGAAAAGATCTAAGGATACTTTTCAATGACTTTTAACTGAACTTTAAGATTTATATTTTGATCCTGTCTATAAACATCACTAAAGAATTCCACTGCCCCATTTTCTAAGGATTTATGATCCTTTAAAGGCCTTCCTCGTATATCATTTAGTTCCCAAATAGAGTTTATGTTTCTTCTCATATTAGCAAAATTTTGGAATAATTTTGTATTTCTATCACCACTTTGAATCCAGATCACCCGACTTTTCAAGTGCCATGCTTCTTCATCTTGTAGGAGGAGGTTTTGTTTCTTATTTTGTAAGGAAACCCTCAAATATTTTATGTCCTCGGTGAAAACGTCTTCCACATTTTCATCTAGGTTATTAGGTTGCAACTCAATTTGACAAAGATCGGCATGATTACATTCTTTCATTTCCTTAGCCCATTTTATCACATCAAAATTCAGATGTTTGAGTTTATATAACAGAGCAAGAGTGGCAGAATTAAAAACTTTTTGGGAATATTCCTTCCACTTTGAATGGACCAATGTGCAGAAGTCATCATCATTGGTCCAGTTATGGTTAAACTTGAAAGGGTAACTGACCTTTGGACAATTCAAGTCGATCTCTAAAATTACCAGTTTATTATCAGAAAGCCCAGATGAGACCGACCAGCTCTTGTATTTTCCAAAAAATCTATTGATATCTTCAGCAATAAGAAAACGGTCGAGTCTTTTACCAACACCACATTTGCATGTCCTGCCATTACTCCAGGTTGGGACCATAACAACTGGAGTAATATCAATAATATTTTCACCTTCGAAGGAGTCTCTAAAAAACACCGCTAAAGCCATCTTCCTTACTCCCAAAGCCCCACACGTCCAATGAAGAAAGAGTAAGGTTCAAGTAACCTTAAAGTATAAGGGAGGGATCATTTAGGCCACCATCCTGAAACAATTTCTCCCAAAAATCTTTCTTTTGATTATAAGGACCATAAACATTCATGATTCGAATGGTCTTATCCAGATCCTTGAGTTTTCCTTCTAACAGAATACCTGCATCCACCAAAAAGGAAGAAAAATGTGCTTTGAGAGGGTTTCATGCAGTTAAAATACCCCTCTATAATCCATTAGAATCACTACCACAACAGTTCCAGGTAGGGAATACTTTAAGAAAAATATCATAGGCTTGAAGAGAGGGAATCGTGGTCTCCTGAAGGAGGATAAAGTATGTCTTCATTACTTCAATCAATCATTTGAGGGCAGTTTGTTTGGGAACACTTCCAAACCCTCTGATGTTTAGGGTTAGGATGATCATTAAGGAACACTCTCCTGGGGCATATTTCTTGTAAGGGCCCCAATATAGGAAACATTTGAGGGGAAACTAGAAAGTACTTTCCCAACAGAAATAACATTAGAGAGTTTAGGGTTTTAAAAAGATGTATTTTTATCAGTGACATTTGAGAGAGTACCCTGTATTCCAGTTTTCTTTCCTTTTTTTTCTAGTGGTTACATTCTACAAACTAATGGAGGAAATTGGAAGAATATCTTCATCCCCAGGTTTACCCGAATAATTTGGAATTTTAAGCCTCTCCATTACCCCACCTTAATTAGCAGAAGGATCGGAGGTATCCTGACAACTTAAAGGCGTGGAGAAAGTATCCCCCTGGCCCTCCTCTTCTGTGAGAAGCATATGAGGATCCAGTAAATAGGTAATAGGTTGGGAGGGTTCTACCCCAAGAGTAGTTGTATCTTCATGTGCATCCAGGGTTAATTCAACCAAATTAGCCACATTCTCCTCAATAGAATCCAAGTTCTTAACTAAAGGAGAGGGATCAGGTGGAATATGGGAGGGACCATTTACACCAATAACTCCTTCAAATAAAAAATTAACTAACTCCTCTGTAGACATGAACTTTTGTAAAACTAGTAAAGTTCCTTTTAACTTACCCAAGAAATCCATCGTCGAAGACTGGCCAAGGGGACTGTTCGAGCCAAAACAATATCTAAATCTTTTGAATCTCTAGAATTAGCTGATGAATCCCAGTCTTCTTCCATTTGGTCAACAAAGCATCCAGGGCAGTTATCCCTAACATGTCCAGTTTTATGATAGTTGAAACACCTGACAGACACATGCCAATAATCCAATTTTTGAACAAAAACTAATCATTGCAAATAACCTCAACCTCATCTGGAAAACCTTGGGATGTGGCCATTTCCATAAGAACCCTCAATTCCCTTCTTTCGGAAACAAGTAGGGTAGCTTATTCCACTAAAATGAAGTGGCTAATGGAGTTGGAAACTGTCATAAAGCCCCCAAATGACCAACATTGAAGGGGAAAACCAAGTAATATGACCCATAAATGTCACTTAACCACTTTTTTAGTCGAGGGATTGAAGCCAGTGTGCCATCTTGAGAACACTAATGAGCCTTTGCCAATAACCCAAAAATGACTTTCAATCAACTGTAGACTTTCTTCTATGAGAAAGTGAAAACTATACCACCCGTTAACCAACAGATTAACCCTCGGAATATACTTTATGATGGGTTTGCAAAATTTGCCCATCCATTCGATAATTTCGGCTCTAGTTAAGCGGATGAAATCAAACCTCCCCAGAAGTGTTCGTTTTGTTAACCCAATTACCATGTTGAAGGCCACGTCCTTCCCAAGCACACATGTAGATTTGCCTTTTTTGCTTTTTCTTATTTAAGTTTCCTTCTTCTTCTTGCCTTGTCCCCTGTAAAATCCTTTTGTGAACCAAAGCCTTTGCCTTTGCACCTCTATATGAAAAACCAGGGATTTGTAAAGGTGTCGAAGGGATTACGTTATCCACCTCCCTCGAAATGTTCGGAATCCTTCTTACTGCCATCCACAGCATGAGCTGCACCCAAGCTCTTTCCTTCAAATCCTATACACTCAACTATCTCATATGCATTAGAAGGAATGCAATCAAAAGGTATATTGAAATGACCTGTTGTACTATATTCCGAGACAGGTGTCCAGTCGACCCGTGGCATATTAAACATGCTCCCCGCTTCGTCCAATGATTCCTTGCAGGATGACCTCTGTGGTGTCCTGTCCGACAGGTCACCAAAAATAGCTATGAACTAAAATCCACTAACAACAACAAAGACCCGCCAAAGTAGCCAGGAACCAAATAATCCACGTGAAACGCTAGAGTTTAGTAACGAAGGGTTTTTGTCACCATCAATAGTACGACAAATTTCTAATTCCCATTTTTGTAAAACTTGGTTGGTACTAGACTAATCAGATTGATTAGCGGACTCCAAGTGTCTATCGAGGATCTAAGACTGATACCAATGGCCCAAAAACCTAAAAATCTAGCTAGCCCCCCAAAAACTTGAAAACCCTAACCAGTCCATATTCTTGAGTTCCCTCCACTAAACCCTAATTTCGTCGATTATACATGAAACATATCTAGCTCAGTGTGTATATGGTGACTTTTGTAGGAATATAAATTATTCACGTTTCTTAAATACTTTAATTGGAGCATAAAAACCAAATATTCCTTAATTGAAAATTATTCTTAATAGTAATCTTCTGAAACAATCTAAAACAAGAAAATATTTTGTAATAGAAAAACAAATTATTTCTAAAATTATAATAATAACAAAATCAAATTATTTTACTATTGTACAATTAGGGTTAATACAATATTTAATATGTATATATATTATTTTTAGAATGTCATGGGTATATCCACTTTTCTAACTATGTAACTTGTAAAAACTATGGTGATCTCCCTGGATTTTTTCTAGCTCATAGACCAAAGTTAGTCTCAATGCACGTTAACCATCATCTTCTTTTTCTCTTTTTTTTGCTCAAATCTCCCTGACTTGTGGCAGTGGCCTGTGGTCTCAGAAACCATGACCCAAGGGCATCTCAGCCGTCAAATTCACCCAAGGATCGCACCCAGGCTGGACCGCACTAGTATCAACTTGACTGGTTTTTTGGGTGTCGCCTCCCAACTAAGTCACCCCTAAGGGGAATTGAACTCGAGTCGCCTTGTTAACAAGACCTGCACCTTAACCGAGTGAGCTAGCAAGAATTGACAACGTTAACCATCATCATCTTCATTGAAAATTTTGTAGTTATATATAAAATAGTTTACTAAATGTTAGAGATATTTAAAAAATAATAATTAACCATATTTATAATTATATATAAAATAATTTGCTAAATGTTAGAGATATTTAAAAAATAATAATTAACCATATTTATAGTTATGCATAAAATAGTTTGCCAAATGTTGGTGATATTTAAAAATAATAATTAATCTTATATTTATATATATTTGAACCATTAAAGTCAACAAATTTTAAAAATATAAGATAAAGAGTTATTAAAAAAAATGAGAAAGGGTGTATAAAAATAGTTTTAGAAAATTGAGTCAGCTTTTTAAAATTCTTTTTAATTTTAAATGTAAATTTAATGTACCAACTACCACATGGAATAAGGATTAAGCTTCAACATTTTGTAAGAGAAAGTGGAATAGGCCACCATAAGTTTTTAGAAACTAATTTTGTTTTTTTTTACAAAAATGGTTAGATTTGTATTGATAAAAAAAGAGGGGTTGTGGCCAAACTGGATAGTCATTACATCCACACAAGTCTTAATCTTCTTTCCTTGCTTTTAAGGCATTCCTCCTCCCTAAAGGGTCTGTGGAGGAGATCAACCAAAGATTTTTTCTACCAATGCGATTTCTTTCAAAAGCTTGAACATATGAGTAGATTCTTACATAATCACCACATAATATAATGCAAAAATTATGCATGACTAACTTGGATAATAGGTCAGGCTTCTTGTCTTCATTGGTTGTGTAGATGGGGTAGTTTTCTTCTTTTTTGATTTTTTTGTCCAAACCCCTTTTTGGATTTGCTCTGATGCATCTCGCTGAATGTCTAAAATCATTTTGGCCAATTCCTCTCCTCCTACTTGATCCACCCAATTCTGCATCTTGGGATGGTCATGAAGCTGAGATACTAAACTTCTTACCTGATAGGATCCAAGTCTAGAGGCACTTTACTTTTATTTAGAAAGGGTGATGCATTATCTTTCTTCCCATCTTGCTAGGGTGATTCGCTGGATTCCTCAGCCGAGGATTCTATGGAGGGTTTTGTATGGGGTGGAACTTCCTTGTAAATGAATTGATGCTCTCGCATTGCACCATCCTGCCATGTGGGTTTATGGTGAGTCTTTTTGCCTCTATTAATCTTTGAGGCTTTTGGAAAATAAAAAGCTAAGTGCAAGCATGATCTACATTGAAAAGAACATGTTCATAATCCAATTTTTGGGTCCATGAGTAGTCCTTACCTATTAGATTTATTTCTTCCAGAAACCCTTTACTAAAATCCATTTCTATGCATATTTGAGGATATGTTGTGGTTGAGCTAGTATTTGTTTCAGAACTTGTCAAGGGAATTTCCAATGGATCGAGGAGAGGCTAGACCCCAAAAATGTAGAGGCGAGTTTGGGATCCTAACTCAAACCGATGTTGAAGAGATAGATGTTGTGAAAGGATCGAATGAAGGGGTCCACATCTACATGCAAAGACTTGAGCTTCCCCAAAACCAAGGGATGGAGTTCAGAATATGATCTTTGCCTTCAGAAAATTCAAATTCCACCATATGAAAAAAAATCTAGAGGAGGGATGAATGAATGATTCCTCCTCAATGATAGGAGTCCATTTGGAAGAAATCAAGTTGTACATATCTACCAGGCGAGTCCAAAGGCCATTAAATCTATAGACTTAAATATGAGATCTGAGGAAACATGCTTGATCTAAAGTGTCTTGAGTGATTGCAATGGAAATCGCTAGGGATTCCTAAACCATGAGCTATTTTGTAAGAGGGCCAAATCCACCACCGAGTTTAATTGCTTCATTGAAGGAGGGCTTGGTTTCTCAAAGCCCAGAGGGATCACCTGTGGTAGTAGTCAACATTTCCATTGAAGGAGTTGAGGTTTCTGCTAATGACAAGATCCTAGAGGCCTGGAGCATTGCCAATGGAGATTGCAGCAAGCCACTAGGGTGAAGCCATATCCATTGTCGCACACCAGATCCCCGTCTCCATATTTTATGAAACTAATCTTGTTCTTAGTGACTTAAAAGGTTATTATAGTTTTTGTGTGAGTTTATTATGTTTATTAGATAAACAAATAAATTAATAAAAAACAATTAACAAAGAAAAAGTAGTAAACTAAGGTTTATTGTCCTCTTTCTCTTTAGTGATATAATTATACCAAAATAAAAATGGATGAAGAGTATATAATCCTTGTTTTCAGCCCAAATGCAAATAACAAACAAATGAAATGAAGAAGAAAACCCAAATGCAAACAAAAAACCATTATAATAAAGATTTAATGCAAGCTTTACTCCCTTCCTAGTGGATGAAATACTTAACTAGGTTCAATATTTGATGTAACCCTAGAATAGCTACTAAATTTATATCAAGCTAAAGAGCTTGGAGGAAGAGAGACAAATAATATGAAGACAGAGGATTAGAACCAACCTACATACTTGTGTAGTACTCCTCTTGCGAAATAAAGGTAAGGTGTGTTATCTAGAAGAAGAAGAAGAAGAAGTGATAAGTTTGAAGAATCTCCCACTCAGTAGGAGAGAAGAAGAAGTCCTTAATTCATAACATTACCTCCTTACCTAGAAACTTGTGATGAATCTAATAAAAAATCTCAATCGAACCAACCACAGCAATAAAATTTTTATTGAAGACAAATGGAAGGAAAGTACCAACTATATTAGCCTCAAAATAGTGGAGGCTTGAGAGACACAACAAATGGCGATTAGCCCAAGAGCATGGAAGGTGGGAGAAATCAATACAGGGAGTTTAATTCAATAAATTTTTAGTTTATGGAAGAGTGATATTTAGAGACAGAGAGGCATGTAACCAAACATTAGGTATCCATGATTTCTAGCCCACAATACTCACAGGAAGATCGTATGAACACACTTAAATTATAGAAAACCCATGCCTTATTAATTGAGGGATTATTTTCTATGGTAATTACAGGTCCATGGCGAGATGATTAGACCCTTGCTAATAGACCAATAACATATATTTGACCATTATTTCACACATATTAATTCTTTATAAATTAAATGTAGAAGATATCAAGGGTAATACCTTCTAAAATAAGTCTACTTCTACTTCTTGATATAAGCCAATTAAGTAGATCTCTAGCACAAAACTCTCCTAAATGCCTACACGCAACACAACAAAAACATACACTTCTCATTCCTTGTTTATCATTTCAAATGAATAAGATAAACTTCAAAGTATTGACCCTAAATAAAATTAGGCATGTTAATTACACATCATTTACATGATTCAAACACTAGTACAAAAGGGCATTATTTTTTACATTATAACATATTTTTTACGTAAGAATGTCGAGAAACAATTTATTTTAATTGTCAAAATAAACTTGTCATAACTGCTAGAGAGGAATAACCCTCTCCTTAGCTTCATTCTTCAACCTAGTGACTCAAAATATGATTTCATGATTCTAGTGGGCTAAATCTCATTCAATTTGACCACCTTAGTCACCCTATAGCTTACTTCTAAACTCTAAGGTCCTAAAACATCCTTATTTGCCTTTTTTAGAACTCCTGGAGTCTATTTTGGCATATGAAGTTGAATTCTTTCAGTTAGGGCTTGTTTTCCTTGAATTTAGGGCCCCACATTGCAAGTTAGATTTGTGGAGTGAATCTGGGGTGTTTACTCCATTGTTCAAGGACTCCATGCACCCTTTTGTTAAGTTATTATGAGATAGTAGCACCCTCCTTTGAGTGTTTTAGGGCTGTGCACCCCATGCATGTTCCTTCAATCAGTTGCATGTGCCTTTAGTCAGTTGTATGTGCCTTTTGTCAGTTGTAGTTAGTTGCTCCTAGCATGTAGGTAGCTACGCCCACTTAGGGAAGTCATGAGAAGTTAAACTCATCTTGGAGAGTGTGCAAGGCTAAATAGGGGTCTATGTATCTAGTTAACCCTAACTAGCATCTCATGCATTGCATAAGCAATTCGAATTTCCTCCATGACCTATTTGAATTGCCTTCCCTAATTATTATACTTTCTACTTCATTCATTGAAGCTTAATGTAATACAACATTCTTTCTTGTTATTGACTTCTCTCTTTTGTGTAATGATTAATGTTTAGCACATTTATTGCACGAATTTGTTAGATTGTTGATCTCTTTAACAGTATTGCTTTGTTGATTAGTAGCTAGATCTACATGCTCAAATTCTACATGGTATCAAAGTTGCAGGGATGCTAAGCATGTTGTTGTACTTGTTTTTACTGGGATTCAATCTTATTGAAGGTTGAAGGAGGCCCCATAAGCTTCAAAAAATATTCACTATGATGACATATTCAAATCCATTGACATGTAAAAAGAGGCCCTAGAAGCTTCACAACATATGGCCTATAAGGACAGATTCACATCCATTGAGCCTTGCACAAATGATGTAGCCAATAAAATTTAATTAATTCACGAGATCTAAAAATCATGCAAACACATGAGAGTGAAAAAATAACAATATTTTATTCCTTCTCCATCCTAACTATTACAATGAAGGTTCAACCCTTTATAACTACTATATGAGATTTTCAAAAATTGCTAATTTTAGAAAATTCTTGCATGACTCTAAAACTGACCACTAACTTAAAGATAACTAGAGTGACACTAGTTGTCAACTCACTTTTCTGATTCGGTACGTAAACTAACAGATAACTGATAAATACAAATTAAAAAAAAAAACCTGCAAAAACACTAAAACCCTAATTTGAGGCACTATATGAAGGAATTTGGCCACGGAAAAGTGTTGAAAAAAGGTCCAATTAGAAGTATCTAAACAGTCACTGAGTGAATTCTTCAAAATATGACTTCCTGTTAAATTTGAGCCCAAACGGATAAACAAGTCAAAAGTTATGACCCTCGGAAATCCCTATATTATTTCTTCTGTTTTTCATGTTTTTTTTTTTTTTTAATTTCATCCCATGGAAATTCTTGCATCATTCTCCTCTAGTTGAAAAGAACATGTCTCCTCCATGCTACTTTCTTCAAACTACTTCCACTTAATGGGATCTAGATTCAAAAAGCCCCCCTCTGTAATCCTTGTACTCTCTATTGTGCTAAGCCTTCCCACTGGACCAAATATCGGTTTTGTGTCGGCATTGTTGAGTATGAAGGGCCTTCTTATCTAAAATATGTGCAATATTTTCCTTTTTGTTGCTCCGAATGGCCTGTTTCCAATCCACGTCCACCTCATTGTTATTAACCAAGTTGTCTCAAGGGAAGATATATAAATAAAAACTTTAAACGTAAGGGAAATATCAAGATCAAAAAATTGACCTTATAAGAAGAGTCATTAATTTTATTGTGAATCTTGCAAGCACCAATTTTCTTATACTTCAATTTGTCGTTGGTTCATCTAGGAAACCGCTCTTTTCGTAAATAAACCATCACCAAATCACCTTCATTAAATACCTAATGTCATCAGTGAGCATCTTTTATAATTTGGATATGCTTGTTACTGGCCTATAGCTTTTGTCTCAGTTGTTGATACAACTGTTGAATGCATTCTACAAATGCTTCCCCATCATCACTGATTATATCCCCAAGTGGTAGTTTCACCAAATCCAGGCCACCCATAGGATTTCTACCATAAACAACCTGAAATGGAGATTTACCAATAGGTTGTTGTTCCCATGGTTAAAAAAAAAAGAAATTGAAATTTACCAGTAGATTTATTCACTGAGCAATTGTACGTGAATTTTGCTTAAGGTAAATCCAAATCCCACTATTCGGGTTTATCTCCAACAATGCTCAGTAACAGGTTTCCCAAACTCTGATTTACTACCTCGGTTTACACATATGTTTGGGGGTGATAGGGACTGTTGAACTATAACTTAGTCCCCACTTTCTTCCATAAAGACCTCCAAAAGTGACCCAAGAACTGAGTATCTCTATCAGAGGTAATAGTTTTTGGAACACCATGCAATCTAACAATTTATGAAAAAATACAATTATGCCACCTTTGATGCATCGTGGATGCATCACTAGTTTTCTTGCAAGCAATGAAATGAGCAATTTTAGAGAACCTATCAACAACCACAAAAATATAATCATTATCTCGTTGTGTTAAATAGAATCAATATCTCGTTGTGTTAGGGAGCCCCAACACAAATTCCATGCTTAGATCTATCCATGGGCCTATGGATATTGGTAGTGGCATGTAAAACATTGTTCTGTGAATGGCCTTCAGCCATTTGACAAATCCAACATTGTGCCACATGCCTAGTTATATCATTTTTCATCTTCGGCTAGTAATACTTATCTTCGATTAAGGCTAGCATCTTATCATTTCCAAAATATTCTTCCAATCCACTACTATGAAGGTCTCTGATAATATTTTCTCTCATAGAACCAATTGGAATGCATAGTTGTTTTCCTTTGAAGAGGTAGCCATCTTCTAGAAAATATTCACCCTGAATAAGATCCATGTTCCTAGCAACTGGATTCTTCAACTATTCTACAATCTCCCCAAAATAGTTATCAGACGCATAGAGATCCTTCAATACAACAAACCCATTTACTTGATTTTCCATGGTTGTCAAAAGAACAGTGCCCTGAATCAAAGGTTCTACAACCTTATTTGTGATTCAAAACAAAGGTGTATCCTTGTAAAAAAGAGACCCATTTTGCCCGTATATTATTCAATTTATTTTGGGTGTTTATATATTTTAATGCAATGTGATCGGTAAACAACACAAAGTGATCTTCTTTGTTGTTACTGAAAATTAGAATGTCATCAAAATAAAAGACAACAAACTTACCAATATAAGATCAAAGCACGGAATTCATCAACCACATGAAGGTACTAGGTGTATTGGGAAACCTAAATGGCATAAACATCAATTCATATCGTCCATCCCTGGTCTTGAAGGTTGTTTTCCATTTATCCCTTCGCAAATCCGGATCTGGTTGTATCCACTTTACAAATCAATTTTACTAAAATACTTACCTCCGACTAGCACATCCTTAATGTCATCCAAGTGCAGTATGGGAAATCGATATTTGATGGTAATTTTCTTGATTGTTATGCTATATGTGCACATCCTCCATGTATTATCTTTTTTTGGAGTCAACAATGTTGGTACAGCATAGGGACTCATGCTTTCTCTTACAAGACCTTATTTATAAACTCTGTTACTTGACGATTGAGCTCTACAAGTTGTGTAGGACTCATTCTATAGGCAGCTAATATCCCTCTTTGGTGCAAGACCGTCAAGTAGTTCATTAGGGATAACATCAACATATTCTTCTAGTATGCCACTTCAATAGGTATTGGTATGTCTTCCTCAACTCCTTTTTGCACTATTAATGCATAACAAAATCTTGTTGCTTTCATTTCCTTAACAAGATCTCTTTTTAACAACATATTCTCAACTTTCCCTTCAATCTTAAGGGGCAATAAGACAACTTTTGATCCATCCTTCCACAAGGTGTAGGTATTATCTTCTCCACCATGCATGACTTTTCTATCATATTGCCAACGCTTCCCCAATAATAACAAATGACATGCATCCATCAAAATGACATCACACCATACTTCCATCTTTATAAGTATTATCAATGGAAAGCTTGATTAAACATATTTTATTAATGGTGACTTCATTCCCCTTTTTGAACCATGTAATTGGTAAGGATGGGGATGTGTTTCACAATGTCGTTTCAACTTATCTACCATCTCTTTGGAAACCATATTCTCACAATTGCCACTATCAAGAATAACTTCACATACCTTTCCCCCAAAAGGACACATGATTCAAAAAATATTTGTTCAAAGCCACATGTAACCAATCCAAAATACACTAAATTTGAAAATAATTAAAAATTTCAACCAAAACTTCCATACTTAATGGAACTAGGATTTTAGTCAATTTCTTTAGTAATAAATGCAATGTATAATCTTTTCATATATATATTATTTCAATTAAGATTTGCATAACTCTATATTATAACTTCGAAGGCATTTTTCTTACAACATATATATATATATGATTCAATTCCATAACATGTGACGCATTTCATTGCCCAAATAATACATATCATGAAATTTCTTTATTTTATAACTATATAGTTATCAATTATCTTTAATATCTCCTTAATCAAAGTAATAAACCGATAGAACATATCACAACATTGATAATACAAATGTATAACTTTCAATCTCCATATGCATTATGGTTTTACAACCATACCCTATTGCAAGAGATCCAAAGTTAAATCATTTCTGCAGAAAAATGAATGCATCCTGCAAGTTGTTTTCTTGGAAGAGTGGCAATACAGTATCAACCTTTCAGTCCTTGCAGTATCATGTTGTCAGAGGATTTATTACAACAAACTTCTTGACGAAGAAAGCTGTCTTCCACATAAGGCATCATCTCCTTTTAAATACAAACTTGGTATCAAAGGGGTCCCTTCCTATGTTTTGATCAGTGGTTTGTTTGGCTTCATAACTTTACCTTACATTCTTCTACTCTTCATACACTCTTTAGGAAAAAGTGCACAATCTCAAATGGTATCAAAGGGTCCCTTCCTATGTTCTGATGATCAGTGGTTTGTTTGACTCTTGATACACGCTTTAGGAGAAAGTGCTCAAAATCTCAAATGGTATCAAATGGATCCCTTCCTATGTTCTGATCAGTGATTTGTTTGGCTTCATAATTTTACTCTTTACACTTCTTAGGAGAAAGTGCACAAAATCTCAAATGGTATCAAAGGTGTCCCTTCCTATGCTCTGATCAGTGATTTGGTTGGCTTCATAATTTTAATCTTCGCAAACAGACTCTATCGCGGACTTTCGATTGTCGCAATGTCCAGAATGTAATATCTGAATCTCATGTTTTTAATTCTCTTTTTTCAGAAGATCTATCAGGTGCAGATAAAACAGTACATTCAGCCTGTTAGTTTTGGTGATCACAACATCCAGAATGAAAAAATCAAGAATTTCATGTTTTAACTTCTCATTTGGTAGAGATATAAATTCGTATAATGATATACTGGTTAAAACTTGATTTGTTAATAATTATTAAGTATGGCTATTTTCTTATGAATAAATAAAATAAAGAGATCAAAATTTGAAACCGAGATATTAAATAAAAACCGTTTATGAAACTTAGCAGGAAGGAAATCTGTATACTCAAATCACTAGATGAAAATTGATTCCAAATTATTTGTAACTTACAAGGTTAAAATCAAGTAGGCTTCAAATATAAATGATTACTTCCTCTTTATGCTTTTTCATATACGGAAGGAAAGTATAGAGCTTTTGTAAAAAAAAACAATATTCTATGATCCATCGCTTATGAATAAGAAATGTTTAAAATCGAAGTTAAATTCTTTGAGAGAGAATGTAGGGTTTTCCTTCCTCTTCAAAATTGCATTCATTTTTATTAAAATGATGTAAAGAAACTGCATATCTTACGAGTTGTTTAATATTACAGTATGAGATTTTCCAAGATGGCGAAGACCAAGTCTCATAATGTAATAATAAAAAGCAACTCATAACAAATGTCATCGCTTTAAATAGTTGTAATAAAAAAAATGCATGGATAAAGAAAACAATACCATTTTTCTCAAAGAAATTAACTTTAATTTTAAATATCCATTATTAAATATAGATGAATATGAGACTTTACAAAATGGCCAAACCCAAGAAAACCTTATAGATAGTAATAAAAAGCAACTCATAAAATATATGTCATTTCTTTATTCAATATAGATGGATTATAAAATATTATAGAAAGCTTAATCCTTTTATCAAGATAACAACCCAGCATGATGATGAGTAAGCAGAATGGGTAAAAACTCTTCTGGCTGTATTATAAATTTATTACTGTAAAATGCCTTATGGCTGCCAGAATCAATACAAAATCTCAACAAGATCAATCTTATGTTGACATCTCGCATGTTATTCGTCCTATTTTAAAAGCATTCGCCATTATTTGGTCTTTGTACGAGGCATTTGAGTTCTTCAAATGCAATAATTAAATGTCATTAAATAAAGCATTATTTACAGAATTTTAATCATTACAGGGCGGTAAAGTAAAAAGTTGTAAAAAATTACAATTCCCATCATGAATAGGGTTGAAAATTAATTAAAAAACCAACATAAAAATATGTAAAACAGGAATATTGCACTTGTGAGCTAAGATTAAAACTAATGTAAAATATGAAAGGGTTTGATGTAAAAGATGGGTTTAAATCCAATCTTTTAAGAATAAATTATTTCTCAAGCCTAGCAAGAACGAGAGATTTATGCTCAAAACACTACATGAGGATTACATTTTGGAAGAAGAATCACCCAAAACAGTTTGAGGGCAATTTTGGAAATGTTAGGGTTGGATCTGCAAATGAACAGACTGCAGCCAGGAGGAGACAGCATGGAAAGAGGGTAGATATTATCATTACAGGTCATATCCAAGTCAGATAAGAACAGAGCATTCAAAACATTGTCTTTACTATAAAGATGCAAGATTGACACAATTACTGTAATCTTTCACTCTACAGCAGGCTATGTTATCTCCTAAAACTGTTTTCCATGGACCTCTTGAACCTGCTGTACTGCATCCGTAGATTTTATACATGCGGCTAAGGCTTCTGAATTAGAATATTTACGTAGGATTCAATTAATATCATATGCATATGGTTGATTTTATTACTGTTACCCAGACAAAACACAGAGCATTCAGTCATAAACCAAGCCAGTCTGGTCGGATTATTTGTTCCAACCCTAGCCTGTTAAAACTCAAGAACCTAGAATCAAGAAGTTAAAAAAAAGACTGAATTGAGCCTAAAAAGAGGGTCATGAACATCTCGCACTTCATATTATTTAGAAACTGCCATATCAAGGAAAGTGTTGCTGGCATTTACACTTCAAGTGAAGATAAAACACAGACTAGAGCATATAGTAAAATGTACAAATACAGACGACCAAGCCAAACAATGAAAACAGATATGGCTGCACATCACCTGCTGATCGAGAAATTCATGAAATGCATCCCCAATTGAATCATGTGTAAGCTTCTGCATCAGAACAAATATTAAACACCCAACAGTCTTGCCCTTCAATCAAACTCAAAAAAGTAAAATAACAAGAAAATATGAGAGAGTATCAAACCAAAGCCATTTGATCATTGACGCAATAAAAAGTCAAAGAATCAGACTTGCCCTGTCTATAAAGAGGAAAAATTCAACTGCATGCTAAATGAAAATGTAACTGTTATGGCCATTCCCAAAGGATAATAGCAGCGACGCTGCAATAAATACCCAGGGCAATAGAATATAACATTCCTCTGCTCGGAGGCTTCTTCTTACTCTCCCACTACTCTACTCTGCTGCCTTCACAAATGAAAAACAACATCTGAGTATCAGGTAGACTAATAGATGCCATCGACGACCAGACTTTCCTGTGTGACGTTCACAATGGAATCTACGACATCAAACGAAATAATCGTTTACAGTCGCCCCCTGCCGTGAAGACGAAGAGCTCTAGCAAGAAGCATCCCGCCCCCGTCACATATAATTATTCTTATTACCACACAAACAGCACAACCAAATCTACCCCATATCTACCAAACAAAGCCAGCTCGTTGCTTGAAAGCCGCAGGCGCAATCACAAAATTGTGTCCTTGGTCTGTATTTATTTAGAGGAAGCAGACGGAACCCTAAAACCCTGAGGGTTTGGTTCTACTAGGGTTTAGGGATTGGTCTGCTAGGGTTAGGGTTTGTGTCGTCTCCGTTTCAAATAGAAAAGGGCGGAACCCTAAAAGTAGGTTTTGCTCTACAAGGGTTTAGGATTTGTTTTTGCCCCCTACCCGAGCAAATTCGATAGAGCAATTGTTGTCAAAATCTCAATGTGGAGTGCTCAGATCCAATTTTGATGATTGGGTAGTTTTAAAATTGGGCAATTAGTCTAGAACACACAATCCCGATTGTAAAAATTACAAAATTGCGAAAATAGCAATTTCCAGCAACATTTTTAACCAGTTTTTATCCCAAAATCACCCGAAAAGAAGGGCCTTTTGGTTGTCTTTTATCCTAGGCGTGGTTTGACTTCTAGGATTAGGGTTTGTAACTTCTCGAAATGTAGGTTAATGTTAATCTTTCTCTCGTTGGAAGTATGTTGGTTCTTGGTGAGGTTTATTTTCTCTATTTTCAAGCATCTTTTCTTATAGATGAGTTATCACTATTGGTTATAGCTTGGGTGGTTGGAAAGAATGATTGGTGCCCTCCCCACCTAGGTTCAATTCTTGTAAGTGACATGATGCTCTTGTTGAGCCCGTATTGTAATGATTGTATTTCTAGCCATTCTTTGGTTCTCTATCTTGAATAAAATGCTATCACCATTATAACCATTATGTATTCATATGCATCTAATAATGTTCTTCCTCATTAATTTATTCATAAAATTTTATTTCTATCATAATAAATATTTTATTTTGTATTATCTTTACAATAGTGCATGAATTTTGTCATTTTGTTCTCAATCCAATTCATATCATTAAACTAAATTAAATTCATCTCTAATACACAACCGCATATATCATTATAAGGTCGTGGCCCATTTAGTAAATAAGGGAAATTTAGTAGCCTAAGTGTTCTACATTCTGACCTCTCGGCAACCAGACTCAATTGATCTTTGTTAAACCCATTCTTCCCTCCCATATTGTCATCTATTGGGCCCTATGTCGTCCTCTTCCACAGTGAGTAGGTTGAAACATCAATGTGCATTGATGTAGGTGGTGATGCATGATCATGTTATCTAAGTTTAATTGCAGTCGCACCCTCCCTATTCCTCCCATATCCGACAGATCATCTAGTGTCCCCCTCCCCTATTTGATGGATCATCCAACTCATTCTACAAACACTCCCTCCCTTGTTTAACAAATCCTCCAGTGTGTACTGCAAACACTTCTCAACAATCATTGTGATAAGCTATAAATTATATGTTCAATCCATTTGCAAGATGAATTCAGTCCATTTATAACTATGTTTCTTAATCACATTTGTCGCTAACATTAACTTATGCTAGCCAAATGGGCATGCCAAGTGTGCCGAACTTATCCAGCACTTCTCTCATTGATGGAATATTTGGTTTGTTGAAGTGATTTATGAGGTCGATGCCTCCCATTACTTACCCTGAGTTTTTGAGCTCGTGTAATTTTTCAATGTATGAATCCACTATAGCCCGTGAATCATTGCATGTCTCAATGATGTTATAGTCATTCATAAACATGGGTGTCCACAGATTGATCTTTTGGTCAACCTTCAATGAGGAATTAGAAGGGTTGGGGCCTAGTTTGTCCTTGTAGAATAAGAAGTGAAGCAACTCGTTGCTCACATCCTAGTTGATAAAACTCCCTATGTATATGCTTACCAATGACTCAATTCTTAAAGAGACTACTTTCAAGAGTTATTCCTTATTGAGGCTAGTGACCAATTAAGGCACGTTGTATTTTGGGTCTTCCCATAAGTTATTGTGCCCTCAAGTAGACATATTGTTGGCATTATAGAAGGACAACATCTCATTTGCAAGGTTGTAGTTGAGTTTACATTGTTTAGGCTCCATCACGTACCATTTTAACTCGTTTTCGAATATTGAAATGTTGAATCATTTCATGAACCATCTATGTTCGGTGAATTTGCATAATTAAAATCACCATGAGATTATAGTCTTAGCTCACTGTGAAATGAAAATATTGAAGTGTAGAGCATTAAATATTTGAACTGATATGGCTCGTTTCCGAGGATAGTCTTAGTTGTTGCATACCCAAAAAAAAATTGCCTGTATTTTTGTTTCAATATCACCTCTACATTTTCCAGATGATTGCCATGCAAATCCATGACATGAACAATGAATTCCTTTTTCCTTTTCTATCCTACTCTTCCCATCTACTAGTGGCACTTTCCATGAAGTTTTTGGTGTGGTTTGTTTTATTCTCATGGTATACATTTACATCTATTGTCTCAAGGGAAATATTAGAAGCATTTGGAACAATGAATGAGTACCTTTCATTCTATACTGGACTTCGATCATTGTCTTTAGTAACAGTGCGAAACCTTTTGTTGGAAAATTCAACATTAATATAAGCACTTGATGAACCATGTCTTTCCTTGGGCATCAAATTGTGGTCACTAATGACCTCCACTACTAGTTTGAGCTCACTCATTATGCTCTTTGTTGATTTCTCAACAGCACAAGAAATGTGGAAAACCCCCTTTCTCTTGGAGTACACCATTGTTGGCACTCTTTAATTGTCTTTCTAGGACAACTAAACAACATTCACATTAATTATCAACCCATGGTACGACTTTTATTTCAAGGTTACGTGCAAGGTATATGTAGGCTACAATTTCCTCTTGTACTGTTGGTGATAATAAATGCTCATGCAATTGAGTGTATGAAAAACTCAACCAAACCTACTATTGCTTGGAAAGGAAACACACTCCTGATAAAATTGCACCTAGTTAGTAAAAGAAAGATTAATCAACACTACTTCTACTAGAAAGGAAATCATACCTTCGCATTGAAATCCACATAACAAGTAACAACATTCTACTAATATGGAAAACAACAACTACAGATCTGGAACAAATCTTTAATAAAGAATGTACCTACTATAATATTAAAGAAAGCAATGATCCTTTAAAAGAGATTAAACCGATAATGAAATTCTATCCTGTGGAAGTAATGACTATGATTGGTAATAACTAGAAATTGCATCTAACAGTTAAGATAAAGACTGTTGACTACAAGTAACAACATATGCAATAATATCCAAAAACAATGAATAGTAGTTACAAGTAACAACAACAACTATAGGTACTAAAAATTATATAAATAATCTATGATAAATCTACTTAACAAATAATTGGAATAACAACACCTTGTTAGTGAAGGGGGACCTTCCTCCTCTAATCAAGGTTGCTAGAAAAACTCAAAAATTAACAAACAAACTACACAAACCAACATATCTTGCAATTATTCGGAAGGAGGTTAAAGAAAGGTCCAACAAATTATACTTTGTTCCACTATGTCTCTCCCAACTAGCCCCCCCTTGCATGAGGAATCACTAATTTATACATTTCTGGATAGCAAAATCTCAAATAGAATATCAAAATGTCTTGAGAATCTTTGATTCTCAAGGGAGTTCATAACAATACATAGTGTGAGATCTATTTGCACATGTGTTTTATCCCAACAAGTTTATAAAATATGACATTCTGTTGAACAATCACAACTATAGATAGTTGCAACGGCTGGCCCTCCCTGTATCTCTTGATGACTCAACATCGCCATGATAGCACATATACACTCCTATACTTGAGAATCAATCAAAGACCAAATGCTCAAGTATCAAATGAAATTGTAAGTGTGGTGGCATCAACGTAATTTTGGGAGTAGCAACACTTAGAAGTAACAACATACCAAAAAGAGACATTATCCAAGCCTGCATGGGAATAATGACATCCAATCTTGAGAAGACAACGCCATATGCTCATCCTGCAAGTACATACCTTCAATCCATCTTGTCAATAACCCAAAATCAGTCATAAAACTACTTAATAACCTCATTATAACTTAAAACAATGTAAGACCCGAGAAAGGCTATACCTTAAGCAAGATTCAAGGTTATAAACAAGATATCATAAAAAGGATAATAGGGTGGTTCAAAAAGGTCTTCAAATGAAGACAAATGGATGAAAAAAGAGTACAAATCAAGGAGCCAACAACCATCAAGTAATAAGTCTCACTCAAAGTCTCCTTACAAAATTGAAATAAATTTGTCTTTGATGTAACCCAGAAATTGGAGTTTATTCATTGATAAGGAAATGCATAGTCAACGTTTCGAGCCCTCCACTAAGACTCATCATCAGGATAAAGATGTTTGTCAAGGTTAGGATTATCTGGGATAAAGATACAAATAATTGAAAATCAAATGTGAATAAGTCGACTAAACCTATTTGTTTGCCAAGATACCAAACAAAAAACCTAAGATTAATTAATTAACCAGTTTTAAGTATTAAGATGCATAATTTAATAGGTGGAATTATTAAGATAGGTAGTTAATGATAATTAGTAATGTTATGCTTCTTAATTAATTAGGTTTAATGCTTAGAAGCCAGGTCCTACTCAAGACCAAGCCATCATCCCTATTAATGCAATTAGGGTTCTTAAAGATTTCGATTCTTCTTTTGGACCAGTGCTCAATTTTTGCTAGCACCTTAGTTTCCTCAATTTTGATGTGGTGTTTAGTGTTATGGGCATGTTCCGTTAGGGACGATCTTCTTGTTATATCGTGTATAATGTATGCTTTGTGTTCCTTAATCCTAGTGTTGATTGACCTACACGTTTCTCCTATGTAGGATTTACGCATGCACAAGGTATTTGGTACACACCTTTGTGTGACTTGGGGTTGACATGATCCTTGACTGAACTAAGTAATTTTCTAAGATTGTTTGGTGGAACAAAAATTGTTTTGATGTTCTTTTTCTTAAGACAACGGGCTATTCTCCCGGTTGTTCCTTTGATGTAGTTCATCTTCTTTCTTCTCTATTTTGTTTTGAGCTAACCTATGCATTCTCATATTTTGTTGTTCTTTTCATTCTCTAAAGGCCCTATCAATTTTTGTGTCAAAATAACCATTCATTTGAAACACATTGCGTAGATGTTGTTTCTCTTGTTGTAAGTGGTTATCGTCGAAAATCCTAATCACTCTTGTGATAAGGGTGTTGAAAACACCCCTTTTTTGGCTAGGATGATTATGTGAATTAGCATGTAGGTATTGGTTTGTGTGGGTTTTCTTCCTATAAACATTGTGAGAGATAGTGCCATCCTTATGTATAATAACCATTACATCGAGGAAGGCCAAGCAATGATATTCTTCTTGTTCCATTGTGAATTTATTGTGGTTATATTAACTATTAATATGGGTCACAAATTTATCCAACTCATCACTGCCATGCTCCCATTTCACATAAGTGTCATCAACAAACCTCACCCAAAAATTGGGTTGTTTAAGGGCTGAGTTTATGGCATTTTGTTCAAATTGCTCCATGAAAAGATTGGATACTACTGGGGAGAGTGGAGACCCCATGACCACTCCACATGTTTGTTCATAAAGGATTCCTTGAAAACTAAAGAAGGTTTATGTGAGGCAAAGTTCCACAAGTCTAGTTGTTTCCAGGTCAGTAAGGTCTTATATGAACTTCACTGCTTCATCAATGGGTACCATTGTGTACAAAGAGACAACATCCATGCTTAGAATCAATTCATGCTCTTCAATTCTCATATTCTTGATTTTGACAACAAAGTAAGTGGAATCTTTGATGAATGAACTCATTTTCCAGCCAAAGGTTTCAATTTGGTTGCCAAGAATTTTGCTAATTTGTAGGTTGGGGAGTTTATTGTATCTACAATTGGTCTAAGCGGGTTTCCTAATTTGTGAATTTTCAGAAGACCATAGATTCTAGGGCTGACAAGGTTCATTACTTTCAGTTTATCTTTGGTTTCATCGTCCAAGGAGGATTGTTGGATTGCTTCCGTTACTTTTTTGGTGATTTTATTTAAAGGGTTCTTATTGAGTTTAGTGTAGCAACCAATATCATCTAGATGGCTTCGCATTTTGTTCACGTAGTCACTTTTGTTCATAACCACTATAGTGCCTCCCTTATATGCTTTCAAAATGACAATCTTATCATTCATTTTAAGGTTATTGAGTGCCAATGCTTCCTCCCTGCTAATAATAGGTTTGGGTGGCTTAACTCATCGTAAGGTTATTGAGCAATCTTGTCTTATGGTTTCAGCATTGGTTTCATTCAAGTGTTGAATGTTAGCTTCCACGCCACATATGATGTCTTCAATTGGAATTTTCAATGGTGTAATCGCAAAATTCAAACCTTTTTTCCAGCAATTTGATACAATGTGATCAAGGGGTGTGTCTGACAAATTCACCACTAATATTTTTGTTCTTCCTTCATTATTTTGCACAACGCTAACACTAAGCATTGGTCTAGAATTATCAAGTTGTGTTGGCTCCAGGTTACCACTATTAGGCACGATGTTATGAATAAGAGCGTTATCTTCATTATTGTCTCACAAGTTATCATCTTTAATACACAAATTAAACCCTGGATCATTATTACACTCATCACTAACATTGTTTCGCTAGTTAAAGTGATCATCCAAGCACAAATCATTATCCTTAGGCACTGTTCCAGCTTCAACAGGTGTTGTTACAACTATTGGAGCAACATTAAGAATTTTGTGAGACTTGTGGAATAAAGAGACAATTTTTAGCTACAAGAACTCCGTAATAGAATGGAGTGGTAGAAAGGAAGAATCAAACCTTACAAGAGATGGAAAGAACAAAGTTGAATGAAGCCAAACTATCAGTCAGGTTTTGGAGAGAAGTAGTCAACACCACAGTCTACATTCTAAAATAGAGGTAAAATCAAAGTCAACAACAACAAGACACCTTATGAATTATGGAAAGGTTGCTACATAAAGAGAGATGATGGGGATTTGGGAAAATTTGACTCCAAAGTTGATGGAGGTATCTTTATGGGTTATTCATCAAGAAGAAAATAATACAGATGTTACAATACAACATTACGCAAAATTGTAGAGAGTGCCAATGTAAAAGTGGATGAAGCAGGACATCAGAAGATGAAAGCACAAGTAAAACAAATGAGCTAGGTCGCAAAGAAGAAAATGAAGAAGAAGAAACAAAACGTCAAGATACAAAGACATCATCCATATTTGTTCAAAAGAGTAATTCCAAAGATCTAATTCTTGGTGATAAAGATAGGCAGTTTATACTAGAATAAGACTAGCAAATGCACCAGAACATGCAAAATTATCCTTGCTATCTAAAATAGAGCCTAATTGTTTCATAAAATCCATCAAAGACAAGCATTCACTTGCTGGTATGGAAGAAGAGATGAATCAAATTGAGAGGAATGAGACATGGGAACTTGTTCCAAGACCAAAAGATAACTTAATGTGATTGGCACCAAGTGGGTTTTTAGGAACAAGTTAATGAAGATGGGAAAGTAATAAGAAATAAATCAATATTGGTTTGTAAATATTATGCTCAAGTTGAAGGTAGTGATTTTGAATAAACCTTTTCCCCAGTTGCAAGACTAAAAGCTATCAAAATGTGTTTGGCATTTCCGTGCTTTGAGAACTTTAAAGTCTATCAAATGGATGTCAAATCAACTTTTTTCAATGGAAATCTAGAAGAAGAAGTATACATTGAACAACCAAAAGGGTTCTCATTATTAGAAAATAAAGATCATGTGTGCAAATTGAAGAAAGCACTTTATGGACTAAAACAATCCCCCATAGCCTAGTATTCAAGACTTGATAAATATCTACAACAACAAGGCTTCAAAAGAGGAATTGTGGACATCGATCTATGCATCAAGATGAAAAATGAAGACCAATTGATTGTTGTAGTTTATGTAGATGACATTATTTTTGGAGGCGGCATGAACAAAATGTGTCAAGATTTTGCAACAGAAATGAAAAAGGAATTTGGGTTGTCTATGCTTGGTGAACTATCATTCTTTCATGGTTTATATATTTCTCAATCCGATAAAGACATATTCATTTCACAAACCAATTATATGAAGAAAATGTTGAAGAAATTCATAATGGAAGATTGTGCACCAGTCAACACACCCATGGTCACAGGTTGTAAATTGAGCAAAGATGACGAATCTCCATAAGAAAAACAAACATTGTACAGGTCAATGATTGGAAACCTATTATATGTGACTGCAATCAAGGTCGGACATTATGCAAGCAGTAGGATTGGTTGCATGATTTCAAGCTTCACCAAAAGAAACTCATGTGCAAGCAGTAAAAATAATATTTAGATATCTAAAGGGCACTTTGGACTTCATCTTGTGCTACTTAAGAGGTGAAAATTTTACTCTAACAACATATACTAATGTGGATCAGGAAAGTAGTGTTGATTATAGGGAAAGCACAAGTGGGTGAGCATTCTTTCTGGGCAACAATCTAGTGTCTTGGTTGAGCAAGAAACAATCTTCAATTTTTATATCCATAATAGAGGCCGAGTATATAGCAGCAACATCATTTTGCACCCAAGTTATTTGGATGAAGTAGACACTAAAATATATCAAGGTAGAATATGATCATCCAATCTTAATACTCTATGATAACACAAGTGCAATAAATATTTCAAAGAATCATGTTATGCACTCGAAAACAAAGCATATCCCAATCAAGTATCACTTCTTAAGAGAATAGGTAGTAGAACAAAATGTCGAATTGGAATATATTGCTGCCAAAGAACAAATGCAGATATTTTCACAAAACTCCTTCCCAAAGAGAAATTTTAGTACCTCTGACAACAATTGAGAGTAATATCCACCTCATCTAGTCACTAAGTGCTTAAGGAGAAGCATAAGTCCAGGGGGAGCATCTCTTTTCCATTGATGTCAAAGGGGGAGAGTTGCAGATAGGGGGAGTATTGCAGCA
Source organism: Larix kaempferi (assembly GCA_027924585.1). Taxonomy (NCBI): domain Eukaryota; kingdom Viridiplantae; phylum Streptophyta; class Pinopsida; order Pinales; family Pinaceae; genus Larix; species Larix kaempferi. Next base: position 25,801,435 of record BSBM01001346.1, read on the forward strand.
AGGAGGAGAGTTCAAAGAGGGGGAGAATTATTTCTATTCATGATATGTATTTTCTCACGAAATTGCCTTCAATAACAGAGGGGGAGATTGTCGAACATGTTGTCAATGATATCACTATTAAGGCATATATATATAAGCTCTAGTTGGGTATCAAAGATATGAGCATAATTATTGAGTAGTGATCCAACAGTTACATATTTTTAGGTAACCAAAAGAAAGTAAAAACACTTAAATAAGAGGACGTGAACACTGTGTTAAATGAATTGTCTGAGGTAAAAAATATCCACATTAGAACTCAATTCATATACATACATTTACATACATGTAAAGTAGTAACAATTACAAAAGAAAGGCAAGTAGTATCTCCCCATAAATCATAAAAAATGCCATTATATAACATATAACTATTATCAAAATAGAACATCTAAATGCAACATTCATTAAATGGAATGCCATATCTTGGGATGACAATACCTCTACTAGAAAGCAACGTATATAGAAAAATATTATTTTTATGGTTGATCTTGCACATAAGAGTACTGACTTTGGATAGGATGCATTGGAGAGGAAAACAAGGCCTTAGCGTTTATATGTTGTGTATAGTTGATGCGGAAACAAATGAACGTATCTTCCTCCATTGCTCCTATACGAAGCACGTTTAGGAAGAACTTGACCATAGATTGATGCTTCAAGAATTATGGGCAAATGATACATTTGTGGAATGCTTCTCAAATAATTTCTCATGGAGGGAACTAAAGGCATATCAATCCCTTCCTTATCTAATTGGTTGGGAGGTATGGATGGCATGAAATGTGCCATATTTGAAGGAAAGTAGGTGCCAACCTTCGAGAATTCATCCTAGGTATTGGAACTTCTGAAACACTACTCTTAGGGTTTGGTCCCAAGTGTTAAATGTCAAACAAGTGAACTAGTCACCAACAAAGAGTCCTATTGGTGCTTCTTAGATGGAGCATGTCAAGGGGTTGAGTGAAGGTGTGGTATTGGCATATTGTTGTTTCTTTCTAATTTTCATTGCTTTGCAAGTAAGGTGGCCTTAGGGCCTAGAACCAACAATTGGGTATAGTTCACTACTCTATTTTAGGTTTTGAAATCACGAGGCATATTATCAAAGACAATAAAAAAGTTATTGACCTTACTACATCTATGTGCAAAATTTTAACTAATTTCGTAGTGCTGCCAAATTTCTTAATATGCAAAACAAGTTTTTTCTCAATTTGGTTGGTTAATTTCTGGTTAATTTTTTGGCAGACTTATAACTTTCTCCTCAGACATGATTAAGAAAAACTGAGACCATGGTCAAGTAGAGAAATCAACAGGGTACAACCTTACCATATGCTATGGGAATTTACTTTAACCTATGATTTTTGGCGAGCATTTTCTTGAGGTTAATTAGTCAATTTTACTTCCTCTAATGCAAAACCCTATTTTGGCAGACCTATAACTTTATCCTCAGAAGTGATTAAGGAAAACTGAGACCATGAATAGATAGCCACTTCAACAAGCTATAGCATGGTATGATGGTGCGGGCATTTTTTCAAACCATGAATTATGGCGGGCATTCTCTTAGAGCAGTTTTAACTAATTTTTACATGTAAATTCCTGAAAATGGCCAAGTGTTGGAAAACTGGTCCAGGTGGCCTCAGGGAAATGCCCACAATAATTTGGGGGTTAGAGTAAATTCCCGCACCGTATGCTCAGGATGTACCTTGTTGAGCTGTCTACTTAACCATGGTCTCATATTGTCCAAAAAGTGTCTGAGGAAGAAGTTATGGATCTGCCAAAACAATGTTCCATGAATATTGGTCCAGTCTAGGAAAGTGCAAAAATTGTCTAAGTATAAAATCAGTAGAAATGCCTGAGTGACCTTAGTAAAATGCCCGCTATGTCTTGTGGTCCATGCATTTATTCAAACGTTGGATGACGTGCCACAAAATTGGTATGTCACAGCAGAACTGTGACGTGAAACAACCTCATGGGAACAACTAACAATTGGCTTTAGCCAAATGTTCAATTTCTTCGACAAAAACCCCTTCATCCACAACGCATTACAAGAGGTCCAGGAGAAAGTATTCGATGCAATTTCGGCAGAGAAACCTTTAGGAATCCAATGGACTGCGACACCCCAAATGTTGATGGAATGTTACAACATAACAAGAGAATCGGACGATGAGGATGATCCGAGGGCTACGTATATCCCAGAGTTAGAAGGAAGTCGTAGTGTCAAGGCACCAGATATGCCTTCCGACAAGTTTCAACAACCATTGCGGATCAAGAAAGTGAACATTGGGTCTTTTTTGAACCCTAATTTTTCTAGCATTGGAGACTATTGGGATGACTCGACTATTGCGAAGATGACATACCTTTTGCACGAGTTTCAGGATTTGTTTTCGACAAAATTATTGGAGATGAAAGGGATTTCAGGGGACCTAGGGGAGATGAAAATCCCACTGAAACCTGATGCGAAACCAGTGAAGCAGCGGCCTTATAGGTTGAATTCGAGGTATAAGGAGCAGGTGAAGGTTGAGATCGAAAGAATGTTGGAGGCAGGAATTATAGAACTAGTGGATCAGCTCGACGGTGGTCCAGCATAAGAAGACTGGCAAATTCAAGCCATGTGTCGACCTAAGAACGCACTCGAACCTAAGGTCCTAGGTGTGCGGATGACACGAATGGAAGCGACTCCAGCAAAGGACTGGCATCGCAGAATCAATTATGGAAATATAAAAAAAAGGTGGCAAGTCGGACAATATGCGACGAGATAATCGCAGACTACACAAAGAAGCGGCATGCTTCGACGAGTTGGAAGCTGCCACAATGTGGAAAGGGTAAAATTCAGTCATAAATGAAGTAGTTAAACCACAATGGCTGGTGGAAAAAATGAAAATATGGTACATTTAAGGATCAACGCATGTGATGGATTTTGGAAATCAGTGTTGGATTTGGAAATTAGTGTCCCAAATTGGAAGGATGCGACAAACCAACACTATAAGTATGGGACAGGGGAGCAAGTCAAAGCATTGTGTGTTAAGCAAGAACCTGTAGAGTAGCGCATGGAGGTTTACATTTAGAGCATAAGTATCGAGCGCCCACAACTGTAATACCCCAATTTTGACCCTTGTGAAATATTGGCTTTTAATGTAAATATTGTATGCATGCGATGTATGTTTCCCTAACATGGAGCTCAAGGCCAAGGCCTCGCTAGTGTATGTTCAGATTTTATTTAAAATGGACAAGCATTTGATATTTTCTTACCAATGTGATATTAAGCCATGGAATATTGTAATTTGATGTAAATATTAATATTTCAATAAAATACAAAAATTGGCTATGAAAGCAATGAATGAAAAGGGGCCATGTGTATTCCACTAGGGAGTGGTGATGTGGTTGTGGGGATGAACCTTATGCTGCCAAATGTCATTGTGAGAACACATTTGACTTTCCTTGCTGACATTCAATTCTGTTGTAAGGAAGTTGTTGAAGAATTCAGTCTATGGATTCAATGGAGCATGGGCAGCCCAGAAATTCGTATGGCAGAAATGGGCTCTATTTTTCTTATACCACAAGTCACTCTACCTCATGGGAATGGGTTCTTCCTAATTTCCATTCCATGGTTGAAGATCCCAGCATCAGTTTTCATCCATTACGAATTCCCAGTAGTGAAAAAAACCAGAAATCGCAACTTTGCAAGAACCCACGTTTTGAAGAGCCATAAACACCCAGAATTTTGCATTGACAGTAAAATCCAATGGGGGATCCATATATATGAACCTTGGGGCGAATTTGAGAGCATTAGATACCCTGAAATCCACAAAAAAACCCACTTTTTATAGCCCAGAAATCCAGTGACAAGATTGAGTTAATTGATGACAGAGTTGTGACAAATCCAAGTGTGAATGACTGAGCAGAGGTTGGGTTTGCTTGATAAACCCAGTGAAGGTTAGAATCTCAAGGAATTAGAAGCTGGACCTTTCTATGCCCACCCTGAAGAGCACTGGAGGGAAGGGACGCCTGAGGAACTGTGCAACAGAGAAGGGGACCTTCCTTGTGTTGGGTGTGGTAGGTATTATGGGTGCCATAATTGTTGAGTTCATTTGTGATGTCTGTAGCTTTGTGGTTGAGCTCACTGGCTTAGCATCCTACTCATTTGTCTTTGCATACTTGATAAAGCCAACTGTGTGTTGGCTTAGCATGACTGTTGTGCAAAACCATGGCTGTGAGTGCGTCTGTTTAGTTCCTCCTTAGTGGATACACAACCCAGCTTGGGGGTGATCTCTAAGTTGAAAGAATATAGGCTACACATAGATCTATGGTTGGGTGGAACGTTTCTCTCACATAGCTAGTTGTTTGGACAACTTCATCTCAAAGATAAGTAGACTCTGTGGTTTAAATTATGATCATTAAGTGTTTTTTTTTTTTCTGAATGTTAATTGTCTATGTTAATGAACTAAAATGATTATCTTAATGAATTTGACATGAAGTCTGTGCATAGCATGAGAACGAGATTGAATTCTCTGCATGTTGATTCATCATATGCTTGTGATAGATATGCTGATGCATTTCTATTTGTGTGTGTGCAAATATAATTTAATTTCGTTGTGTTTATATTGAGTATGTATTTGCAGACAGAAGTTTTATTTATTATGAATTTCTTAGTAATGTATGGGGCTGAGATTGCCAATAAGCCCGATATGTTGGTTATGTTTCCTTCATAGCACTGGATTGATGGAAGGGGACGTGACGGAGTGGTATCAGGGCCCATGTTGCAGCACTAGGGCTACTTGGGCCAAACTCTGAGTTTGCAGACAAGTAACAGAATATTTTAACGTGGTATTGGTGAAGTTGGGGTGTCATTTTGGAATGGAAAAATGGCAGGGTCAGAGTTCTCAGATGGGGCATAGGACCACACAAGTGCACAGAGCTCTACAAGTGCTTTCCAACGGTACCAAACTTGTCTCATTTGGCTAAGGGATGAAGGAGATATGAACCCTGCAAGTTGCAGGACTGAGGTGTTTCTACAGTTGTGGATTTCAGGATTTCGGGTTGCGAGAATGCAAATTTTTGAAAATTGTGTTTTGGATTTCTGCAATTCCGAACCCCCAATTTCGGGATTTCGGATTTTGGGATGCGGGAACACAAATTTTTTAAAATTGCGTTTTGGATTTCCGCAATTCCGAACCCACAATTTCGGGATTTCAGGTTTCGAGTTGTGGGAACGCAAATTTTTGAAAATTGCGTTTTGGATTTCTGCAATTGCGGATTTCGGATTTTGGGTTGCAGGAACACAAATTTTTTTGAAGATTGCGTTTTGGAATTCTACAATTCCGCACCCACAATTTTGGATTTCGGGTAAAAAAAAAAAAGGTATAGAGCCCAGAAATTGATTTTTAGATTACAGGAGCATGCAGGATCAAAATTGGATGAGGTCAGTGGCATTCTGAGGCCATTAACGAATGCCATGGAAGGTCCAGTGAGGATCTCGAGCCCATTATGCTCAAATTTGGCATAAATTTGGGATTAATGGCTTTTACAAATCGATGTCCCGACACGTGACAGAAGGTTGGATTGAGACGAAACTTATATGGAGCGGTCATGGAGCAGGAACAGTGTTAAGTTTGGAATTTTGGATCCAAACTTCAAAGGATGTGGAGTCAAGGTGAGTGTGAAGGTGAAAAAACACTATTCCAGGCCACTTTTTGGAGATTTTGAAAAGCTTGCAGTGGATGAAAGTGACCCTGTAATTATGATTCAAGAAATTTATTGAACTCAACATTTCATATTCTTAGTAAAATAAACATTTTCCGTTAGACAGAGATTTTCTAGAAATGCTCAGTTTGGGAGTATTCCTTGTTGTATGGAGTAACTTCGCTCAGTAGAAATGTTTTGCTGAATATTTATAGATTTTTTCCCACAGGTGGCTGAAGTTGGCAGTTCAAGATATTTTGCAACTGTGTAAAAAGTGCAAAATTTTGGTAAAAGTTGTCATTTTTGAAGTAAGGTAGTTTCCACACCCGATGTCGGAATGGAGCATGTGGATAGGCATTGGAAAGCTTATCTAGCAAAGAACAATGGTGCATAGTCATAATTGCAATGAGGTTGTCATACCCCATAGATATTTAGAGCAAAAAATTGCCAGTGACTGTTTTTGTCAAATTGTTGACAATATGGGCAATTTCCAAAATTGCATGAATGGCAAAAGAAATGAAGACATATTAACTCTGTAAATGATTTCATGAGTTTGATTATGTTAAATATTGATTGTTTATGTTTCTATAATCATTCCTAAAATGTCTAACAAATATTTTCATAATGCACAGTGCTTGCAGATCATAAGATTTAATAGTGTAGCAGAGGTAGCATACAGGGAAGAGAGTCTCCAAGGAAAAATGGTGACCATAAATGATGCTCAGGATCCTTATGAGCATGATGAAAATGTGCTAGGAGAAAATGTGCAAGAAGAGAATGCTGAAACTGAATCAAATGGGAGAAGAGAGCAAGTAACTCCTCAAAATTTGGTTGAAACCATGGTGAGCTTCAATGAAAGGTTGATGAAGGCTCAAGAAGAATGAAACCAACTCAATGCTGCTATTTTGCAAAGCCTCACTGATATGCAGCAAAAGATAAACCTTGGGTCTAACCCAATCAATGTAGGTGAAGAAGGAAGAGATGCAGAGAGTCGCTCTAGAGGTCGTTCAAAGAAGAGGACTCCAAGCCCAATGAAGAGTTCTGTGAGTATAAAGCATAGAAAACCTTCCTCTAGATCTTCTTCTAGCAAATTGTGTGATTCCAAAGGTTCTCAAAGAATTCCAAGGCATATGCCCAGGAGATTTGATGGAAGAAAGAAGTTCAAAGGAATCCCACAGGGAGAATTCAGGAAGTCAAGGCCTCCCACATTTGATGGAGAAGACAAGACTGGCCAAGAGGCAGAGGCATGGCTTCTTGGAATGAAGAAAATTTCAGAATTCAGAACTACTCAGAGAATGAAAAAGCCAGAATTTCCATTTACAATCTAAATGGTAGAACTTCAATTTGGTGGGATAACCTTTTGCAAGTGAAAGGGATCAGTGAAAGGAAGATTAGCTGGGAGATATTTAAGAAGTGCTTCAAGAAAAAATACCTTTCTGCTAGGTATTATGACAGTAAGAGAAAAGAGTTCAATGAACTCAGGTTGGGACAAAAATCTATGGAAGAACATGTCCATAAAATTTTGGAATTATTGAGGTATGTGGATTACATTAAAAATGAGAAAGTAAAAATCCAATGCTTCCTTGGGAGTCTACCTCAAAGTTTCAGAGATAGGATTGAGTTTGTTAATCCACCAAGTCTTGATGAAGCCATTAGAATGGCAATACATTGCTATGAGCAGAATAAAGGAAAATCGGAGGTTAACCCAGCATGGAAAGGAAAACTAAGAGGGAGGTTTGATCAAAAGAAAAGTGGCTTCAAACCTCCATTGAAAAGTCATCCCAGAACTTTTCCACAGGGGCAGCAAGCAAGGAGTGGATTCAAGCCAGCAGTAGCAGCAGACAAAGCATCAAAAGGGCCACTTCAGTCTTGGGGATGTGGAGAAAACCACATGCTAAAGGATTATCCACATCGGAAGGAGAATCTCTGAAGGTTGCACAACTTAAAGGGATCAACAACATTGGAGGACATGGCAAGGGAAACGCCTTGAATTTATGCAGCATTGGATAATCATCAGGCAGACCATCAATCATCAGTGGTGGAAGTTGAAGGTAAGATTGCTAAGCAATCTATTTCTGTTTTGATTGATCCAGGATCTACTCATAGTTATGTTTCTCCAAAAGTGGTTGAAGGTTGTTCTTTTAGAAAAGTGAAGCATAATAAGTCTTGGCTAGTTCAATTAGCCACAAGGACCAATATAAAAGTAAGTGAAGTAGTGGTGGAGTGCCCCATGGAATTGAATGGACTCCACACACATGCAGAGTTAAATGTACTACCGTTAGGATCTTATGATGCACTAATTGGCATAAATTGGTTGGAAAAGCATAGAGCCAAGTTGGACTGTTATGAGAAAGCACTTGAATGCATTGATGAAGAGGGAAGACCAAGGTTGGTAAGGGGAATTCCCAAGCAAGTTTCAGTAAGACAAATTTCAGCCTTACAGTTAAAAATGTTTCACAAGAAAGGTTGTCAATTATATGCAGTCCATATATCAGATTCGTCAGAGGAAAAAGGTACAATGATAGAAGACTTCCCATTGTTGCAAGAATTCCAAGATGTGTTTCCGGATGAAGTGCCGGGACTACCACCAAAGAGAGATATTGATTTTACCATTGATCTTGTTCCAGGGGCAGCACCAAATTCCAAAGCTCCTTATAGAATGAGTACACTGGAATTGGTAGAGTTAAAGATGCAGCTGCAAGAGTTAACAGACAAGAGGTATATCAGGCCTAGTGTGTCTCCTTGGGGAGCACCGGTGTTATTTGTTAAGAAGAAGGATGAGACTTTAAGGTTGTGTATTGATTACAGGCAGCTCAATAAAGTGACAGTCAAGAACAAGTATCCATTTCCAAGAATTGATGACTTGTTTGATCAAATGAAGGAAGCTAAGGTGTTTTCAAAGATTAACTTGAGGTCTAGGTACCATCAAGTGAGGATTAAAGAAGAATACATTCACAAGATAACTTTTAGAATTAGATATGGTCATTATGAGTTCACTGTGGTGCCATTTGGTCTTACCAATGCACCTGCTACATTCATGTGTCTCATGAATAGTGTCTTCATCAAATATTTGGATAAGTTTGTGATTGTGTTCTTGGATGACATTCTTGTCTATTCAATGAATGAAGAGGAACATGAGGACCATCTAAGGATGGTGTTGCAAGTCCTTAGAGAACATCAATTGTATGCCAAGTTAAGCAAGTGTGAGTTTTACCAAAAGAAGGTGCAATATTTGGGTCATATCATTTCTGAAGAAGGTATTGCAGTGGATCCAGAAAAGATTAATGCCATCATGGATTGGTCTACTCCAAAGAATGTTTCAGATGTTAGATATTTTATGGGTCTTGCTGGTTACTACAGAAGGTTTATTGAAGGCTTCTCCAATATAGCTTATCCAATCACTTCATTGCAAAGGAAGAATATCAAGTTTGTATGGTCTGAAAACTGTGAGAAAAGTTTTCAACAGTTAAAGGAGTTACTTACCAGCGCTCCTGTTTTGAAGATAGCAGACCCAAAGAAAGATTTTGTAGTGTGCACAGATGCTTACATTGAAGGGCTAGGTGGAGTGCTCATGCAGGAAGGAGTTGTGATTTTCTATGAGTCAAGGAAAATTAAAAGAGCATGAAAAGAATTATGCCACACATGATTCAGAATTAGCATCCATAGTACATGCTCTCAAGATGTGGAGACATTATTTGTTGGGAAGAAGATTCAAGCTTAGAACAGACCACATGAGCTTGAAGTATTTGTTTGACCAACCCAACTTGAATACTAGGCAATCTAGATGGATGGAGTTTCTTTGTGAATTTGATTTTGAAATTAAGCATGTAAAAGGGAAAGAGAATAAGGTTGTCGGATGCTCTTAGCAGAAAATTTCATGTTGCATCATTAAGTGTGTGTAAATCAGATTTGAAGACAAGAGTTCTTGAAGCCTAAAACAATGATGAAACTTGCCTTCAAATTAAAGAGAAGTTGCAGTAGGGTAGTGTGGATGAAAAGTATGTGGGATATCAGCTTGGTGAAGACGATATCCTCATCTACAAAGATAGACTATACATTCCAAATAGTGCAGATTTGAAGAAGCTAGAGATGGATGAAATATATCAAATGCCATACTCTGGACACCCAAGATATCAAAAGACTATAACAACAGCAAGAAAGCAATACTTTTGACATGGTACGAAGAAGGACATAGATGAGTACATTGCTAGGTGTCAGAAGTGCCAACAAGTCAAGGAAGAGCACCAACATCCAGCAGGATTGTTGCATCCCTTACCTATTCCGGAGTGGAAGTGGGAGTGATCTCTATGGATTTTATAACAGGTCTTCCCATGACAGTGAAGAAGCATGACTCAATCATGGTTGTGGTGGAAAAGTTATCAAAGGTAACTCATTTTATTCTGGTCAAGTCCACTCACAAGGCTAATGACATTGCAAATATCTTCATGAGAGAGATATTCAAATTGCATGGATTGCCCAAGGCAATAATTTCTGATCGTGATACAAAGTTCACTTCCAATTTCTGGAAAGGATTGTTTCAGGAATTGGGAACTAGATTGAATTTCAGTATAGCATATCATCCTCAAACAAATGGCCAAACTGAGAGGGTGAATCAGGTCCTTGAAGACATGCTGAGAATGCATGTGATGGATAAACCATCCAAGTGGGAAGATTACCTACACTTGGTAGAATTTGCATACAATAATGGACATCATGCATCATTGGGGATGAGTCCATTTGAGGCATTGTATGGCAAGGGATGCAGGACTCCAGTGAACTGGGACAGCCCAGTAAACCTGGTAGTACTTGGACCAGAGATGATCAAGGAAATGAAACAAGAAGTTGCTAAGATCAGGCAGAATTTAAAAGCAGCTCAGGACAAGCAAAAGAGTTATGCAGATTTGAAAAGAGTGCATAAGGAATTTCAGATTGGGGATCAAGTTTATTTGAGAGTGAAACCAAGGAAGAGTTCTCTCAAGTTGGGGAGTTGTGCCAACTTGTCACCAAGATATTGTGGGCCATTTGAAGTCCTTGATAGGATAGGACCAATTGCATATAGAATTGCATTGCCTGTTAACATAAGAGCTCATAATGTTTTCCATGTATCTTTGCTTAAGAATTATGTACATGATCATAATCATATGATTGATTGGAATGTGATATAGGTGGAACCGGAGGGAGAATTCCAAGTAGAGCCTATGCCCATCATCGACAAGAAGGTCACTTTGCTCCGGTATAGAGCCATCGGGCAGGTAAAGGTCCAATGGGAACACCTTAATCCCCATGAGGCTACATGGGAGCTGGAGGATGCCATGAGAGAGGCATGCCCATTTTTGTTCAGTTTTGAGAACACCGAGGATGATGTTGTTCTAAGGGGGAGGGGAATGTAATACCCCAATTTTGACCCTTGTGAAATATTGGCTTTTAATGTAAATATTGTATACATGCGATGTATGTTTCCCTAGCGTGGAGCTCAAGGCCAAGGCCCTGCTAGTGTATGTTCAGATTTTATTTAAAATGGACAAGCATTTGATATTTTGTTACCCATGTGCTATTAAGCCATGAAATATTGTAATTTAATGTAAATATTAATATTTCAATAAAATACAAAAACTGGCTAGGGAAGCAACGAATGAGAAGGGGCCATGTGTATTCCACTAGGGAGTGGTGAGAGGGTTGTGGGGATGAACCTTATGCTTCCAAATGTCATTGTGAGAACCCATTTGACTTTCCTTGTTGACATTTAATTCTGTTGTAAGAAAGTTGTTGAAGAATTCAGTCTATGACTTCAATGGAGCATGGGTAGCCTATAAATTCGTATGACAGGTATGGGCTCTGTTTTTCTTGTACCACAAGTAACTCTACCTCATGGGAATGGGTTGTTCCTCATTCCCATTCCATGGTTGAAGATCCCAGCATCAGTTTTCATCCATTACGAATTCCTAGCAGTGAGAAAAACCAGAAATCGTAACTTTGCAAGAACCCACGTTTTGAAGAGCCATAAACACCTAGAATTTGGCATTAATAGTAAAATCTAATGGGGGATCCATAGATATGAACCTTGGGGTGAATTTGAGAGCATTAGATACCCCGAAATCCATAGAAAAACCCAGTTTTTATAGCCCAGAAATCCAGTGACAAGATTGAGTTAATTGATGACAGATTTGTGACAAATCCAAGTGTGAATGATTGAGCAGAGGTTGGGTTTGCTTGATAAACCTAGTGAAGGCTAGAATCTCAAGGAATTAGCAGCTGGACCTTTCTATGCCCACCCTGAAGAGCACTGGAGGGAAGGGACGCCTAAGGGACTGTGCAGCAGAGAAGGGGACCTTCCTTGTGTTGGGTGTGGTAGGTATTGTTGGTGCCATGACTGTTGAGTTCATTTGAGAATCCTGTAGCTTTGTGGTTGAGCTCATTGGCTTAGCATCCTCCTCATTTGTCTCTGCATGCTTGATAAACCCAACTATGTGTTGGTTTAGCATGACTGTTGTGCAAAACCATGGCTGTGAGTGAGTCTATTTAGTTCCTCCTTAGTGGATACACAACCCAGGTTGGGGGTGATCTCTCAACTGAAATAATATAGGCTGAGCAGAGATCTATGGTTGGGTGGAACGTTTCTCTCACATAGCCAGTTGTTTGGACAGCTTCATCTTAAAGATAAGTAGACTTTGTGGTTTAAATTATGATCATTATGTGTTTTGTTCTGAATGTTAATTGTCCATGTTAATGAACTAAAATGATTATCTTAATGAAATTGACATGAAGTCTGTGCATAGCATGAGAATGAGATTGAATTCTCTGCATGTTGATTCATCATATGCTTGTGATAGATATGTTGATGCGTTTCTGTTTGTGTGTGTGCAAGTATGATTTAGTTCCGCTGTGTTTATATTGAGTATGTATTTGCACACAAAATTTTTATTTATTATGAATTTCTTAGTAATGTATGGGGCTGAGATTGCCAATAAGCTCGGTATGTTGGTCATGTTTCCTTCTTGGCACTGGATTGATGGAAGGAGACGTGACAACAACCAATGCTAGTCACACACGAGCAACCCGAAGTCATGTCTGGAATTTCATTTAGGAAGAAGCGAAGCGCGAGTCGACCTGCAGACCCCGACCGAGAATCTAAGAAAGGGACCCAGAACTCAGCTTGACTAGCAGAAGGAGAAGCAGGCAAGGCAAAAACACCGCAAGCAGGCCCAACAATACTAGGGTACATGCTGCCAAGCAAGCAAGGGGCACCAGCAGTCCACATCAACAAGAATGAACGATACGAGATTAAAATGCCGACGATTACCAACGAAGTTCCCCAAGCTGGGAACATTGTGGAAAATTTGCAGAAGTTACAATATACTGATCATGACCTCGCGAGTTTCCCAGAAATAACAGAAGGGTACATCGATGTCAACCATGGAAAAGGATGCCCAACCACAAAGGAACCCACAACATGGGAATTGGGATTGGCGCAGTCAAGGCTACTTGGCCTCACCCAAATACCGTACTTCGGGCGATTGGCGTAGGTTAATGAATGCGTTAAGCAATTGTTGGCTTGCTTCCATGGTGGATACCTATGGTTGCATGAGAAAATTCTAGTAACAATTGAACTGATCGCTAGAATCACCGGGTTACCTAAGGACAGAGACAATCCTTCCCAATTTTTCCAGGGAAAAGACAATGACAAGAAGCTCGTAGTGAGCCTGAAGACAAAGTATGGAGTGGAGAAACACTCCTATGGGTACCTCATTAGAAAAAATAAGGACCAAGTCATTAGGGTCGGAGCGAAGACCCTACTAATAAAGGTGGCAAGGAAGAACAGGCTGAAAGAATGTAGTTCAGGCATCATCGCCTCCACGGAACTCTGTGCCGTAGGAGTGCAGATGAACTGGTCCAGTTTCCTTCTACACCAGTTGATCGAAGATGCACACGATGCATAGGAGAAAGGAAATGCACTCACATACTCATGGCTCATAATGTTGGTCACATTAGCAGGATGGAGAGATCCTGAGCACTATCAGGGCATGGACACGGTATAAGCTAGAGTACGTGAAGGGGCGTGCTACCAAAATTTGTGGGCAACAACTGATAAAGAGCAACAGGACGAAAACATTGTACAATTTTATGTGTTCTTATATATGTTTCGGATCAATGCGCACGTGATACCGCGGATAATAGAGCAAGCAACAAGAAAGTATCGACTGATCATAAGGATATCAGTCAAATCCCAGATAATTTAACTTCAAGCCCGAGCATATAATTCATGGCAATGGCTGCCAACGCATTACAAGCTCACCGAGGGGGAGCTGGATGCCATCATCGAAAGATGGCCAGCAGAGTGGAAAGTCCCAGCTGATGAGAAGGACTTGTTGAACTTAGACAATGGGTAGGAAACAACTCGACTAAACCTGGTCGAGGAAGAAAAAGGATTCGCTAGTTGGAAGGAGGGTGTAGGAGGAGGTGACCCCGCGGAAGAGCAGTCGGAGGTGTCCAGCCATGATGGAGACTCAGTCACTACCCCGATAGATTCTGACCTAGATTCACAACACAAAGAAACAAGGAAAAAGTATAGGATGGACCAAGGAGAAGGAAGCACAAGTGGTGGTCTTCCGACAGAGCAAGTGAATAGGCTCCTGGAGAAACTGACAGAGGTCATAGAGGAAAACCGTGCGAAGTTCACACAACACTCTACCGAATACTTCCACCAGGTGAGTCAACTGCTATCCAAACTATCTAACGTACTTGTAGAGAACAGTGAACCACACGGGGAAGTTCGACCAAGCGTGTCGACAGGAAGGACCGAAGTAGAGATTGGAACAAACCCAAGGTTAGTCAAAATTTTACCGAATGCGGTGACCACAGGGAATGAAGAGCTGGATGTGGAACTAAGACAGTACGACTCAACAGTGGTAGATTTCAACATACTACCAATGTTGTCGCTACAAAGGATTCAAACTGCAACAAGTGCATAAATCCGCGAAAGAGAGGCTAGAATGTATTATATGATGGTGAGGTATAAGCAACAGGCACACATCAACGAGACAGAGGCACAACATATTCAAGCAGAGAAATCCCAAATAATGGCTGACAAAGAGAAGGCCATGGAGGATAGGAAGCGACTAGAACAAGCAATATCCAAAGTATGCGAGAAAACCCCTGAGGTAGACCAGGACATACTACCAGAAGTGAAAGCCATCTTATTGGGTGTACGTATCAATGACCTACGAAAAGAAAAAACAGAACTGCAGGCAAGGGTGGTACCAAGCACACCACTGGAATAGATTCAGGATATGCAGAATGCGATTGAGGAAGCCATGACAGAGATCACGGAGATGGAAAAGATAGCCCAGGCAGTCGCAGAGGGTGTTACAGAGTTTTGGGGAAGTGTAGTTCAGGATGACCAGCTAACTGCATTGAAGGAGCAACTCAGCGAAGCGGAAGCATAGCTAGAATCCTTCAAGGGATCGATCAAAGCGATGCCCTCACTGATTCAGATGATGAAGGTTGCGAAACTAAAAAGCATGCAGCAACGTGCAACCAAGGCACGCAAAAGGCAGCAAAGAAGAAGGATCACACACCTGGACGAGCTCCAAACAAAAGCCGAAGTCCTTGCAGTATGGGTAAGGGAAGCACTGCAACAGGTGAAGAAACAATTGGAGGAAGTGCAACAGAAAAGTTGTGAACACCCAACAGACCAGCAGGTGGAAGAATGTACACAACTCAGAGCATCATCGAAGGAATTGGTCGACCAAATCAAGGATGCATACGATGATTTCAAGCAGCAGGTGAATGCACCAGAGTTGTCTAGCTAAGGTTGCTCGAGGGTGATCCATAAGTTTGTGTTGGGGGCTTGTTGGCACGGGATTAGTCCGCATATAGTGCGGAATGCAATAGCTGCAAAGAAGGACCATTCGCAGAGAACAAGGAAGCACAAGATTAGTTTAGTTTGTTAGAAAGGGTCATTTGGACAATTTTGTAACCGCCATAGTTGGCTATAAATAAGAATATGAATGTAAGCCTAAGGGAATCGTATGGAGAAGATTAAATCCGATCAGAGAATGAGATCTGAACTCTGTAATGTTTTGCTCTGTTTTCGACAGTTTTGTATGGATCCACGATAAGATGTTTTGAACTGTTTATGCGAAGGATATACCGCAGGTTTTGATGAGTTAATGCATGAAGATGTTCAGATATGTTCTTCTGTCTCTATTTATGTTGAATAACGAATGCTGCGTCATATTTTACATTGTCTTGTATATAATATTTCATTGATGCAATCACTGGTATTACTCTGTTAATGCGAATGCTGAATATGTGAATGATGAATGTGATGATGAATGTTTGAGTTTCTAAGCATGATGTGAAAGTGAATCTCTGGTTTCTAATGCGATAGAGTTAGAGTAGATGCATGTCCTTTTCTCACTGTGGAAACTTGGTTCCTGCAGCCCCCTTAACCATCTTGGGTGAGACTTCACTTGCTTCACAGGTGTTACTAGAAAGGGTAAAACCTTTCTGGGCCAGTGTTTAAGGGCGTTTGGTTGGTGTTTGTTGACGATAGTGAGAAGTGAACCCCTATCGGCAAAACTATGTCAACACTCCGACAGAGGGTTAGGAACTCAATTGACAAGTCCAGGAGTTGTTGGACAGAGGATTGCTCAGAGAGAGTCTGAGCCCGTGTGCTGTACCAGCTATACTAGCACCAAATAAGGGTGGATAATGGAGGATGTGTACAGACTCCAGAACCATAAAAAAGATCACGATCAAGTACCGATTTCCATTATTGAGAATGGGTGAATTGATGGACTACTTGAGTGGAGTGAGATACTTCACCAAGATTGACCTGAAAAGTGGTTATCACCAGATCAGGGTCAGAGAGGGTGATGAGTGGAAGACAACCTTCAAGACAAGGGAAGGACTATATGAGTGGTTAGTCATGCCATTTGAATTGACTAATGCACCCAGTACCTTCATGAGGTTGATGAATGAAGTACTGAAACCATTCTTGGGAAAGTTCGTCGTAGTGTACCTAGACAACATTTTGATATTTAGTTGAACCAAGGTCGAACACTTGGAGCACATTCGACAAGTATTGCAGAAGCTGTAGGAAAATAAGTTGATGGTGAACCTGCAAAAGTGTTTCCTCATGAAGAAAGAACTCGTATACTTGGGATTTGTAATCTCGGGTAAAGGGTTAGTGATGGACCCATAGAAGGTGAAGGCTATATTGGAGTGGCCAGAATTGACAAACACGACAGGAGTGCGAATTTTCCATGGACTTGCTAGTTTCTACAGGAAGTTCATCAGAGGATTCAGTCGGATATGTGCATCGTTGACAAAGTGCATGAGAAAAGGGGATTTCAAGTGGATGGAAGATGCCTAGAGAGATTTAGACAAGTTGAAGCAGAAGGTGATTGAAGGCCCATTGTTAGTGCTCCCAGATTTTGACAAAGTTTTCCAAGTCGATTGCGACGCGAGTGGAATGGAAATTGGAGCAGTGTTGAGCCAGGAGGGCTAACCAATTGCATTCTTCAGTGAGAATTTGGATGAAGCGAAGCAGAAATATTCGTCTACGACTAGGAGTTCTATGCTATTGTCCAAGCATTGAAGAAGTGGATGCAATATTTGTTTCCCAAGGAATTTTTGTTGTACACATATCACCAAGCACTGAGGTACTTGAACACTTAGTCGAAGTTGAATCAGAGGCACATGAAGTGGGTCGAATTCCTGCAGGGATAAGCCTTCATGTTGCGACATCAGTTGGCCAAGTCGAACAAGGTTGCCGATGTGCTAAGTCAAAGAGTTGCATTGTTAAACATGATGACAGTTTAGGCGACAATAATAGAGTCAGTGAAGACAAAGTATGAGACCAATGTGGATTTCTAGAAAGCATGGAAGGCGAGTAGCGAACCGTGGAGTGCCGACACAACTCCATACTTGGATTATTTTATCCAAGAAGGATACCTATTCAAGGGACAACAATTGTGTATTCCCAGAGGATTCGTGAGGGAGAACCTAATTTGAGAACTGCACAGTGGCAGATTAGCAAGTCATTTTGGCATCGACAAGACCAAGGGGTTAGTTGAAGAAAATTATTATTGTCCAGGAATGACGACAGATGTCAGAAAGTGGGTGCGTCAGTGTCGAGTTTGCCATTTGAAAAAGGGAATAAGTCAGAATACGGGGTTGTATGCACCATTACCAGTGTCGAATACCCCACGGGAACACCTGAGCATGGATTTTGTGCTAGGATTGTTGAAGACGCAACAGGGAAACGACTCAATATTTGTTGTAGTCGACCAATTTTCGAAGATGGCACACTTTATTTCATGTCGAAAGAAAAGTGACGCCACAAGCATTGTTGTACTATTCTTCAAGGAGATAGTCAGATTGCATGGGTTGCCGAAGAGTATAACGTCAAACAGAGATACCAAGTTTATGGTGCATTTCTGGAGAACACTGTGGAAGAAACTGGACACGAAGTTTCAGTTTAGCTCGGCATATCATCCGCGGACAGATGGATAGACCGAGGTGGTGAACATAAGTTTGGGAAACCTTCTGAGGTGTTTGATAGCTGACAGACGCAAGTAGTGGGAGAATGTGTTGGCGCAAGCAGAGTTCGCATACAACACTTTTGTGAATCGGTCAACAGGTATGAGCCCATTTCATATTGTTCAAGGACGAAGCCCACATGGAGTGGTGGATTTGGTGGAGATATCGACATAAATCAGGAAAAATGCAGATGCATAATCATTTGCAAAGCATATGAAGAAAGTGCATGAAGATGTATGCAAGTGCGTTGAGAAGAGAAATGCGACATACAAGTTGAGAGCCGATAGAAAGAAGAGGCTACATTCGTTCCGTGAAGGAGACTTAGTCTATGCACACTATAGGAAAGAGACATGAACGTATAAAACGCTGAAGCTGAAGAAGATTGGACCATGTAAGATCTTGAAGAAGATTTCAGACTATGATTATGTGTTGGAGCTGCCGAAGGGCTTGAACATATCTTCTACGTTCAATGTATTAGATATGTACAAGTTTTAAGAAGGTTCAACAAGCAACAACGCGAAAGTGTTGAATATCAACTGGACAGTGTAGATTCCAGGTCGACACGACAAGGAAGAAATCACCGAAGTATTAGAGAAACGTGAAGTCGGACACACGTGACGTTTGCGAAAGAAAGAATACTTAGTCTGTTGGAAGGGTGATGAGTTGCAAGAGGCGACATGGATTTCAGAAGAAGAATACAGGAGACTGGCGGAGCAGTCGAGTTCTTTTTCACCTGGGGAGTCTGATGCAGGAGCATCGGGGCCTAGGAAAAACAGTCGAGGTTGATCGACAAAAGGAGGCTGACCACGGGAAGTGCCGACGACCGCTGGTAAGAAGTAAACTGGTCGTCGAAGCTAGGTAGTCAAGCAGATTTTGTCGATATGCAATCGAAAAGAGTAAGAGGTCGAGAGTCGACAAGTCTAAGGTCGACAGATGACAGGAAGCAGAACGAAGGCGTCGAAGTTCGACATATGGTCGAACGACGACACTGACGAAAGTGACGAAGGCCAAGCATGGAGGACAAGGCGGACTGGTAGCCATGGAAACTAAGTAGAGCTGACGAGTGGGGTCGAGGAGTGACGAACTGCAGTATGGTCGAGATAGGAGATGGGGCCGACACGTGTCGCAAAGTCAAAGAAGCGCAGGATTCAAGGCGACATACTTAGCATCCATTTGTGGTTGTTGAGGAAATTAAAGGTAGTTATGAAGGTGGTTGGGATCATGACAGATGTCACCACAGGCAGAGGTTATGCAACATGACTAGAGGGCGCTGAAAACTATAGGTCTGTAGGATCTGGAGAATTCGGCGGATAGAGAGAAAGACATCTCAGGGAACGGAGTGGACCTCGGGAAGAGAAACGGTAGAATAGAAGATCAGTACGAAGGCATAGAGGAGGGGATCATTCATTCATTGCTCAATGAGTTCTTTCATTCAACAGAGACTGTGAGAGGGAGGAAGATCGCACACTATCGAGAACAAATAGACCGACATATTTCATTTATGTATATTGTAACAGGCTAAGGTCGACTAATTTCATAGATTTCTTTGTAGTTAAACATTGTAATTTGATTCAGTTTAATAGAGTCCAGCGTCTGGCATTCAGTTCACAATCGGCCTTATGAGAACCTGTGTGTTGTTGTGTGTCATTGTTAAGCAAGAGGCCTCTTGTCAGGACCCACATTGCGCCAACGTCCTCCCATGAGGTAGAGTGACTTGAGGGTCAAGTAAACAGAGCCCATACTTTTCCATACAAATTTATGGGCTGCCCATACTCCATCAATCTCATGAGCTGATTTTTTGAAGTACTTCCTTACAACAGAAGTAAATGGCAGCAAGGAAAGTCAAAGTGGGTTCTCAAGGTGACATTTGACAACATAGGTTCAATCCCACAACCCCCTCACCTCTCCCTAGTTGATACACATAGCCCCATCATTTTAGTTGCATCCATAGCCAACCCCTTGGTATTTTATTTTCATTATAATTATTTAAATGCTTTTACAATCCCCCCATGGCTTACTAGCACATGGATAACACAATATAAAATACCATCCCTTTAAGGCTGAGCATTCACTAGCGGGGCTTTGGCCTTGAGCTCCATGCTAGGAATCATACATCAGATATGAAAAATATTTACATATTGAGTTGATACTTTCTAAGAGCCAAAATGGGGGTATTACAGCAGGTCTACTTGTAGAAGGGAAGCTTCGGGGCTTGGATAGAACTGTAAAATTATTAAATGTGTATGGGCCTTATAATTAGATAAGGATTTTTGGGATAATATTATTCACTATGGTTTGTTATTTTATTCATCCTTGATCATAGGAGGGGGCCTCAACCTTACTTTGTCTGCATCTGAACTTTGGGAGCTAGGAATGTGGTGGATCCTTTAGCTGATTTTTTTAGACACGCTTTTGAAAATGCTAAGTTGTTTGATGTAGTTCCAAGTGTTTTGATTCCAACTTGGTAAAATGGGAGAGATGGGAATGTTGGTATTTCAAAATAGATTTAAATATTTATGATAGCACAGGGACTCCAGTATGTTATGGGAAGGATCAGATCTTGGGCGATGTCCACAAGGGTTCCAGATCATAAGGCAATTGTTTTACAGTTGGAATTGGAGTATAAAAAAGTGCATTAATGTTTCAAACTTAATCGTACATGGCTCGAGGATCCATCTTTTTATGATATGGTTATGTACAAATGGGGATCATATTCTCAAATAGATCATATGCCTCCTATGCTAAAATTAGTGAAAAAAATATGTCTTCAAATGGGATAAAGAGAAGAAGAAGTCAAACAGAAGTGACTTAGCACATATTGAAAAGGAGTTCGATGATCTATTTGTGGTGATGGATGATAATATTTTTTCTTTTGCAAGAAAGGAAAATTTGATCTATCTTGAATCTAAGAAGGCTAAAACTATGAGGCAAGAGGAAGAAACACTAAGGCATAAAATATGTGCTATATGGTTAGATCATGGAGACAATAATTCAAAGTTCTTCCATAGCTTTTCCAACCAAAGAAGGATCAATAATGCAATCTGGGAAGTGAAGACCGAAGATGGTGTTGTAGTGAGTGATCACAAATCTCTAGAAAAGGAAACTGACAAATATTTTTAGGATATATATTAGTAGAGTAAGTCTCATAATTTATTTGATAAGCTACAGGTATTGAAGCTATATCCCATATTTTTCAGTAATGAGGAAGGTCATAAAATTGGGGTTATTGTTGATTTTGCAGAGGTTAAATTGGTGCAAAAAAAATTCACAAAGGGAAAGAGCCTTGGTCGAGATGGATGGATGGTGGAGTTCTTAATTCATTTCTATGATTTGGTGGGTAATGACTTAGTGGAAGCAGTGGAAGAATCTAGGAGATCGGGTTATGTTCTAGGTAACATGAATGCAACCTTTATTACATTAATCCCTAAGAAGGATAATCCTGGATCTTTCCATGATTACAGGTCTATTTATTTATGCAACCCGATCTATACAGTCATTACTAAGATTATTTCAAATCGGATTAATCCCATTTTGGGAAAAAAATATTTTGAAGGAGCATTTTGGTTTTTTGTCCAACTGACAGATCCTTGATGCAGTTGCAGTGGCACAATAATGCCTTCATACTATCAAGACTATAAACATTCAAGCTTTTATTCTTAAAATGGATCTTATAAAAGCTTATGACCATGCATATTAAACATTCTTGAGATTTTTCTTGATTCAGGTTGGCCTTCCTATTGAAGTTACTAACTGGATTATGGCATATATCACTTCTGCAAATTTTGATATATTGGTTAATGGTTCTCCAAATTCCTTTTTCAAATGTAACAGAGGAATTCGGTAGGGGTGTTCATTGTGTCCATTATTATTTATCTTAATCATTGAAGGCCTTAGTAGGCCAATAACTGATGCCAAGGATGACAAGAAATTTAAAGGTATAAGAATCGTTCCTTCCCTATTTATAACACATCTTCTTTTTGTCCATGATGTTTTAATATTTGGTAAGGGATTTGTGTCTTAATGGGAGTGTTGTTATGCTTTACCAAATTCCTTTTGTGCAACCTACAGGATGGATGAAAATCCATAGAAGTAAATTTTTTTGTATTTCATTTTTTTTATCTAGGAATAGGTGATCAAATATCCTAGTTATTTCCCTGTAAAATGGTAAAGTTGGATGAGGGATTTAAATATATCAGTTATCATTTGTAACCTAATTTCTATTCGAAATATGACTGGAACTAGTTTATCCAAAAAGTGGAAAAGAGGATTAGTAATTGGACATACAAGTTCCTATCTTTGGGTGGAAGATTCATTTTGGATAAGTTAGTATTAGAAAGCATTCTAGTTTATTGGCTTTCCCTTTCCATGATACACAACTTGGTCATCAACACTATAAGAAAGATAATGATTCATTTTTTGTGGGATGGTAATATTAGGTTACAAAAGTTTCATTTATCTTCTTGGGAGAGTCTATCATTAGCTAAAAAGCTGGGAGGATGGGGGTTGAAACATCTTGGCTAGTTCAACTATGCTTTGAGCTTAAAAATCCTATGGAGAGGTCTTAGAGGAGATTATTTGTGGAAAAGAGTCCTTAAAGCAAAGTATATTAGATGCTGCTCCATATCTCAGTGGATGAAGGATCCTCATAAATATGTTGTAAATGCCTCAATCATTTGGAGAGGGCTTATCAAAGTTTAGCCAAATCTGGGTAAATGGTTATCATGGAAAATTGGGAGTGGATCTCAAGTGTTTGTGGGTATAGATTCCTTTATTGGTGATGAAGGTAATTATCAACTGTCTGATTTACTTCTATCTAAGCTCCATAATAGAATATCTAGGTATTGGCTCAGGTTCGAAGATTGACTATGAGTGAGGATTATTCCTCTTCATGGTTAATGTCCAGTGATTTGGAGCTCAATGGTGACGTTGTAGACAAATGAAATTTTTTGATAATGATACTAAACAGAGCTAGAATCATATTAAGTGATGAAGAGGATAAATTAGTGCGGAATTGGAAAATTGTTAATGGGATATTGACTGCAAAAATGCCTATGAAGCCATTTAGGATGAGATGGTGTTAAATACTCCAAATTGGTGGGAAAAATCCCTTTGGAAGTGGAAAGCTCCATTAAAGATAAAATGATTTATTTGGCTAAGTATTGAGAACAAAATACTTACATGGGATAATATCCTTAAGATGAGATTCAATGGACCAAGCATGTGTGCTTTATGCAGGGCTGAGAGGGAATATGTATCCCACTTATTTATACACTGTACTTTTCTTAGATATGCGTGGTCCAATCTAAATGGAAATCTAAATTTTTAGGATATTTGGGATCTTCATATTTTCAGGATAACTTTTATAATTGGTTTCATGAAAGTGTTAAATTCAAAGAGCTTCCATTGTTTCTAGTATGGCTGATTTGGAAAACTAGAATAACATCATCTTTGAAAATAATAATCCTTCTATCTTCTTGGTATGCTCAAGGATAATCTCGATGTTTTTTGAATATTTCTAATAGAAGAAGCAGAAAAGGGTGAGAATCCATGTTATGCCCTATCTGGATGATAATATTCCCATGTGTTCTTTTGATGGTGCAGAGAATGTTGGAATGTGTTGATAATGAATGATTTTGAATATTAAATCAAGGCATATTATTAAAATGAGAATGGGTGTCAGTTTTGGGACCAACATAAAAACAAAACTCATTGTGCTGTGGGGTATTTTGTGGATTGCTCGAAGAAGAGGGATTTTTGAAACCTAGGGAATGGGTAATTCCAAAATTGTAATCGACTCGGCAAGTGGAGGTTCAAATTACAATTTATTAACATTGATCAATGAGAGATCGACATTAGAGAACAGATTAAAAGCTTCTCTTATATCTCCTTTTCTCATATTTACAGTGAGTTTAATCGAGAGGCAGATAACCTCTCAAAGTAGGTTGTTAGTATTATGGATGTTTTCTTATTTTTAGAGGAGTTCATTGATGAAAATATGGTCATTTCTGGATCAATGATAGTGTTCTAGAGTGATATTAGATGTTTCTATTATGTTAGTTTTCCCTATTTGAGGTTTTTGATTTGTAAGTGGAATAGAACTATTTTTGAGCTATTTTAGTAATGTTTCTATGACTTTCAGAGTCAGTTCTAATGTAATGAAACAATTTAGCTTGGCATGTCATGTGGGACATATGACAATAGTCTCTCAGTACTATTCTTTGTTCTTTGAGAAGACTTATGTAACTTTGATTATTTTTTAATAGCAAGTTGCATCTTAAGTTTCGTTTCTGAAAAAAAATCGATATGCTCATATGTAATATGATATGTTATTTTTTATTTTTAATGTGGATTTTTTTTCTAATATTTTGATGTAACATAACATCTATTTTATTATTTTTATGATTTTTTTTTAATATATATATATTAAAAAATCTAATTTTAAATTTTAAATTATATATATAAGTTAGAGTGTTCTTAAAATTAAAGTTGTGTTGACATGATTTTAGTTGGTATAATAATTATCTTTCTCTTTTATAGTGGTGATATTGATTTCATGGTAGAAGTTCCTAAGATTTCGACAGGAAACTAAAGATTCTTAAAGAAATTTTCTCTATTACATGTATGACTATTAGCACTAACAAAAAAAAGGTTATGATAATCAAATCCAAAAAAGATCACTTACTCTAATTTAGTGTATGACAACAAGCTTTGAATTGATCTTCATCACAAGCTTAACTGAAACTATAGCATTGAGAAAATGATAAATGAAGGGTGCGATTCTTAATATGAACTTGAAATGAGTTGTAAATTTGATAGATTTTTGTCTCTTTAATAAGAATAAACTCCTCTTGAGACTGTTGTCACTCCTATTTCCTTCCATGGTTGTGAAGTTTGGGGCTATAAATTCTCTACAAAATCATGGAGAAAGATATAACAAATTCAAAAGTGCCTTATAATCCAAAAATTAAAGGCAAAACACTCTATCCTATGGACTCCCTCATAGGAGCGATTCTTACCCCCATTTAGAACATGACTATGACTAGATGCCTAATGTAAAAGCACAAGTCAAACAACATGGAAGAAAAGAGGCTTCTTAACATTCCTTCAAACTCCATTCAAAACTACCTACAACTAAAGTAAAGTTATTATAAGGATGTCAAGTCTTGGCTAAATAATTGAGGAATCAAGGAAGATGTCACTTTGTAAAATAATGATAATATAAAAGATATTATTACATCTAAGTTTAAGGAGAAATTATGATGACATAAACAATAGAGGATAAAAAAATTTAGGATATTTTATGGAGATGGTCAACCATAATATAGAAGATCAAAAGTATCTGAATATTTTAACTAGCATAAAGAAGAAACCGACAATGCTAAAATAAGAATAAACTCTCATGAGCTCCATATCGAAACAAGGTATTCGAGAGTTTCTAAAAGGTGCACGGGTCCAAGGAAAATGTTGTCTTTATGAAACTAAGAGGGTTGAAGATGAAAATCACTTTCTCTTAGAGTGTTGGTGTGGCCCATGCCAAGAGCAATCCTCATGAGTGATTTTGAGAGTGCACTATCTTTTAGTGTTTTTTATCTACCCGCATTATAATAGTAGTATGGAAAAAATTCCATTTCAATACTTTTTTAACTTTTTGGTTCACTCAAATTTGGTTTATGGACCTCAAGAAAAGTAAGGAATTACTTGGTTTTCTATACAATTTTGTATTTGTGATAGAAAAGTTTTAAGAAAAGCATTCCTAAATCAACATAGTTTTGATGAGTTAAAATTTTAAGAAGGTTGGTACTGTGACAAATATTTGGATTTGTTATGTAATGCAGGTGTAAGCATGGCATTCTCAAAAAAATTATTTTCCATCTTGAACCCTCTTAGTTTCACAAAGATTAAAATTTCTTTCAACCTAGAAGGTTTTAGGAATTGCCTAATTCTATATTTCACTAAGGATCTAGTGAGATTTTTTCCTATTGCTTTAGCCAAGACTATCTTTATGCCAACCTAGATTGAGCCACATGTGGTTTTGACTAGAGTTTGAGGCAATCTTAAGAATCCTCTTGTCTTCCATGTTGTTAATTTTGTTCTTGTACATTAGGCACCTAACCATACTCTCAATGAATATGATATGATAGGGTATATCACCTTTAATTTTGAGATTATACATTATGTTTTGGACTTTCTTTAATTTTGAGATTATAATTTATATTTTAGATTTGTTCTATCTTTCTCTACTTTCTTCATGATTCTTGGAGACCCTGGATCCCTAAAATTCACAACCACAAAATATAACAGGAGTGACAGGAGTCTCAAAGAGGACTTTCTTCTTGTTAATAATACACAGACTCTTCTCTTTCCATATGAACAATATCATCAACTTAAATAAAAATGATAAAATACTATTCTAATTAAAGTTGTGCTAATGCAACCTGTTTCATCTAAACAACACTCTAACTTATGTATGCATATTAAATAATTATATTTTAGAATCATTAAATTAATAAAATGTTAGATCATTAAATTATTATAATATATATTTTAAAATAAATTTTTAGGATGAGATGTCTCACATGCTCACATGTTGGCTCCAATTTGATTTTTTTTCCCACCGTTTGGCAAAATTCAAACTAGAGTCAGTAGCCAATAGAAGTGAGGAATTTGTCCACGTGCACCACTGATGTGAGGGCATACAGGTGGGTGAGGTGCAACACCGATGTAGGTGAGCTCAATCGCACTAAAAAGGGTGAAAATGAGCTTGACGAAACATAATCTTTTTTTTTATTAAACCCTGTTTTAGTGCGCCTGACAATCAAGTGCACCACTGCAAGTAGGTTTTAAAATAAAATAATAAAAACATATTTTTTTAATTTTTTTTTAATAAAATAAGTCTCCAGTGCATTTTGGTATTGTCCATGCACCGAGGAATTTTGTATCATCTAACGCAATGGTAAGAGGTTTTAAAAAAATGCGTAGGAATAAAATTATAGATTTTTATTTTTAATAAAAAATTAAGCAATGCATTAGAATCTTTGACATGCATTGGGGCGTTTATATACTAAAGCAACGTTATGAGGCTTTCAATAAAATTTTGTGATATTTTTTTAATAAAATAGTTGTATTATTTTTAATAAAATATATATTGGTGTGTTTGTTATGATTAGACGCACCGAGGTGTTTAATGTTGACGAACACACCGAGATGAGGTCTTTACCTATAAATGTTAACGTGTCTTTTTAATATATATATATATATATATATATATATTTTATTTCTATAAAATATTATACGGTGTGTTTGCTTCTACTACATGCACCATTGCGTTTATTATTCGGTAACGCACCACGTATAGGCTGCTAAACAAAATCTCGGGAATATTTTAATAAAATAATATATATATTTTAATTTTTTACTAGAATATAGTACGAGGAATTTATGTTTAAGGGAACACACTAGGGCATTTATGTTTACGTAACACACCCGTTTAGATTTTTTTTTTTTTGCGTTTGATGATTTTTTTGGATGCGGTGCAACATGGTATATGGCGGTTCGATGCTTTTGTATATGTAACACACCGGTGCGTTCTCATTAAAATAAGTGCATTGGAAAAAAAATGTTCGCTAAAACCTCCGACCGCTCACCTCCACTATAAATGTATATTTGGACTCTTTTGAGCAGAGCATGTGCTATAACCTCCAGTAGAGGGCCTTTTCCTTGTATTGAATCAAATGAATCCTCATTAGGGCATTGCCAATTAATGCATAAATGTTAAATAAGCCAAGGAAAAAGATAATAGGACATGCCTCAATCTTCTAGAGACATAAATTCATCCTTCACATAAAGTAAATAGTTAGTTTTTTGGTTAGTAAACTGTAGACATGACAGTTTTTATCTATATTTCTTTTCTTATAAAAGTTGCAATTAATAGGGTAAAAATAACATATTGCTATGTAGGTTTTTTTATGCAGGGGCATTGGGACCCTCGACGCAGGTAGCAGATGGATGAAGAGTCATTGGAGGAAAGTCAGAGTCCCATAGTGAAGGAAGTCGTTGCTGTTCCTAGAAGGTCGAGTCATAGACTAGAAGTTGATTTGATTCAAAGGAAAAAGTTGCAATGAAGACGTGAAGACTAGTCAAACGGATAGTTAATTTGAAAAGATGATGTTGACAATAGTAAGATGGTAAGGAAGTCAAGGGACTAGAGGATGACTAGAGCCTTGGGTAGACCCAGTTAAGGGATGAAACCAAAAACTAGCCGAAAGTTTGACAAGAAGGAAGTGGCCTTCTTCACTTCATCTTTCCCTGAAATTTGACCCTCTACTCTTGTATCTGAGCTCTTCAATTTTGGATGATGAAAATGAAAATTTTCCTCTCCTATTTATACTACTCTAAGAGCCTTTAGATTATTTTATGGTTACCCTTTAAGAGCCTTTAGCTTTAGCTTGATTAAATCTTGACCCTTGCTCATGAACTTGAAAGTGAACAATAAAGTGCAAAGGTATTTTGAAAATAACTGCCACAAATTACCCATTGGGAATTGGTGGTCCTGCATCAAATCCAATTTTTCCTAATGTCAAGTTTTGATTGGATGTTGACTGTTTAAGAGGGAAATGTTTTTTTTGTCCTATATTTCCATTTTATGAGGAGAATAAGTATGCTATCAGTTCCTAAGAAATTGTTCTAAACCCATTCTAGTCAACCATACCCCCCCTTAAGCTGTTTACTTCTGATGACCTTTAACCTTCTGGGTAAATCTATAAACCAGTATGTATGTTTAACCCTGTTTTTAGTTGTTAAAATTTGTTTAAACCATTGTAATTCAGTAAAATATCAACCTATTCCAACATAGCTAAACCCTGCAATAAAACCTAAAATGGCATTTGTATCAAAACCTAAATCTTAGAAAGTAACCCAGATTCGTTAGTGATGAGCACATCATTGACCATCACATTGACATCTATGATACTATTATAATGGGATTAGACCTAATTGCCACTCTTAAAGAAGCCAGATCCCAAGCCATGGCTGGTTGGGATCCCCATCACATTTGGGAGACCAATTTGGCCAAAGTTATCTACCCCATATAATCTATTTTCCTGAATGCGTGACATGGTGCTCTATCAAATATTCACATGGTAAAAAGGCCATAATAACTATAGATTACTCAAAAATACTCTACACTGTAAACACATGAACTATTGCTAAGATGTTGTGTTTCGTAGAACACCAAATTCTTCTACCCTTAAATGAACAAAACCTATCTATAGCATACGTATCCCACAAGCCCTTGGAATGAAGCTAATACCTATCTCACTATTTCGAGTAGGGGATTGCAACCAATCCTCTACCTCCTCCATATGAAAACATTGTCTTCCATGAGAATGCTAGAGAGAAGATATCCGTATTTGTAGTTATTTAAGTTATGCCACTGATTATATCGTTGATGAGGCAATTCTAGGTTTTCTCAGTTGTTTGATTCACCCAGCTACCGTTGTCATGCCTCATAAGTTTGACTTCTGTGAATACTTATCCTAGGCCATAAACACCTTATTGTCAGAGATTATTGCTCTAGAAGTGTTTAGGTATCCTTCATATATGTTTTATATGTTCATGTACAAAAATTCACAGTTCTACAGTGAGCTAAATCCGCAAACTAAGGATGAAGCTTGAAATCCGTTGCATGTATTTGAATGGAGCAATCTCATTCTCACAAACTCAAGGAACCCAAATTATAAAGAGTTTTCCAATAAGGTCATGTCAAACACTTATTCGTTAATGCCTGATGCTCCTCCTCCAAGGATATTCCCTGAAAATAAAAATCTTTTACAATTAAGCCCAGATACAAGAGTAGGGGACTGGTTATTGTATGAATATTATACAATTTTGAGGATCTATGGATTTGAGGGAAAACCTTATAAGCTACCTTCATTCCTTACTCATAGAGTATTTTCCATGGAATACACTAGGCATAGGTTCATGTCTGACCACATGCATTGTGTTCATTTCAAACATCAAAGAGCATTCTTGCTGCCAAGTGATGTGGCGCCATTTTTTATAAAAGGATTAAATTCTCTAAAATATATGGATGAATATCTAAAGCAATTAAGCCTAGAGCAAGAAAAATCTAGATCATATGATCCCACGGGGGGTTCACTAGCGAGGCAATATTATATCACGTCCATTCATATTGGGGGTTTGAATGCTCTTAAAAACCTCAAAAATATATTGCCCTGTATTAAGGGCTCAAGGGGGTTTTTTAATTTGACATAGTAATATAAATATTGGGGGTTATTTTATTTGGGTGGGTTGAGGAATAACCTACAAATCATGGGATGGATTCATACCTCCAAATCATGGGCTCAATTCATACCCACCTAAAACTTAAGGACCCTCCATTTTGATTTGATATTGCTTATGATCTTCAGTTTTGGATAAATCTAATAATAGTGTACCAATGATAATATCAATGGAAGTCTCTTTGGATTACTGGTCTTGAGAAGTCCTCATTTAATATCGTATTTAGGCTTGGTTTGAATTGATGTTATATTGTTTTTTATATTTAAGTTAAGAGATGTAGCTAATTGGGAGTTCCAGAGTTGAATAATTGTATTGTATTTTTTGTAGGCATTCAAGTAAAAGATCTAACTCTTCATTTTTTAGGTTGGGGTTTAGGTAGGTATTGAGATTCAATCAAACCTTGCTCCATGAAAACCAAGAAAAGTGAGATTAATCTTTCTTGGCTCACTGGAACCAAGAAAATTTAGATCAATCTTTCTTGACTAATTATTTATTTCAAATTTTTGTATTCTTCTTTAACATTTTCACATTGCCAGTTAAGAATAATAGTTAAATTGAGTTATATTTGGCACATTCATAATTGTAATTTCAATTCTTATATGCAAGGCATGTGTCTTAATATTGTATTGGAATTGACATGAACATAGGTAAAAATATAAATCCTTATTTACATACCCAATGTGTTATCGTTGCCATGAAATGGTATCATATAAGTTTCACCATATGTGTATCTTTATAACTATTGCATGCTTGAACCTAACAATGGATATTTTTCTCTCTCCTATAATGATAAAAAAAACTAGATATAACCCAAGAAAAGGTAACTAAATGTTGTTAATTCCCTTGATTGTAAAAATAAATGTAGAGGAAGTGGAGGAAATTCATTGCATCTTGTGAATGACCCAAATCCAAACTATGCACATGATCATATAGTGTTATTGGAAAGTAAGAGGAATTTTTCTATGTTCATTTGGGTTCAAACATCAATGATGTTTTTTTTATAGGAAGGTATGGAAGTCCATCCATGAAAGGATTTCAATTTTGCATTTTTAAGGAGTTTAATTTATTAAGCTTATAGAAAACATGATCTCTCTACGACTATACTTATATTTACATGATATAAAATTGGTAGATTGGTAGGCTATGGTGTGAAACATATGCAATTCTCATCTTTTCTAAGCATTGCACTAACTATTGGACTATTATCCTTTTACATTCTTTGTTATGTTGATCTCTTGGCTAGGTTTCCTTTTATGCATTTTGCCTTTCCCAATACTATTTTGTTGGGTCTTCCACTATCCAATGCTACAAATTGATCACTCACCCCTGCAATCGTGGTGGGATTATTATTAGCATTATACTATTATTTTATTTAGCATCATGTTTGCTTATACTAAGATGTGTTAGGGCTCGTGTTTGTTACAACTTGATAATATGGTATAAAGGGGGTATTAAAAATGGGTTAATAAAAATGGATACATACAATATCTGGAGAAACTATGGGTTTTCTTAATTGGAAAGGCATACTGAGAGGGGGGAACAATAAAATTTTAGGAGAAAATTTCCAATATTTAGTGAAATTAGGGAAATTCTTTAATATCATGCGAACGATCGTGATATGTAACAACTTCTATGAATGAACCCCCCGTGTATGATCCTCACCGAATCATTTCAAAGATGAGGGTAGCCAACATAAATTTTTCATATACATACGTTCCCAAGCCTCATTGGGAAATGATTGCAAATCAAGAGAGCTCAAATGAAGTCTCAGACATTTTGAATAATTTGCAAGAGTAGGAAGATGCAAATTTGTAGTAGGGCCAAAAAAGAGGAGTTGAAGGGCTCCAAATAAACATGGATATTGATGGTGTTGATCAAGAGCCTCATAGAAAGAAGCCAAGAACAGATCAAGATGAAGAATCAGAGAAAGCATTAGTTGAAGTAGAAGAAGGAGATGATATCCCACCAGAGTTGATAGACTGGGGTGATGAAACAACTACAGGTCGTAAAATATTTATCACTAGTCACATTCATACATTATCCCTTTGTAGAATTTCTAATTCCATGGAGCTCATAGACATCATCACCTATAACAGGACCAATTCCAACAAAGTCAAATATTCAAAAGAAATACTTGGATATAAGAGATAAGGTTATGGGAGTGGTGAGAGATTTGAAGAAGCAAATAGATCCAGCTAGTAAAAAATTGTTTATTATGGAAGACCATACATAGGATAATACCTTAAGGATGTCAATAATGCACCCTTTAATGACTTTTCCTTCATCATTCAAATACTGGAATGCTAATGAATATGAATTCCACTTCAAATATTATGGGAAATTAGATAAGTTGGATTTGTATAGAAAAATTATTGACATGATCTACAAGGAGGTGGTTCAATCTGCAGTCATAGAGAAAAAGTTGAGAACAACATTGAATAAGTTTGAACAATTACTAAAAGAAAATAGAATAGCAGTCAAGGATAAACGGGTTTATATAAAAGAGCTTGAAAGCAAAGTTGTGTCCTTGGGAATAAATCCAACTAACACTTCCCAATCTCAGGATTTTTTCTAAAAAATGGATAATGAGATTTCCCATCTTAGGAAGCAATTAAAGATTCCTACAACTCAACCAGTGCAAACTCGTGAGATGACCAAAATGAAGAAAGGAAAGGAGCACATATATGAATGTATGCTAATGTTTAAAAATTCGACAGAAGAGAGGGAAAACTAGATAAATGAGCTAATGTGCCAAATAGCTTCTCTTGAGATATAAAGAACATCATTAGCAAACAAGCCAACTTCTCCAATTTCATCTCCAAGCTTACAAGAGATAGATCAACCTTCAAAGGGGGCAGAGCAAATTTCAAGAGAGCCTGAGAAGCCAAACAAACAAACAAAAGGAGCACTTACAGATGCAATGAAAGAGCCTGACACATAGGCTCAACAAGTAGATAACAAAGATGATAAGATCAAAGAGCTTGAAGAAGAGTTGATCCAAAGAGATAAAAAAATTGCTGAACTAGTAGATGAAGCAGATAAAAAATATGATACAATTGATGATCAAGAGTAAGAGATAAATGAATTAAAAAGTCAAATTACCAAGATGCAACTAGATGTCCAAGGTAAAGAGTTGTTGAGAAGAACTAGAAAGATCCTTTGGGACAAAATATCGGTTGGAATTCTTGATAGATGGGATTATTTTGATCTTATACAAGATGATTTAGAGATGTATGAAACATGTCAAAAGGAAATCAAAGATGTTGAAAAGCAGCTTGGAGAAATGACTGAGTAGGATGCTGAAATAATAAATTTCCTGAATACTAGTAGAACTAAGAAGCAATTGGATAACTTGTAGGTTGAAAACAAGACTCATATGATAAAGATAGCCAATCAAATGATTACCAAGTAGGTATTGATGCCCAGAACTCAAGACAAAGCTAAAGCATTGGCTAAAGAGATTATTAGATTCAAAGGTCTGTATAAAGAAAAGAATTGCATTAGTCTTGGTTTACCTCATCCATGGGATGGGAATGGTGATATGTATAAGAAGGATGAGTACAAATCCAATCTAACTCAAAAGAGAGATGATGTTGCATAGTTTGATTATTTAGAAGGAATCATAATTGGTGATGCAATGGTAAATAGGTTGAGAGTAGAGTTTGAGATATGGATAAATCTTAAAAGCACACTCAAAAGATTAAATCCCATGTCTTATGAGAAGATTAATAATGTTGAAATAACATTAGAGTACTTAAGGGACCACCAATTCCCAATGGGTAATTTGTGGCAGTCATTTTCCAAATACCTTTGCACTTTGTTGTCCATTTTCAAGTTCACCCCTTGCTCAAGATATTTCCACCATCATCGTCAACCTTGCTCAGGCTACTTCCACCCTTTCTTTCCATGTTCAATCTAGGGTATATCATACCCTCTCCAAACTCTAGGAGGCCCTCCTCCTGAGAAAAGTAAGGACACACCTGCCCCAACAACGCCCGTCGACTACCCACATGCATATGTGCACATCGCCACTACAGACATAATATGACACCTCCCCTAATGATTATTTCCTCCAAGGGAGTATGTCTCTCCTCTAGTTCACAAAGCTGAGTGGCTAGAATCATATATAAAGGGATTGAAAGGAGTGAAGTTTGTTATTGAAGTGATTCAAGATAATATTTTTTGTATTCATGAACATATTTTTTAGATTCACTCCTTTTGTATTTATCAATCTCTATATTCATTGGACATTGTATAGATTGTATTTCATTTTCATCCAACCTTGATTTTTCTGTTAGAAGTTTGATTATTTGTCAATTCAATCTCCATGGTTATAAATATTTTTCAATTGATTTTTTCATATTGTCAGGTATTTTTTATGTTTCTAAAATTTCCACTATATGGGTTCTTGGTTTATTTGGGTTAGAAATTGCTTATTAAAAGCTATAGAGTGGAACAATGCAAATTTTGTCGCAATTGGATTACAATGCTTTTAATATACAATGGAGTTTTGATCTATTATTACATTTTCAAATGAAAGGTTTGGTTTATTTTAACATGTTAGCATTTAAGTGTTCAGTATATCCTAGCCCTTCAAAGTAAAATAGGACCCTACCCTTCAAATTTGATCCCTAGCCCTAATACTGGGCTGTTGAATGCGCCTCTCATCGCAATTAAACTTAAATTATAACATAATTTTTTTAAAATAATATAATATAAATGTTTAATGTAAAATTATTATAAAACAAATCAATGTAAACTATATAAACATAATTTATTATAATATTATTATGGAGCTACCACGTGGCCATGGGACAACTATGATTTCATGTGACTAAGTTTCTCAAAATTTTGGTCAACGTATAGGAGTATTAATATAGCAATGTAATTCACGCCCAATCGGTCGAGCCACTAACATGAGGTTCCCGCATCTTTAGACCTTCCTTGATTCCTGCGTCTCTTTCCTTGCTAGCCAAAGCTTCGTCAAGCCCTGGTGAAGTTGCATCCAACATCAAGGAGAAGCCATGGCCTATGCCCCAACTACGTAGGGGTGAAACCATCTAGTCAATTAATGTTCGTAGCCTGCCCATACTCAATCTCTCTATTGCTATATAGGAGTGGGATTGTGTGAATTTGAGTGGGATTGTTAGTTTTCCTTAACTGTTTTTAGTTTTTCATTTTCTATTAGTTTTCCTTGTCTAGTTTTCTACATACAGTTTAAGAATAGAAGGGGAGGAATGTGTCCTATTTTGCAAAGGCCCTTCTGCTCATTTTGTATAGGAATGTCTTTTGTAAGGGTTTTACTTTACAAGGACAGTAGAAGAATGGAAGGAAGGATAGTATCAGACTGACCTATTTTGCAAAGGGTCTTCCATTCATTTTGTATAATTGGGATGAAAGACAGTTCAAATGATTTATCTCGCTGTCCGGTTCGACTGACATCCCTTATGAAATTTATTGGATGAATATAATGTAACTATTACATGATCAGTTTGCACTATTTTATTGTATGTGTTCTATTATGCATGTTTCTTTCTCCATACCAACATGTCTATGCTTGTAACTAGCTTACATTTTTTGGAACCTCTGTGTCATAAGAGGTTTACATGATTCCATGTTTTAATATAAATATTTTTGTTGATAACTTCCAGAAATAGTATGTTTTAACCCCTGAGATGTCTTAGGCTATTATGTGATACATTTTGACTAAAACGATGATGGTGAATGACAATGTGTATCAAGTCCAAATCTCTTTGTTTATCTGAACTTGACTATGGACTGGCATCATTACTCCTCATTTCCTACTTCTTCCCTGACGCCATTAACAATAGCGGTTTTCTTTGAGAAAGTGTGTAGGAGCCCAAAACTGCTCTGATACCACAACGTAACATACCCAGAGCACTACTTGTAATACCCCCACAAACATTTTATTATTTTGTTTCAAGTTAATGATTTTACTAAAAAAAACAATTTTTATTTTTGTAAAGAGTTATTAAAACTCTATTTGTAACTCACACTTATGTGAGAGAATATTTGGCACCATAAACTATAATTTTATTTTTAATAACAAGAGAAACACTTGGAACTACTAGTTAAAAGGGGACACTTCCAGAGACAATGGACAAGAGATGGAAAATAGATTTAAGTATTAATCAAATCCAAGACGAAAACTCAACAACTCCGACTAGATACACAATTTAAGGGATCAAGAGATTGCTTGAGATTTGATTGAGATGGCACAGGACCCGTGAAATAAATTATATGATAGTGCACTGGGATAGCACAGGACGTTGTGTTGTGCATGGAGAGAATTTTGTTGCTATTGAGTGTTCTATGAGATTTGTAAGTCCATCATATAAACTGTTACAGACTCTTTGGGAGAGTGTTGAGTGCATTTGTTTCTATTCTATTGATCAAAGGTGGTGATCCAGCTTGGGGGTGAAGCGGCAAGTATATTTGGATGCCCGCTTCTATGGTTGGGAGGAACTGCGTAGTTCTAGGTGTTTCTGTGCCTTGATTTCCATGTAAGTACTCTCTCGTTGTTATGAAAATGGTAGGAATATGTAGCATACATGTTGCAGAGTCTCAAGGCAATTATTGCATAATTGTTTTAAGAACTAAAGGGGAATTTGTGTTTCAGTACAACCTCTTCTTCCCCCCTGCTAAACTTGAAATGCTATTTTTTTTAACGCTTTCCTTTTGAGTTATGATAGCGTGTAGTATGGTGAACTATTTGCATTCTCCAGGAGAAGCGAAAGGGGAATCACCTTGGTTCTCCTTGGGTCACTCTTAAAGTACTTCTTTTTTACATTCATTTGATGGCTCAATGCCCTACAGCGTGTTCACATACATAAATTACTGAATATGCATATCTGGGTGGGATGTAGTCCCAAGTTGTTTTCTTGAAGTTGTTTGATATATAATTGCTGCTAGTACATAAATACATTGATATCACATCATGATTGTGTAGCTTCGCATTGCTATTTTTCTGTTGGTTTAGCGATTTGTTTGAGGAGAGACATAGTCTTAAGGGCTGTGTGATATCATAGTTTTTTTTGTTTGTAAGTAAGGAAATTTTGTATTATATATAATGAAGAAAAGTTGCATTTGAACAAAATGAGCCAAAGCCCTATTGGCCGCTTGCACTTCTGAACTATCTGGCCTTAATACATGAGAGATATCGTAAAAAAAATCCATCCCAAAGCACCAAACCAATATTAAAAAAACTGAGGACCCCTATGCTGACTTCAGACTTGCTTTCCCTACATGCCTTCATAACATAAAAATCTAAAATGCATGAAACGAACCAGACACTAAGAGCTAGATTTTTCCAACAACTAAAATGACTAACAGACAAAAATTAGCATAGATATCTAATTCTCATCTAACTCAAAAAAATAGACTCCATACCCAGAAAACCTTCATAGTAGAATATACAAAAGGTCCAGAAAGTAACCTTGCTGACCAC
Organism: Larix kaempferi; assembly: GCA_027924585.1. Classification (NCBI taxonomy): domain Eukaryota; kingdom Viridiplantae; phylum Streptophyta; class Pinopsida; order Pinales; family Pinaceae; genus Larix; species Larix kaempferi. The sequence goes on from BSBM01001346.1 coordinate 25,839,452, forward strand.
CACCCATAGAAGAAGAAGGAACATTTGGGAAGCGAATGCCTAAGGTATTCATTATGGCATCATTTTTCAAGTGCATATCCTTCGTCTCGGCCTGATGATCTTTCCACCATTGAGCTGGTGTTTCATCGCCTTCAAATTTCTCTATTCGTTCTCACATCACATGCCCCATCAGGTTCTTCATTACCTAGAAGAGCGCCACTGTCTGCTCGTAGAGACTCAAGCGTGCAACATTGTTGCCCGGGTCCATTACCCATTCTTCCATTTTTTGGCACTCCTCTTGAAGGGTATCCTTATCTAGATCCCTCCATAACCTCTATTCCACATCCTTTATTTCCTGCTGGAAGACTGACGGTAAGCCCAACTAAAACATGCATGCCTACCATATTACTTTCTTTTACGCCCGGGTAACCCTTCGACCCTCTCCCACAGTATTTATTTCCTTTTTTCCCTCATTCTTCATTGGTTCATAATGTTCTCACCATCCTCCACTTGTTGGCATTCCTTATCTCTAACCCTCTGGAAAGCCTCTTCCCTTGTTAGCATATCGACAATCACAGAATGCATGCAAAGTTGAATCTTGTTCTCATGACTAATGTCGTCACCTTTCCATCCAATATATAGGAAATTTCCATTTTGGGCCATGATTGTTTCGGTACAGGCCCTTAATATCCAGCCGGGATCCGTAGTCTTGTCAAAATATGCCCCAAGCTGGGGGTGGATCCACCACCCTCATTAATCATAATTACACCTTCAACTTGCTGCTTTGACATGACTTTGGTAAGGCCAAAATTAATGGTAGTTAAGGCCAAGTCTACTGGAAAAATTGAGGGACCGCAGTGTCCAATTGGATAATCTCTTCCTCCTTTTGTCCAACAGTTCAGACCACGAACCCTTTCAAACAATTGAATCTGCTAAAGGGGCCCCTAAGTATTTGGATGGAAGGGAGCTCTCTTGCAATCCAAGGATTCGGAAAATGTTTTTCCTGATGACCCTTGGGGTGTTAAAGAAGAATACCTGGGATTTTTGCTCGCTAACCTCTAAGCCCGAGGATTTTCCAAAGTTAACCAAACACTATTTGAGATTCCAAGCCTCCTGAACAAAAGGATTCCCCATCAACATTGTATCATCAACAAACTATTGATGGGTTTGTCGATCCGCTCTCGGGTGAATGAGAGGCCCATGCATCTCATGATTTCCCTGCATGTCCTTGATGGTCCTTCCCAGCCCTTCCACCATAATTATGAACAGAAAGGGGGATAAGGGGTCCCCTTGTCTAATGCCCCTGTTTGGCTTGATGAGACCCGACGGTACTCCATTGATGAGAATGGAGAAGAATGTTGTCGAGATAAAACTCATGATCCACTTGATCCATCATTCCTCAAATCCGAACGCTCTTAACATTGCTTAGACGTACTGCCAGTTGAGCTTCTAATAGGATTTAGCAATGTCAATTTTTAGCATCATCCCAGGTATCTTCTCGGTTTTGAGAGAGTGGATAACTTTGTCGACAAGGTTTATGCCATCCATTATCTGGTGACCTTCCACAAACCCTGACTGCTCAGGAGAAATCAAAGAAGGAAGGATGGGTTTGAGGCGGTTAGAAATTATCTTGGTTACAATTTTGTAAATAACATTGCAAAGGGAAATGTGTCTGAATTTTCTCAGCAAGTCTGCCCCATCACTCTTTGGGAGAAGCATAATAAAGGTGGCATTGAAGGAAGGAAGAAGTTTCTAAGTGATTCTTGAGTTTTCCACAATACTCCATACTTCATTCTTAATGAGGTCCCAAAAATGGTGAAAGAAGTTGACTCTGAAGCCATCTAGACTCGGGGCTTTCCCATCAGCATTTGATCCACCTCTTCTTTGACTTCCAGGAGAGTCACCAGATTCATTAAAAGGTCATTTTGATCATGAGATACTAAAGCAGGAATATATTGTTTTACCTGTTCAATGTCCCTGCTTCTGTCCAAGATGGGTTCACTCATAATATCCTGAAAGTATTGGCCTAATTCCACCTCAATCTCCTCCCTAGTTTCCAATCTGTCCCCATTAGAATTCTTGATCATGAGAGTTCTGTTCTACAAGTAGTTTTGGATAACCTATAAGTGGAAGAATTTAGTATTTCATATTCCCTATAAGAGCATGATATTTCATGTATTGAATTCGATCCCTAAGTTTAATCGATTTGATCTGCATTAAGGTGATTTGGGCATTTTTAGGGATACACTGTCCAGGCCTCCTTTTGATTGATGGAACATTCGAATTTGAATCTTGGTTACCAGTTCCCTCTCCTCCCACTGCCACCAATGGGATCTGGATGCCACTGACCTGGAGCCCCCCTAACAAATCTATTGGGGAGGCCTGAGAACCACCCTCGGTTACTGTAGCCATGATCGTCGCCAATCCTTCAACCTCTCAAAATCGCCGAAATCCACAGTTCACTCTCCTCGATCGGCACGAGTTGTATTAAAACATTCTGTGTGATATTAGAGTTACTACTATTAGTGCATCCACATTGCATATCCCTTTGAATGAGATGAAAAGGCACAACCCTACTTAATCTTTTTACACAGAATCCTTGCCTTTTTTTTAGTCCTACCATAGGCAGAGACTATATTTTTCACCTTACCCTATTAGTTTGGCCAATGATACAAAGAAATCAAAAGTATTTTTAAAGTTTGAGAAAAATAATATTAATCTGTTTTTATCTATTCAATTTATTTTCATATGTGTTGAAATTTGATTGGCTTATAGACATTGAAAAGACAATTTTTATAATTGATCACATTAGTTAAAAATAGGAAAATAAAATAAAATTTACATATATTATCAAAACTTTAGAAGTTCATGAAATATTTATGAAATAATGTTGTACTATTGTCACTTCAATGTTGTATGTTGTTAATTTAGATATGACAACTTATATATATATATATTCCAAAAATTTATATAACTTAAATCCATATGTTTATATTGAAATGGTACCATTAATATCCTTAATATTCGTTTGTACAATCTTTAAACTAATTTTCAAAAGAAAATATACAATTTTTATATTTTATGCTCTTTTTAAAGTGTGAAAAATTATCTCATTTTCCACATTTTATTTTTAATTTAATATAATTTTTAAAATTAACTTAAACATAAAAAATATTAATAAACATAATTATAGTTTAATATCTTTTAAATTAATTTTTGAATTTCTCTTCCTTTTAGAAAATCACATGGGTTTTGGATTATGTAAAATTATTTATAAAAGAAAATAAGTTACCTTATTAAAATTTGCAATTATGATTTACTTGATTTTTATTTCTAATTAGAAAATTGAATTTCTTATTATGAAAAAATTGTATTGATTATATTGTTGAATTTGATATTTTTTGAATAATTTAGTGTTATTTAACAATACAAACAGTTTAGTGTTATTTTTTTGAATAATTTAGTCTTATTTAACAATACAAACAATTCGACAAACTCACATCCTATTTATTTATATTGTTTTTTCAAAAATAAACATATTTAACTTATTTAGGTTCATTTATTTTATACTATTATTTTCGGAAGTTTGCAAATTCACAGTTTTTAAAATTGTTAGATATTAACATTTAATATGCAACTTCACATTTTTAAAGAGTTTTAAATATTAATATTTGATATATATTGGTATGGATATAAAACACTTTATATTAGTATATTAATTTTTACTTATTTTTTACAAAATTTATTTACACTTTATTTTTATTTTTAAATTAATTTCCAATAATTTATTTGTGTTTTTTTTAATTAAAAGACATATTTGCATACTGATAGTGAGCATGCTTGTTTGGATTTATGACAGCCCGACTCCTAATGTCCGATTGTTCTCGTGAGGAAGTCGAAAGTCGGCAATCAAGCACTTACTTTATGCCATCCCGACTCCCGACGTCTGACTGTTCCGATGTGGAAGTCAGAAGTCGGCAATAGGTCACCTACCCCATGGCACTTTGTAAATGCACCATGTGTCACCATCTGAGCGTTCCATGTGTCACCCTAGGAAACTAGATGTTGACATTTTAACAACAACATTCAGAGAAATTTTGCTTCAAAGAATTTGCAGGCAAGTGGAAATTTTGTCAGAGAAAGAGAAGTTGCTCTTTCCTCAGGTTGTTCTATTTTGGGGTGTTGGAAGTAGACCCTAAGGAGAAAGTGTTAAGATTCAATATGCTAAGACATAGAATATCAGTATTACATTAAATTTCACAGCAATAGCATATAAAGGATCACTGAAAGAACAACAAGCACAACATAAATACAAGAGACAAAGATTTATCCTGGGAAACCCTCATGGGGTAGAAAACCCAACAAAGCTTTCTCAATATAGATGACCAACAAATACAAAGATGTAAACCCTAAACATGAGCTCCTTCTCCTCCATAGCAGATCTCTCCCTCACCTATGCACCAATCACAAGTGAGTGTAATGTGTGTTAAATGAGGAACACACCTCCTCTATTTATACACAACTCTGACTTGACTTTTACACTTACTAGGTCGGCCCCAACTTAATCACTTAACATAAGGTTGACTAGGCCGACCCCTCTAGGGTGGTCTAATCACCCTTTAACCCACATGACTCATACAGGGCCAACCTCCACTAGGGAAGTCTAATAACCCAAGTTACCACATTATCCACGGAGGAATAAAACATCTCTGGATATACAATAAGCTCTTCACGGAGGAATGAAACATCTCCAGAATAATAAAGTACAAACATAATATTCTTAAAAGTTACAATATTTCAATAGAAAGAGCAGCCACTCCTTCCTTCAGGGATTTTTTTTAGGAGTGGGGAAAGTGGATATTGGCACTCTAAACACAAATTTCATAGGAACATTGCTTCAAACAGTTTGCTGGCAAGTGGAAATATTCTCAGAGAAAGAGTGACCGCTTTTTCTTCAAGTTGTTCTATTTTGGGGTGTTGAAAGAATATAGTGAGGAGAAAGAGGGTTCGCTCCTTTCTCCATGCATTCTTTTTTAGGGGTGGGTAAAGTAGATATCGACACATTAAACATAAATTTTGTAGGAACTTTGCTTGAAACAGCTTGCTGGAAAGTGGAAATTTTCTTGGAGAAAGAGAGGCCGCTCTTTCCTCATGTTGTTCTATTTTTGGCTAATGAAAGTATATGTTGGGGAGAAAGAGAGTCCACTCCTTCCTCCAGGGATTTTTTTAAGAGGTGAGGAAAGTAGATATTGGTACCTTAATCACAAATTTGATAGGAACTTTGCTTTAAGCACTTTGCTGGTAAGTCGAAATTTTCTCAGAGAAAGAAGTAACCACTCTTTCCTCAAGATGTTTCATTTTGGGGTGTTGAAAGTAGATACTGAGGAGAAAGAGTGTCTGCTCCTTCCTCCAGGGGTTGTATTTTTGGGTGGGGAAGTAGATATCATCATTTTAACAACAAAATTCATAGTAATTTTGCTTCAAAGAGTTTGTTGGCAAGTAGAAATTTTCTTAGAGAAAGAGAGACCGATCTTTCATCAAATTGTTCTATGTTGGGGTGTTGGAAGGAGATGCTGAGGAGAAAGAGCGTATGCTCCTTCCCTCAAGAGTTATTTTTTAAAAGTGGGAAAAGTAGACATCGACACTTTAAACACAACTTTCATAGGTACTTTGCTTCAAATAGTTTGTTGGCAAGTGGAAATGTTTTCAGAGAAAGAGCGGTCGCTCTTTCCTTAAGTTGCTCTGTTTTGGGGAGTTGAAAGTATATGCTGAGGAGAAAGAGCATCTGCTCCTTTCAACAGGCACTCTTTTTAAGGGGTGGGGAAATCAGATATTGGTACCTTAATCATAAACTTGATAGGAACTTTGCTTTAAACGGTTTGCTGGCAAGTGGAAATTTTCTTAGAGCAATAGGAGACCGATCTTTCCTCAAGATGCACTATTTTGGGGAGTTGAAAGTAGATACTAAAGAGAAAGAGCATCCACTCCTTCCTCCATGGTTTTTATTTTGGGGTAGGGAAAGTAGATATCAACATTTTAACAACAAAATTCATAGTAATTTTGCTTCAAAGAGTTTGCTGGAAAGCAAAAATTTTCTCAAAGAAAGAGAGATTGCTCTTTCATCAAATTGTTCTATGTTGGGGTGTTGGAAGTAGATGCTGAGGACAAAGAGAGTCTGCTCCTTCCCTTAGGGGTTCTTTTTTAAAAGTGGGAAAACTAGAAATCGACACTTTAAGCACAATTTTCATAGGAACTTTGCTTCAAAAAGTTTGCTGGCAAGTGGAAATGTTTTCAGAGAAAGAGCGGTTTCTCTTTCCTCAAGTTGCTCTTTTTTGGGGAGTTGAAAGTATATGCTGAGGAGAAGGAGCATCCTCTCTTTTCTCCAAGCACTCATTTTAAGCGGTGGGGAAGCAGATATCGGCACCTTAAGAACAAATTTCGTAGGATTTTTCCCTTAAACAATTTGCTAACAAGTGGAAATTTTCTCAGAGAAAGAGTGATCACTCTTTCCTCAAGTTGTTCTATTTTGGGGTGTTGGAAGTAGATGTTGAGTAGAAAGAGAATCAAATCCTTCATTTAAGGGTTCTTTTTAAGGAGTGGAGAAAGTAGATACCATCACTTTCACCACAAATTTCATAGGAACCTTGCTTCAAACAGTTTACTGGCAAGTGGAAATTTTCTCAGAGAAAGAGTGGTCGCTCCTTCCTCAAGTTGCACTATTTTGTTGCGTTGAAAGTGGATGTTGAGGAGAAAGAGCAACCACTTCTTCTTCGAGGGGTTCTTTTTTAGGGGTGCATAAAATAGATATCTGCACTTTAACAACAAATCTCATTGGAAATTTGCTTCATACATTTTCTTGGAAAGTATTAATTTTCTCAAAGAAAGAACGATCGCTCCTTCCTCAAGTTGTTCTATTTTAGGGTGGTGAAAGTAAATGCTGAGGAGAAAGAGATGCCACTTTATCCGTAAGTAGGTCGATTGTGGAGTTTTGGTAATTCTGAAGAACATATATGATTTATGTGAAGATTTAAATAATTTAAAGAGCGTCCAACCCTGCAAGGAGCATGGGGACATGATGGAAAAGGAACGGTTGATCTTTATATGTATGGACCCTTTTAGAAAAGATTCTTATCTCATAAAGAGAGACCAATCCTTTCTCAAGGGTTTCCATTTTGGGGTTGGGGAAAGTAGATGGTCAGAAGAAAGAGTCACCACCTTTTTACCAAGTAGGTCCATTTTGGAGTTCCGAGAATTCAGCAGATCATATATGATTTTGGTGAAGATTTCAAGAATTTTCTCATCAAAAGAGCGGCCACTCCTTCCCTGAGTGGTTTAATTTTGGAGGTGATGAATATAGTAGATCATATATGATTTCAATTAAATCGTCAATTGTTCAAAGCTCATGCACTCCATTCAGACATATGAGTGTTAGACAGCTAAGGACGCCCGTCCTTTATTGATACTTCCTAATAGAATTCATAATTCAAATATGTAAAGCAAATTCATGTATAATATTTAAATCTTACTAATAATATATTCTCTAGATAAATATTTCCAACCTCTATGGTCCAAGGGACCCTTTTAAGAAGGAACGACCTCTCCTTCCTTAAAGAATTAGTCACTCACTCATCCATCATTGGATTGAGCACCTTCCAATGAAAACAACAGATTACCTTTTGAGCATTCAATAGCACCTCGTTATCTCATGGATTTATTCTAAGAAACAATTACATTGTATCCAATTAGGAAGGATCATCTGCTCCTTCTGAAATTGATTCCTTCTAAAAAAACAATAGCATGGTAAATCTACATGAGATTGTTGTTACTAGACCTGCACTTAAAATGGTGTATTTGAAGGATTTCTTGTAAGATGGCCCGCAAACAATTTGCTTGACCTCAATGATTTTACTTTGGATGTTATACTAAAAAAGAGCATAGACGAAGACATGGTCAACATTTGAAAGATTTTTGAAGAATGTCCTTTATAGATGGTCCTTCCAGATACTCCCCATTGTGAATATACAAATGTTAAAGGTAATGGAACAAGGCCATAAAATTATGTAAAGTGGCAAGCTGGAACTAAAATTTCTGAAAGAAATTCAAGCTCAGTACCTTACATGCTTGGAATTGATCAAGCTACATTCCTTTCAAAAATTGTCACTGAAAATTGTTGCTCAAATATTTGTATATAAAAAATTTCACTTCAATCGATAGTTGAATGTGTGAATAAATTTCATAGTATGAATGGAAATTCAAGAAGACAGTATGTGATAAATTCTATGGGATCAAATGCTCCTGTGGCCAAAGAAGGAGACGAGAAAAAGAAGTATGATTACAATGAGATTAGACACAATAAACGCCTGTTAAAATGCATGGTATAAATGCCATGGGATAAAAAAGAGCTCTTTCTACAATTATAAAAGCATGTTCTTGAATGGTGATGTGAGAGCTGTGCATGGTAACATTGGCTTGGAAAAATCTAGGGAAAACACTGTTGCACTAGTAGCTACTATTAATAAAATTGTAGAAGAGAATTCAAACAAATCTCCACATCTTACATGATTAATCAGTGAATATGGAACAAGGACAACCTTGAAATTATTGCCATCTAATATGTCCCATGGTTTGCTGCGAAAAATGGAAAATGAAGAAATCGAAAGTATTGGTTTGCCTCCAATATCACAATCCTCCTTTAGCAAGGTGATGAGAGAAGATTTTCGAGATGTTAAAATTTCTAAAGCAAACTCCTTTGCAAGGTGTAATGAGTGCATTACAATACAGGATAGGCTAAAGGGGACCATTGATCCAGCTGAGGTGGAAAGGTTGCAAGGACATCGGGTAGCTCATAATAAATATATCGCAAGTTGTCACCAAGTGTATTATTCTCACAGATTAGCTTCAAAAAAAAAATCCAAATACTTTTCTAAGTATTGTTCATGACAAAATGGATAAGTCAAAGACTTCCATTCCAAGAATGGGTAAGAAGGAAAAATATTTTAGTAATGTTATGAATATTCCCATGTCATTGACTGGAATGTTGACTCATGGGCACAAGACTGGGGGTTTTGGCCATTTTAGCCTCTCATTTTTAGAGATGGGTTCGGATTTCACTATGACATCCCTGACTAAATGCTTGAAGATTCTTGAAGAACTAGTGGTTGATAAATATGGTGATTTGCTCTACAAAGGTGAAACATCTAAGCACCAATTGCATGATGCTCTATTGCAATCAGAGTCATATGAAAAGTGTGTGATATACAAACAAGATGTAATGCAACATGATCAATGCATGCCAAATAGAAAACTACCACCCATATTGTTGTTGCAAATGGATAATTGTTCAGGCGATAACAAAATATGCTTTGTATTTTCATTTTTATCTCTTTTAACAATGAGAGTGTTCGAGATTGTTGAAGTTGGATTCCTCCCAGTTGGACACACCCATGAAGACATAGATGGAACTTACAGAAGGTTATCAGTAAATCTAATATGCAAGGATATATTTTCATTTTCGGAAATTATGGATACATATAGGACATGTGAAGATCAAAATTTATGTGTTCCTTATTTAATTGATGAACTTTATGATTTTAAGAGTTTTGTGAAACCCCACCTTTTGGATGGAAATGCCTAGATCATCGGTATAAAAAATGATAGTTTTTTAAATTTCAACTCGTAGATAACATTCTAGTCATGGAATGGAGGGAATCACTTCGGGGTGAAGCTTGGTCATATCTTATTCATCTGTGGCAGTCATTTCCAGATGGTAGCGCAGACTTGCTGGTGGGGCATCGCAGGTTATTAAATATGCAAATCAAAAAGACCTTCAGACATTGATGAAATAAAAAAAGGAATAGAAACATATATTTCATTATGGAATCAAGGGATTGAGAAGGGACGTTGAACAATTTTGGCATCCCAAGTTAAGTTATTGGGAGGCTGTATATAAAGCTTTGGACAGTCCCTTCAAGAGTGTTGATCAGTCAGCAACTAAATTTTGGCCATTGACAAGTTATGATATTCATATGAGTGAACCTACACGATATGAACATGAAATTATGGATGCCTATTTGAAGGAAAATGTTCCTGCTCTGTAGGATTGCTATGTTGGACCAGTATGCAACAAGCCTAGAGATGAATTCATTCCAAGAGTGGATGTTGTCAAGGGCCAAATGGTCATTGTGCAATCACCAGAGACATATTGTGTAATATGGTTGGGAAGGGAGATTGGTAATATTTTTCAGGATTCAGATGCTAGTACTATTGGGTCTTACAAAGTAGAGGTGCAATGGTGGAAGCCAATAGGAGCATCGAAGGATTTGACGGTCTTGTACAAAAACTAATTAAATAGAAAACAACAATGGGTTGTTGGTGCAGAAGAAAATATGATGATCGATGTAAATAACATTCAATGGGCATGGTCACCAAGGCTAGGATGGTCAGGAGAAAAAATTAGAATAAACGAGAAGGGCCTTGCAGCAGTTAAGGAACAACAAAAATAGATGGGGTGTAGTGTTGAGAGTGGGATGGATGTTCCTATGGATATCGTTTGATGGGATCTCAGCCCAACAAATTTAGATTTTTTTACAATCCTTCTAGTCTGTCTATCAACCTGGCTGGGCGAGCAAACGGTCGAGCGTCTAGAATGTCCACAAGCCTCTAAACAATTTGAGGAAAATTACTACTTTGATGCAGAATACACCGTTTACTGGTTACTAATGTGTAAGTAAGCTGCACCTATAGAGATTACGGAGAGAATTCCTACCTGATTTGGAAACTACTAAAATGATCGATGTAAAAAGCTAGATATTCTTGATACTGTATCAAAAAAGAAATAAGAACTGATAAACTTGCTATTCAAACAAGGACTGAATATTATAGACATTGCACTTTTCACCTTAAAAATTGCACATTTCCAAATGAAAATTGCACTTTTCAAATCAAAATTTGCATTTTTTTATTTGAAATTCACACTTTTTGAATTGAAATTCAAAGTTTCATAATAAAAAACTACAATTTTAGGCTTCACAAGTAGTAAAAAAACACACTATTCGAATAGAAAAACACGATTTTCAAAGCCAATATAGCCACTTTCATAACCTAATTTTGCACTTTAGAAAGATTAATATGGACAATTTCAAAGTCTAAATTCACACTTTTTTAGTCCATTTTTTGCCTAATAAGTCCGAATTTAATGAAATAAGCATTTTAGCCCCTCAATATTATGGCCCCACATTTTCTCTTTAAACTTAGATGCAATAATATTTTTAATGTTATTGATATTTTGCAAAGTCACACTTTCGTTAATCCTCCAATGGTTTAACCAAGACATGGCATATTAATACTAGCCTCTCTTGAGCCATAGGTGCTCTTGACTAGATTTTAAAGCAATTTTAGGAAGTCTTTAGTCTCCCAAGTTTTTTTTGGTAAGCTAATACCCACAGAGTTTCGAACCAGTGGCGTAGCACAAGGAGTGCCTTAATGGTATACCTATTCACCGTATATTCTACACCTCATGGGTGATTAGTCTCCCAAGTTATTTATCTTGTACTTGTACATTAGGTATCTAGTCATCGCAATGCTCTCAATGGGGGGAAGACCCACTTCTATTAGGAGAATAGGATAGGACGTATTGATTTTAATTTTGAGTTTATATATTATAAAACGTTTTGGATTTGCTAAATCTTTATCCAGGATTCTCTAGATATGATGCAACCCCAAACTTCATAATCATACAAGTTAATGGGAGTGATGATCTAGTTTTAAAAAGGAACTCCGTTTTATCCCACATCATAAGGTTTGCTAACTTGCAATTTTTTTACAATGCCAAAATAAGTTTTCCACCCTCCATTAATCCTTTTCTCAATACTATAGTTATAGTTGAGCTTGTAATAAATATCAATTCTAAGATATTTGTAAGAAGACACTTCCTCCAAGTTTATATTGTCATAAATAAAATAAGCATTAGTGGTCTTCCTAGATTTGATAATAATAAATTTTGTTTTGTTAGTGAACTAACAATCATACCCATATTAGAGAAGAAATATTTGAGAAATATTTATTGCTTATCAAGATCGAAGGGGCACCTTGCCATAAGAACTATATAATCATCATAAAGGAGGATGACAACTATTCTAGATAAGGTCATGCCAACAGAACTTGCTTCTTCTAAACAACCTTCTAGCTTATTGATGTATATGCTAAAAAGGGTAGCGGAGAGCGGGAAACCTTGCTTACCTCCAATATGATAGCTAATATCGTTTGACCACCACTTAGTGCTCTTAAATTTGGCAATGACACTCTTATATAACTTTATCGTGAAATATATCAACTCTAAAGGATCCTTTATCTCTTCTAATCTATTCCACAAGTTATTTCTAATGAATGCATCAAAAGATTTTTTAAAGTCCACAAAGTAATAGAAGAGATTGGATTTACTATTACGACATTCCTCCATAATGATCCGAAAGGTATCGAGGTGGAATGTGGTAGAGTGAAGTATTCTAAATCCCCCCTGAACTTTAGCTCACTTATCTTCACTTTCTAGCCATACATTGAATTTCTTCTCTAATATGATACCATGAAGCTTGGCTTAGAGAGGGATAATCATAATGGTATGATAATTAGAGGGGTTATTTTTATCACCACTTATAAAGATAGGACTAATGAGGCTTTGAGTCCATGGATTAGGGAAACCTTGGTTGACCGCTAGATTGAAGAGTTTGCGTATGTGAGGAATGAGGACATGCCCTCCAATTTTTAAGATTTTTTATTGGTATCCTTCAATGTCTTTTTCCAATTTGCTAGACACTTAACCCCAAATCAATGTCTTCTAATTATAAAACTTCTTCTGCTTTGTGGTAGAGTGATGTATTGGTAGATTTATGTATTTGAAATTAATTTTTAATTAATTCATTCATTATTTTTAATTAATCAATTAATTTTTTAAATTAATCATTCCATTATTAACAACTAACTTTTTGACTAGTCTATTTATTCTACGTTTTGGACTTTCCAATGATTTTTGGTCGAAATCTAGTAATTGTTTTTGGTGAAATCTAAATTTGGAAGTGTTCAAGTTATGTTTTTAAATCCATGACTAGATTTAACACCCTCAAATACCCCTATAGCACCTAGATTATGCAATTTTCATATCTAATATATGTGATTCTAAGATATTTTTAGAGATTTCCAATCAAACTCCTAACAAAACAAGATTTAAATTATACTAGGAAAAAGTTGAAAACTTAGAATATTTAAACTACACCCTAACTTTTACCCCTCCTAACCAACTTATAAATAAAAATTAAATTATTTCAATGTATTTGAATTTAATTTTTAATTAATTCAATCATCATTTTTAATTAATCAATTCATTGTTTTAATTAAACATTTCATTATGCATATCTAACTTTTACCCTCCCTCCTAACTAACTTTTAAATTAAATTTTAAAATATTTTAGTATATTTGAATTGGGTTTTTAATTAATCAATTCATTCTTTTAATTAATCATTCCATTTTCTATGCCTAAATTTTACTCCTCTTAACTAAGTTTTAATTTAATTTAAATTATTTTAGTGTATTTGAATTTAATTTTTCATTAACCAATTCATTATTTTTACTTAATCATTTCATTATTAATGCCTAATTTTTACCCCCTTCCAACTAACTTTTACATTAAATTAAATTATGTTAGTGTATTTGAACTTAATTTTTAATTAATTAATTAATTATTTTAATTAATCATTTCATTATTAATACCTATCTTTTATCCTAAATTTTATATTAAATTAATTCTTTTAGTGTATTTAAATTTGGAGTTGTCTAAAAGTTCGACAATTTGGCCGAGACTAGGACTTTTCATTAGAATCCGACTTTTTTTATTTTGCAAAATCTGAATTTAACAGTATTTTAATGGTAGAAACGGATTTAACACCATCAAAAACCCCTGGGGTACCCAAAATTCCAGATTTTGATAGTTGTAACCAGGATTTTTCAAAATTTATATCGGATTTTTTCAAAATCTTTTTGGAAAAATCAAATTTTTTCTATTCGAAATGGTAGAACTTTTACACTATGCCTTTAAATTTAATTAATCAATTCAATATTTTTAATTAATCAATTCATTATTTTAATTAATCATTTCATTATTAACGCCTAACTTTTAGGCCCCTCTTGTCTAACTTTCATGTTAAATAAAATTATTTTAGTGTATATGTGATGTAGGATAAAATGAAGTTCCTTTTTGAAACTCTCGTCACTTCTGTTATCTTGTACGGTTATGGAGTTTGGGGGTGTAGCATCTCTCTATAGTCCTAGAGAAAGATCGAACAAATTCAAACATGTTTTATCATTTATAATCTCAAAATTAAGAGCAACACGCCCTATCCTATTCCCCTTTATGGAAGTGGGTCTCACCCCCATTGAAAGCATAGCTATGTATAGATACTTGATGCACAAGAATAAGTTAAATGACATGGCAGAACAGAGACTCCCTAAAATTGCTTTAAATTCTAGTCAAGGCCATCTTCGGCTCAAGAGAGGTTGATACAAAGACGCCTTGTCTTGGTTAAGTCATTGGGGGATTGACGAAAACACTGCTTTGCAAGATATCAACAACCTCAAAAAAACTATCACATATAATTTAAAAGCAAGAATGTGGGATGAGAAAGAGTTAGAGGGTAAAAGAAAAATAAGATATTACAAGGAAGTTATTAATCCTAATCTGGAAGATCAAACATACCTCTCTATCTTAATAAGTTCACAGAAGAATATTAATATAACGAAGCTAGGAACGAACTCCCATGAGCTTCATAGCGAAACAGGATGATGGACAATTCCTAAAACACCATGGGAGAAAAGGATATGCCAGCTATGTGAGTCCATGAGCATTGAGGACGAATCTCACTTTCTTTTAGAGTGCCCTACGTACACCCACATTCGGTCGCAGTTTCCTAACCTTTGCTACAACTCTAATCTCCATGATCTTATAACTTGTCAAAATTATGGGAACCTAGGAACGCTTCTGTCTTAGATTTTCCTTCATAGGAATCAAATTTTACAAAAATCCAAGTAATTCATTTATCTTCTCTAAAGGTCCGATAGACCAAAGGGTCTCAGTGGATGTTAATCATCATCATCATCATGAATTTAATTTTTAATTGAGCAATTCATCATTTTAATTCATCATTTCATTATTAACACCCAACTTTAACTTTATCTCTTTATGATTTCCTCTTACCATTGAGACATCCTAACAAATTTTATTATTTATTCTTTTAACGAATTTTGACTTTCTTCATTACCAATATCATAGGGGTATTTGAGGCTGTTGAATCGATTTATGCATTCAAAAACACAATTTAAACGTTTCCAAATTTAGATTTTACTACAAAAATTACCGTATTCCAACCAAAAGCCACCTGAAAGTCCAAAACGCAAAATAAATAGACTACTTCTTTATCAAATACTAGATCCTCATTATTTCTATATGTTCTTTATCTTTTTGTATTCCCCGGGTGGAGTGTCCACTAGAAACATCAAACCCATAAATTTGCACATAGTTAATTCCCGAAATTAACTCTCAATATGATGAACTACGACTATTCATAAGCCAAATATTTAACATCCCATTGTCTTTAAGAAAAAAGCTAAAAGCAGAAATTATATGTTTTGAATTTGTATTTGATCCTTCATCCAAGAGATAACCTGCATCATATCCCCAATAACTTCTTGGTGTGAAATGTCATTCTTCACTTCTAATTGCATCAACACATTAAGATCCGTAAATTCACCAATATTATTACTAGCATTTGCCCCTTGAGGGGAAAAAAATGAACGCCGGTAGGAAAAGAGGAAAGTTAGAAGGAACAAAAACATAGGCACAGACAGCGAAGGATACTGGTAGGAAAAGAGCAAAGTTTGTAACAATCTCAGATTATAAAGACATAGGCACTCAACCCATAACAAAAAAAACGTTAAGTTCATCAACATAGTGAGCCAACTACAATTGCTTTTCTCACAATCTCTGTAGTAGTAATCTCAACACTATAAATTACTACTATATCTGGAATATATAAGCAATTTGAAAAAATATTTCTGCAATAATATCAATGAAAACAATGATTATAATAGCTCCATATAGGAATAAATTTAGGAATCTCCATATACAAGTATAGGTATAGAACTCTTTCATGGACAGCTCTTGATAGTGCCACAATCTAAGTTGTAAATGCATCTTTGTTAGGCTTGCGCCAAGAATGGAAGATACAGTGGGAAATCCAGATATGTTTCTTTCTTCTCATTAAGGATTTCAAGTCCATAATACAAAAATTTACATGCTTCTCAACCATGTAAAGGCGAACAGAGCTATAACTATATGAATTAATCTTCTAAAAATAACTAATAAACCAAGGAAAGTAACTGGTTATCAATGACTCTCACCGCATCAAGGATTCACACGTCTTCTGACAATATAGATAGTTCACAACAAAGCACAATAAAATGCAGATTTACAACAAAATAAGAGTGGTCGTAGCTCTCAATATAAAGGTTGTATTTATTCAACGTGGAGGTAGATGAGGAGAGGTCGCTTTACTTGGCTACTTTATTTTTATGAATGTAAAAGAGAGTACACAATTTACAAATCAACTGAGATTAATATTTATGTCACTACTACTTGTTATAATCCATTATGAGCTTAGCTTGAAAAGCCATTGCCAACAAGGAAACAAAAGAGCATTGAACTAAAAAAGTAGTAAAATATCGCATTGTTACAAAAATATGAACAAGCATTTAGGTTTTTTAGAGAAAAGGAATCCCAATAATATCCATTGAAAAGTACACATTACATATAAACATTTCTGCAATGGTTTCTCAAGAAGGGAAATTTATTTTCATTGACAAAGAAGAATAGATAAACAACAAAAAGGGTTGGTTCACCACTATATAGCCTTGGAAGAGTTTGTTATCTGGTGAAATTGCAAAAATGAGAATAGTAGGAAAATTTTTCATTTGAGTGATGTACATATGAGAATGTACAAATGATATTTACAATTAAAATTAGCTAGATGCTTCTAAATTGGAAATATAGTCTGCCCATGCAGTAGCTTCTTTAGTTATGATATTATATTTGTCAGGTGTTAATAGTTTTAGAGACACTTCATGATAAGACAATTTTTTTTCTATATTTGTAACTTCTATTGGTGCATCCTTGCAGGTATCCTCAAGGAAAATGAGATGTGTAGATGTTTGCCTCACATAGAAGTCGATGTCTTCTTCTGTTAGAGCACCAATTTTCTTGTTGTAGTCTAGGTTTGATTGCAACACTTGTTGGAGTTCTGCCATCTGCTGATCCTTGGGGGGGAGCTCATCGATATTGGCTGCCATAGGGAGCTGACATTTACGGTGAACCTGATGGATTTCCTCATAGAAGTTTGTGCACTTTTCAAGATTTTTATCATTCTTGCCAGTTAGTTGATTAGTGGCTTTCCTGCAAAATTCAAGGAGTGCAATATCCAGATTCAGGGTCGCTAGTTCTTTTTTAGGGAGGTGAGGAGGAAATGCTGGGTTATTTTCTTTCCAACTTAACTGTTTGTTAAGCTTGTTGCCAAAAGTAATCAAATGTTGATGCATTGCTATTGAGCTTGCAGCAATTTCCTGCATCCTTGCCATGAATTGTTTGATATTGTAGATTTGTTGAAAGAGTATTTTTTGATAGTTTGAGACTTTCTCTTGAAGCTTGCATGCTTGTTCCCAGAACGGTTCCATGAGTGATTCCTTATCTCTCAACAACTTATCTACTTGAGTCTTCAATTCATTGGCCTTGTCGTTCTCTATTGATGCACATGTTGCAAAGTCTATAAGCTTTGCTTGAAAATCATTTGTCTCCCCTACCATTATCATGAACTGAAAATTCAATGCTTCCTTTTCTGTGTTAAGGTTGTTGTACGCAGCTAGTAAATTGTCTTTTTCAAATAATGTGGCCTGTAATTTTGTGTTTAACTCAATGGTCTCTCCATGTTCCTTTACCAAGGTGGCCTTGAGTTTCAACATTTTTTATTTGTTTCGCTGAATAGTGGTAAGCAGCTTGTTGACATTGTCAGCACTTGCTTGTACGGCTGCGATATTCACGGAGGCTGTGAATTTGGGGTCCTTTTGGGTTCCTTCTGCAAGTGTGTTTTCTGTGACGGTGACAATTCTAGTTGAGCGGTCATTTTCATTTTTTATTTTTTCTGACTGTCGTGTTATGATCTTTCTCTTTGAATAAAAAAAAATCGTGTCCAATCGGGCCACTGTATGTTATTTGGATGGGGTAAACGGCATAAGCTGAAGCTCTGGAAATGGCAAGTGGCCTCTAGTTAGTGGATTTAGCACATTTGTGTCCAGGGGTTCTGGACTATTTACTTGTGGATTTGTTGGCTCCTTGTGCATAGCTGGTTGGATCTTTTCTTGCGCTTCTTTGCCGATATGTTCTTCCAGAGCTTCATTTTCTTTAGTTTCTCTTGCATGATGGGATTCTTCATTTTGCAATTTTTCCATTTCCTCTCTTTGATTCTGTTCGATTGCTAATCTTTCTACTTCCTCTTTATCTTGTTTTTCTTGTACCCTTTTGACCTGTTCACTTTGGCTATGTATTTCTGCTTCCTCTTTCTTTTGTTGCTTTGTTGATTCTTCCCTTTGTATATGTATTTCTGCTTCCTTTTCTTGGGTTGTAATTTTGATAGAAGTAGGTGCATGGTTTCCCTTTATTTTTTTGTGCAACTCTTTCACATTGTTGACCCTTTTATATATTTCCTCATCTACCAGGAAATGATCTGAGTATTCAAAAGTGATTTTGCAAGAAGCACAATGTTTATCCACTTTACTTTTGTTGTCGTTTCTTACAAAAAGTATAGTCCCGAAGTGAAAAGCTTCCAACTTGGAAACGGAGGCTTCAACAGCTCTAATTTTTTGGAACTTGTATGCACCAATGTTGAATGGTAGAGGTGGGTAAGATGCTTTTGTTTTAGATGGAGAAAGTCACCAATTCCATTGATGAAGACTTGTCTTATGGCTTCTTTATGCACAATGAAATCTGTAGCATACTTGGGTAGTAGATAAGGAGGTTTAGTGACCCCATACATCCTTATGTATATTCCTTCTAATGAGAAGTAGCAGTCTCCGTACTCACCTATTACAACCAAGGCATTGTCTGACAAACAATTTGGTTCTTTATTGAAGAGCAACCAATAAAAGGGCATGATTAGTTCTTCGCATAGTTGTTTTTAATACCCTTAATATCGATGAGCCCAAGTTATTTGGTATTCTACATGAAGGGGAGTCTTAGTCCGTTTCCAAGTACATCCCAACTTAGGGAAAGGATTCTTGACTAATATACAATCAATGAGGTAAGAAGACATGACAAATTCTGCTTTCTGTTTTGAAAGGTTGGTTTGAGTTGTAGCAATGTTGGACGCCATACTATCTGATATTATATCTACCCAATTGAATACTGTACCACGTGTGGAAACATGGTAGATCAATGGAACCCAACGGAGTTTATAGTTGTTTCCGTTTGGTAGGCCGAAGATTCTGTTCAACATTAGGACTATGATTCGATAGGGGGTCCTTAAGTGTTGGCTGTCATATTCCCCGCTACCTTTGGGTCTTAGTTGCTTGTCTGGTACCATCATCTTCTTTGTGAAAAATGTATTTTTGACTATCAACACAATATCCAAAACATCATTAATAGTAAATAATTTATGATATAATTAAATGTATAATGCTATGATAATATTGAAGCCCAATGGTATTGAGTAATGAATACTATAACCAAGTCTTCACGTTTTTTTAGTGTGAACTTTGAAAATTTAATAAACTCTTCAACCTTCTACTCTAAATTACTACATTGATTTCTCATAGCATATAATGGCCATTTCTAGATTTACTGTCAATTGATAAGTGGATATATACTACATTGGTTTCTCACAGTATATGATGGCCATTCCTAGGTTTATTGCCAATTGATAGGTGAATGTATAGATTGTATATATGATTTGTTGGAAAAGTAAACAACCTGGCACCAAATTCTACCCTCCCAAGCCATCTTTCTCTCTTTGGCATTCTATTCTTCCATAATTGAGCTCAAAACACTTCTCTATTATAACATAGTTACCTAAGCAATGCATTGTTAAACAAAATGTCTATTCCTTCAAAATTAATTTGGGTTGCAATATCATTAGAGCAAGGATCCAATAGATTGATGACAACTTCTGCTAAAATTTGAAATAACATACAATGATTTGAAATAACATATTATCATTTGAAATGTTACAATTATCATAAGGAGACAAAACGGTATTGATCATTTATTTTTCCCTAAGTCTTTTGAGGGACAGGAGCATCAAGGCAAATGTTAAGCAAGCTAAAGGTCTCAAGTTCTGAACATAACAAAGGAGATTGTAATATTTACAGAAGCTGAGCATTATCATAGTTACTTCTAAGCTTCTTATCAAAATTGCCTGTAAATGTATAATACCTTCAAAAGGCTTGTTACATTTTTTTCCCATCTCCTCCACCCTCCTCTCTCATTAGAGCATTCATGAGCCTAGTCTATATTACGAAGGCCTTATCAAAATGTTATTAGTGTTTTACTTGTTTATAAACTCTAAAGAAAAGAATCGCCATATTCTAAACACACAATGAATGCATTAGTTGTAGAGCATATACATTTGAGATCTCACTACATTTTGCGTTCAATGGAAGATAAAAGAGTTCTGGTGACAATTTATTTTTAAGCAAAATGAGAGCTGTAATGAAAGTGAACACTAAAATCAAAGTGAAAAGACTAAACTCATGGCTAAACCCGACAAATTCAGAGGAAAATATATAAATAAAATCTAATATGCTAGAGTCTCTAAATACTTTTGTCAAGGAAATGTAGAGTATAGATCACTCGAAATGTCATCACTATGTATCTGACGTTGGAGCATATTGGGAGGGAAAGGAATTGAAGTCCGTCAATCTAGTGTTAAATTAATGGATGTTAGCGCCTAGCACTGTCACCAAATTGAATGCTACGTTGAAGAGTTTAGTATTTTTATGAAAGAAGGGGAATGCCCAACCAAACACATTATTGAGGAGTTAAGTATTTATATACATGCTTGCAATTTCAATATTGACCATGGCCCAAAGATTCGTGAAGGAGTAATATCTATCAATGCACTTGTCTTATTCGAGAGGAACACATTATGTGAAGAACATGATGGTTGTAAGCTACTGGAGAAAATGATTAGAAAGGGTTTCACTCCCTATACAAAACATCCAATTTTGTCTTCACACAACTTTGTAAAAGAGGGAGGGCTAGAGAATCTTTTGAGCTATATAAAACTATTGTAGAAACCCATTCTTCCCAACTCTATCTATATACATGGCAATTTCACTTGGAAATTACAAATTAATTAGCAATTGCTCCAAAAAGGCGCAATAATATGTCGATAGGTTGCCGTTGGAGAGTGAAATGGTTGTTGTCGATGATGATATACTTTTTGGTATGATTCATTCAAATAGGAAAGTCCAAGGATGCCTAATCATGTAAGAGCCATCACTTATTCCAAGAATTCAAAGGCCAATTCCATAGGAATCTGTAAACATTTCAAGGAATTAATTAGTCAAGTTGAAGGAGTATGTTGCTGAAAATGTCTTGCCTCAATGAACTATGTTGTTATAGCCAGATTTGAATCTACCTCCAGTAATCCAAAAGAAACAAACTTACTTTAATAGGATCACCCATCATGCCCCTATCTAGACATTGAGAGTGTAATGCATAACTCTAACATGTATACCCTAGGAGCCTTTAATATTCTAGCATAGAAACTGATTTTTTACTCAAGATGAGAGCTTGTTACATCATCTCCTATAAGATGAATCATGTTTACACATTTATCATAACAATAAAATTGTGATGGGACTGACAGTTTTTGAAAGTATGTGAACATTCTCCAATATAAAGCATGCTATGTTGTTGGCAAGACCATCCAAAATGCCTTGAGCATGACAACTCAAGGTTGAGAATAAATTATTTAAGGTAGGCCATTCTATAACTGAATCAAGCATCTCATGAAACAACAAAAACAAATGTGATAGGGAAGGTATCAACCTAACAAATCAAAGACTAACTAAACAAATTCTCAAACATTAAATAAGAACACTACTTGAATAGGTAGATCTTGCCAATGAAAAATTAGATTTAAGACCAATCAACCAATTCTGGACTTATTTTAAGATTATAATGAAAAACTTGTACAATAATCAGGAAATAAATATATATCATAAATATCAAGTATATCAAAATATTGTCTGTCAATAGATAATGACTAATAACTGTACACGAATACATATGAAACAAGGTGTAGAAATATTGCTAGAATTTAAAGTTGATGGTTGCGATAAAAACAAGATGTTTATTGCGAAGCTAAAGTCTTAACACGATGCACATATAAATGATTGCGAGGTCATGCATTTGTTGAGAAATGGCACCACATGTCAAGGTTAGGATTTGGAGGTTGATGGTTTATGTTTCATTATTTTAAGCTTGTATCTTTGGATATGCTCAACTGCATATTTAATATATAGTGAATGCCTATAATCAGTGGTCCTCCTACTTTGCCAAAGGTTCACTATGATACCTTTTGTTTTTTTTAGTTGATTTGTCACATAATAATATTGTTGCTCAAATTTACCAAGTTAGACTTGTGAGAGGTTGCTGCAGAAGATCATTTTTCCATAGTGGTTACATCCACAGGAGTTAACACTGAAAAAAAATGGTCAATGGAGAAATCTACATCTTGTATAAACTTGACAAATTATCTCACCAAAGATTGCGTTCACAACAACAAAATAACTTCTTTACAAAGATAGAATGCATAATATAGGGTTAT
The DNA here is from genome assembly GCA_027924585.1 of Larix kaempferi. Lineage (NCBI taxonomy): Eukaryota > Viridiplantae > Streptophyta > Pinopsida > Pinales > Pinaceae > Larix > Larix kaempferi. The sequence goes on from BSBM01001346.1 coordinate 25,862,351, forward strand.
TGTGGCAGTCATGAACTCATATGCAGATACTTTACATGAAATGTATGCATCTTGTAAATAAGTGTTCGATTGTTGTGATTATTGTGGATAAATGCAAATTGACTTGGAACCAATTATGAATGAGCATGAAATATAAAACTCTAACTCTTTTGAAATTGTGGATGATACCCAAGCCTTCATTTTTTTGGCATCGTGATAAGGACAATATCAAAGGGTAAAGGAAGAATATTTATTTTCGAAATTTGCATACCCTTTTTGAAGCCTTCTAAAAGAGCTTTCTCTTTTAATATATGAACACATTGCATTAGCTAAGACAAATAAACATTATGAGAATGTGCACTGGCCTACATAAAGAGTTAAAAAAACATTCTTTTAAAGTTGTGAAGTGACCATGTTTCAATCATCGCACAATTTCTTACAAATAATTTTTGGTAAAGCTGCAAACAACATCATCGATGATGGAATATGTTCATTTTGTGAAAGATGGTAAGTGACACCTCACACATTGTTAAGCTTACAAGCTTTCCATAGACCACAACCTGAAAATACATCAAATTACCTACCTTATTTATTTGTTTAAAACTTTGCGAGTTCAAAAAGGCAGGAGGTTGTTGTGCCTTTCCACATTTTCCCAAAGAAATACCTTCACAATTTCTACGTAGATGTCGGCAAGTTTTATTTCATAATTCATAGAATAAATTTTAAGGTTGACTCTCACTAATTGAAAAAGTGACAATTATTAATAAAGATACAAAAAGAAGGACTTTCCTTATCATTGCAAGCAACAACTATTCATGACAGGTGCAAGGTTTCTAATGGCAATCACTAAAGTGTACATGCTTTACATCGTTAATCTCTTGGAATGTATAAGCCATAGGATTCAATGCAAGAGTGCCAAAAGAGAACATAGGTGTAAACACCCATAAAATCAACGATAACATCATTAATTGTTATTTTGAATTTTGAATTACAACCATAAAATCAATCTAAACAACTATCACTGTAAACATTTGAACTTTTTATTATTTAATTTTTTTTCCTCATATTATTTTGCCATTTCTCTCATAAAATATAGAAGAACTGAAAATAAAAAAATAATAAAAAAATAAAAAATCATTTTATACTTCTATCCAATATTACGTTTGACAAAAAAATTTAATGACATGATACAATAATCTTCTTAACTGAGGTGGCAGGGACGATCAAGTTTAGTAATGTAATCAAGATCTAATGAAATGCTCAAAATCAAGATTACAAGTTTAACAAGGTTGAAGGTTAGAGTCCATAGGTGCCAATTAAAGATAGAAATTATATTATTGACTAATTTTATTTTTTAAAATATAAAAAAACATGTCCACATTTAGTATTAATTAATTTGATAATTTTGGTAAATTAACCTAAAACATTAAAAATGTTATTATAAAATATGACCATTGTATAAAAGACAAATATCTATATATATATATTGAATATTAATCAATTTTATAATAGTAAATATAAAAAAATATAACTCATTTCAAAATAGTGTACGTGGCTGAGTGTTTTATATTCTATGTAAATAATTTCATAATCGATCCAAATCTCCAAACGAATCCTACACTGAGTACTTCTAAATCTATAATGCTTACTTTATTAGATGTCCTAGCTGGAAAAAATAAATTTATGAACCCTTTTAATATAATTCAAACATTAAAAATTGTTCACCAAATTTTATTATGTTATACTTTATCATGGATACATCGTACAAGTTGTTGTAAAGCGATTAAATCTTGTGGAATGATTTTGTGACAGAGGCTCAAGGGACGATGTACATGAGTGAGGCTGCATTTAGTCTTTTATGTGGAAGGTGGCCGCCATGCCGGGAGATGGCGTGTTCTTCCCTCAGTGTATTATTCAACACATGTTCAAATAATAAAGATTATGTAGCATTCTCCAGAGATCGGCGTGACTCATCAGAAAGAGAATAAGGCAGTCTTTATTTCATCTTGACGTGTGGATTTCTTCGTTCAGCGCCTTCAGAAAATTCGATAAATTTGATGCAGTAAATGGTTAATGTTGCAGCCATAGATTTCCTTGGTATTAAGATGGCCGGAGGAGTTTCTAAGAAGCAGATGGTGGAGTTAATGAGTATTAATGGATACAACTCAGAAAACAACAGAGCAGGAGCAAAGGGCCAGGCCCATATGAATGTAATCGATAATGCAAGTGTTGTTGAGGCGATTTATAACAATCGTAGTTGTAGTAATGCTGTTAATATTAAGAATGATATGATGTCAAATACTAATTTGGGTCTGTTGAGCAGTTTTTTTTCTGAGAATGGAGGCTTCAGTTCCGAATTGAAACTTGGGATGGTTTTTCATGAAGAAGATAACAGTTTCCATCCGTCCATTAGTAGTCTTGGAGGCGTTCAGCGCCCAGCAGAGTTTATTCCTCAGCTGGATCTCTCCGCTATTAGAAGCTGTTCTAATTCAATTAATTTTTTCCAAGACCAATCCAGTTTTGGATCGCCAATAGCATTCATGGGAGGATTAGAGAACAAGACGTCATCAGATCATTGCGGATGTTCAGGGTTTGTTACGAGTTTTAGGTGTGAAATAGTTATAATCAGTAGAAATAAATTAATAATGTTATCAGCTAATTCTTGTGGTGTTGGGTTAATGGTTTCGTTTATTTTTTTCATCGCAGACCCGGGTGTTAAGTGTGAAGCCTTCAACATTAATTGCACCGCCCCTACCAAACTAACAACCAACCACCATTGTCTAAATTTATTGTTGGTTGGTGGCAGCTGGTTGGTTTTATTGATGATCTTGGTGAATTTAAGTACTATATATGCTCATTGTAAAAGGCGTGGTGTTAAGTGCCAAGCAGAGAAGAGTGAAAATGGCGAGTTGAGAGAGATAGTGCTTCACTATTGTAATTAACGATTTCATAGTGGAAGTTGAGTGCAGGTGCGCTCCGTGGATGTAGGCTTTTGCTGAACCACGAAAAATCTCGTGTCTCTTATTTTTTTTTTCTTTTTGCTTGTGTGTGTATCCCCTGAGCCGTAGTTATTTGCTAACAACTGGTATCAGAGCCAGGTTTCAAGGCTTAGGGTGTATAGGATCCAAAGTTGAGGATTCTGTAGCACAAGGTTCCAGGAGTCCGGAACAGCAGCCGCGCAGCTGACACGTTGTCGGAGCAATGGGGTCCGAGAAGGATACATACAAGATAGAGAAATTCAACGGTACGAATTTCAGCTTTTGGAGGATGCAGATGGAGGACTATCTGTACCAGAAGGACTTGTATTTGCCGATAGTAGAAAAACCGAAGGACATATCCGATGAAGAATGGGTGGTCGAACGTAAACCAAAAGATATGATCGACGCGCAATGGATGGTTTTGGACCGGAAAGCGCTCGGAGCAATTCAACTTAGTTTGTCGAAATCAGTGGCCTTCAACATCAAGGGTCAAGAGATAGCGGCAGATCTCATGAAGGCCCTATCGAATTTATATGACCAGCCTTCTGCGGCAAGGAAGGTCCATCTGATAAAGAAGCTAGTAAATCTGAAGATGTCAGAAAATCAGAGCTTCAAGGAGCACCTGAATGTGTTCAACGAGGTAACAGATGGGTTAAATTCGGTTTCTATAGTATTTGATGATGAAGTGTTGGCAGGCATAATTCTAGGCCAGATGCCAGAGAGTTGGAGTACGACGTGTCAATTGATCGCCAACTCATTCGGAAAAGAAAAGTTAGCCTTCCAATAGGTCGTAGACATGATTATGACCCAGGAAATTAGGATGCGTGAAGAGGGATCAGGGGCATCATCTTCAGCACTGAATATGGAAGGTAGAGAAAACAGAAACAGGAATCGGAACAGAAATCAACAAGGTAGATCAAAGTCAAGAGGAAGATCCAAGTCCAGGAATCGTCAAGGCAACAATTCAGGTAATCAGCAATGAAGCAAGAAAGACATCGAGTGTTGGAATTGTGGCAAGATGGGTCACTACTCTAGTGAGTGTAGATCTAGAAAGAAGGACGATGGCAAGAGCAGTGCAAATTGTGTTTCAGATTTCAAAGGAGGCAGACGATTGCCTTATTTGCGCATTGGAAAGCAAGACGAAATCTTGGGTGTTGGACTCAGGGGCGTCATTCCATGCCACCTCACACATGGATTTGTTCGAGAACTATGTCTCCGGAAATTTCGGTAAGGTGTATCTTGGTGACGATCAAGCATGCGACATTACCAGGAAAGGAGATGTGAAGATCCAGCTGAATGGCTCAGTTTGGAAACTTAACAACGTGAGACATGTACCAGACTTGAGAAAGAATTCGATCTCCATTGGGCAGTTAGCATCAGATGGCTATGTGACGACTTTCACGGGAGATAAGTGGAAGATCTCAAAAGGAGCAATGACAATCGCCCGAGGAACTAAGAACGGGACTCTTTACACAACTATCGATGGGTGTGGTTTGGCCGTAGTGGCGGAAGATAAAGAGGATCCAAATTTGTGGCACCAAAGGTTTGGGCACATGAGTAGTCAGGGATTGAAGTGTTTGCAATTGAGAGGTAAACTGCCAGGGTTGAAGTCCGTTGAGGTTGATTTCTGTGAGAGTTGCATTCTTGGGAAGCAGAAGCGAGTGAGCTTCAAGAAGACCGGAAGAGCACCGGCAAAGGAGAAGCTGGAACTAGTGCACACCGACGTATGGGGTCCAGCTTCAGTCTCATCAATCGGAGGTAAACAGTATTTTGTCACTTTCATTGACGACCATTCTAGGAAGGTATGGGTTTACTTCTTACGACACAAGTCTGATGTGTTTGAGGCTTTCAAGAAATGGAAAGCTATGGTTGAAAATGAGACAGGGTTGAAGATCAAGAAGTTGCGTTCAGACAATGGTGGAGAGTACGAAGACAACGAGTTCAAGAAGTTTTGCTACCAGAGTGGGATAAAGCTCATAAGGACGGTGCTAGGTACACCGCAGCAGAATGGTACAGCAGAACGTATGAACATGACATTGACTGAGAGAGCTAGAAGCATGCGTCTACAGTCAGGGTTGTCGAAGCAGTTCTGGGCAGAAGCAGTCAATACAGTAGCATACTTGATCAACAGAGGACCATCAAAGCCTTTGGACCTCGCTATACCAGAAGAGATCTGGACCGGGAAAGAGGTAAAACTTTCTCATTTGAAAGTGTTTGGGTGCGTATCTTATGTACATGTAAGTGATCATGCAAGGAGCAAGTTGGACGCCAAATCAGTGAAATGCACCTTGGTGGGTTATGGCGAAGACGAGTTTGGATATAAGCTCTGGGACGACCAAAACCACAAGATGATCAGAAGTAGAGATGTTGTCTTCAATGAAAAGGCCATGTACAAGAACAGAAACACAGAGAAGTCTGAGGAGAGAGAACCAGACTATTTTGGGCCAGAGGATGTATCGGGTGGTAGGATCATGGAACATGGTAGTCAGAAAGATGAAGAACTAGGTGTGCAGCCTCAGGTTGAAGAACCTATACCACAAGATGAAATTCCAGCACCACATAGTCCGATTGTTTGGAGGGTACTGAATCCACAGGTTGGGAATGCTTTGAGAAGATCCCCAACGGCCTAGAGTACATTATGAAAATCCACTCGCCCACATGTACCAAATAGGAGGTACTTGCAATATTTGTTGTTGACAGATGCAGGAGAACCTGAATGCTATGATGAGGCATGTCAGGGAGAAGATGCGAGCAAGTGGGAGCTTGCAATGAAGGATGAGATGAAGTCGCTTGTATCCAATCAAACTTGGGAGTTAGCCAAGTTACCTGAAGGAAAGAAAGCCCTACAGAACAAATCGGTGTTTCGAATCAAAGAAGAACATGATGGTTCCAAGAGATACAAGGCGAGACTGGTGGTCAAAGGCTTTCAACAAAAGGAAGGTATTGATTACACTGAGATTTTTTCTCCTGTTGTTAAACTAACTACGATCCGGTTAGTGTTAAGCATTGTCGCTACAAAGGGGTTATATCTTGAGCAGTTGGATGTCAAAACTGCATTTCTTCATGGAGATTTGGAGGAAGAGATATACATGCAGTAACCAGAGGGGTTTGCGGAAAAGGGCAATGAAGAGATGGTTTGCAGATTGACGAAGAGCTTGTATGGTTTAAAACAAGCTCCCCGACAGTGGTACAAGAAGTTTGATGGGTTTATGCAAAGGAATGGGTACTTCAGATGCAATGCTGACCATTGCTGCTACTTCAAGAAAGTTAAATCGAGTTTCATAATATTGTTACTTTATGTTGATGACATGTTAGTAGCTGGTGCAAATTTGGAAGAGATTAACAATTTGAAGAAGCAATTGTCGAGTGAATTCGAAATGAAGGATTTGGGTGCAGCAAAGCAAATACTTGGAATGAGGATTAGCAGAGACGAACAGGGAGGTACTTTGCAGCTGTCTCAAGCAGAGTACATTCATAAGGTGTTACAGAGGTTCAACATGAAGGATGCAAAGCCAGTCAGAACAACTTTAGCTGGTCACTTTAGATTCTCAAAGGAACAGTGTCCAGAGATAGACGAAGAGAAGGACTTCATGGCTAGAGTACCATATGCCTCAGCGATTGGAAGCCTGATGTACGCCATGGTTTGCACGAGACCAGACATCTCCCATGCAGTGGGAGTTGTGAGCAGATACATGTCTAATCCAGGAAAGCAACACTGGGAAGCAGTGAAGTGGATCCTAAGGTACCTGTGGGGTACGACAGAGAAGTGTCTGACCTTCAGAAAAGATGAGCTCAAGCTGGAAGGTTATGTGGATTCCGATTTTGCTGGAGAGGTGGATCATAGGAGGAGCACCACTGGATATGTGTTCACACTGGGGAGTACTGCTATTAGTTGGGTTTCTCAGTTGCAGAAGATAGTGACAATATCTACAACTAAAGTGGAATATGTGGCTGTGACTGAAGCTAGCAAGGAGCTTATATGGTTATAGGGGTTATTAACAGAGTTAGGATTCGAGCAAGAGATGAATGTGTTGCACAGTGATTGTCAGAGTGCTATACACTTGGCAAAGAATTCGGCGTTCCATTCTAGGACCAAGCACATAGACCTGCGTTACCATTTCATTCGATCATTAATCGAGGATGGGGTATTGAAGCTTGTGAAGATCGCAGGGAGCAAGAATCCGGCTGACATGTTAAACAAACCAGTCACTACAGAGAAACTGGAGCTGTGCGCAGCTTCAGTGGGTCTTCAAGGTTGAAGACAGAGAAGGATGAGCGCACCGTATCTATCCACTAGTCATCGAAGGAGGAGGAAGAAGTCCACTCGAGTTTTAGTCTTCAAGTGGGAGATTGTTAAGTGTGAGGCCTTCAACATTAATTGCACCGCCCCTACCAAACTAACAACCAACCACCATTGTCTAAATTTATTGTTGGTTGGTGGCAGCTGGTTGGTCTTATTGATGATCTTGGTGAATTTAAGTACTATATATGCTCATTGTAAAAGGCGTGGTGTTAAGTGCCAAGCAGAGAAGAGTGAAAATGGTGAGTTGAGAGAGATAGTGCTTCACTATTGTAATTAACGATTTCATAGTGGAAGTTGAGTGCAGGTGCGCTCCGTGGATGTAGGCTTTTGCTGAACCACGAAAAATCTCATGTCTCTTTTTTTTTTTCTTTTTGCTTGTGTGTGTGTATCCCCTGAGCCGTAGTTATTTGCTAACACCGGAGCCATCGATTCTTGGCAAGCAATCCGGTGCTCAATTGACAATTTTCTACGGTGGAACGGTGAATGTGTATGACGACATTCCTGCAGATAAGGTACAAGGATTAAAATGATTATCAGTTTGAATTTGTTTTCTTGATGATGGTGGCATTTGTTTTCTTGTACATGACCAATGCATAATGTTAATGGCCAGTGGTGGGAATCGTTCGAGTTCTGTCAGACTCTAGACGGCATGGGAATAATTATCAAAACCAAGAGATATATATAGGAAACGATGGAAACCATAGCGGGAGGGTCAAAGACAACACCAGTTAAATTTAATTGCACAGGAAGCTTATGTGGCTTGCAACGCCAAGTGAGTGTTGTATCCGGGGTAGTCTTGATCAAGTGTGGAGAGACATTCACAGACCTAATTTTCAAACTACTCAGGCTGCGGTGGTGGAGGATTTTCTTCAAACTACTCAGGCTGCGGCGGTGGTGGAGGACGATGAAGAGGAGGAGAATGGCCTGAATTGGTGGGAAAACAATGGAATCCTATCCATATTTGCAATGGAATCTCTGCTTTCATGTTAGAAATTGTAGCATCCGGAATGGCTGCAATTTCACCACCCACACCAACAATTTGGGGAATTATCGGTTCAAGCGAACAACAATAATTATCTCCTTATCATGGCCTCATCTTCAGGCTCTGAACTCCCTGTCTGTGTCTGGACCACGTGAATGCTGGTACCATCCACGTGGCAGCATTCCATTGGCTTTATGAGCATTTATGTGGCAGCATTCCATTCACTTTATAAGCGAGAAATTTAGCCAACATGAATAGTTATGCATCTCGTTAGTGAAATACCTACTACTCGTTAGTGAAATACCTACTACGTAATTAGTTCTCTACCATAATTTCCTTTTTACTAAATGTATTCTATGGCAATAAGTAAAATGATGCCATTAAACCGCAATTAGCATTAAACCCCTAGCAAGCTCCATCATAGTGGCTCGGGAAAATATTTTTGTCAAGCTGCACCTAGCCCACGATCCTCGTATGGTTGAATTCGTAATAGAGAGACATGACTAAAATAAGGTAATTAATTGATCTAATACTTAAAATGGCGAGATACACTTTTCCTCATAAACATGATTGTTCCTAATGATCCAAAAGCCCCATAAAACCACAAAACGAAGATCTCTTTGATGTTTTAAATGTATTTCAAATCATATCTTCAAACAATATTCAATAAATGGACCTACCCAAATAATAGTCATCATGAGGTAGTCCTCCATATATTTATATACTTATTTAGTAAAGGGATGCTAAATAAAAAGATGCATACAAGATTTAGAAATATGTCTACATAATAAGAAAATGCTTGGACCATACTTTATTATATTTTGTAATATCTCCTTAGTTAATAGTTTATTTTGCAAAAAATACCACATAAGAAGTTTTGTTTTTGGGTTTTTTTATCATTCATTAGGGTTTTGGTTTTTCATATCTTTTTCCGCTACTAGTCTTCAACATCTTTCTCCACTACTTGTATTCAACATGTATCTCATCTTCCTCCATAGCCAAATACACTAGTTTTTCTTCATATATCCCTCCTAAATTATTTATCAAGAACAAATAATATTCAACATCAATTATCCTGCTATGTGTTCTATGTATCTATGGTAATAATATTTCTCAACGAGGAATATGATCATCCTCCAACCCTGGTTCATGTGCTTCCAACAACCCATGCTACTAAAGAGATGTAGCATGTGGGTTGTATATTTGATTTAATGTACATCTACCAATGCCTTGTAAATATACAATTAAATCAAGAAGTAGGAAGGTGTCATTGCCACATCCCATGACGGAATTTTCCTCTATCCCTACCACAGATCCATTTCTTGTCTTCCAAGCTACATAGGCCCTAATGATAGGGAATCCCAAATTCAAATCTTTTCAATGATTGAAAACACTATGTAAGATGTCCCTCTCTCTTCTAATTTAATCAATAAGAGTCTTAGGTTCCATATAGTTTCATAATCTCTTCTTGGGGATAAGATTCAGAGTAAAATGGATCCTATGGATAGCCCAAACGTAAGGATATTTTTGAGCCCCCATCCTCCCTTATCCTTAGGTTTTGAGACATATTTACAATTAGCTTGGTGTGTGCTTAACTTGTCATGATTGCCCCTCCAAAGGATATTGAAGCATGCTTTTTATTATAACCCTTTCCAAGATTCCTTTTGAAATATGAGCCAAGGTGTACTAATATACTGGAATGGCTTCCAATACCAACTTCATCAAAACCGATTTGCCTACATGAGATAAGCATTTGTTTCACCAAAAAGTAATTTTCTTTCTTGATTTTTTATAATAGCCACTGCAAGTCTTGATTGCCATAACCATTGGGTTTCAATATGAATCCAAGGTACTTTAGACTAGTTGAAAGGGAATAATTCATAAAAAGGATGTATCAATTCCTCCCCCAAGTCATGAGTAACAAGAGTAGTTTTCTAAATGTTTATTTCTATTCCATGGGTCGTCTTGTACAATTGTATTGTATCCTTTAAATGACTACCTTTCTCAAGGGTTCGATAATATAAAAAAAGTATCATCTACAAAGAGAAGGTGAGTAATTGAAATCCCCTCCATTCCTAATACCTTGTATTATCCTTTGCCCTTTAGCCTCAGCAATCAACCAACTCAACATTTCAACAATAATAAAGAATAAATAAGTTGATAATGGATGTCCCTATCTTAAACCTCTCATAGGCTTGAAAAACATAGAAGCTTATCCATTAATCTAAACTTCATAATTAGAAGTGGTCACACAACCCATAGTCTAGTTAAGAATAGAAAGTGAATAACCTATACTAGTAGGAGTCTTATATGTAGCAAAAAAACCCTATCATAAGCCTTAGAGAGATCCAATTTTAACACTACACCAAGGATATGTATAGTTTTAATTATGTGGAGACCTTCGTGAGATGTATTGATGGCTTCGTGATTTTTTTTACCTTCTAGGAATCCAAATTGTTTTGGTGATATTGCTTGATAAAGAAGTATCCTTAATCTAATGGGTAATACTTTGGAATTAATTTTTATACACATATATGCATATATAAATTGGGGGAAATCCATCAAAGATTTATAGATGATCAACTTTCAAGATGAGAACAATGAAAGTGATGTTAATTACTCTAGGATTTTTTCTAAATAGTTGGACTTCTTAAACAACCTTAAGAAGATCATCCCATACCAAATCAAATAAATGTATAAAAGACTCCACGGTGCACCCATCAAGACTAGGACTCTTATCCTTATGAAAATAAGTCAACACATTCAATAATTTAGCTCTACATACCTTCCTATACATCCTTTAATTATCCTCTTTAGAGATAATATTAGGGAATGTGGTGGCTAGTTTGAAAATCTCTTCTATGTTAACTATTTTGGTTTCTTTGTAAACACTTTCAAAGTGCTTAGCTCCTAGCTCTTCCATCTCATGAAAACTATTGACCTATTTCACTTCCTCATTGGGCATACTTCAGATAGTGTTGATACTATTTTTGTGGTTAGTAAAGTTATGGAGGTACTTGGTATTTTGGTCCCCAAGTTCTAGGTGGCTCTACTCTTCATTCTCCAATCAATTTGTGTCTCTTTTATTTCCTTAGCTTTCCTCCCTTCTAGTTCCTTTAAAATATTAAGTTCATCCTCACTGAAAAGTCCAACCACATTGTTTCCATAAAGATCTAAAATATTATGTTTGATCTCCTTTGAAGGTTTAGCCCTTGCTTCTGTAACACTCCCCTACTCCTTGTGCATCTTGTTCTTTCACTACTTTTAATGAAGTTGTGAATTTTTGAATAGTTATGGAGGGAAGGGAAGGATCATAATATTTACATTAATTCCAAAACTACTCTTTGAAAATCATATTTATTGTGTGAGTAAGATAGGGCCTTCTATTCTATTAATATACATAATTATACAAAAAACTGAGCTCTCATTTGTGTCTACCTGGAGGAAAACAAAGAAAGATGACAGCAGAGAATCTAAATTTATCCATGATCAATCCATATAATAATCAACAGTTTAAAAAATTACCTGGGAATTTGCCCAGAGGGAAACCAACATTACGCAGGTTGGTGAGCGCATGGAGTGTTAAAAGAAGGAAAGACAAAAATATATCTATCTCGGGATCTTACTATCGGCATGAACGACTGAAAAAAGAGGCTAACTGAAATAAAAAATAGGAGCTTACTAGTGACCTAATAAATTTTCAATTGGAGAGGAGGAGGAAGGCCACAGAGCTTGATTTCCCAAAGCTGCATTCGATTCTGCATCTAAGTTGATGAAGAAGGGCTTTGCTAAGGGAACCAATGTTTCCTTTGTAATTTTAAACTTGACCCCTGTGAATCTTTCAAGGAGGTCTTGCTTGGCCTTAATGACCTTGAGGTGGTAGGGAATGGCTATGAGAGGAACAATCTCAGAGTTGACCTTATCAAGTTTCTGAATTATGTCCCCATAAGATTCTCCTTCACTCTGTTAATGTCTTTCGCAAAAGAATCTTGACATACCAATAGAGATCCAAAGTTTGATTGTATATGGAGAGCTTTCCTCTGATGTTCCCTTGATCTAAGATCCAATTTTTAAATTCCTATATCCTCTGATTGTCTGGAGTCAATTCTTTTTCACCCCGAATCTTATTTTATGCCGTATCTATTTCTTAGTTTGCTACTTCTGAGGTGGATTTGTTGTAATATTGAGCTGTGTGTCTGGCCTGCTTAATATCATGTGACTTATCATGGTCGTCATTCTCCCTCAATGCTTTGTTTATGCACCTCATCCTCAAACCTCCCGAACTCATGGGGGATTCTGCCTCCATACTTTCCTTACCAATGCCTAGAGAAATACACTACATGGGGGACATGTTTAAAAGAAGAGAACATGTCAAATGAAATACTGGTTCATAAAAGGATCATCCAGTTCCCATATTATTTCTTTTCAAGCCCACCTTAACACCATGCCAACCCATCTCCATCATTTCCTCACATGATGAGCTTCCTCCATTGTACTTGCTCTTCATGGCTTGAGGAAATGGAATCAAATTGTTGTGTCTCCTTAACCTGACAAGTTCAATAACCAAAATGGTACTTAGGGGGAGGTTAAATGCCCCTATTGTAACCTACCTAGTACTTGAAACATTTTATGTTTGTGGAAAAACATTACTTTAACTTTTATTGTAAAGTTTTATATTAATGACCAATGATGGTCAAGGATGACTATAAATGAATAATATTATTATTTAATAAATTAAAAAAGGAGACACTCACCCAAAGGGACTATTGAAGAGTGTTCACTGACCCACTAAGAGGAATGGAATCTAGTGTAGAAGACAATGGACAAGTGGCAACATCTGCACTCAACTACTAGTTGTTGTTATGGGACAACTCCCTTAAAATGTGGTCATGTTCCCCCAGGATGGTGGAACTGAGCTGATGGCTCATTGAATGCAAAACTGACCCAAAAGACCTATGCAATCTTTATATATGTAGGGTCTGTCATGTTCTCTAGGTAATTTTTTCTTTATTTTGTACTAACAAATTCATAAAAAGAATACGACGCAAAAATATAAATCATACAAAATCTAAATAAAGGTTTATCGTTAACGACTTCTAAACATAACTCGCCTAAGGAGTTTCGACCAAAAAAAAAAGTCATCATTTCACAAGTTCACTTCATACATCTAATCTTACCTGAACACTACTATCATAGTACCATGTTAAGATGTCGTGATTTACTTTTCCCTTTAAACTAATGAAAAAAAATTATTTGAGCATAAACCATAAATTCGATAAAGGTATAATTTCAATTAATAATACAAGACAATGTGTCGAAATAAGGAAATCTTTATCTCCGATTACATTAGTATATAGTGGAGAAAGGGACATGCTTCCACTTTAAACTTCTATCCTAAATCACAAATACAAATCACTTTTCCTAGACATGTTATGCAATCAAGATGTATGTATATATATATAATAACTAACCACTTAATACCTTTAACTAAACACTTAATACCTTTTTAAAATATAAATAAATCAACCTATGTAAATTACTTTGCAATCAAGATGTATGTATATATATATATATAATAACTAACCACTTAATACCTTTAACTAAACACTTAATACCTTTTTAAAATATAAATAAATCAACCTATGTAAATTACTTCTTCTAGACATATTATGCCACTTAATCCCTTTTTAAAATATAATATAAATCGACCTATGCAAAATTACTTCTTCTAAGCATCTTATGCCACTTAATACCTTTTAAAATATATAAAAATCAACCTATGCAAAATTACTTCTTCTAAGCATCTTATGCCACTTAATACCTTTTTAAATATATATCCCAAGTGTAATATTTATGATGTAACACTTTATATTAAACGATATCTCTATAACTTAATGTGATTATATATATAAGTCATATTCATACAATCTAACACGATTATAAAATGAATTAATCTACTCTATGGAAACACCTATATATAATACTCCAAATATATGTAAAACGTTTACTATCATAAAAAATAGTGAAACTTTTCTACTCAGAAACGACGTACTTATAAAAGGTATTCCAATATAAAGCCATATATCCTTGTTCCATAATAAAAACATTCCCAGTATAATTTTTTTAGAAGACATTTCAATTGAACATAAACCATACAATCTAATGGTATAACGGTCCTCTCCATAATAATATTAAAGCTCCATAAAAGATATTTAAAGGACATTATATTGAATCCTCATACAAGTACTTCAATAACTTAAGGTGCATTCTCAACTTAACAATTATAAATGAGCATAATACTTATATTCCATAATAGAAAAAGGCATCCTCAACTATTATTTAAAGGACATAAAGTTTGCACATGATATTTACAACTCAATAATGTAATTCCCTTTTCTAAACAAGAGCAGGGTTAAGGTTTATAAAAGCATTTCATTTATTTTAAAGGTTATAGATATTTACATAGTTTATTTGATCAAGAATTAAATTATTCAAGAACACATTCATAATCACGTTGACACCAACGACAAAGGTATAAGAGTAAGCAAATAACTTGGTGCTTGACGAGTGGTTGGAGTGATATAGTCAAGTCGACTTCATCACGAAATAGGGCATAACTCTGACATACAATGTCAGTTTAATAAAAGAAGTTGAAAGGAATTATACTCTTGGAGCAACGTTCAGTACTTCCGGCTCCTAAACTTTGGCGATCCATATGAACAGAAACTGGAGATAAAAATAAAGTATGGTGATAAGATAAGATTCAGATGAAATTCTCAGCTACGAAAGCCATTGGGCAAGTGACAGACAAGGGTTTTGATCTTCGTTGCTGGACTTCCCAATCGATGGACAGATGTGAGATAAAAAGGATTTGAATTCACGTTAACACGGAATAAATTCAATAACAGCATAATTACTGTCCTTATAACAATTTTCTGGACTTGGTGACAGGTAATAACCAAAGTAAGGTAATTTTCTGGACTTGGTGACAGGTAATAACCAAAGTAAGGTAAGCAATCAGATCTCTAAAACGTGTAGGCGGATTTTTAACTGCATTCTCATTTCCTTTTATGGATTTCTGGTCTCGGAAACAGAGATGGACAAGCGAAATTCGAAATTCTGTTTAAAGTGAATACTCAGGTATAAGATGGATTCAATATAGAAGTAAACTAGAAATTTAATCGGAGTTCTTTCTGTTAGAAAATTACGATTCTTTACATGCGGAATAAACTTTTAAAGAATCGAAAAGAATTAATAATGTATGCCATCAGGATCATACCTCCAGCCATCGATGCTGCTCACACTCTGATTTGATACTTTGTTTAAGGCAACCGTTCCATATGGCACTTCCAAACTCTGCTTACTCTGGATTGATGGTGTAAAAACTGAAGGAGATTGAGTTGGCAAGTTTGGGGACCAAAGAGAAGTCTTTATAGCCCAACTTCCATCAAGCTTCTATTGGCTATGTGTCAATTGTTCCACAGATCAAGATCGAGAACCTTTGAGGGAGTTATGGACCATTCCCAGAGCTCTCAACGAGAAATCAGTTATTTCCTTAATTAGTTGAAGAGCTGTCAATATTCGTTAAGAGAGCTTACATTCTCCCACTTGGTCCATACTTCCAAACTTAATGTCTCATCTTAAAACCCATTGATAATATATATTAAAAATAAATACATGAATCATGACGATAAGTCCTCTTAAGACGAGTATTATCTTCCATGTATTACTATGTATTTATTCTTATTAGAATTTATGTGGCAACAATTTCTTAATGAATAAACCTTATGTTTATTCTTGGTCCTATACAGATGAATTCTCTCAATTAAATTAAGGTGCACATAAGTATGAGAAAAACATCACAATAATAACATTGTCCATACAATGAGAAACTACATAATGGAATCAAGTCCCATATTCAATACATGATCCTTGAATTTAAACGATGGCATGCCCTTATCAAAGGATCAACGATCATCAACTCAGTGCTGATATGGTCAATGACCACTTTCTTTTCTTTAATACGTTCCCTTATAGCTAAATACTTAATGTCGATGTGTTTATTTCGACTCCCACTTTTGTTGTTTTTAGCTACAAAAACAGCAGCTGAATTGTCGCAATACATTCTTAATGGCTTAGAGATAGAATCCATAATTCTAAGCCCAGAAATGAAACTCTTAAGCCATACACCATGTAAAGTAGCCTCAAAACATGAGACGAACTCGGCTTCCATAGTGGAAGTGGCAATTAAGGTCTGCTTGGCACTCCTCCATGATACAGCTCCACCGGCCATCATAAAAACGTATCCTGATGTTGATTTGCGTGAATCAACACATCCAGCAAAGTTAGAATCTAAGTAGCCAATTACTTCCAAATTGTCCGTCCGTCTATACATAAGCATGTAGTTTTTGGTTCCTTTCAAAGTCATTCTTCGAGCATTGGTTCAAATTGAACCTATCACCCTTCACAATGGGAGCTATACTTGGTGAACAATCCTTCATCCGAAATCTCTCTAAAATTTTATTAATATAGGTTTCCTGAGATAGACTCAAGATGCCTCAAAATCTGTCTCTATGGATCTTAATGCCAATGACATAAGATGCCTCACCCATATCCTTCATATCGAAATTTTTAGAGAGAAATGTTTCACCTCATGCAGCAAACCCTTATCATTGGTTGCTAGCAAAATGTCATCCACATATAAAACAAGAAAACAAATTTTACTCCCACTAACTTTCAAGTATATGCATTGATCCATAATGTTTTCTACAAAACCGAAAGAAGAAATTACATTATGGAATTTCAAATACCATTGGCGGGATGCTTGTTTTAAATTGAGGCCTCAAAAATAAAATTTCATGCTTTACCAATGTAAATTCATGCTTAAAATTGAATCTAATGACATAAAAATTGCCTGTGGGCTAAATTTTCAATTCAGGCAGATTCAATGATTCTTTATGATAGAATTGAACTTCATGATAAAACTATTAATTCATAATTCCTGTGGGTAAGTTATGAATAATTTAATATTTTATCCTAATTAATTATATAAATATAATAAAAATTCCTGTGGGATAAAATTTATTACATTTAGTATAATTAATTACAATTAATGTCTAAATATTCTTTATGTGATCCTAATCAATCATAATATATAACTTTATTTAATTAGAGATGTTGTGGCTATTCTCTAATCAATAAAAATTATATGGATCACTAGACATTACTAAAATTAACTTGATACTAATTACATCATGCAAATGAAATATATAAACAAGTGGTCTAGGAAAAATTCCTAATTAGCACCCTAGCAACGTTACACAGGTTAAAATAAAAATAAAAATGCCTGGATAAACATATAGATAACACACAGGAAATGTAAGAGATGCGATCGCCCCTGGCCGAAGAACATGCAATAATAATAAATTTTAAAAATATTACATTTAAAATTACATGTTAAAATGAAATTTGAGATTTAAGTTTATTCCGTAACATCTAGTAAATTTTATACATGTGCATAAAACTCAGATAGAAAAGGTATCATATTGTAATTACTATATAAGAAAAAATCACTGTGGTAGCAGGTAGACAAATAAAGGCAGCAACCCTCCTTTTAAACAGACCACAGAGGTTAGCATGCCGCCCTAAGGCTACGGCCTTCACTCCAACAGTCCACGGATAAGCAGATCAGATTCACAGAGGTCATAGTCTTCACATAAAGAGCAAGATCAAATTATATAACCTCCACATGTGTGTACATAGTAGGCAGAGAGAACCCTTAATACGATCACGACTCAATCAACAAGATGTCAACGAGGTGCAACCCACTTAAGACAAACCCCAAATAGGTCACAGTTGTAAGATCTGAGCTTCCCAAGGCTCACGGCTATATCAGAAGGGGCAGATCAGATCCTCCAACAAGCAGATCTAACTTCAACCAAATCTCAACAAGTGAATCGGGTTCCAATCAGACCCTTCACGACTTAGTAAGGTTCACGGCCTTGTCTCAAATGAGACAGCAGCACCTCCTTACAGGCTTGAATAGGACAGCGACACCCTAAATCATGCAGAAGCAGACCATAACAGATCTTGGCACTCACAAAAATAAGGCAGTGAAACCCTCGCAGCACTCACAGTCAAGATAAACCAATGGGACGCAGCTTTAAAAAACATGGCTCAGCCATATCAAATATAGAGACACAGAAAAATAAACAATATAACGCATGAGCAATGTCCCAATGGACGCACAACACTCCAAACATCAAGGCAGAGATAAAATTACGCTCTAATACCAACTGTTAGAAAATTACGATTCTTTACATGCGGAATAAAATTTTAAAGAATCGAAAAGAATTAATAATGTATGCCGTCAGGATCATACCTCTAGCCATCGATGCTACTCACACTCTGATTTGATACTTTGTTTAAGGCAACCGTTCCATATGGCACTTCCAAACTCTGCTTACTCTGGATTGATGGTGTAAAAATTGAAGGAGATTGAGTTGGCAAGTTTGGGGACCAAACAGAAGTCTTTATAGCCCAGCTTCCATCAAGCTTCTATTGGCTATGTGTCAATTGTTCCACAGATCAAGATAGAGAACTGTTGAGGGAGTTATGGACCATTCCCAGAGCTCTCAACGAGAAATCAGTTATTTCCTTAATTAGTTGAAGAGCTATCAATATTCGTTAAGAAAGCTTACACTTTCAGCATAGGAGGTGAGCTTATAACAACCTTCTCCAATTCTCCATTAATCTCCGATCTCAGTGACGGGGAAAACAAGACACTGATGAATAAGACAAATTCGAACTGGATTTGCATGAGAGCGAATTTAATGCAACGGTCAAGATTTCTTTGATCTCGGTGAAGGGAAAGTACAAGGAAATAAAAGAATCATATGGTAAATTCGAATATGAAGTGGTGTGGAAGCGATCTTCATTACATCGTTAAGATAAATATCCTTAAGGGATTGAATCTCAGTCAAGACAAATTCGAATGGACTGATAGAGGTGAAGGGATGGATCAGATCCCTGACATCGTGGATATCATTAAATACATAGAGTTTTACCTTAACTCTAGGAACAATCCCCAATTCGTGAACCTTTATTTTAAAAAAAAGATTTAATTGAGGAAATCAAAGATTAAAACCATTCATACGCAATTCATAAATACAATCTCTTTTAACAATAATCAATAGCAGCGTCAAAAGGGGCATGATACTCAGAGTTCGCAATAGCTTAGCTGATTTACACCGGGGTTTCACGCTTAGTGCACACAGGGATCAAATTAAATACTTTCTGGAATTTAGTATACAACGATACCCATGAGATTGACCAACAAATCTCATCCATTAAATAAATATATTGACAGGGTTTGATTTCCACAGGTAATGGTTCGGTTTGGTATCAGAGATTGATTACACAGGGTTCCACGGTCGATCTACCCAAATATATAGACATCACACAGAGGATTTACCCTTCACATTTAAATCGGACATCATGCTTAGCAGAGACTCGGGATTGAGACAGTGATAAATCAGACCCTGGTTTTAAATAAAATTTATATACAGCCATCAATAAAATAAGCCATTAAACAGAGTATGCACAAATAGAATTGGATCCGCTCATCTCCATTAAACTCGATTCCAAGAATCGGATCCTGGTTTTAAATCTTGTTTGTATATATATATGCAGCGAACTATAAGATAAACAATTTAAAACTGAGTAAAAACCCATAGACAGGGATCGAATTGTTTTTCCCACCGTGCATCATGTATTACATAAATTCTGAATATATATAAATGATTGAAAACAAAATTTGCAAAATAAAACTAAACTATCATTTTCAAATGCTGAAAGGAAATATTAAAGACATTGAACCTGATTGATTATCAAGTTGAGACGGAGTAGTCCTTGAAGTAGCAGCTGATTCGACTGTCCAAGTCTATCTAACTTCGACAAAGACACTGACAACCCCTCGGTTGAACTCCCTACAGTATCGGGGTTACTCTCCTTCACCTCGAACCCCCAAGCTAGTGGGGTCGTAAGAACACACCAGCGAGCTTCCCAAAAGGATCTCCCAATCCCCGTTCCAGCTAATCCCAACTCTCAAGAATCATATCATAATCCGAGATTATGATGCCCATCCAGCATTAGGAAGCAAGATATGTCTTTCTCTCCTTCTCCTCCCTCATTATATAGCAAAAGTCTGTGTGCCATGTGTCTGTCCATGCACATATTTAATTTAATTTAATAATTTAATTTCAATTATTCTCAAATACATGTGTCTCAAATATTTTTAGTGTGCACCTAATTCCCTAAATCAGTGGGATTTAGGTGTAAAGAGTCCTACTTCTATTTTGGTTTTTATTTAGTTTACTAAATATCTTTTAGTAAAGTAGTTGTTTTTATTTATTTAAATTCTTTTAAATAATACAAACTTTAAAAGAATTTGTTTCTTTTAATTAATAATATCTAATCAAAATATATTAATATATTAATATATGTAAAAGATTTAAAAGATTAATATATATATATATATATATATATTCTTTTAATTCTAAATAAGATACTTTATCTAAAGTTTAACTTCTATTAGTATTCAATTCTAGTAGAACTTTTTATAGAATAATTATAATTTAGTTTTTGCTTTTCTTCTTTTCATAAAGCAGGAAAATAAAGTAAATAACTAAACTAATAGTTTTTGTTTTGTTTCCTTCTCTATTTCTGGTTTTCTTCGTTTCTCTTAAAAATAAAATAAGATATATATATATTTTTTTAATTTGTCCTTTAATTTAAAGTCACCTGAATTTATCTTTGATGAGTTTTCAATTTCTTCATTTAAATAACATTATCTTTTTCTTGTCTAGGTTCCTCTTCAGCGGTCCCTTTCGACAGTTCCATTCCTTTCTTCTTATGGGGAGTACTACGTAGCGATTGGGAATCATTACCGCAATCTCTCAATTATGCTTCTTGGAGACTAAGGGATGTTCAGAGATAAGGCTCTCCTTATTGCGCGACCCTCAACCTATCGTATGTGACCAAATCATTATGGCCTTTCTCGTACGGCATACGCTTCTCCGGGTGAGATGAAACAACTTCACCCATGCGTGGATTGCTAATTCAAGGTCGACAGTCAGTCGACATACCCCTAAGTGTTCTTTCCATTCTTACGACCCCTATAATTCCATTGTGGGTCAGTCGGTAAATCATCTTACCTGCCACTGCACACACTCAAGCGCACATTAGTAGCGCTGCACTATAAAACATTTTCGTTATTCTTTTCAGTATCTCAGTCAGTCGATCCTATTAAATATTCATCATTTAACATCATGCTTTGGTCAGTCGAGCATATTCATCATTCATTGTTTTATCTTAGTCAGTCGAGTATAAAACTATTCATCATTTTCATTCCAAGTATTTTCAATATTCATCACTATGTCTCTGTCAATCGAGAGCATATATCATTTTCATTTCAAGCATTTTCAATATTCATCATTATGTCTCTGTCAATCAGGCATATATCATTTTCATTTCAAGCATTTTCAATATTCATCATTATTCATTCTAAAGCATTTTCATCATTTCTTCTCATTTCTCAGTTAGTCGAGTATATCTATCTCTTATCTAACCATTTTCATTTCACGTGGTAAATTTCAAAGAAGACATTCATGGTCCAAGTTTTCATAAATCCAGGTCACTTCAAACTAGTGCCCCCAATAGTCGAATCAATCATAGATCTCAAATCATCAAATCAATCATAAGTCTCAAATCATCAATTAAACTATAGGTGCTAAGGCGGGCATTACAATATAGCCATCGAATTTGAGCAAGAGCTCACACATTTCTCTGAGGAGATAGAACTTTTTCCTTGTGGTGTTAGAACTGAGCCCACAAGAGATTCGATGAGGGGAAGCTATGTAATTAGTTGCATAGAAAGACTGTCTTATTCCTGCTGAGTGCAAAGGTAAAGCCATGTATGCAAGTTTGTATGATTGCTGAAGTACATGAGTATGATATGTATGCAAGTCTTCATGATTGCTAAAGTACATATGAGGGGTTTGTATGTAAGTCTTCTGGATTTCTGAAGTACAACCTGAGTGTCTTTCTTCTACAAAGTATCTTCGTCCTAGTGGTTCAGTGAACAAGCTCGGGGGTCCAAAAGCAAGTGATCTTGGATGCTTTCTGGAGAACGTTGGGAGGAACGGCCTCTTTGGGTGTTTGTACACCCTATCAAGTTATCAGGTTCTACTCGTTTTTGTTTTATTTACTTTTAAACTGTTGAACTATTTATGAAACAATATGCTTGTGTTATCATAGTTTTCAGGATATATCTTAGATATCAGTTAGCAGTTAGGAATGATAGATCTCTAAATTGATAAATTATTTCTGTACATTGAATGGATGAATAGATTGGAAAATATAGAATGAATAATTATAAACTTCTTCCTGTATTTTTCCTTTCACCATAGGTGATATACTATAGTACATGAAGGTGTTTAATTAACTGAGATTAGAGATGATAGGAAGATTCTAAGCAAAAAAATAACTCTGTATAATATATCAGGTTTAGATTTCATTATTGTATACTGCTCTCATTAGTATATGTATTTTTCTATATATATAATGTTTATTCATAACATTTTCCATTGATAACCTCGCAACACAATCAATATTTAAAACATATAGGGCTTACACAAAAGTACAATTATAAACCCTAGATTATGTATTCATTGCATATCATGTAAACACTTTTATTTACAAATAGATAATATCAAAATATAACTGTAATTCCACGTTTATTTTCATCATAGATTTTTATACAGTAATCATACTTATAAAACCTAGATAAATAATATTGCCATTCAAGCTATTAGAGACAAGATATAATACACATAAACTAGAAATATTTACAAGATCGAATTCATACAGAAGTTTAAATCATTTAAACAGAGCATTATACGATCACGAAATATATACAGGATCATTATAAATTTAACAAGTTTATTATACCGAACTCTTATCAACCTAATGGAAATAAACATCTTTAAAATATCCATAGATAAACCATATAGGTACCGTTTATCATAAACCAAGTATTATATAAAATATCAAATTGCAAAAGAGTACTAGAAAACGCATTCACCTGTGCAAATAATACAACTGATAAACTATATTATAAAATCTGTTGATACTACTCGATACCCATATAAATGATCAACACACATTATAGAAATAACATATCAATTATGTCGAGGGTCAAACCCTATAGACATCAACTAATATAAGGTATCAAAATACTGTATTAAAAACATAGTCATTTCAACTATATTAATCCTATAACAAGTTAACTCTTTATAAACAATACGAGCATCACAAATATTAATCAATGAAATCATTGCAATCGAGTATCAAGGGTTCGAGACCCGTAAGGGCTCACCCCGAGTTCAAAGAAATATTATGAAACGGGTTACTCAACCCCAGGGTTTTGCCAAACCAATTTAATATATAGTGGGACTCGACACCCATTATAAAATATTCAAACAAATAAAAATGTAACCATTAACCTAATACAAATGAAGCCATTGTAGTGTATAGAATGAACTCGATAGCATCTAAATGATGCATCGTGACCACTTTGTTTCGACAAGTTACTTTAAAGAATATGTCCTATGTTCGAGTCTCTCTTGAGAGAGCTCACCAGGTCGTTTTGATTACATATATAAAATATTAAATTACAAAATCTATTTACTAGATAGGGTTTAGGGTTTAACCCGGTGGTTTCATTTCCATTTTAGAACCGAAAACAAACCGTAACTTCACCCATTTTCACAGAGCCACGCAGAAGGGTTTGGCCCCAAAACAAAATAAATTTAACTTATATGGAAGGCAAATAATGTAACCATTAAAGAGACCGAGAGAAACCATGGCATTAATACATTTAAGAGGATACACATAGCAAAAACAGTAAACCATTTATGTAACCAAACAAATAATAACGGTCTTCATAGAGACAGAGATGCAACTGTAAAAGTAAACGACTCTGTAGTTTGTTTATTAAAAATGCTGGTCGAATCCCAACCTCAAACCTTACAAGCGAATACACATTCGATGCCTGAAGGCTTATAGTAGAATAAACATCAAACGCTGTCAGTGAAATTATTTGGTTGACATAAGAGACTTCGTGGTGGAACCAAGGCTTACCGTGGTATTCATAGCACCGGGGTTATCATGTCTTCACCATTGATGAATTCGAGGACTCAAGAAACAAACCCGAGGATAAGTGAAACCCTCCTATCATTTAAAAATGACAACGATTAGTCAATTATAAAAATACCAAAGTTAAATAAAATTTTATATAAAAATATTTCAGCATTATCAATTTTTCATACCTCGAATAAAGTCATGAAGCTGTTACAGACAACATTGCTCCTCCTTACGGCCAAGTCCAAACCATTCAACACTAGAATGATAAATTTACATTGCCTGGATCATCTCTACAGGCAAGTGCATCTTTTGAGAACTGTGCAGGGCGTGCCAGAAGGCCATTGTGGCCGAGACAGCTCGGCTCTCCAAACCCTCAAACAAGCAGTGTTAACAATGCCAAGTCCAACGAAGAACTAGGGTAATGTTCCCTTCGTGGTAAAACCTCACCAACCGTCACCTGGGCTCTTAAATGAGCTTGGTTGTTTCCACTATGCTTCAAATACTTACCCACAATCATATAGTTGAAACATGCTAATTTTTTCCATTAAACATTAATACGTAACACTTCCAAATACCTTGGATAGTGCTATATTATATCACTTAACACAATCGTTAAACTATGTTACACCAACTTTTGGATTGAAGCCATTAGGGACTAACCCCATAGTTAGGGGTTAAATAATTATTTGACTTGCAATATAAATATGTAGATAGGTATAAACCATAGTTATTTGTAATATAGGAAAACATGGACCAAGTCGTGCATGAGAGTCCTACCTATAACAAGGACAAAATAATATAATATGCATTAGCTTTGATATCTAAGTAAGCCTTAGGGCCACGCCAGAACTCTCTTGCCAATCAAAATATTTACACTTAATCAATATTACTAGAAGCACGTTTGCGTCAATAAAATGATAAACGAAATAACAATGTTAAGAACTAAAGCTAAGTTATGACTTAAAGCGTTGATCATTAAATGATAACATAATATAGTCATATAGTCTATGTCGTGATAGTTCGTATGTAATAATCAACATTTAATGTATTATAAATAGAGATACAATCGAAGTAATAACTACACTCAAATGGGAAGAAGGATCATAGTCCTATTTTCAACACTTTAAGGACAAAAGACATAAATGTCATCCTAATAGCAATTGTTGAATATGTAAGAAAAATTTCACTAGTACAACGATATAATTTGGACAGTGTCATATTAATTACAGGCATATGAATACATATCAAATTTATTGTCGTTAAGACACTTTCTCGATGACAGTTTATACAACGAATAAGTGTCGCATTTTAAGCACTAATTAAAGATACTAAACATACACTTTTATACTTCTGCATAGATTTTAATAGCAAATAGACTATTTATAAAAAATTTAATTTTTGATGAAATTTGGGGATGTTACATGTGGTATCAGAGTGCAAGTTCAAACACTTAGCCTGAAAGTGGCTCAACTTGCGAAACATAAAATTTAAACAGAAAAACAAAGTTACTGATTTTGTTTTAAATTTTGTTTCTGTACAGAACATTTGGTATTTAAATTGCAGGAGTTGAAGGACCAGAAGAGTCTACTAAGGACAGATCTCAACATAATAATCAAAATAATAACGAGCACGAATATGTTAACGAAGAAAACATTTACGTAGAATTAAATGATAATTCATCTGAACTTCTATGCATAGTTAAAGATTTAAAAGCTAAAATGAAAACTGTTAAAGAAGAGAATGAAAGAATTTTAAGAGAACAAGAAGAACTTAATCAGATTTTACTGGATAAATGTTATAATAATGAAAAAGATAAAAGAACATAAATTAATTCTGAATCTGGAACCATGTCATACCAACATAAAGGTAAGAAGTTAAAATTTTCTAATGATGAAAGTAGCTCTTCTTCTAAAATTGATGTCAAAATACATAAAAAGAAAAATAAGTACTCGAGTGACAGTAGTGAAAGTGACTACAAAACAAAAAGGAGAAGTTATAAACCATTTGAACAGATTTCAGGGGAGTTCAAGAAGATAAAACCCCCAACGTTTAACGGTGAAAGTGAAAAGGGAGAAACAACCGAAGCATGGATGTTAGGTATGAAGAAATACTTTCACATTTATGATTATTCAGATCAACTGAAAGCTAAGATGGCCATTTATAATCTAACTGGGAAAGCATATATTTGGTGGCAGGATTTAAAAAGAGTAAAAGGTATTAAAGAAAGAAGTGTAACTTGGAGAACATTTAAGAAATATTTTAAGAAGAAGTTTCTGTCTGAACAGTACTACGAACAAAAAGAAAAAGAGTTTTATGATTTAAAATTGGGTTCTATGAACATGAAAGAAATAAGCAGTAAATTCCTAAGTCTATTAAGATATGTACCTTACATTGTGGATGAGAAGCCTAAAATCCAAATATTTCTAAGTTGCTTACCTTTTAATATAAAAGACATAATTGAGTGCGACAACCCTAAGACTTTGGAGGAAGCTATGAGAAAGGAGAATTTCTATTTTGAACAAAACAAAACAAAAAAGAAGGTGTATCTAGCTGGAAAAGTAATAAACCAAGTAATTTCAAACAGAGAAAGAAAAATTATAAATTTAATAGGAATGCTGGAAATAACAAGCGAAATTTTCCTAACAAAAATTTTCATGGAAATAATTTTAAAAGCAACGCATCACAGAATTTTACAGCTGCAAGAAACATGCATAATAACTATGTTAGAAATAATGAACAAAAGGAACCCATAAAATGTTATGAATGTTAAGGAGCACATTATTCAATAAACTGTCCTAACAAGAAAAGAACAGTCAACAACATTCATACAGTGCAGCAAGAACCAACAGTTAGTGACTTAACGAGGGAAATGCCCAGGATCAATGCAGCCTTGGACAATTGACAGGCTGATCATCAAACTTCAATGGTCGAAATCGAAGGTATGCTACATAACAGATTCTCTATTTTAATTGATCCAGGTGCAAGTTTGAGTTATGTATCACCTGATATAGTAAAAAGCTGTAAGTTGAAAGTAGAAAAGTTTGATAAATCTTGCCTAGTTCAGTTAGCTACAGGAACTAAAAGGAAGGCAGTTTATTATGTTAAAAATTGTGATTTGCTTATGAGTCAGTTAAAGACACAAGTAAAGCCGAATGTACTACCATTAGGGTCTTATGATGTTTTAATCAGAATGGATTGGCTAGAAAAACATAGGGTAGTTCTGAATTGTTTTGAAAATACTTTTACATGTTTGAATGATAAAGGAGAAACAAAAATAGTAAAAAGAATCCCTAGAAAAAATTCAATTAGACAGGTTTTTGCTTTGCAAGTGAGAAAGGCTGTACGAAAAGGATGTAAAATGTTTGTTGTAAATGTAATTAATGATGAACACACAAATAAAGAAGATAAGTTAAAAGTTGAATACATACCAATCCTAAGAGACTTTTCAGATGTATTCCCAGAAGAAATTCCAGGATTACCTCCGAAAAGAGAATTAGACTTCACCATTGAGCTAGTACCCGGGTGCGGTACCAAACTCAAAAGCTCCTTACCGAATGAACATCCTAGAGCTTAACGAATTAAAGTCACAGTTAAAAGAACTAATTGATAAAAATTACATAAGACCAAGCATGTCTCTGTGGGGAACACTTGTCATCTTCGTTAAAAATAAATACGGTACCTTATGTTTATGCATAGACTACTGTCAGTTAAATAAAATGATGATCAAAAACATATATCCTTTGCCTCGCATAGATGATCTATTTGATCAAGTACGCGAAGCGATGATATTTTCAAAAATCGACTTGAGATATGGATATCATCAAGTCATAATTAAAGATGAAGACATCTTTAAAACTGATTTCAGAACCTGTTACGGGCATTACGAATTCGTAGCTATGCCTTTTGGGCTAACTAACAATCCAGCAGTCTTCATGTGTTTAATGACTAATGTTTTACATAAGTATTTGGATAAGTTTGTAATTGTTTTCATTAACGAAATTTTAATTTATTCAAAGGCTAAGGAAGAACACGATGAACACTCACGAATAATTTTACAAGTCTTAAGAGAACATCAACTGTATGCTAAATTTAGTAAATGTGAATTTTTCAAAGATAAAATACAGTATTTAGGTCATGTGATATCCAAGGATGGAATCATAGTTGACCTTGATAAAATAAGAGCTATTAATGAGTGGCCTGTCCCTAAAGATGTAACTGGTGTGTGATCATTTATGGGAATTACAGGTTACTACATAAAATTTATAGAAGGATTCTCAAGAATCACAAATCCCATAACCTCTTTGCAGAAAAAGGGAAAGAAATTTGTTTGGGATCAAAAGTGTGAAGAAAGTTTTAAAAAATTGAAAGAACTGTTAACTACAACACCTATATTAAAAATTGCAGATCCAAACAAGAACTTTGTTGTATGCACTGATGCATGCAATGATGGACTTGGCGGAGTCTTAACACAAGAAGGTCACGTAATAGCATATGAGTCAAGAAACCTAAAAATCCATGAAAAGAACTACGCTACCTACGATCTAGAGTTGGTAGCCGTGATACATGCTTTAAATATGTGGCACCATCATCTAATTGGTAGAAAGTTTTCATTAATGATAGATAATAAACGTTTAAAATATTTGTTGGATCAACCATATATGAATGCAAGGCAAGCTAGGTGGTTAGCTTTCCTTAGCGAATACGATTTCGAGATTCAACACATTAAAGGTAAAGAAATTAAAGTGGCTGATGCCTTGAGCAGAAATGCGAAATTAAATTTCATGGAAGCATCAACACTTATAAAACAGATTTAGAAAATTAGCTTGAAGAAGGAGTAAAACGGGATGAAAATTATCAAAAATTACAGGAAAAGGTTGCTAAAAATAATTCTGAAAATTTAATAACAGATTACAGTTTAAATGAAAAGGGTTTAATGTTGTATAAAAACAGACTTTATGTACCTAATATACCTGAAATTAAGTTGCTGATTTTAAATGAAGTACATAGCAGTCCTTATTCAAGACATCCTGGTTACCAAAAGATGATAACAATGTTAAGGAAAGATTACTTTTAGCCAAATATGAAAAATGAGGTGGCTGAATACATAGCTAGGTGCTTTGAATGTCAGCAAGTTAAAGCTGAGCATCAACACCCAGCTAGCCTATTACAACCATTACCAATTCTAGAGTGGAAGTGGGAAATTATCAGCATTGATTTTATAATTGGTTTGCCTAAAAATCAAAAGCAGAATGATTCAATAATGGTAGTTGTAGATAAGCTTAGTAAAGCAACTCATTTTATACTTGTTAAAACTACTTTTAAAGCTGCTAACATTGCTGATGTGTTTATGAAGCAAAATTTTCGTTTACATGGAATCCCTAAGGTAATAATTTCTGATCGAGATTCTAAATTTACTGGAAATTCCTAGAAGTCAAAGGTTTGGATACTAAGTTAAATTTCAGCACATCTTTTCATCCGCAAACTGATGGACAAACTAAAAGGGTAAATCAGATTTTAGAAGACATGTTAAGAATGTATGTTAAAGATCATCCAACTAAGTGGGAAGACTATCTATAGTTAGTTGATTTTTCTTATAATAATCACTATCAAGCTTCTGCTAAACTTAGTCCATTTGAAATTCTGTATGGTAGAAAGTGTAATACTCCTATCTCTTGGAGTAATCCCGTTGACAGATTAATGTTAGGACCAGATTTGTTAAAACAGATGGAACTAACAGTGAAGCAGGTACAAGGCAATTTAAAAATTGCACAAGACAGATAAAAGAGTCATGCGGATCTAAAAATAACTGAGAAAGAATTCCAAGTAGGTGAGCATTTTTTTGTTAAGGTAAAACCCAAGAAAAACTCTTTTAAGCTTGGGAGTTGTGCTAAATTAGCACCCAAGTATTGTGGACTATTTGAAATATTATCAAAAATTGGACCAGTTACATATAAGTTAGCCTTACCACCTAATCTGAAAATACATAATGTATTTCATATTTCTATTTTGAACAAGTATGTACATGATGCTACTCATGTAATCGATTGGAATGACATACAGGTGGAACCAGAAGGATATTTTTAGGTGGAACTAGATTATATCCTCGACAAGAGGGAAATTTTTCTCTAGAATCGAACCATTGGACATGTAAATGTGCAATGGAAGCACCTTAGTCAAGATGAAGCAACCTGGGAATTGGAAAGTCATATGCGGGAAGCATATCCAATTCTATTCCAAGAATACTTTGATGAAGAGTAAGCAACACTGAGGATGATGTTGAACTTAAGAGGGAGTGTTTGTAACCTACCTAGTACTTGAAACATTTTATGTTTGTGGAAAAACATTACTTTAACTTTTATTGTAAAGTTTTATATTAATGACCAAGGATGGTCAAGGATGACTGTAAATGAATAATATTGTTATTTAATAAATTAAAATAGGAGACACTCACCCAAAGGGACTGTTGAAGAGTGTTCACTGACCCACTAGTAGGAATGGAATCTGGTGTAGAAGGAAATGGACAAGTGGCAACATTTGCACTCAATTACTAGTTGTTGTTATGGGAAAATTCCCTTAAAATGTGGTCATGTTCCCCAAGGATGGTGAAACTTAGCTGATGGCTCATTGAATGCAAAACTGACCCAAAATACCTAGGAAATCTTTATATAGCCATCGAATTTGAGCAAGAGCTCACACATTTCTCTAAGGAGATAGAAAATTTTCCTTGTGGTGTTAGAACTAATCCCACAAGAGATTCGATGAGGGGAAGATATGTAATGAGTTGCAAAGTAAGACTGTCTTATTCTTGCTGAGTGTAGAGGTAGAGCCATGTATGCAAGTCTGTATGATTTCTGAAGTACATGAGTATGATATGTTTGCAAGTCTTAATGATTGCTGAAGTACACATGAGGGGTTTGTATGCAAGTCTTCTAGATTGCGGAAGTACAACCTGAGTGTCTTGCTTCTACACAGTATCTTCGTCCTAGTGGTTTAGTGAACAGGCTCAAGGGTCCAAAAGAAAGTGATCTTGGTTTCTTTCAGTAGAAGGTTGGGAGGAACGATCCTCTTTGGGTGTTTTTCCACCCTATCAAGTTATCAGGCTCTACTTGTTTTTATTTTATTTACTTTTAAACTGTTGAACTATTTCTGAAACAATATGCTTATTCTATCATAGTTTTCTGGATATATCTTAGATATCAATTAGCTGTTAGGACTGATAGATCTCTGAATTGACAAATTATTTCTGTACATTGAATGGATGAATAAATTGGAAAATATACAATGAATAATTATAAATTTCTTCCTATATTTTTCCTTTCACCATAGGTGATGTACTCTAGTACATGAAGGTGTTTAATTAACTGAGGTTAGAAATTATAGGAAGATTCTAAGAAACTTTGTATAATATATCAGGTTTATATTTCATTATTGTATACTGCTCTCATTAGTATATGTATTTTTCTATGTATATAATGTTTATTCATAACAGTTTCCCTTGATAACCTAGCAACAAAATCAATATTTAAAACATCATAGGGTTTACACAGAAGTACAAATATAAACCCTAGATTATGTATTCATCGCATATCATGTAAACACTTTTATTTACAAATAGATAATATCAAAATCTAACTGTAATTCCACATTTATTTTCATCATAGATTTTTATACATTAATCATCCTTATAAAACCTAGATAAAGAATATTTCTATTCAAGCTATTAGAGACAAGATATAATACACATAAACTAGAAAGATTTACAAGATCGAATTCATACAGAAGTTTAAATGATTTAAATAGAGCATTATACGATCACGAAATATATATAGGATCATTATAAATTTAACAAGTTTATTATACCGAACTCTTATCAACCTAATGGAAATAAACATCTTTAAAATATCCATAGATAAACCATACAGGTATCGTTTATCATAAACCAAGTATTATATAAAAATATCAAATCGAAACAGAGTACTGGAAACTGCATTTACCTGTGCAAATAATACAATTGATAAACTATATTATAAAATCTATTGATACTAATTGATACCCATATAAAGGATCAACGCACATTATACAAATAGCATATCAATTATGTCGAGGGTCAAACCCTGTAGACATCAACTAATATCAGGTATCGAAATACTATATTAAAAACATATTCATTTGAACTATATTAATCCTGTAACAAGTTAACTCTTTATAAACAATACGAGCATCATAAATATTAATCAATGAAATCGTTGCAATATAGTATCAAGGGTTCGAGACCCGTAAGGGCTCACCCCGAGTTCAAAGAAATATTATGAACCAGGTCACACAACCCCAGGGTTTTTCCAAACCAATTTAATATACAGTGGGACTCATCACCCATTATAAAATATTTAAACAAATAAAAACGTAACCATTAACCTAATACAAACGAATCCATTGTAGTGTACATAAAACTCGATAACATATAAATGATGCATCGTGACCACTTTGTTTCGACAGGTTACTTTAAAGAATAAGTCCTAGGTTTGAGTCTCTCTCTCGAGAGCTCACCCGGTCGTTTTGATTCCATATATAAAATATTAAATTACAAAATCTATTTACTAGACAGGGCTTAGGGTTTAAACCGGTGGTTTCATTTCCATTTTAGAACCGAAAACAAACCGTAACTTCACCCATTTTCAGAGAGCCACGCAGAAGGGTTTGGCCCCAAATCGAAATAACTTTAACTTATATGAAAGGAAGATAATGTAACCATTAAAGAGACCAAGAGCAACCATGGCATTAATACATTTAAGAGGATACACATAGAAAAAACAGTAAATCATTTATGTAACCAAACAAATAATAACGGTCTTCACAGAGACAGAGATGCAACTGTAAAAGTAAACGACTATGTTACAGTTTGTTTATTAAAAATGTTCGTCGAATCCCAACCTTAAACCTTATAAGCGAAAACCCATTCGATGCCCGAAGGCGTACAGTAGAATAAACATCAGACACTGACAGTGAAATTATTTGGTTGATAGAAGAGACTTCGTGGTGGAACAGAGGCTCACCGTGGTATTCATACCACTAGGGTTATCATGTCTTCACTATTGACGTAGCCGAGGACTCAAGAAACAGACCCGAGGATAAGTGAAACCCTCCTATCATTTAAAAATGACTACGATTACTCAATTATAAAAATACCAGAGTTAAATAAAAGTGTATATAAAAAGATTTTAGCATTGTCAGTTTTTCATACCTTGAATAAAGTCATGAAGCTATTACAAACAACATTTCTCCTCCTTATGGCCAAGTCCAAACCATCAAAACTAGGATGATAAACTTACATTCCCTAGATCATATCTACAGGCAAGTGCATATTTTGAGAACTATGCAGGGAATTCCAAAAGGCCATTGTGGCCGAGAGAACTCGGCTCTCCAAACCCTCAAACAAGCAGTGCTAAGAATCCCAAGTCCAGCAAAGAACTAGGGTAATGTTCCCTTCGTGGTAAAAGCTCACCAACCGTCATGTGGGATCTTAAATGAGCTTGGTTGTTTCCACTACGTTTCAAATACTTACCCACAATCATATAGTTGAAACATGTTAAGTTTTTCCATCAAACATTAATACGTAACGCTTCCAAATACCTTGGATAGTGCTATATTATATCACTTAACACTATCGTTAAGCTGTGTTCCACCAAATTTTGAATATAAGCCATTAGGGACTATCCCCATAGTTAGGGTTTAAATAATTATTTGACTTGCAATATAAATATGTAGCTAGGTATAAACCATAGTTATTTGTAATCTAAGAAAACACGAACCAAGTTGTGCATGAGAGTCCTACTTGTAACAAGGATAGAATAATATAATCTGCATTAGCTTTGATAGCTAAGTAAGCCTTAGGGCCACGCCAGAACTCTCTTGCTAGTCAAAAGATTTACACTTAATCAATATTAATATAAGCACGTTTATGTCAATAGAATGATAAACGAAATAACAATGTTAACAACTAAAGCTAAGTTATGACTTAAAGCGTTGATCATTAAATGATAACATAATACAGTCATATAGTCTATGTTGTGACAGTTCGTACATAATAATCAACATTTAATGTATTATAAATAAAGATACAATTGAAGTAATAACTACACTCAAATGGGAAGAAGGATCATAGTCCTATTTTCAACACTTTAAGGACAAAAGACATAAATGTCATCCTAATAGTAATCATTGAATATATAAGAAAAATTCCGCTAGTACAATGATATAATTTGGACAGTGCCATATTAATTATAGGCATAGGAATACATATCAAATTAATTGTGGTTAAGACTATTTTTCGACGACAGTTTATACAACAAATAAGTGTCTCATTTTAAGCAGTAATTAAAGATACTAAACATACACTTTTATACTTTCGCATAGATTTTAATAGCAAATAGACTGTTTATAAATTTTTTAATTTTTGATGAAATTTGGGGATGTTACACCTATACTCAGCATTAACCACGTCTTGTATGGAGGAATCCAAGCATCCATCCACCCCATTACTGACACCCTTGCAACTATCCACCACCACCTCGTCGAGTGCATATTTGTCCTCCTCCTCATTCTCAGTGCTAATTCCTTCTCTCTTGCTCACGATGTGCACCCTACTTGGGGGTCTCTCTAAAATTCCTCCTCCTCAAGCAAAATCAGGTTAAATTTAAAATGGTCACTTGGATTTGTCGACCTTATATCCATTTCTGACATAATGGGATTGTGATTAGAGCATCTTGATTGTGCAAGCATTTACATATTTCTAATAAATTTCTAAAGGATTTTTTTTGGAAGTCAAGAATCAGTCTAATCTCTTACATACTCATTCCCAACCCTCCATCTGTTATTTATGCACATTAGGTCCATTGAAATGGGTTCAATTCCAACTAACCGTACAACTTCAAAATGTAACTGAAAGAAGTTAGTAAGTTTGTCAACTCTAACTAAAGGTCCCCACACTTCTGTTATTCTTATAGTGAAATTTAAATCCCCACCCATAGAAACATTACCTTTTTGCAACTAATACATCTTAAAAATACTTTCCCAAAATCCCTGGCTGTCCTCCTAAAGTCCATAAATATTCATAAAAGCTATATGTGTCCCATTACTCTTACAAGCAAGCACTGTGCCAAGGCCTAATAGAACAAAGGAAAACCCTCATTCCAACTTGCAACAAAGCCCCTTGATAAGCCAAAGGAATCTAGTGATAGAGAGTTCTATCCTTTATATAGTTTCCTTAATTTAGATACAAATCTCTCTCTCTCTCTCTCTCTCTCTCTCTCTCTCTCTCTCGACAAACTTGATTGACTGTGATATTATAGTAAGCATAATTGACTATAATTATATTTTTTTTTAATTGTTAACATGATCAAATCGGTTATAATTATAATTAACTTATAAAAATATTCGATCTTTATCAACTAATAATAATTATTATTATTATCAATAAATTCTTTAGAATCTTATAATTTAATAATAATAAGTTATTTTAAATCTCATATAAATTACTATTAAATCGTTATACAAAAGTTAAACATTTCAAAGCATCTTGAAAATCTAGGTAAGGAATACTCCAAACATATAATTATAATAAGGTATCATTTCCTTAAACTTAGGATACAATAATATCTTTTGTCCTTGACTTTTTATTGAAACAAAAAAATATCAATAACACGAGGGTATTTCAACAAATATACCTTTTTTGTCCCTTAAGCCATTTGGATCAACAATTGAGCATTGATGAACTCACAAAGCATGAGGGAATTTTGACAAATATACCCTTTTTTTTGTCCTTTAATCCATTTGAATCAACAATTAAGCATTGATGAACTCACAAACCCTTGGCATCGAAACTTTAGTTTTATCACCCTGGGGACACCCACAACAATCCCAAATAAATCCATCCACTAACACAAATATGATTTATCATCCCTCAAAAACTCATTCATACAACAATTTGAGGTTGTCACTAAACAAAGCTAGAGAAATAATGATAATAAAGTCTTAATATAGAATTTTAAAAAGGAAGAAAGTGGAAAGACAAATGAACCAAGAAAGAAAAACAACTAATACACCCCACCTCTATTTTGTTTTCTTTCCTACAATTCCATTAAGTTGTTTTTCTCTCTATGAGTGAAGTGTATAGGAGATTCACATAGGTACTAATGGTGCTACTCCTTTTGTTTCAACTTAATACTAGTAATAAAGGTGCTTCATATTGCATCTAATCTAATTGGAGGCCAAAATATTATTAATTGCATCTTCATATTTTTTAGGCCAAAACATTATTAATTGCATCTTCATATTTTTTATTCTCTTTACATTGTCACATGCCTTACATACTACATACATGTTTTTACTCTTGTAAGGGCCTCCTCTAATGATATCCCAATATTATGCGAAGAATCAAATCATGAATTCCACATTTACTACATTGATTTGTCCATTTTTACTTCTTATTTTTGGTGTGATCTACTTTGTCACGCGCTTTTACAATACACACATATTTTTACTTTTCTAAGATCCTTTTGTTGAAACCTAATACGAAGAATTAAATCCTTAATACCACATTTATTACATTGATTTGTCAACTTTTACTTCATATTTTTCATTCTCTTTACTTTTTATAATTCACATCAAACACATACTTTTATCTTCTAAGAACTTCCTTTATAAAAAATCCTTACTATTGTATATTTTATAATGAATCAAATCA
Organism: Larix kaempferi; assembly: GCA_027924585.1. Taxonomy (NCBI): domain Eukaryota; kingdom Viridiplantae; phylum Streptophyta; class Pinopsida; order Pinales; family Pinaceae; genus Larix; species Larix kaempferi. Next base: position 25,899,538 of record BSBM01001346.1, read on the forward strand.
TTAATACAACATTTACTACATTGATTTTAGCTTTACTACTTTGATTTTAGCACTAACTTCCCTAGGATTAGTTGGGTCCACTTAGAGAAATGACATTACAATGTTATACACTAATACAATAATACTATTGGGACACAAATGTTCTATTATCAATAGAATAATGATGAAAATAAGATACAAATTATTATAATACTATTGTGACACAAATGTTCTATTATCAATGCGGTAATGATGAAAATAAGATGCAAATATTCCTTTGTGTCAATTTATACATCATAATTCATTGAGCTTAACATACATACACCACCAAACTCATCACAGATGTCATAACTATGTCATCAGGAAAAACAAATATTTCCCATGATGGGTGTTGCATCGATCAATACGATGCAACTATGATGTAGTATATAACATAAAACATATTCATAGTAGGAAAAAATGATTAAACTACGATCAATACAATGCAACTATGATGTAGTATATAACACAAAACATATTCACAGTACGAAAAAATGATTAAACTACAACTGATAAGGCATTAGCAAAGCAATGCAAAGTTATGACGTTATAACTCTATATTGTAGTGGTAAATTATATTTTTTATTATGGAAAAAATAATTTCATGTATAGAAGTCCATTTATCGTTTAAAACATACGTTTTAAGGGCATTCGAAGTTATTATATTATTTTTCAAATAATTGAATGGAAAATTCTTAATAATTAGGTATCTTTATGCAATTGTATATCCTTAAAATAGTCAAGGTTAATAGTTGTTTAACTTAGTTTTTGATAATAGTTGTAAATGACAAAATAATAATAAAAAATTGATTTGAAATCAATTATATATATATGTTAAAATTCTTTTGATTTATGGGAGTGGCCTTTGGTTTATATATATATATATTATTTTGACTTGTGGGAGTGGTCTTTGCTTTAAGAAACCATGACCCAGGGGTATTCGAGCTATCAAAATCACCCAAGGATCGCACCCGACCTATGCCACACCAACCCTCAACTTGGATTTTGGGTGTCTTCTCCCAACTAACTCAACCCTAGGGGGAATTGAACTCGGATCGCCTTGCTGACAAAACCTACACCTTAACCAAACAAACTAACAAAAATTGCCATTAAAATAAATGATATGATGTCAAAGCTAACAACTCACATTCTTTCGGAGGTAATATATATAAATCAATAAGTTAAAATATTAATGGAACAAATAAATTGTGTTGGTAACAACAAAAAATTCTTAAATTTTTATTTTCTAGTATAGTTATGATTTACTTTTCACAAAATAAAGGTTATGATAGTCAAATCTAAAAACACCACTTATGTTAATTTCGTTTATGACAACAACATGAAAGAAGTGATTTCATAAAAGTATCTTGGAATCAATCTTTATCCCAAGCTTAATTGGAACTCTAGCATTGAGAAAATGATATATTTATGGTGGAAATCTTATTATGGACTTGATCTTAATTGTAAATCCATGTACTTTTGGCTTTGGATAAGAAGAAACTCCTCTTTGAGGCGCTCATCACTCTTGTTATCTTATATGGTTTTAAAGTTTGGGGCTGCAACATCTCTAGAGAATTGTGGAGAATAATAGAGAAAACTAAAAGTACCTTATAACTTCTAGTCTCAAAGTTAAAGTCAATACTAATGATTGAGTGAGTCTTTCACCCATTGAGAACATGGTTGTGACTAAGTACCTAATGTATAAGAATAATATAAAACTTGGAAGATAGGAGGCTTTCTAAGATTTATACAAAATGTAATCAAAACCACAGTTAAGATACTATATTGAGGTGATCAATCATTTTCTAGAAAATCAAAAGTATCTCTCTATTTTAACTAGCATAATGACACTGTTAAAATAAGAACCAATCTTATGAATTCTAAGATGTAGTGGGTAGAAAGAACATGGAAATATGACATCTTTATGATATCAAGAGGATTGAATATGAAAATAAATTTCTCTTAAAACAATGGTAATCTTACTAAACTTTTAATTCATCAATCTTAAAATAACTTCTCTTAAAACAATAATAATCTTACTAAATTTTTAATTCATCAAAATTATGATAACTTAAAATAACTTCTCTTAAATTTTTTTAATCTCTTAAAAATAAAGTTCTAAAATAATCCAAATAATTTCTTCCATTTAAAAAAATTAATTAAATAATTTCTTCCATTTAAAAAAATTAATTCAACAAAAATGGATTGTAATATACATTAAAACAACCATTATTGTTATCAACATTATCATTGTGTATCATTGTGGCTGATATATACATAATTTTCTCAAAAACAATGGTTTTATCCGACATAAGTTTTTCTCCAACAATAAAAGTAATAAAAAAAACTTTAAATAATAGTTATATATATTTAGTTTTATTGGTTTTATCCAACGTAAGTTTTTCTCCAACAATAAAAGTAATAAAAAGACTTAAAATAATAGTTATATGTATTTACTTTCGTACATTATTGTTTAACAACTTTTAAGGGAATTTTATTTAGGTTGTTTCTCCTTATTTGGTTTTTAAAAGGAATTTTATTTAGGTTGTTTCTTCTTATTTGGTTGTTTGATGTAATTATATATTTTTTAATTTATATTAAAAATAAAAAATAAAATAAAGAATTATAAAATTTATTTATTTATTATGAAAAATATTAGTAAAATATAAAGTAATTATAATTTTATAAATAAATTCTTCTTTCATTTTGTAATGATTATTTGTATTTTTTATTTTTATTATTATTATAAATTAGTTTTTAGTGATATTAAAGATTGGTATTAATTAAAATTAGACTTACATCATAGTTAAAATTGGTCTTCTATGTAGGAAACCATACCATTTATAATATATGAGTTTATCAATAGTAATTTAAAAAAAAAAATTGAAATGATTTCCATGAATTATTGAAAGGATCTAAAAATTGTTGATTGTAACTAAGATAACATAAAGATAAAAAGTGACCTTGAAACCATAAAAAAATACTTCAAGGTCATGTCATCATTAGAAATAGGAGTGAATGGCACCTCTAATTTGTGAGCTTGAGGATTTTCTTCATATTCCTTTGTCGTGGTTGCCTTGATGAGGAATTCCAATTTGGCATTCAACTCGTCTAGATCTGCAACAATAATTTGTTCATCTCCTCCTTTGTCTTGCAAAACCTTACCAAGCAAGGACTTTGTGGTCCAATGCAAAGATAGGGTTCTATAATACTTGGTATCACTAGTGTGAGTATTTCCTGCATCATTAACCCAGGGTTAGATTCTTCCTCATTTTCCTCATGCTTGGTAAAATACTACTCCTCAATTCCCAATTCTTAGCTTTACCAATTTCAACTTGAATTTATGGTAGAATATTTCTTCTACCACTACAGTCTTTGATTGAACATGGATTGGGCCTCATCTACCACTTCCCTGTTGATCTCTCCTATTTTGACCTTGACGCTCCTTGAGGAAAGAAAAGACAACTAAGCATGGGGATGAGAAGTCACAACAGTACCACTTCCATATGTTTTAAGAATCCCTCAAACTAGTAACATCAATAAGGATATAACATATCCACTCTCACTTTGCTTTTCAACTTTAGCCTTAAAATCAAAACTGTAAAGGCTCACCATAGAATTCCAAATCCACCCTACTTTGGGACCAAAAAAGATTAGATAAAAATAACAGTATTCACAAGAGGGTTGGTTTAGCTTACCAATTGGTGTATACATCCAAATAAGAACAATAGGAAATGGCTAGAGAAGCCCATTTTTTGTCATCAAAATCCCAATGACCTATTGCATTAATACCTTGCATACCCATGATATCTATTCGCAACCAATCCTAATATGATACAAATCCATCATCTACGTGTCAAGATCACTGATAGCCCACCAAACCACCATTTCATAGTGCGTCAAGTCCAACCTATTGTGGGGAGGTTGAGTAGTGAGCCCATCCATCATCTCAACATTTAATTGCATGAAGGCAGGATCATGTGGGGGGGACACACTGCCATGTGGAGCACTTCGTGTCCTCTCATCAGCTCTCTCTTCCCTAGCACCCCATCCAAGGGCTTAACTTTTTCATTATATAACAATATAATTTTTTATTCAATAAAATTTATATTGAATTTTATGGTTGTTAATTTAAGTTATATGCATTTTAGTATTAAAGAGATTGTAATATCCATTCCATTTATTTGTCTATAAATATTATAATAATACTTAGAAATTAAATATAAATAAACAACAATACATATTAATTATTAGAAGAAGAGAAATGTGAGAGGAAATTGTGTTTGGCACTATTTTTTGTTATTTGTTTGCCCACATTATCAATAATGAGTTGGATGGAGAGATTTTCCTTTCAATTATTTTTTAGATTTTCCTTTCAACAGTAACAAATATTTGGAAATTGTTATCTAATATGGTTGTATCTAACATTTTAAGAAAAAGTAATATCCACCTTCAATATTCTAGTGTCACCAAGATGGAAAATTCTTTCCACCCATGATGTTTTAGGAGTTGTGCAAAGCCCTAGAGAAATGATAGTTTGTTCTTTTAAAAGTAGTTAAAAAATAGAGATACTTTTTATCTCCTAAACTAAGGTTGATTATCTCCTTACAATATCTTAATTTTCTTTTATCATCTAATTATTTATCATATCACAATTTCTCCTTAAATTAGCCATAATAATATATTTAATATTGTAAATTGGTTCTTATCTTCAAATTAGTTATAAAAAGATTTTGGATTTGCTCCATCTTTATTTACAATTTTTTAAGATGCAAAAATTCCAAATTAACTTCAAAGTCATATAAAATAACATAGTAACTAGAGAGCCAATTTTGTTCAATTAATGTAAAAGAACTTTCTTCTTTACAATTTTTTAAGATGCAAAAACTCCAAATTAACTTCAAAGTCATATAAAATAACATGAGTAACTAGAGGACCAATCTTGTTCTCATGCATCAAATTAATGTAAAAAAACTTTTGTTTGATACCAGTGCAACACAAGTTTTTTTAAACAACTCTTTAACAATATTAAAAACATATATTTTAAAATCATTAATTTAATAAAAATATATACATAAACTAATTAATATAATATTTAAAAATATATATAATTATATAAAAAAATCTTGTAATTATTTTGAGAAATTTAAAAAAATTAGTTAAAATACATTTTTTTTTAAATTTTTTAAAATACTTTTTATATATATTTATAAATCCATATCTACAATCATATCCATTTTTCAAACCAAATCAATATTTATATTAAAATTTTGATATAAAGAAACATATTCTTCAATATTTACATTAAAAAATTTATATAAAGAAACCTAGTCTACAAAATATTGATAAACTTTAAACTTCATTTTAAAACACATAATAAACAGAATCTGAAAGGGGTTATACAACCTTGTAATCTTGTAATTATGATGTCGAGTACATGACCTTTCTAGGAAAAGCCCATGTAATTTCTTACGATATATGCATCATTCGTGCATATCAAACCCCACCATATTTAGGAAATTTCCGGGCATTGGACTAGTGTCAATGTATATTTGACTCGATTCTCTCTTCTGTGGGGTCCCGGATCCTGGACATTGCTATAAATCCATGTGGTGGAGATCCAACAACAACCCTGTTATTCACTCCATTTCCTCGCTTCGGATTCAGCTTTTGGGACACCTTTTCTCATTAGAATCGTTTTTGTTTGTATGTCCAGTGCTCAATCATCTTTACGCGTTTGTTTTCATTACTTAATTAGTAGATATTTTTAATATTAGTCACTGGACTCTTTGGATCTTTGTTTATTTTAACAACGTGGCTGCATTGATTTTGGATTTGAATGCCAGTTAATAAATTGAACGTACTGACTAATTCCATCATGTAGGAGATAGTTATCAAGATCGTCCAAAAGTAACTAAACAAATATATGTTGTATAACGATGGTTTCTTCTGTAAATTTTATTTAGGTTCCACTGAAAATTTCATGGCCAATCAATTGAACAACTTGGGAAGCCATGGCGTCGTTTACCTGGAAATAAGAGAAGCAGCTCTTCAAAATATTGATATTGCTGCCCTCGAAGACAACTTGCAGCGTGACATAAATATTGCAGTTTTGGCTTATTTGGATCGTCAGATTTCGCTGTTGCAAGCTGCCTACGCCACCCGTAGTGATGACATATACAAATGCTTAACTATTTACGTGACCATTCAGGGAGTGCTTCTCGCTGCCCTCTTTTGTTATGCTCAGCAAATGAAGGCCGGGCCAACAGGGTGTGGTCAGGAATGGTGGACTACAGTTTCACTCATTCTGTTAGCCATTGCCTCTGTGTCACTCATTTACGCTATGCTTCGTCAATTTGTTGGGCAGTTCCACCTACTCAAACGTGGACGACAATTCCAAGAAGACCACAGCAATTTTCTCGTTGCTCAGCATGGAATTACATTGACAATAGGGAACCGCTTTTTCTTGATAAACTATAACAGAGAAAGCGTTGTATGTCATGAAGAAGAAGATCATATTAATTCAGAGAAATACAATCACATAACCTGGTGGGCTGCCGAGAGAATTGTATTTCTTGGCTTTCTGATGGCGTTCTCAATTTGCCTCCTGCTGTCCTGCACTCGCCTTCTCTGCTCACAACCCTTTCATAATTAATTACATCTACTGAACCAGGTGGCCTTGCCTTGTATGCTGTGTTAACCTATCTTAATATGTGTCATCAGATAGTTTTAAGACATAAAAGCTGTAGCAATGTCGCTGAAATAAGCAGTAGTCTGCAATCATAGTAGTAGTCCAATCTATATGGAGTTACGTTTTGCAGTATGTCTCTTTGCCTTGTGGGCTTGTAGGTGGAGCCAATAATAAGTCTGTCCAGTCTTTAATGATAATTTTAAATGTTGTTTGGTAACCGTAAATATCTGTCGACAATATTATTGTGGAGGTGGTATCCTAAAATTATATATATAATCGAAACAATTCTGTCAATGCATGCAAAATTATTCCCAATGTTTGAAACAATTCTGGCAATGCATGCAAAATTATTCCCAATGTTTGAAACAGTTCTGGCAAAGCATTAAAAATTATATCAATGACTTCGACCAATAAGGGCCAAAGCTAACAAATTTTGCCAGGCAGACGTATAGGGCATAAAAGCTAGGCTTGGCATGTTTGTGATCACTTCGTGCACTGTTTAGTTGAGTTTATGACATAATCAATCTTGATAACTTTTAACAAATAAGTTTCTACAATCCAATTCATTCCATCTATAGTAATATAGATTTATTTCTACAATATTTTAAGGTACAAACTTTGTAGAGTGTAGAATGGATAATTCAAGAATTTGATCTTTTTAATCTTAGAATTAGATTTAAAATTAAGGTCAAACTATATTGGTTTTATTATAATAATGGTTATTTTTTTATTTGATTTATTGAGCAAAAGAGGCACATTCTACAACCCAGTAAGGGAAGATGTGTAACTCATTCAGTGCTCATCCTATAGTTGACACTTGTCCTTTATAAAAAATAATAAAATATTATAAAAAATAACATGTCAACTCAAATTAGATTTAAAATATTTAGAACTGCATATATATAAAACTACACAAATTAGATAAATTAAAACCATAAACATTGCATTAAACACTTCAAAATTTCCAGTCTTAAAAGGGATTTGCACCTTGAGAGATTTGATAAAACTACACAAATTAGATAAATTAAAACCATAAACATTGCATTAAACACTTCTTCAAAATTTCAAGTCTTAAAAGGGATTTGCACTTTGAGAGATTTGATCCCTTAGGTGCTTAGTAGATCGCCTTTTAAAATAGATCTATGCTGGTTAACTTTAAAACCATAACATATTAATATAAATACACTTAATTATTTTTTGGATAGAAAATACAAATTTATTAACTTCAAATAACAAAAAAACCTTTTAAAGAAAAATATTAATAAGATTTAAACATTAATATTATTCTTATTCTTATTTTAAATTTATTTTTTCTAAAGTATTATACGGAAACATTGATATTTTCAAAATAAAACATATGTTAAAAAACTTTAGTAGATATTTATTTGATAATTGAATTTAGATTTATTCAATGTAATTTATATTTTAAATTTTTATATTAATTTTTTTATTTTTAAAATTAATATATTTTATATAAAATAAATATTATAATTTTTTTAATATTAAATTGTAATTTATTATATATTTATTTATAATTATATTTAAATTAATTAATTTAAATACTTTTCAAATTTTAATTGAGAATTTATATTACTTTTCTATTTTCAAAATCAACATATTTTACAAACTATATTTTACTAGCTCTACTATTATATTACCAAAAATGATGAGATAAATATTATCTTGGACACGTGTGACTAATTTACATCCTAACCATTAGAATCGAAAGAATATCGCCAACTTATCATACAAACTCTTTATGCTATGATCTTGACTGCACACTCATGCTCGCTGACAGTTAAGCATAATGTCAATTTTAAGAAAGACTTTTGAGATTTCTCACAAATTCTTTATGCCATGGTGTCTGTCCGCACACGCATTCTACCTTATAGTGAATTTCTGCCCGAAGCATCATGTCAATTTTGAACTTATGTAGTAAATGCCCGTACCTTTACAGAGACAGTGCATCGTTGAAAATTGAAACAAAAAGTAATTAGAAAATGAAATTATATGACTACAAGATTATTTCGGTGAATAAAAATCAAAAGTAATTCAAATAAAAATTTACACAAAACAAGAATAACAATATTGGAATAGCAAATTTCCTTACCTTTACAGACGGTGCATCATTAGAAATTGAAAAAAACAAGAATAACAATATTGGAATAATTATATGAGCAAAAAATTAATCAATACTAAAAAATATTGCCACTCAAATCTACACAATATCTTATTTTAAGTGAAATGTGAAAATCAATTTAATAAATAGATACTTCCAAAAAATGCCATGAAAATATATCCAACAAAATTATAAGTAATACAATGAATACAAATTGAAAAAAACTAATTTAAAAATGAAATTATATTATTATAGGTGAATAAAGACCAAAAGTAATCCAAACAAAAACTTACACAAAACAAGAATAACAATATTGGAATAATTATGTGAGCAAAAGATTAATCAATACTAAAAAATATTTCCACGCAAACTTATACAATATCTTATTTTAAGTGAAGCATGAAAAGCAATTCATTGAATAGATACTTCCAAAAAATGCCATGAAAATATATCCAACAAAATTATAAATAATACAATGATTAAAAATTGAAAAAAAAAAGTAATTAGAAAATAAAATTATATCACCACATCATTTAATTCAGTGAATAAAAACCAAAAGTAATCCAAACAAAAACTTACACAAAACAAGAATAACAATATTGGAAAAATTATATGAGCAAAAGATTAATCAATACTAAAAAAATGGCCACTCAAACCTACACAATATTTGAAGTGTGAAAAGCAATTCAATGAATAGATACTTCCAAAAAATGCTATGAAAATATATCCAACAAAATTATAAGTAATACAATGAATAAAAATTCAAAAGTTAGGTAGCTAACAGAAACTTAAAAACATATTGTTTGATCAAGTTTTGTTTTCGTTTTTTTTTTTTGAGAAAATCTAGTATTTTATTTTTCATATTGAAAACAAAACACTTACATCATTCATACTCATTATATCATTTTTATAATATTCAATAATGTTAGAAAAATTATATAAACAAAAATTACTCCAATGAATAAATACCTAAAAGTATTGTTATAAGAATTAAAAAAATAATAATATCTTAAAGTGGAAGACAGAAAAATAATCTAATAAATAGATACCCAAAAAGTATGATCGTAGAAAAAAGAGACGTACAACATCTCAAAATTATTGCTATACACAAAACAGTAATATTTTGAAATAGAAAATAAAAAAATAATCCAATAAATAGAAACCCAATATTAATCTAACAAAATATAACAATAATGAAACAATAATATTTAAGATATAACAATAATGAAACAATAATATAAGAAAAATATTAATCCAATGAATAAACACCAATTAAAAGTATTGTTATAAAAACTTACACAAAACAACAATATTTTGAAGTGAAAGAATTTTTTTATTATCAAAAACATACTTAAAATAATAACATTAAAAGTGGGAGAGAAAAATTTCATATAAATAGCAAATTTATTATTATATTATAAATACTTATGTTATGTATATATAAAAAAGAATATTTTTAACAGTTTTGAATATAAATAGTGAATTTATTATTATATTATAAATATTTATGTTATGTATATATAAATAAATATTTTGAATTAGGTATTGGATTAGAATTAGTTAAAAAAATGTAAATACTATATATTGTTTTGTATGTAAAATATAATATGGGATTTGTAAAATTATAAAGTTTTTTTAATTGTTGAAACTAATAAAATTATAAATGTCAATGTCAATTTGAATTGTATATTATTAATATGAATATTGAGATATATTATTTTAGTAATATATGATATAGAGATATATAGTATTTAATTTATATTAGTTAAATATTTTATAAAATTTCTAAAATTAATAAATGAAAATTTTCATATTTATAATGTTGATGCATTGTATTTTAAGGATTTCTCAACTTTTCATATATTCATTTTTTGTGATATTCTAAAATAATATTAATTATCTATTTAATTGTTTGTTGGTAAATTTAGCAAGTTATTTAATTTATTTGAAAATATTCATTTTTTATTATTATTGTTATTATATGTAGAATTGAGTTCTTTAATCTTATTTATTAATATATGGAACAATCTATCATAAAATGCACATTGTCTTTAATTTAATTTCCCTTTGTTTATGGAGTAATGAAAAGTTAGCTCCACTTAACCTTTATCTTTTTAGGCATAGAGATTTCTGGATAATACAAGTTAGAAACATTTCTTAATAACTCATTCATATCCATAAATTTTGTTTTGATAATATATGTAACAAATTGGCATAATACTTCTCCTTCTAAAAATATCATACATATTTACACTAACTTTACATTAACCTTCCACATATTACAAAACCTTCGTATCATTATTACCATTTTTTTTACATAAAAATTTCAATTCTAATTCTAATCAAAATCAATATCAAGAAACTACCACCTACTTGTTATCATTTTTCTTGTTTTAAATATCTATTTTTATATCATAAATTAACTTTATAAAATTTATTTCTATTTTAAAAATGTCTCTTTTATATATATACTTACTTTGAGTGCCAAAATGTGATAGGTTGTCCACTTATAAAAACTAATATGGTCGTTTATGAAAACTAATATCTACACATTCTCATGGCCATATGCATTGAAGTCCGTTTGAAAAATGTATTGTTTATTTAATTATGTTTTAAATTTTAAAAAATATGAAAAAATTATTATAATATAATTTGAAAATTGAATATATTACAAATAAATTAGTAATTTTCAAAAAATATATTATAATAAGATAATAAAAATTTAAATATTAATAAAAAAATTATATATTTTATTATGTTTTTCTTTTAAATTTATTATATATATATTTTTAAGGTATATCTTCATTCCTTAATTTTAGTTTCCACTTATATGGTGGAAGTAATGTTTTTCTGTTAATGCATTATACACAATCAAATGTGCATACGCACTCATGGCGTCTCTTCGTTAACTACACTCATGAGTAGATCACAATTCAAAGTGATTGAGAAGAATGGTTATTATTTTTTCCAACTAAATGCAATTTTCACTTAACATGTTGAATTTTTACATAAATATATTATTATAATAATGTTTTTCAAAATATATATTAATAATAAAATGTGAGGTTTTTCAAAAATATATATTTTAGTATTGAAGAAAGCACAGTTCACAATTAATTCTTTATCTTTTGTTTCCATCGTATTGAAGAAAATATCATTTTTAAAGGAAATGTTTGAGCTTATTTAGTGACCAGAAAACCGAAAATCCAGTGATCAGAAAAGAAAAACTACAAAGTTTTTGTATATTCAGTACACAAAGGACAAGTTCTTGTTTATTCCGTACAGAAAGGACGAAAATAATTATTTGAATAAAGCATGATTAAATACATTCTCCCAAACACCCAAAACAGTAAGCGAAAAAGAAAAAAAACAGAGGAATTGGATAGTTTCAAATTTCGTTATCGAAATGCAGTGGAGTCTGTTTGCCCAAAGACATTGAAAAAGAAACATCGGCCACCACGTCGACAGAGAAATAAATGATCATAGAAGCCAAGGCCCACGAAAGTAATTTTTACTTTGATGCAGCCTGCAGGCGTGCCGCGTGCCCCAGTTTAATGGAAGTCTTGAACCAGCACCGTCATGTCTGCACGGCTCTGTGGGTTTGTCTGTGTACTTCCCGACATGTGTCGTTGTCATCCAATCCATTCCTCTTTTTTAAATCCGACAGGATCAAATTTGAAGGGCTGGTGTTAATTTCATATTGAAGGTTATATATCCATGTTGCCCTTCAACAATGAATGGCTTCCAAAAAAACTCATTTCTAATGACAATAATAAATTGATTGCACACTTCATAAAAAAAAGGTGCTAAAAAAATATTGCATTTCAATTAAATTTATAGCACTAAAAAATCAACCACACAAAATTGTCACAACGACAATCAGTGTAACTACAGCCAACATAATGCCAAAAATACTAGTTTTGTGATTTAACAAAGTGAGATTCTACAATTAGCATAATGCCAAAAATACTATTTTTGTGATTTAACAAAGTGAGACTTCCCAAAACTATGCACTCCACATTTCAAAAATTCCAATTATTCAAATCTGAATTTCAATGCTTCAAATACTGTCTCTACATTGTATTCGACACTACAATTAAAGTTGATGAAGAGATTCAACTTCCATGGGAAAAGTCTGAAAAGTATGATCTAATCTTGATGGGTAAGTTAATGGAGGAATGCTCAACTTCCAAAGAAAAATATGCTCTAACGTTAATGGGTACAGTCAATGGTTGAATGCTCAACCCAACAATTTCCAATAGAAAAGTCTAATCTAATCTTATTGGGGTACATGGCAGTCGCTGCTAAAAATAAAAATTGACTATAAATGATAGATTTTCCAATTGAACCAGGAATACTAAAACCAATACACTGCATCTTGCCCTCTAAAATCCATCTCAACATGCTTAAGCCCTCTAAAGAGCCATCTCAATCCGTCTCTGACTAGCCTATCAGTGTTCCGTCTAACAAGGTGCCATCTCAAGCCAATCACTAGCACTGGATGGCTCACTATCACTGGCCCAATCACTGGCACTGCACTAGCACACCCATCACATCTCCAAGGATTTATACTCCTTATACTCCATGTAACCTTTTAAGTTTAAAAGAAAAAGAGATTTTATGTTTTCAGATCTTACAGAAAGGGACTGACACCAACAAGTAAATAAGGTAATACAAGGACAACACTGAAGGGTTGGGACCCTTTTTATTAAGTAAGATGCCTCCGTGGAAATAATGCACTATTGTAAAAGAAAAGATTGAGACTGGACAAAAGTGGAAAGAAAATGTTTGTTTCAGATCAGATATTGAAGAGGCTTGAATCCAAAGCCATGTTCTTAGATGAATATGTGAGCCATGTTCCTAGATGGATATGTGGCCATGCATCCCATATGTTACCTTTGCTCACAAGGTATGTGAACCTGATTGGTAATCTTCCACGGTGGTTTGATCTCCGTGTTTTACCCTTTCGTAATTCAAGGGTTTCTTTGAATCTATGGCACTGAAAAGAAAATGACAGTAGTCAAACCTACTATTTTATCTCCTTATTGGCAGCGCTCTGCATTGCTTTCTCAACGATTTAAACTGAAAAGGAAATAGACCCTTGCTCGCAGCAACTTTTCATCAATGCAAAGTAGAGTTTTATCACTACAAATATGGTAAGAAGGGATAGAACCATGACAGTTACATTTACATTTAAGAGAAATGTAGATTCATATAGTGAATGGAAGTGCAATGCTCTGCATTGCTTTCTCAAGGATTTAAACTGAAAAGGCAATAGACCCTTGCTCGCAACAACTTTTCATCAATGCACATTTAGGAGAACTGTAGATTCATATAGTGAATGGAAGTGCAATGCTCTGCATTGCTTTCTCAAGGATTTAAACTGAAAAGGCAATAGACCCTTGCTCGCAACAACTTTTCATGAATGCAAAGTAGAGTTTTATCACTACAAATATGATAAGAAGGAATAAAACCATGACAGTTACATTTAGGAGAACTATAGATTCATATAGTGAATGGAAGTGTTCCTTCCAAAGTAACATTTATTTATATGTATAGCAAATGTCCCCTACTTATCACTGAACTATAAGCCAATGGACTAGTGAATGGAAGTGGTGAATGGAGGTGTAACCAAAAATTTAGAATACCAAATGGAAGCACTGTGCCAAATAGTTAAGATATTGAAGAATATTTGCATAGTTCAAACATCCAAATTCAAAAGCAGAAATCCACTTTTGAAATGGGTTAATTTGTTTTATTGGTTAAATGTTTACACCTGTAATCTGTACACCATTCCTAATGCTAATAAAGAAATAAATAACCAGAGAGATGGGGAAGGTTTATATTAATAGACACTAGGATTCCAACAAAGCGACCCGACCATGGGGAATGGAATGTGTACACCTACGACCAACTATAGATAGTTTCTTCGGATCCAAGTGAACACACCCAGATGTAGATAGTTTCTTCGGATCCAACTGAATGCACCTTATAGTCAAGCAAGCGAGAGGGGATGAACAGAGCAAAAAACAGACTGAATATTGGAAGTGGATATACAGCCGAGGCTAATATCCTACCTAATGACAAATAGTCGAAAGATAACCGAATATTGAACATACAGAGACAAACGGAGACCTTTTTAATTTTTCAATATAGGGCTATTTTTACCAAGGATTTCTTTTCGGAGCATTTTTAAGAGATAACAGCTACTTGGATGAGGACAACTATCATTCCATATATCCCTGCACGCTTCTTTTGTTGCAACTTGCGGCTTCCGTTGCTTTCGCCACTAGCCATCCAGCCTGCACCACGCACCAACCCATCCATGATTCCCAATCCCTCTCCCAATTTAGTGCAGCAACGGATTGCTCAAAAATTCAAAAGGAAGAAGACACAATCTTACAGCGTGATAGCAACACTAAATGCTCCAAATTCCAATGTTAATCTTTGAGAGTGAAGGCCAGCGATTTAGTACTCCTTCGTGTTTAATGTGATGTGAAATAATTCAATGTTGAACCATTTGAATCTACTTGAATTTAAGATTTAAATGTAGCACGGAGCACCTCATATCTATTTCGTATCTAATTCTTACCAAGTCGCATGATGGTGGTACATATAATTAAATATTGTTGTAAACTTCTCTGATCCAGGAGGCTGGTACAGGAAGATTTACATAAATTACCATCAATGCACTTGCACCGTAGATAAGCTTAAATTGTTGACGTGCAATTTTAACCATAACCCTTTTAATGGCATTTTAATTTAAATGGTGCACTTTTTTCTAACATGGCAAAAATTAAAAAGAGCATTTTAAATGACGGGTGATTTTTTCATCCCATTTCTGAGACGGGCCAGGAGCCCTTTGACGGGCTGTGACGGCTTGAATTTTGATCCCTGAGACCGACTAATTTGATGATGCTGGTGGTCGTACAATCATAAACACACATTTTTTACCTTTGTTTATGGTGTGATAGTAACATAAAACTTTTGTTAGTGACGAGAGGAATAAAATGTGTAAGTTTGACGATAACATGATGAGTGGAGAGGTTATTGAGTCTACTGCAACGAAAATGGTCAATTTTCCAGCAAGGTGAAAGGTGCACCATAGCAGTGGATCATTCACAATATCATATTCACTGGCCAGTTGAAAAAAAAAGGGGAAGAGATAACATAAATCGTCTGGAGGATCTGATAGGAGTAATTTAACAAGTGGATTTTGAATTTGACAGGAATAATTACGCCATAGGCGTTCACTATGGAGAAGCATTACCTCCATGTCAGCAAGATTCCTCGCTCATAGAGAAAATGGAATCTTGCCACGTGAACGGTTCTGCTTCTCCGCGACCGCCTCCTCTCTGCGCGAAACTCTTCCTTCCTTGGCCGCTGCACCAAATCGCCCTTCGGTGGATCGAGCCATGGCGGAGTATTTATTTGAGGTCACTAACTCCAAGGAAGATGTTCTCAAATGCTTAATCATACGGAATTGTAGTAAAGCATATACCAGAATTGCTTCGACCTAAAATACGAAGTAGAATAGAAAGAAATCTCAGGTATCTACAGGCATATTGATTATGAATTTATCTACAGTGGAATAATCACAATGAATTCCAGGAAACTTATGATTCAATGATTTGAATTAGGAATACAATTAGAATTAGACTTTGTGTCATGTTTACTCAATAAAAGAAATTATATCTGGATTCCATAACAAAATTAAACGAACTTAATGCCATGAAGAATCGATTTTTGTATCGTAATGGGATACAAGATGATATTAACAAATTGCCGAAAATGGAATTTGCTCTCTTCCAAATCGGTGAAAAATGACAACAGACTTGAATTCTCTCTGTTCTTATCTATTCTTTCAGTTTCAAACTTTCAAATAAGTTTTGCCAGTATTTGCAGGAATAATATGGGCAGGTTGAGGAATGCCGATTAATTTGATCAGTCTTATTGCGATTCAACATCGCCATGTAGAATTCAAGTAAAACGTTAAATAAAACAATAAAAGATTAACAGCGACGGGCGACAGAAAACCGAGTCGCGTAATTTTAAAAATTTAAATTAAACAATAAAATATTTTCGGCAACGAGCAACAGGCGACCATGTCCCATAATTTTATAAAGTTTTTGTTTTTAAAGTGCCGACGACCCACGACCACTCAACTATTTCAAATTTAAAAATATCAACACCGACCGGTGACCGCGGACCGAAAAAAATTATGGAATGATGGCCATGGAACATCACTGGTCGTCGGGCAGCTCGACAACCTCCTTTCCTTCAATGAGTGGCGTTTTCATAATGCAAGAGTCTCAGAATCTATAGCATAAGATCTGTGATCTTCTACCATTCACAACAATTGTAATGGAAATCACTTCGAAACTGTCTCTAAATCTCTCTTAACTGAGCAAAATAAATTCTCAATGAGAGACTTCAAATTCAATCATACAGTCTTTGATTTCTAACATCCCAATAAGCTTCCCGTGCAATTAAATTTAACTCGTGCTATCTTTGACACTCTCGTTAGGGTTTCCATCATTCCCATATATATCTTTTCATTTGATGGACGTGATTGTTCAAAGATAATAATTCAAATTAACGATGGTGGCGAGAATGAGGCTAGTGATTGTTCAAAGATAATAATTCAAATTAAGGATATGTCCCAGTTCCAGTAATCTCTAGATACCAAACCAAAACTCTCACCCGCTCCTTTCTTTAGCAATATATGCAAATCCTTAATCAATTATTTTTTGAACATAATCTTTAATTATATCAATATACTCAGTTACGCGTGTAAGTACTATTGGAGGTTTAACACCAAGGTTCTGCATGTCTTCCAAAAACTATTTTTCATTCTTGGTTGCATGTGCACAGTAAATAGCGAAATCTGTGACAGTTGACCAGACCCTTTCGACGAGATGAAGTAGCTTCATCAAATTCACTCTGATCGGATATGTGTTAAATATTAATGGAATTCCTCTTATGTGTTAAATATTAATTCCATTTAAGTAGCTTCAGTAAATAGCCGACATGTTGTGAAGAAAATATCTATCATCCCTCACACATAGGCCCAACAAATATTTGATATTTGTTTCTTCTTATCTGCAGATAAATGGTGTTAGGATTTCAAGAAATGGAAAATAAGTTAAAGAATAATGAATTGCTAAGAATGGGTTGAGTTTTTCTTTTTATAGTCTCGTAAGCAGTTTTCACTACCCAAGGTGGTATCGCATGGTCCATTGAGTAGTCTTCAATACCATTTCTATATATGCGGATGACTTGGAGAGTGACACGTACGAAGGTGGTTTCTTTTCCGCACCGTCTCTATTACTTATCTCTCAAGCTCTTAAGCAATGCAGGTGTCAATGTGGACCATCGATCTGGCTTCTCAACGCTGCACCGTCGATCTTACCATAGTCCCGTTGCACGTTTCAATGACCCGATCGTCACTTCTAAGGCTCGAGGTGTTAAGGCTCGTGCTTTTAAGAAGTTTGGCATCTTAAAAACTGTTAATTTTTAAATTCTCTGAAAACATAAAACATAAGAAACTTTTATTGAATGTCTGCTTAGCGATTAGGAAAATTTATGGTATTTTCTGTAAGTGTTTGGAAATGAGAATTAACTCCTAGACTTTGGGATAAGGTAAACTGTTATGCTCTCCCGGAATTGCTGATACAAAATTTCAATTCTTTGAAAAGAAAATTACATGTAAATTGACCAAATGGACCTATTTATAAAGCATTTCTCCTCAGTAAAAACACAAATGGACAAAACACAAGCTGCCAGATTTCACAAAACTACTACTTACGTGCAATGGCCCGACAACAAATAGTGAATACTTTCTTCCACTCCTCTCCTACCATTGTTAAATATAATCGAACATGTTGAGTAGTCCGCATGATGATAATTAAACATCCAAATCATACACCGGTGCTATAATTGCCATCAATACGGGGCTAAGTCCTCATTGACTAGGCAAATTGCCAACCACTACCACAATGGCATAATATACCAGATTTGAGATTAAGACATACCCATTTTAATGTACTTCATGTTGGCCTTTCCCTACAAAACATTCCACTTAATCAACAACGGTATGGTAAGAAATGAATATTGTACAGTGTATGGCTTATGACTTGGACCGCTGAGAACGTCTCTTATGGTGTTTACGTAGGAGACCATTTCTAGGTTCTTCTCTTGTCAAATATTTAGGATGAATTTCAAAAAAGCCTTAGATATATATTAAATCATTTTGTGGGCAATTCAACTGTCATTCAATTCCTATTAAGAAAAATGTACACACCAGAAATATCTCCCTAATGAGATCTTTGACTTTTCAAAAGTATCCACATACCTAGATCCAACCGATGGGACGGTGAAGAAAAAGCATGGCAACCTATCGTCTGCAGCCAGAGGATTTGTGGGTGCCTGCGGAACATGTCTTGCTCCGTCTATCAAGGAAGAAGATGCTGATTCATCATTAATCAAGGAAGAAGATGATGATTCATCATTATCAATACAAATCGATATCAAGTAAGTTATAAATTTGCAATTTCATTGATTTTGAGAAAGTGGATTTTCTCTAATGGACGGGAAGGAGCATTTTTGCAAACCATGGAATCAAGACTTGGACAAACAAAATAGGCCGGATAGGGGAATTCAATACTAAAACTACAATCACTTGCACAGGCTGTGCTGCCTTTCATAGCAGTGCTTCAAATATTTTACCCTAAAAAATGAATGAATAGAAAAGATAAAGCTGAGCTTGACAAGAGGACACCATCTGCAATATATATATATATATATATATATATATATATATATATATATATTAATTCTTAATTTCTTAAATAAAATTTTCACACTTTTAATGATACTTTTTTGAAAAAGTTTACAATTGATAACCATACAAACTATTAATTGTATAACTGTAAATGTCAATCAATACTGAATTTAATGTATATATATAATAGAAGTTCTTCATGTCTGCTTCGGACACAACACAATCGCTATACATCGTTGCCGGCAACCACTTCTTACCGAAGCACTTGTTACTTTCTTTGAAATAGTCAAATTGCATTGGGCATGGACTTGTAGCATCGCTGCTATTTCTCTTGTTTTCTATGTACTAAACTTTTTCACGCTCCCAAAATTCCATAGAATGCATAGCCATTATAAGGTCCAAAATGCTCATTGATGTCTACACCTTGTCTTTTAGTCCTTAATTATGTTTTGAGTATGTAATGAAAAGAGAGTTATGAAATCCAACTCCGACTCAGAGAATTATACATATTTTTAATTACTGTCAACCATAGTGAACTGCCCAGCAAAATAAACTAAAATCTTACATTATTGAACTATAATTTTAAATATCCCTCGCTGATATTACATTTTAGCGACAGAAATAGTTGCAGTGCAACATGAGGCCCATAATCCTCATCCAACAAAAAATGAGAGCCTCATTCTCCTGAAACTCAACCAGACACAGTGCACACTCCATGCTGTCTATGAACTTCTCTGCTTTAGTGAATTTGCACAGAGGAATGGATCTGATCACAGCTTCATCCAGGCCATATGATTGAGTAATTATCTACCAACCCTATGGGTCTTGGAATCCTTCCGCTGAATAAGCATCGACTTGTATATTCTCTTCAGAGTCCAAACTCCTACATCTCCTCCTAAAAGAAGGCCTCCATTGAGAGGCTTTGCAATACTTGGCAAAAATCTTGTAGTAACTTACCACCAGTAAGGCGCTGCCTAGAACTACAACAATGGCTATCAGGGCAGGACTGTTGGTGGTGGTGGCGTAGTTGTGCTTGGTGGGTCCTTTACGTAGTTGTAAGGCTCCCCATCCAAACTCATAATAGCTACCTGCTGAGATTTCCCTTCAACGGGATTGCTCCGGAGACAAACTCATGGCAGATTTCTATAACATATCTACTTCAAACCTATAAACTTGTTGAAAAAACATAGATGTAATTAGTTACAATGTTCGTGGAGAATGAAGGATAATAAACCCACTGCAAAATCATAAATAAAACCGCTACAAATTCAAAGTGAATTAATGTAACTACACGCAATTGATGAGGAACACTGCAAATCACCTCAGAGAAAGCGTATTCATGGTGTGCCAAGCTCTGCAAAATGATGGAATAGCATACCCATTATAAAAGTAGACTCCATGGGTATGATTTTCATGAGCTTTCGAGCTGGTTACTCTCATGAACACCCATATTTATGTCATATTTTTTATAATTAAAAATTAGTTAATGAAACTAATCCCTAAATGTCCCGCTAAATTTCCACTGCAAACTCAGCAATTAAAAGTGAATAAAGAAGCAAAGAAACAAAATCATTCAATATTCACGCAAAAATTTAACAGTGCCATTCTTTTTTCCGAATTTCCCCTAACTGGGAAATGGATGATGCAGCGGTTATCACTCGGATTTTCCTTGGGCTGTATCAAAGAAACCCCGAGGTGCTTCAAAACTCAACGTTCGGCATGTGCTGAGATTGGTATCTATCCTCTTTTGGCAATTTGCTCGGTTTGGAAGATTGAAAGACCTTCTGGCGCAATTATTTTGTGAATAATAAAATGATACTTGTCATTTAAGCTTTAGACTTTACATTCTCAAATTGCATTTTCCCAAACAGCTTTCAACGTTTCATCTCCATATCCATTTTGTACATATGCTGCAAGAATTTAATATTAAACAAAATCGAAATCAATGGCACTTATTTCTCTTGTTCAAAACAATTTCAAAGAGTGGCACCATGTGTATTTCACTGAAACAATATTTCCCATGGCCACCACGAGTTCCAGGACCTGCAATTTGTAACATCTGAAAAAGTTGTCGTTGCGGTCTACTCTCTGTTGGAATATGAAACAAATGAATATTAGAAGATGTGTAGCAGGTGTAGCCGACACAAAACAAATACTGTTGAGAGATGATTTCATTGGATCTTCTCTAAATGCACTGTCCACAGGCCTTTTTTTTTAATGTACTTTTCTCAAATTAAATGGAGAATAGAGGGATAGGGTTGATTTTGGACTCCTCCCAGCTACAATAATCGGTCCTCTCTTCACTGACTACGAGCCTAAAATTTAACGATTCCATGACTTCACTGTGCACTACGAGATTTCAAGTTGCAAGTAGCCAACAATTTCCATGTAGCCCTGCAAGTCGTGATATCTAGATTTAATGGAATTCAGTCAAAATGAACCATGATGAAAACCCAAAATATGGTGATACTTTATCTCCTCGCGCCTTCTGACCTCTAGCATTTTATTCATCTGAGAATATGTAATTGCTGACCCAATTTCACGCCTGAATCATGGGTAGGTGCTACGGTGGCCACATGATGAGTTTTATTCCGAAAACCTTTGCTTTGACGTTATCGTTCTGGAAACCCTAATCTTTCTCCTTTAGTGACTGAGGCACCATAGGCTTAAGCGCTACTGAGTATGGATAAGAAAGAGATGGGACCCCATGCTAGGAACAGCGTTTGAGAGAGAGTCAACAGGCTCGCTCAACTTTCATTACTCAGAAACTTGTATTGTATTTGGCCGACATGTCGTGAAGAAAATATCTATCATCCCTCACACATAGGCCCAGCACATATTTGATATTTGTTTCTTCTTCTATCTGCAAATAAATGGTGTTAGGATTTCGAGAAATGGACAATAAGTCAAAGAATAATGAATTGCTAAGAATGGGGCGAGTTTTTCTTTTTATAGTCTCGTAAGCGGTTTTCACTGCCCAAGGTGGTATCGCATGGTCCATTGAGTAGTCTTCAAACCATTTTTACATATGCGGATGACTTGGAGAGTGACACGTACGAAGGTGGTTTCTTTTCCGCACCGGCTTTATTACTTATCTCTCGAGCTCTTTGGCAATGCGGGTGTCAATGTGGATCGTCGATCTAGCTTCTCAACGCTGCACCGTCGATCTTACCATAGTTCCGTTGCACATTTCAATGACCCGATCGTCACTTCTTCTTTTATTTTGTTTCTAGAGGTTTGTCCCACATGCAAAGCACACGATTTGTTCTTATTCATTATTTATCTCAATGCTTTCACTATATCCCAAGTAACAAATGAAAGGAAGGCTTTAAGCCTTGGTGCTTGGATGGTAGAAGATATGTGGCGGCCCTCTTGGCTCGACACTTGGTCCCATGGTGAAACCCTCTGTGTTGGGATATAAACCTTTTGTTCCAAATTTATTAGACCATTTGGCCCAAACCAAAAAATGCAACGAACTTTAAGTCATAAAACACTCAATTTTAAAACTTTAGCCATACCATTTTTTATAAAGTCGATACTTGGGCTAAAAGGTGTTAAAAAATCAAACCTTCATAAAGTTTTTGACTTTGGCTTATTCATGAAAAATTTAAAGCCTTTCTCCCTTTAGGCTTAGGTTTTAAAAATCCTCTAGGTCTTTCATAAAAATTCAAAGGCTGAGTTCTCGAACATATAGAACTTCTTCTTCCTTCTGCAACCTTGGTGTCTACACCCGAGGAGAGATACCTCTTCTTCAGCTAATTTTTGAAACCTCCACCATGAGAAATCTTATATTTTGCATCGTCAATGCTGTCAGAAGAAATTTAAGCACACAATTTATTGAGTGTTAACAACATCTCTGTGTTGGAACTTCTGGTTAATAAATTATTGTGTTCGGAAGTATATTCAAAGATAGAAAGATTTATATTGTTGTTCATTTCGAATCCATTTATGCAAGGATTACAGATGATGTAGCAATAATTCAGTGTGAGGGATGGAACACCCAACGCCGCCTATATAAACAATGCACCATTTATCTCATCTGCACCGCACTGCTGGTCGCCGGTCGAGGAGGTAGCTAGGTCGCTGGTCGCTGGTCGCGCTGGTAGTCGGTCGCTGGTCGGCGTGAAAGGGCCATCGCGGGTCGCCGAAATTTTGTTAATTCTGCGCCGAAACGGGTCAGCGATGGGCAAAATGGTCGTCTAAATGTTGTTAATTTTGTGCCGAAACGGGTCGGCGTTCGGCAAAGAATTGTTATTTTTTGCTCAAAACAGTCGCCAATCGCCAAAAAAAAATTAATTTTGCGCCGAAACGGGTTGGCAATGGGCGAAACGATCGTCGAAATGTTGTTAATTTTGCGCCGAAACGGGTCGGCGATCGACAAAGAATTGTTATTTTTTGCTCGAAACAGTCGCCGATATTTTGTTAATTCTGCGCCGAAACGGGTCGGTGATCGGCGAAAAATAACTATTTTTCTGCAACGGTCTGCGAAAAATTACGAATAATAATTTGAAGATGTTATTTATTTAGCTCATTTTTGTATACGAAGACGAACAGTTTATTTACATGATTTTGGAGTTCTGTAATGGCAGAGATTTGCATGGCGTGATAGACAAAATGGGCTTTTGTTCTGAGGTAGAAGCTGCCAAAATAATCAAATCTCTTGTAGAGGCTCTGCAGTATGCACACGTGAACAACATTGTCCATGGAGACATAAAATATGAAAATATATTTACTGTGTCTGGATTCGTCTCCCTCATGGAATGTTAAGCTCTCAGATTTTGATCACGTCGATGAATTTAAAGTAGGTAAACCCTAACCTTCCGATTGTGTGCTCTTAAAGCTAATAGATGTGTTTATATAGTGGTCAATGCAACTTCAATTTTATTTCATTATTAATGAATGTTTGTTTGTCTTGTGGTTACAGGGGAGAATATCTGGAAGGATCACGTGGGAAATCTCTATTACTCAGCGCCCGAAGAACTGAAAGGAAGTTACTCCAAAGAGTCGGATATATGGAGCGTCAGTGTGGTGTTATATTTTATTTTATGCAGACAATTTCTATTCGATGGGGATAGTATCTATCGTGTATCTAGAAAAATAGAAATAGCCACGCCAAATATTACCTCAGTTAGATGGAAGAATGTCTCCAGCTCTGCTCAACAAATATTGAGTAAGTACATGCCATTCCCATATTTAAGATATTTCTAATTCTAATGAATGGCCCCCTGCTTCTTGCACACACATTTCAGCAAGAAGAACTTCCAACTCTCTATGCCGCTCAGAAATCAACAGGAAGGTAGAAGACTTTATCGCCAATTTTTATCAGCATATCCGCCTCCAGCGTCAAGATTCTTATGGAAAATGTCAGGAAATGTTGGCTAGAGGAACTTGATTAATCATTAATCCCTTTGAGTCAGTGTAAAATTGCAGCCATTATGCTCTGTTGCAAAGATCTATCTCAACTATAGTTTATAGGAAATAAGAGCATCCTTGGCATAACTACAAATGCGATGTAATTAGGTAAAAGGCGATTGTGCCCATTAACGTTCACATCCTGCCTGCAGTTCAAAAAATATGATGCATATTTTCTACGTATCTTGAATTTGCCCCGTGAGAGCTATAAACGAGATGCAGATAATTGTTCTTTTGTTCTTATATATATAAGTTGAATAAATAATGGATAGATGTTAAAACACAAATTCCTTGATTTATGGTAACCCGTAATCACTGCTCGGGTTACACTTAATATGGGTATTTTCGTCCATGCCGTGAACTTCCAGTCTTTACTATCGTTATTATCCAAGAAGAGTTGCTAGCTAACTCACTGTATTTAATAGGGGATACTTCGAACTTTCTATCTATCTCCCCATTTCAGATATTACCGCATTTGTATTTAACGTTCACTCAGGAGAGTCAGTGTCTGCTACTCTCCGAGAAGTTCTATTACTCTTTGAGGATTCATAAATATATATGTATGTAGTCACCTTATGACCGTCAACCATGTTTCAAATTAAAGAGTCGATATTAGATTCATAAATTTTCTATCATATAAATAGTTCTAGAAAATTTATGTACGATATATATAGTCAATGGTTGAAATATGGGTGAGTGGCTCATTACTATTGTAACTAAAATGGTGAGTGGGATGAATGAATTAAATTATGATGCCTGTTGATTTATGTTAACCTATATATATAAAAAGAAGAGAATATATATATATATATATGTGTGTGTGTGTAAATGTAGGTTTTGAAAGATATTTTTGTTATATTCCTTTACATATATTAAAAATGATTTAATTATATTAAAGAGGGCATATGAGGCTTAGTATATATATAAAGGAATTTTATTAGATGATTAACATTATTAAAATTGTACATCTACCACATAATTTAGTTGAAAGAAAATTACTTATATACATGATGTATCTAATTTTAGATGTAATTGTTTGAAAAGGATGATATATATATATATATATATATAGATATAGATATATATTTATTTTCTAGAAAACGTTAATGGATTATATCTATGCTATATGAATATAAAGAGATCATTTTGAATCATATTTATGTTGATATTTTATGTCAAGGTGAAGAAAAAAAAATTAAAAAAAATATAGATATGGATATATTATGAGGTCTATTTGTGAATAAGAGGAGAATTTGAGATATTATAGTTTCAATACTCCATGTAAGGTTAAGATGCAATTGTAATATATATATTTATACAATCAATAAGAGTGAGATTAAAAAAAAAAGTATATGTAGATTATAATTGTTTATGGTAAATAATGTAGGATTTGAAATATTCATTATACATCTATCTAGTACAGCAATCGACAATTTCGATAGCTTCATTTAACATGTAAATCACAAATTAGTGCTACTGCAATGATCCATTGTTCACAGTCTTGGAAAGCTAACCACCTTCTGGGGCACTGGAGTCCACCTCGGAGGCTTTGTAGCACCGTAAATATTTGGTTCGTCACCATAATAGTGTTCATGGATGGTGTTCGCATCTTCTGCCTAAGCCGCGAGCTCTAGTGGCGTCATCTTAGTGACAAGCATAAACAGAGTGCTATGTTAAATACATCTATATGTCATCTCAGTGACGTCATTTCATTATACATCTATCCGCATTGTAATCGGAATGGTTTAACAGTTCGCCGGTCGCCCGTCGTTGTGAAAGGGCCAAAGAAACTAAAAAAATGTAAAATGGTGCGGCGGTCACTAGGTCATTTTTTAATTTAATTTTTTAAAATTTATGCGACACGGTCACTGGTCGTCAGTCATTTTTTAATTTAATTTTTTTAAATTTATGCAACACGGTCACCGGTTGCCAGTCATTTTTTAATTTTTTTTTTTTTAATTTAAATTTAAATTAATAGTTATACTTTTATTAAATTTATAATATTAAATTTAATTTTATGCTCTAATTTAAAAATATATTTAAATTTATGCTTTAATTTAAAAAAATTAAATTACAAAATTATTATTATAATTTATATTTATATATTTTTTTTAAATTTAAATTAATATTTATATTAAATTTAAAATTATTATTTATATTTATATTAAATTTAAAATTAATATTTTAAATTTAATATATTCAATGTTATTAAATTTAAATTAAATCTAAAGATATACAATTAATATATATTTAAATATAAACTATTATAAGTTAGTAACAACAAATTTAGGGTGTAGTTTGGACTTTGGCATAAACGGGGCACTAATCTCTACTTTATTTTTGTTATTCAATGCACTATTGTCTTAACATGATTAGCTGTGGTTGGAGATTAGGGGAACGTTGGAAACCTGCAGAAACAGACTATTGGTATGGGTGCTCGCAAAATCAAATCTTCAATTATGATGAGCGACTGCACAAAGATCGCGTTCCAATCTCTATTAACAATGTGCAACACAGGATAGAAAATATAATACACAGTAGCTTCAAGTGAAGCGCAGCTCCTAGACACTCCATCACCACGCAGCAGAAGCTCCATGCAATCACACTCTTTAATGTTCCTACAAGTATCCTTCAGTCCCTGAGCCTATGTTTTTGTTCCTTCTAACTTTCCTTTTTCCCTTCCGGCGTTCATTTTTGCCTCTCAAGGGGCAAATGCTAGTTTAATAAATGTTGTTTTTGAGTTTTCAAAGGAATTTTGACTCAAATATATTGTTCGTCGTGCTTTTGGTCTATTTAATTACAATTCATATTTAATAAAACTTTATACCTTCACAATAAAATAAACTTAATTTATTTTTTTATCAATTTATTCAAAGTCCTTATGTGATTATCAATAAAAACATAATAATGATAAGACTTATAGAATTTTAAGGAAGAAAACTTTAATAAATTTTTGAATAATATACCTAAGCAACAATTGAAAATAGATAAAATTGGTAGTTTGCTTATTTATTTGGTGAAATGGTTTTTATATTCTTTTACAATGTGCTCATATTCTAACCATCAACCCTAAAAATTATATAAAAAGTTCAAAATAGATATAATTAGTATATAGTTATTTGTTTATTTATTTGGTTAAATAATACTAAAAAATTATATAAAAATAAACACCTAAAAATTATATAAAAAGTTGAAAATAGATATGTAATTGAAAATAGATATAATTAGTATATAGTTGTTTGTTTATTTATTTGGTTAAATAATACTAAAAAATTATATAAAAATAAACACATAGAAATTTAGATGTATATAGCTGAGAAAGATATTCAACAACACAAATTCAAGTTCAGTCACTGGCATGAATGATTAGGTTTAGTTTTATTTACTCAAGTGAAGAAGATGTGTTTCCTCCAACAATGTCACACTTAATTGAAATCCTCAAGAGGGTAGGGTATGTACACCTTGCTAGACTTTAGTAGTCAAATGGAAATTCATTGTTAAGTGAGTCTCATATACCAATTTGGTAGTCACTTAACCTTAAATTACATTGTTGTTGTTGTTGTTGTTTTTAATTGAGTGTGCTCAAATCACAATTTAAATTGTTGTTGTTGTTAATTGGGTGTGCTCAAATCACAATAGAGTAAGATGAACTTTATCTAGTGGGCTTTAGATCTCTTTAAAAACTATAAACCAAAGAGTTTTATGAGACATTCCAATTTTTAAATTTAAGAATTTGTAAATAATTGCTTTTTAAAATAAAATTAACAAATTATCTTAATCTTAAATAAAAGTGATGAAATTTTATATAATCTCCATTTTTCTACATTATAAACATAAAAATCAACCACATTTCTCAAAATTCAATAAGCCTGCCTCCTACGTAATATACAAATGAATTTGATAATAAAAAAAATCAAATAATTATTTCTTTTCTTTGATTTTTTTGAAGTATCAATTCGAATTAGAATTTGATAACTATGCATCAACCTTTCAATACATCGTTGAAAAAAAAAATGTGACAACCATGTGTCAGTTTCCCTTTTATTTATAGGTAACCCTCGCTACCACGAACAGTCCATTATCACACAAACCTAATCGATTTCATAGTAAATAATCCTTCGAAATTGACACTGCCGTATACAATAATCACAGCTCTACAATACCTTTTTCATGAATGGCCCGTGTTTGAAAAAAGCAACACTATTACAACCCCAACACTTGTCCTCCTTATCTAGTTCCTTGTGACAAAACTTTAATTTTCAGTGATTTCCATTTTCATCCTGTTCAAATACTTTATGAAGATATCTTCGTTAGCTGCTAAAGTTTCCCCATAGGAGACAAAACCTTCTCAAAAGTTCATGATATATCACTTTAAATCTTACTCAGTCATAGCAATATCCACCAATGTTGATTTGCTGCGTAAGTGAAATGAGGCAATGACAAATACAAAGCTTTAAATTTATTTGAATATCGCAGGAGACAACAAAATGTTAGTGGTTTGATCTTTCATTTATTTATTTATTGCGTAAAATACATAAAACAAAATTAAAACTTTTTAATATTAAAATGAAAAAAGAAGAAGCTTTAAAGTTTACTGGATCATTCACAATATCATATTCAGTAGACAGTTTGAAAAAAACAATTGTAACATAAGTCTTTGGAGAATTTGATAAAGTAATGTAATAAGTGGATTTTGAAAAAAAAATTGTAATATAAGTCTTTTTGGAGAATTTATAGGAATAATTTAATAAGTAGATTTTGAATTTGATGGGAGTAATTAAATAAGTGTTTATTTTAATTTTTTAATAGGAATTTTGATTCAAACATTTTTTTTCTAATTTATAACTATTTAAATTTGACTAAAATTTTATATCATCATAATAAATTAGTAATAAAATATATCAGAGAGAAATAAATACCTACAGGGAAAAACCAGTCATCAATAATAGATCTATTATATCAGCCATCAATAATAGATCTTTTATACTAGCAAGAAAGCACTAGATACCAAAACCATGTACCCCAAACCACTTACATCCTTACTCATTTGAGTAATTAAATAAGTAATTTTTTTAAAGTTTTAATAGGAATTTTGGATCAATATGAATTTTGATTCAAATACTTTTTTTTCTTCTAATTTATCACTATTTATATTTGACTAAAATTTTATATCTTCATAATAAATTAGAAACAACCACATTAATAATAACATTACTAATAATGTGTATACTAATAATGTGTATAGTATATAAATCTTCTTAAAATGATATCCTCCTTCAAGGACTTTCAAGGACTTTTGATCATCAATTTGAAAACCACTACAATCTTTTACTTCCCATATAGCAGTATTTACCCTTCTCTAATTGGTATAATTATGAAATAATTTTGTATTATTATCTGGTTATTATCCATGTAATTCTTGATGTAGTAGCTTGTAAAATGTTACTAACTTAATAAAATGTATTTCCAAGTTTAGTTTAAAAATTAATGGTTATTATAAGTTTTTGTCTAAAATTCATCTTTATTGATATGTAGAAAAATATGTTAAATTATATATGCATAGTTCTTTTTGTCTATAATTCATCTTTATTAATATGTAGAAAAATATGCTAAATTATATATATGCATAGTTGCAATAGTTATAAAAAAAAACATTTTAGTTTTTAACATCATACTTGAACATTTTTTTGTAATAACCTTAGTATTCACTTTTGAATCTTGATGTGATTATTTGGATATGGTGGTTAAATGTGATTGTGAAGATACATTATGAACATTGTTTAGTGGTAGCAATTGTAAATATTCATTTTTATTTGTATTTAAATTTTGTTCTTTCACAAACCATGAGTAGCACTGAAGTAAGAGAGACCACAATCCCACGAGAGGGGAAGTTTAACTTAGGGAAGGCTTAATACATTAATTTGATTTAATTAATTAATCCTATTAGTTAAGAGGCTAGAGTATCTCATACAATATCAGCCATGACTCCAAAGTTAGGGTAAGGTGTTCCTCCTTAGTTTAAAGGAAGTGGAACACTAAAGATAGCATAATCCCCTCCATGAGGAAACATGAGGTGCTGGGGGAGAGGGCAGCGTAGCTAAGTACTCAATGAAAAGAAATTTTAGACAAAGCTTTCTTGAGTTCAAGTTCAACACGGTTCTAGTGATTCAAAAATTTTGTATGGCCATAGAGTGTGGCACTAGGTATGCTGACAAAATGAATAAACTTTCTATAAGGTCTAGACAAAATGAAGACAATATGGAATCCATGCCAAGTATGTGAATGGTTTAATTTATACCAATCAAGATGATTTTAACATCTTAAATTTTCGTTCAATGGAAGAGGCTTATTAAGTAGCCTTGAGGACTGAGGAGAAATTGTTGAGGAAAAAATATAATGTGAAGAAAGCTCCAGGATATGGAAGAGGGAAACATAAATAAAAGAAATTTGAAGAAGGTGAAAGCAGTCCCAGTAATGTGAATGAGACTGCTACAAGAATATTTGATACTAAGAGAGGACAAGGCCGATCAAACAAGAGATAGAGGTATAGGAGAAAAATTTGAAGGCATTTACTTGAGATGTGGATGTAGGTCCATGTGGCATTTGAATACCCATAAATTGTGAAGGACAAAAGAAGGAAGGAAGGGAGACCACATCTTGCTGAAACGGAACTAGCAGCAGCTGCAAGTGAGCTGATTAAATTGTAGTTAGAGCAAGGGGAAAATCCAATGATGAGGAATATATTGTTGCAGTCTAAGGAACATGTTGAGAGAGAACCAAAACAAAGGAAGACACTCTTCATAATGAAATGCAAAATAGAAGGTAAGTGTTGTAATTTGGTTATTGATGGTGGCAATTATGAGAATTTGGTGTCTACTGAAGTTGTTCACATATTAAAATTTAAGTGTACACCTCATTCAAAGGCATATAGGGTGTGATGGTTAAAAAATTGGCATAGCTATGGTCACTATGAACAAGAAGTGCTTGGTTAGTTTTGATATTGGGGATTATAGTGATAGCATTTTATTTGATGTTTTTCCCATGGATGCATGTCATATTTTGTTGGGGAGGTCATGGAAACTTAACAAAAGGGTGATTTCATGATGGGAGGATGAATCCCTTTCATTTTGAGAAATATGAGAAGAAATTAAATTATATCATATTAATGATGAAGTGTATTAGGATAATCTTGGCATATGTGATAGCACTGGAGCAACAAGAATGAGTGCAACATTGGGCTAAAGAGAATAAAGAGAGGAACCTAAGTGTTACAACAACATCACTTTTAGAGGAGGAGCATATGGGATTTTGTCATTCTCGTAATATATTGAGTGCTTGTATGGTTGCAGGAAATGTAGCAAAGGAGCTGGGATTTGTGGCCAAGAAGAAGACAACTAAAGGTGGAGTGGAAAAATAAGAGAATGATGTACTTGTGCAATTAGTATAGTGGGAAATACAAATCATGCCTAAAAGGGAGGATGGTAAGGAACTTAACACCATTGGATAGAAGAAATTGAAGTAGCACAAAATTGTGGAATTGATTCACAAGCGAAAAGAAGAAAATTTAAAGGCTGGGGTAGATACAGTACAGTGGTGGGTTGAGACTATTGAAGCATATGTTGCGGATATTAGCAGTAGAAATGGGAAGACAAGGATGTCCAATATGCACATTTTTTTCACCTACATTTTGAGCTAGATGCTCAAAATTCCAACCAGGGGATTCTCATGTAGGAGCATCCGTAGTGCAGAAGGTTATCCTACAAGCGGATTTATTCAGTAGTTTAGATATTCCCCATAATGTTTTTTTTAATAGATTATTGTAATAGAACATTCAAATCAGTAGAAGTTTGAAAGTTTCATACCCAACAACTACATGAAGAAGACAACGTGCATCCAACAATTATTTAATGATGAGACATATTTTAAATATAATTATTTATGTACATGAAATACTCATGTGAAGTAATATTTAAATGATCTTTAATGAATACCCTAAAATAATAAAGCCATAAAGTAGATGGGAATGTGAAACCATTCTGTTTTTCCAATGAAAAATTTAACTTACTATTAATAATGCGAAATAGTAAATGTTCCACATGTCATGAAGTAAACAGTCACACTGTTCAGTATATGTAGCAGTAGAATATTACATCCCCTGGGCACAGGATATACCTGTCCCATAAAAACATAAAATAACAAGTGTCATATCTGTCATAAAGATCATAGGTAACAACATAAAAGCTCTATGCATGTCAAGGTAAAATAGTGCATACATAACTGCACATAGACTAGTCTCCTCACAGTCGTAGGATAAAAGCACCACTACTCACAAAGAGGCACATCCCAAGTGCCACATCCATCATAAAAACACATCAAAAACTGTCATCAATGTAGGAGCAAATGACCAAACGATATATAACCCATATTGAAAATAGTGCCGCAAAATATTCCGGATCAACAAGATGTTGATCAAGATACACCCTATAAACCTGCATAAAAGTATGTCAAGGAAAAATATGTATAAACTACCAGCATAAACATAAACCACCAAAATACGATAACCGTGCCAAAAAGTCAAGTCCAATGCATGTCAACAGTGCCATAGGAGAACAAGAGGTCCCCATGCCACTCCTCCCACCGAATGATGCCCACCGGTGATGATAAGGCCGTCTTAGAGAGCTGATCAGCCTCCAAGTTAACCTCACGGAAAATATGACAGAAGTGAGTATGATCAAAAGCCCGGATAAGCTTCCTTACCATCACCAACCAATAATTGAGCAACAGTACCTTGAGGGAAGATTTGCCCAATGCCCAGGAAATGATATATAAGGAGTCACCAAAAATCACAAGAGAAGTAATCTACCTGGATCGTGCAAAAAACAGGAGAAGCCAAAGAGCACACAACTCACTACGAGTATTGGATCCAAGCCCCAGATTAAGCCAAATGCGATAATAACAATCCGTAGACAGATGAAGCATTGCACCAGCACCACACACACCAGGGCAACCAACCGCAACCCCATCAAAAAACCCACAGGGATAAACAAAGACTGGAGGGGTCAGACGACGTCCAGGATTCATCTGGTAATTATATGGACGACCCCCAACATTAGCAGATAGGTTTACATAATCCCTGAAGGAAGCCATGATACGTCCACTGAGCCACTCCAAATGTGGACACGTACCATTCTTTGCCCCAACTATGAAGTAAATAGTAAGCAGTTGAATTGTTTTGTATTCCTCGAGCAATTCTATACATGTAAACTCCTTGCTGTGATGAAATATAATGCACAGAAGAGAGGAGGTTGTAAGTTCTCGATGGATGCTATAAACATTGTAGAGGATGAGAGAAGCGTAGAGTTCCAGAGTGCCTAAAGTTTTAGATAGTAATTCTAAACTTCTATTGAATGTAATATGGAAGCAATAAGTATTACAAATTTATGATTATCTATATGAATAATGTGTGGTTTTTGAATTATATTGTGGATATTTATATGTATTATTATTTTAATTTTATTTATGTATATAAACACTTCTCTTATATTTCTCTTTGTATGCAAATTTGTTTATTTTCTTTGTATCACTTTGCATGATCACATTCATGAGATGTCCATTGCCACTTTTCATCCATAAAGTTTATGCAAATGGACAAAAGTAAATCTCAATTATATATATATAATTGATGAAATTTACACATTTTTTAAATTTTAATTTAATATTAAAATCTTCTTTAGGTAAAAGTAGAAATGTATGCATCAAGACTTGTTTAACGAAGGTAGTGAGGAAAATTTAAGTGACTACTCCCAGATCTACAATTGAATTGGATAAGTGGGTCAACACACACTTGAATTTCAACACCGCATACCATTACATCACCTATACAGTGATACTATATTGGTTCAAAAAGGTCAACAAGTTGGCTATTATAGTCGTTACAATTAATATTTTATGAAGGAAATTTTGGTCGATGTTATAAATTTGTATAGAAGGAAACCTTATATATTCTCCCAAACGATTACCGGTTATGATTATAATGGTAGATGATAATTGTCACTCTTATAATTGTCATTTTAATAGATGGGAATTTATAAATTGATTAATGGTATTGGTATCTAGAAGTGTTGATGTTTAAAAGATTTTTGCCATGGTTAATGGGCTGGGTGATCTTTGTTTTATTTGCTATTTTATAATAAAACCATAATGCGGCTATGGGTCAGTGCAAGCTAATGAGGGTCACTTTTGGCACGTTAGATGCAATAGAAAACTGAAAAAGCAGGCATCCCTCATCTTACTTGGATTTTTTGATTT
This sequence comes from Larix kaempferi, assembly GCA_027924585.1. NCBI lineage: Eukaryota > Viridiplantae > Streptophyta > Pinopsida > Pinales > Pinaceae > Larix > Larix kaempferi. Next base: position 25,934,869 of record BSBM01001346.1, read on the forward strand.
ACTTACGGAAAATATCTTGCATTGAGTAAAAAAGATGAAATGTAGGAAATTGAATCACGTTTCTGAATATATAACTTTTATGTATTGAAAATTTGCATAGCTATGTCAAGTTTCAGTTTTCCTAACAGACACTTTTTATTTTTCAGGCAAATGATAAGGTATATGTTTTTGTGGGTAGAGCCTTTGAGGGCCTAAATGATGGAATCAAGCTACAAAAATCGGCATGCATGTAGAGAACACATAGCACTTGTGCGCCATTATTTTTCGAAAATTAAATTAGTAATTTTATAATTTTTTTATAATTGTCTAAGTGATCAAACCTCAAAAATAGTACATCTTTTGTGGGTAGAGCCTTTGAAGGTCTTAATGCAAAATTCTTGAAATGGGTTTTTCATAGAACGTGGAGGTTAGTGTCCTCTTGTGCACCATACAATTTTTTTTTGAAATGATTGAGAATTGAAAAAGTTATGGAAGAAACACTAACAATGTGTTTCACGAGTTAAGGAGGTAGGACAGAAAAGAAATTGAAAGAAAATAGGAAAAATTAATATTTCAAAATAAAAGTTACATATTTGGAATCTGCAGAAAAAATGCTATTTGTGTCTAAGATTTCGTCAAAAATGACTCTGTGTAGCATATTGTAACGAGTGGCTAAGCACAGGCTTCTCCAGAAACTGGAAGAAATACCCAATTAGCTTTGGTTTTTCATTAACATAGCACAGGTTTGGAATTACCGAAGCAAACTCCAAAGCATACACATAGGATTATTGTTGACATGTGAGCATGTGACTCGGCCTGTTTAAATTCAAAAATATTGCCGCGCTTTTAGATTTAAATAACGCGTACGCGTTATATAACTAAATAACACGTGCGCGTTATATCAATAATTAACGCGTACGCGTTATATAACTACATAACACGTACGCGTTATATAGTTACAAAACGCGCTCGCGTTATTCAAATCATAAAATACATGTTTAATACTTGAGAAAGAGGGGGTGTAGAAGTCAAGGGAAATTTTGTTTAATATTTGAGAAGGGGTGGGGAAGGGTCAAGGGAATCTATGGTTAATATTTAATAGGGGTGGGAAAGGGTCAAGGGCTTAGAAGGATGTTGGAAGCTTGAGTGGGGAGAGATGAAGGGAATGAGAACATGATGGGCTACAGGGGGTGAAGGGAAGTGGAGCTTGAGAGCACTATTAGGAGTAGAATAGGTTCTGAAGAGGTATAGGGTTAGAAGTTGAAAGTGAGACTTGAGTGACAAGGGGGAATGGATGGAGGCAAGGGGGATGTGAGAGAGAAATAAAGAATACAAGGGGGGGAGAGACATAGAGCGAGGGAGGGAGAGGGACAATGGGGAGGAATGGATTTGGAGGGAGTGAGAGATAGATGGGGATAGAATGAAATAAGAGATAGGAAGGGAGGGACAGAAAGTGTTGGTGGGAGACATGCAGAGAGTGGTGGCGATGGAGAGAGAGGGAGTGATGGAGAGATTGGGATAGGTTGAGGGAAAGATGAGGGAGGGATAGAAGGTGAGAGACAGGCGATGAGAGAGGGAGGGAGAGAAGGTAGGGTGAGGGATGGAGGGAGAAAGTTGGAGATAGATATGGATGGAGGGGGTATGGGTTTGAGAATGGAAAGTGACATAATGTGTGTGTATGTGTGTGTGTTTGAGAGAGAGAGAGAGACAGAGAGAGAGAGAGATCTAGAGAGATTGATGGTTGGGGAGAGAGAGACTAGAGGGAGTTGTGAGCATCATATTCTCCATCAGCATCATATTCTTCATCATCATCATCTTCATGACCATCATCGTCATCATCAACATCTTCATCATCATCACCACCATCATCATCATCATCATATTCCTCATCAAATCAAAATCTCCATCATCATTATCATCATCATGATCATCATCTAAACATCACCATCACCATCATCATCAACATCTTCATCATCATCACCATCACCATCATCATCAAAATCTTCATCGTCATCACCATCACCATCACCATCACCATATTCATCATCATTGTCATCTCTAGGTTCCCCATCAACATCAACATCTCCATCATCATCATCTTCTTCATCATCATCATCTTCATCACCATCATCATCATCATCAACATCTTCATCATCATCACCATCATCATCATCATCATTATCTTCCTTGAATCAGATGAACATATCCATCATGTCACCATCATCTTCTGAACATCATCATCTAAACATCACCATCACCATCGCCATCATCATCATCATCTTCATCATCATTACCATCACCATCATCATCAACATCTTCATTGTCATCACCATCATCATCATCATCATCATTGGCATTTGTAGGTTCCTCATCAACATCTCCATCATTATCATCTTCTCCATCATCATCATCTTCATCACCATCATCATCAGCATCAACATCTTCATCATCATCACCATAATCATCATCTTCATCGTCATTAGGTCAACATCTCCATCATCATCATCTTCTTCATCATCTTCACCATCATCATCATCATCATCATCTTCATCGCCATCTCCATCATCTCCATCATCTCCATCATCATCACCATCACCATCATCATCATCTTCATGACCATAAACATCTTCATCATCATTGTCATCTCCCCCTTCCTCATCAACATCTCCATCATCATCAACATCTCCATCATCATCATCATCATCATCATCATCACCATCTGAACATCACCATCACCATCATCGTCAACATCTTCATCATCATCATCATCATCATCAGCATCATCATCAGCATCAGCATCAGCATCATCATCAAAATCTTCATCGTCATCACCATCACCATCTTCATCATCATTGTCATCTCTAGGTTCCCCATCAACACATCTCCATCATCGTCATCTTCTTCATCATCATCATCTTCATCACCATCATCATCGTCATCAACATCTTCATCATCATCACCATCATCATCGTCATCAACATCTTCATCATCATCACCATCATCATCATCATCATCTTCCTCATCAGATCAACATCTCCATCATGTCACCATCATCTTCATCTTCATCATCATCATCATCATCATCATCATCATCATTACCAACACCATCATCATCAACATCTTCATCGTCATCACCATCATCATTGGCATCTGTAGGTTCCTCATCAACATCTCCATCATCGTCATCATTGGCATCTGCAGGTTCCTCATCAACATATCCATCATCGTCATTTTCTCCATCATCATCACCATCATCACCATCATGATCTTCTGAACATCATCATGATCATCATCTAAACATCACCATCACCATCATCGTCAACATCTTCATCATCATCGCCATCAGCATCATCATCAAAATCTTCATCGTCATCACCGTCACCATCTTCATCATCATTGTCATCTCTAGGTTCCCCATCAACACATCTCCATCATCATCATCTTCTTCATCATCATCATCTTCATCACCATCATCATCGTCATCAACATCTTCATCATCATCACCATCATCATCATCATCATCTTCCTCATCAGATCAACATCTCCATCATGTCACCATCATCTTCGTCATCATCATCATCATCATCATTACCAGCACCATCATCATCAACATCTTCATCGTCATCACCATCATCATTGGCATCTGTAGGTTCCTCATCAACATCTCCATCATCATCATCATTGGCATCTGCAGGTTCCTCATCAACATATCCATCATTGTCATTTTCTCCATCATCATCACCATCATCACCATCATGATCTTCTGAACATCATCATGATCATCATCTCAACATCACCATCACCATCATCGTCAACATCTTCATCATCATCGCCATCAGCATCATCATCAAAATCTTCATCGTCATCACCATCACCATCACCATCACCATCACCATCTTCATCATCATTGTCATCTCTAGGTTCCCCGTCAACACAACATCTCCATCATCATCATCTTCTTCATCATCATCATCTTCATCTCCATCATCGTCCTCATCAACATCTTCATCATCATCACCATCATCACCATCATCATCATCATCTTCCTCATCAGATCAACATCTCCATCATGTCACCATCATCTTCATCACCATCATCATCACCATCATCATCAACATCTTCATCACCATCATCATCAACATCTTCATCATCATCACCATCATCTTCATCAACATTATCATCTTTATCATCTTCATCTGCATCATGATCATCTTCATTGTCATCACCCTCCTCCTCCTCATCATCTTTATCATCTTCATCTACATCATGATCATCTTCATTGTCATCACCCTCCTCCTCCTCATCATCTTGTGCACTTATGCACTTAGGGATTAATATTTAGAAGAGGGTCTAAAGGCCTTTATGGGGGAGGGGCTCTAGGAACAAGGTAAGACAGAGAGGGCAGGGGGGAGGGATAAAGGCGTAGAGGGTTAGTGATTAAGGGAGAAGAAGGGAGAGAGTGCTATAGGGAGGGATAATGACGAAGATAAAGAGAAGGTGGAGAGATGGAGAGTGGGGTGGTAGAGACATGGCTGAAGGGAGAGAAAGAAACATGAAAGAAACATGTAGGGAGAATGAGGGACAGATATTTAGAAAGAGATAGGGGGTATCTAGGGATTATTGGGAGAGAGCTAGGGGGTATTAAACCATACAAAACATTTGTTTTGTATGCAATCATATAAATTATTACTTTTCTTTGATTTTGTTCGTTGCCCTAGCCGTGCACCTAACCTATTTATTGTGCTTGACTATATCGCATTCGCTTTTTTTCACTACATATCGCGCACGCGTTTTATATTTATATAACGCGTACGCGTTTTGGAACTCCAGAAATAATGGACTGTTGCTGTCCGAGAGCAACTTCACTCTGTCCGAACGAAAGCAACAATCCCGCGATTTTTCGAACAGCACGAGCCCGCGTCTGAAAATTTTCACATTCTACACCAACTCCATCATTTTTTTTTAAGCAGGTGCAGCATTGAGGACATCTTTCATGGTTGCTCACTGTGGTGTTGGGTTATATGGCCATATTTGAAGAAAATAATTAGCAAGCTTGAAGAATCTCCAATTGAAGAACACCAAAGATAAGGCCTTTGAAAGATTCATTTTGCCTATATTTGAGGAGCACACAAGGTAAGATATCAAGCTTCAAGACCAACAAGGAAGAACTTCCATTTGCTTATTATTGAAGAGCTTGTAATTGAGGAGCAACAAAAACAAACTATATTGAATTGATCATTGTGGTGATGGGGAATGCACGTAACCGAGTAAACAAATCAACAAGGAAGAAGAGACCTCAAGAAGTCATTGAAGAAGAGAAAGAAAAGAAAAGAATATACATGATGAATCGGAGGCTTTCTTTGGAAACTAATCCAAATCCAATTGTAGAGGATACCATGGTTCATCCTATTAATCCACGACAAGAGGGACCTTCAATTTCCACAATAGTTGTTGAACAAGCACCCCATGGAAGTAATCAAGAAGCAAAACGTAGGTGCTCATTAGGGGATGTTTCAATTCCCACTTCAAGTCAAAGTGATAAGTTACCATCTCAAGATGAAGCTCACGAAGAAACACCCAATTTGCTATCCGGATGTGGTTATACAAGCGATGAAGTCAGAGAGGCGTTGGACATTTTGCCTACTGTTGAAGAAGAGAATGTTATCCACACCATCGATGAGGATGTTGGACTTCCACAAGGGGATGTTGGACTTCCACAGACCATGGATGAGGATGTTGGACTTCCACCATCCAACTACCAGGAAGAGAATGAAGGACACCAAGCTACTACTGAAACGCCAGAGCGTCTTGGTGATGCGCTACATGGTACAATTCCAACCCCCTTACCTCCATTAGCAAGCACACGTCGAAGAACTCCGAAGCGTATACAAGTTGATGAAAGACTTATGAATTCCATTGAAGGTACGCTATCTAAACGTAGTATTGCTTATCAAACTCAACAGATACTTGATAAATATTTTGTTTCTAAATGTGATGGAGATAAATGTAGATTATTTTTATCATTGTTAAAATCTAGGAGCATGAATGTTGTTAGGAAAAAGTTAGGGATAAAGATGATAAAGAATTCTGAACCAAGTTCTCATATAGTTAAAAGCCTAGTAGATGCATTTGGTAAAATTGGTAAGAACACACGTTCAAAGGACCGCAATGCTGCTCGTCGTGTGTTGTCACAATCAATTGCAGATAAGAACACCAGGGCCCTTCGTATTCTCAGGCCTACATCGAAACTAGTTAATTTGAATGTAAAAACCCTCCGTAGGTATTCTATTAAAAGAGAACATCTTGACACAACCGATCAGACAGATTTTTGGGCCTTTGTTGGTCGGTTGCCACGTCGTGACATGAAGCTAGTTGATGCAGTAAAGGGACTAGTGCATAGTTTTTGGCATGATCACACAAGGCCTTCTTCAAACCGAAAGGATGTAATAAAACTAAGAAGGGGTTCAAAGGATCGTGAGCCACATACTAAGCATCTTCTTGATATAACACAGACAGAGCTTTACGAAAAATTTAAGATTGAGCATAGACAATTGAACTTGGGGCAAAGATCTTTTGAGAAATGTAAGCCATGGTATGTTAGAATAAATACTCTTCGTAACACTTGTTGTTGTAGATACCATGTAGAATATGAATATTACTATGAAACATTTTTGTACATTCGTCGTGTGTTGCATACTAACATTGTGCAGGATTGCTCCATGACAATACCACCGACTTCATCAAGAGAATTCATTCATAGCATCATGTGCAATAGGCCCGAGGGGCAAACATACTATGCAAAATCTTGTTTGGATGGAACATGCTCCAACTGTGCTGGAATGGCATTATTGAGCCAATGTATGCACGAGAATGGAGACAGTGAATTTGGGAAAATGGTTACAGACATGAAAAGTTTCAAATATATCAACTATGAAATAGTCTCAGGGAAAGAAAGCAAAAAAATACAATTGGTGACATCTCAGGTATGCATTTATATCTATAAAATTATGTTGTAACGGTGACATCCTTGCCAATCTTTTCTTCCGAATGCAAACGAAATATTAGATTCCATTTTGCTATGTTTCCATGTAAAATATATTTGAAAAAAAACATATATTTGGATTATATGGAAATCCTTCTTACCTTTGACATTGTTTGGGATCTGCAGGATGGGAATGAAGTATTTTTTAGGGATTAAGAGGAGTATTCAATTACGCAAACTTATGAATGCCTATTGTGACAAGCAATCCATTGATTTCAACTCCATCAAATTTCTGTTTGATGGATGATGTTTGCAAGGTGAGCAAGTTTAACCCACCAATGCGAGATTGCATGCAATTACACTGAGCAAAACCCTAGTTTACGAAATGAATGCACAATGAAGCCACTGGGCCATGGGGAGACGAGGGAGAGGGCCCCCTAGAGGTAATCGCATGCCAGGAGACCAACGGAGTCGACGGTTCGTCGGTCCGACGTCCGGTTTCCGAGTTATGTCGAGTTGCAAGTCGCATGAAAATGCCGTTCAGGGACACTTGGTGAATTTCCGTCCGGGAGCCAAAAAGCAAACGGAGCAGGAAGATTGCGTGCCGTTGGCTCCCGTAAGTGTGTGTGGGCAATGTCGACGTGGGAACACTGCCAACACTGGCTCGGGGGAGGTTTTTGCAGAGTTGACCTACCAATGCGAGATTGCATGCAATTACATTGAGCAAAACCCTAGTTTACGAAATGAATGCATAATGAAGCCACTGGGCCATGGGGAGACGAGGGAGAGGGCCCCCTAGAGGTAATTGCATGCCAGGAGACCAACGAAGTCGACGGTTCGTCGGTCCGACGTCCGGTTTCCGAGTTATGTCGAGTTGCAAGTCGCATGAAAATGCCGTTCAGGGACACTTGGTGAATTTCCGTCCGGGAGCCAAAAAGAAAATGGAGCAGGGAGATTGCGTGCCGTTGGCTCCCGCAAGTGTGTGTGGGCAATGCCGACGTGGGAACACTGCCAACACTGGCTCGGGGGAGGTTTTTGCAGAGTTGACCTACCAATGCGAGATTGCATGCAATTACACTGAGCAAAACCCTAGTTTACGAAATGAATGCACAATGAAGCCACTGGGCCATGGGGAGACGAGGGAGAGGGCCCCCTAGAGGTAATCGCACGCCAGGAGACCAACGGAGTCGACGGTTCGTCGGTCCGACGTCCGGTTTCCGAGTTATGTCGAGTTGCAAGTCGCATGAAAATGCCGTTCAGGGACACTTGGTGAATTTCCGTCCGGGAGCCAAAAAGCAAACGGAGCAGGAAGATTGCGTGCCGTTGGCTCCCGCAAGTGTGTGTGGGCAATGCCGACGTGGGAACACTGCCAACACTGGCTCGGGGGAGGTTTTTGCAGAGTTGACCTACCAATGCGAGATTGCATGCAATTACACTGAGCAAAACCCTAGTTTACGAAATGAATGCACAATGAAGCCACTGGGCCATGGGGAGACGAGGGAGAGGGCCCCCTAGAGGTAATCGCACGCCAGGAGACCAACGGAGTCGACGGTTCGTCGGTCCGACGTCCGGTTTCCGAGTTATGTCGAGTTGCAAGTCGCATGAAAATGCCGTTCAGGGACACTTGGTGAATTTCCGTCCGGGAGCCAAAAAGCAAACGGAGCAGGAAGATTGCGTGCCGTTGGCTCCCGCAAGTGTGTGTGGGCATTGCCGACGTGGGAACACTGCCAACACTGGCTCGGGGGAGGTTTTTGCAGAGTTGACCCACCAATGCGAGATTGCATGCAATTAAACTGAGCAAAACCCTAGTTTACGAAATGAATGCACAATGAAGCCACTGGGCCATGGGGAGACGAGGGAGAGGGCCCCCTAGAGGTAATCGCACGCCAGGAGACCAACGGAGTCGACGGTTCGTCGGTCCGACGTCCAGTTTCCGAGTTATATCGAGTTGCAAGTCGCATGAAAATGCCGTTCAGGGACACTTGGTGAATTTCCGCCCATTTTATAATTTAAGCCACTTTTAAATATTTGAACTTCCATATTATTTTTGAAAGAGTATAATATTTCAAAACTCCTAAAGAGACAAAAACACATGATCAAAACTCCTAAGGCTGTAATTTAGAGTAGTAATAATGGGGGTGATGGAGTTGAATTTGATCCTATGGAAGATAATGATACTAATATTATTGAGAATAAAGGGATAATAGGTTGATCCATGACACCTTTGTTTGCATGGATGAGGATGCACCTATGTATGAGACCTATGATAATATTCATGATGTACATCTTATTGATAAGGCACACAAAGGCCTATACAAGAGATCAAAGATGGGTCACTTTGTCTACTAATTTGATGTTGATAAAATTGAAGGTATTGAATGACATTTCAAACAATGGTATGACAAAGATCCTAATGTATACACAAGGTTAATATATAAGGTGCCCCATAAGGTTCTTTGTCATATCCCTATAATTCTAGGTTTTTGATCATTGTTTAGGTTAAAAAACATAGCACATTATATGGATTATCATGTACAAAGATAAGTGAAGATGGTATTATATGAGTGGCTACAAATGGTTCTCAATTTACGATCATCAAGGAAATATTACCCATTTTTTAAGAAGAACCTCATAATGTTAGACTTTCATTGGTAGTTGATGGCAATGGGTGTGCATGAGTGAGTTCGTTGAAACCTTGAAAACATTGTATTGCATTTAGTTTGATTAAATTACACGAGCAAGAACTTTGACATAACTTGTAATGATCATCCAAAATCACAAATTTTAATTAGATACCAATTAGTGCATGCATGTAGTGAATTCGTTGAAACCTTTGAATATAATAGTTTGTTCTTTTGACATAGTGCATTCATGAGTAATAGATAATCCACACAAATCAACACATTAGAATGACACAAGTACATGTATCCAAAAGTACATATATATCCAAAAGTGCATGTCTCCAAAAGTACATGTATATCCAAAAGTCTCCAAAAGTGCATGTCTCCAAAAGTACATGTATATCCAAAAGTATCGAAAAGTACATGTATCCAATGAAGTCAATGTACATGTCTCCAAAAGTACATGCACAATAAAGTCAATGTACATGTCTCCAAAACTGAATGTATCGAAAAGTACATATATATACAAAAGTATCCAAAAGCACATGTGTCCAAAACTATCCAAAACTATCAAAACTCAAGCTTTCTCTTGTTCTTTCCCGACGTTGATCCTCTAGGCACATCCCTAGGATCAATGTGCATCCCTGGATCCTGCAAATTAAATATCAATTGTTAAATTCAACTAACTATGTACACTAATACATTATCTCAACAATTATCAACTGGTGCATGGAAAGTGCATGAAACACTTGGTCACTGAAGGACATCTCACCTCAACTGACAAAGGAGATTGTGTTGCTTGTGTAGCAGATGGAGCCGTCGGTTGAACATCCAGGATGGTTGAACCAGGGGGGCCAGGCACTGCTCCTGCTGGTGGTGGCTACAATGAAAAAATGTTGAAATAGTTAGAAATGCATGAATAAACAATAGGTCCAACAATAATAAACTATGTAAAGATAATGTTGAAATAGTTACATACCTGTGTGTGATCAATCGCCACTGCAGATGCGGCACTAACTGCTGCATCAACCATCGATGCAAGGTTCTCAGCAGACAACTCGGGTTCCTGTTGCAGTAAACATGCAATTCAAACATTAACAAAAACGATTTATGCACTGGATTTCAAGTTAAACAACAAATATCATCGAAGGATATACATTACCGTGGTGTGAGTAAGCCCATGGTCGTGGGCAGCTGGAGTCTTTCTTGGAGTAGAACGCCTCATATACACACGACCCTTGTTCACGAATGGCCTGGAGGGAGATGCAAATCTAGGCAATGGGCCAGATGTGTCGGATGGTGCCTACAGTCAGCAAGTGTTCATGTAGTTAGACATGCATGATTCAACAAACAAACATGTATTTAAAAAATGTCATTTTTAATTGTTTACCTGGAGCCCAGACGTTTCAGGGGACGGTATGACCATGGGCACTACCTCCACATTACCTTGCCCCTGTGAAGGATCTGCCATCTGCAAGTTTAATAATTGTAAATATTAGACCGTATATAGCATTAATGAACTAAAATGTAAAGTATGTGGAAATTAACAAATTAACAAGTATTAAAAAACTGAAATTTTAAAATGTTTACCTTGGTGTGAGATACGGCAATAGGTGGTATATAAGATGGGCCTGCCGAATGGGTAGCATCATGCCCCCCTGTCGAGTCTGGAACATCCGGCTCTGGGGCGTCACTGCCGGTAATCATCATCAACTGCAAGTTCACAAAATTAATATATTAGCTCAAACTATATATATGTGTACAAAGACGAAAATAAATGAAGAATTTATTACAATTAACCATCAAGATACCTCTCTCAAAAATCCACTGAAGGCAACATCTGATGCAATACCATAGCAGGGACGACCACATGACGTGCACTCGTGAGGATCAGTACTAGGATGGGGAATAGCTGATGGTCCTCCACTAGTGGATGGTCCTGATGGTCCTGCAGTAGTGGATGGTCCTGATGGTCCTGCACTAGCTGATGGTCCTGCATGGTGACGAGCTGGTGTATGTACCACACCAGGGACAGATGTCCCTTCCTCACCCATATGTTGAACCATCCTGCCATGGAGAACAACCGTCCGTGCCAAACTCAAAAATGCATCCCGTGTCTGCGGAATAATGCGATGTGCTGGTGGGACATCTGGCCCAGGCAACTGCCTGCGAGGTGCAGGGATAGGGCGATCCTGGTCTCGAAGCCTGGCATTGGGTCGGTTTTGGGGCATCCCCCCACCGATCCCCTGGAACTGTAAGATGTCAAAATAGTTAACGTGTTTATGCAACACGAACTCTGCATACATCTTTCGAAGGAAATATAAGGGAATTTCCCTGTTGTTGTGTGGTGGCATATCAAAAACCATGTACCATCTGTCCATCCAGTTATCAACAAATGGTTGAAACGTGCACCACTCAATGGAGATATGCGGCTTGCTTGCATTAGGGATTTCCCCCGTCCGAGGGTCCCTAAACAATGCAAATATAACCTCTTTGGATATTTTCAGCTTTTTTACTGCATTGTAATCTAGTCCATCAGCATATTGTTGTCTTTTTCTTTCTCTGTAAGATGCAATATCATACAGGACATTCGTAGATTGTGAAATTGTGTCCACAATTGCATCCAAGGTTGATGCAAGTGAACGGCGAATCCTGTCGCCACCACTAAAAGCTTCACTTATGCCCCTCAATTGGGCAAGCTCAATCAATATTTCGGCATTGGCATCCATAGCCGCAACTGCAATAAAGACATTAATACGAAAATCATTAGAAACATATACATGGTATATAATGACGTCTCTTCAAAATTGAACATGTATTAAATCAAACTCACATAAGCAATTTAATGGCATTTACTTACATACATTTAAAACTTAAAATTAAACATTTGACAATTAAAAAGTAAGTTAGTCAGATTGGCAGAGAGGAGGAGGAGGAGGATCAAGGCAGTGATGAGTTTGTTGATTCAGGCATGGAGGAGGAGGATCAAGGCAGTGATGAGTTTGCATCTATGTGTCTCAATGTCTCATTGTGTTTTGTGATTGTGAATGACAAATGTGTTGTGATTTGTGAATGATCTAATTTCTATTGAATATTTCATATTTGTAATTGTAAATGTAATTTCTATTGAATATTTGTAATTGTAAATGTTAAATTTTATTGGATGATCTATATGTCTATATTTTTAAATTTTAATATATTTTAAAAATATATTAATTCCGGGGGTCACCGTGTCCTACGTGTCATAATTCCGGGGGTCACCGTGTCTAGTGGGGACCAGGGATCAAATTTGAAGGGTGGGGTCCCATTTCACTATGAAGGGCTATGAGATATTGAACACTATTGAAGGGCTATGAGAAATTTATTAATATTTATTCTATGTGTATATATGGATGTGTTCATGTTGTATGGATTGGATTCTAGGTTAACCGAGGCCTTTTTAGAGCAAAGAATGGGGTAATTACTATTTGGGAACAAGTTTTTTATCAAATGTAAATTGCGGTGATGGAAGATATTGAGGGTGCCACATGTTGTGGAGAAAGTAGTATTGATTCCTATGACGTAATAGGGAGTTCAAAAAGTCTGGTTTCAAGTATTGTCATGCGTAGCTCGATTGATTTTTCTCGCGCTAGGGTTGTAGCAACTGTTATGGCCATTACTGTTAAAAGGATTGATGGGGTGGAATCCCGTGAAACGATGAGTTCTTTTGTTAAGACGTAGATTCAGTGAAATTTGGTGGGAGTCTTATGTTCATTTTATGCACAAAATTCGATTACTTGATTTTGTTGCATTGTTAACTCTCCTCCTAGTCATAGCTACAATCTCTTATATAATTGTGAAGGTTATCAATCCACTCAATATATTAAAGTTGTAGTAGGCCAAAATCATCCACATATTTATTGTACTCACAAATGTTGACATTCCAATTTCTATGTAGAGCGCCCATTAACATTAGATTGTATGGGACATGTTTTTGAGGCATGATGTCATTATCTCATAACAACAAGCTTTTTATCCATAAATATGTCATCTACAAGCCAACGGAATTGTTCCTAATCCTTTATAAAACTTTGTCATAATTATATCAATACCAACATCCCTACCTATTGACTTAGCTTAGAAGATATTACACCTTCGGATAACCAAACCTGATTCCAAGGTTGGTAATCATAAACGTAAAAGCATCATCATAAGGAAATAGCATGTTGTGTTGAGGAAATTCCTTTTTTTCCATTTCCTTCTCAGTATAATATTTGGTTGTGGATCATTTAAAATGTATAATTTATTTTAATATAATTGGGAAGCTAAATTCAAATTCATTAATATATTAATATGATTTGATTTTTTTATTAATAATAAGTTATTCTTTTCATTTGAAAATGTAATAGTACATCAAAATTTCAATGTTTACTAACGTAGTAAAGTTGAGAGGCTTTATTTTTCAGTGGATATAGCAGACCTGTAAATTCATAGGATGTCAAAAATCTAGTCAGCCTTGAAGTTGAGCTCCTCAAAGAAAACGAATTTCTTTAAATATGTTTATGGCAGGCTGGCATTGCCAGCTTCGCTCCGCAAACTATCCTGGAGGACTGGAGGAGATAGGGTAGGTGGAACTTGGAAGTAGCTCATCCACAGTGGAATAGGGGTATAAGAAAAAGCTTGTTTCTATTCATGCAATATGGTCGGAGCCATGGAAGCATGGAATTCCAGCATTGACTTGATACAACAAAGAAAACAAAAGGTGGAACTTGGGAGCTGCAGGATTGACTTGATACAACAAAGAAAACACAGGGTGTGAGGCTGGGAGCCGTAGATGGTAGGATTAACTTGATACAACAAAGAAAACACAGGTCTATAGGTAGGGGCCACGGGAAGGAGCAACAACCTGCAACATTACAAGAAGTTTATGGATTGTGGATTTTGTCTGAAATGCCAAATTCGCGGGGGCATATTAACATAATATATTATACATTGAATACTCAATTAACTCATGGAGTCAGCATTCACGAATTGGTATGTGATAACTTGTAACTTGGTAAGCCCGCTAGCAACAACACGTATGAGCCACCTTCCAGGTTTAATAATTTTGTTGATGCCATTAAATGTGTTAAACACGTAAGCGCTCGCTACAAACACGAGAACTTCGAAGCGTTCAAGCCATGGGCTACTCAGTGTAAGCCCGTCCACGTAAGTTGCTCAATGATATTATTAGAGGCCCAATGGTCCATGATCCATGGATGATCGAACACGTGGATATTGGAGAGTAAGCGAGTCCCACTCCCAAGTCACCTAGCTAGTAGCCGCATTCCCAATTTCCCACTAAAAATTGTTGATGGGTGAAATTTGAAGCTACCCTTCTGTTGCAATTTTAAACAGTAGTGGTTAATTTAATTATTGAAGGGCTTACCATGAAATTAAATTTTTTTTGCATGGTAAAATTTGAAGTGGCCTTCTATGACGTGTGGGTAAAATTTGAAGTGGCCTGAAGGCTTCAAATTTGAAGCCTGGTGGGGACACTCGTGTCCCGTGTCCTCGTGTCGGGTGACTTAGATGAATACATTGTAGAAAGGGGGGGGGTTTAATTTTTTCAATTTTTGGTTTGATTATGAAGTTTTGAGTTTTTTGAAAAGGGTTTCATTTTGAGGTGTGAATTTAATTACAAATTGGGTTATTCCCAATTTGATCAATATTACAAAACTAGGTTAAACAATAAAAAAATAGTAATTTGGATTAAAAAATCACAAAAAAATGATTTGGGTGAATAAATTACCTGACTAGATGAGAATGCACCGGTGAATTTGTCTCCCCTCCAGCTAAATCGAGCAACACGGATAGTTGAGTGGGCCACAAAGCGTCCTCGTCCAGGGTCAATTTCGCCTCTATTCGTGTTTCTGATGCGTGAGTGTCGCGGGTGGTCGGCAATCGGCCGACTGTGTTTTTAAATTCATTTTTAGTTTTACATATCGCGTACGCGATTTGTAAATACATAACGCGTACGCGTTTTTTAACTACATAACGCGTACGCGTTATTGTTACCTAGCCTACATGTCCAATGACATGTTAGGCTCGGGTCTTACCATGGCAGGTGGTAAATATCAGAAACGCGTTATGTTTTAGGTATCAGGAACGAGATTTGAAAAAAGTAGCATTGCATCTAAAGTGACCCTCATCTTCTTGCACACACCCCTATGAAAATTGTCATTACTAGGTTGTTTGGTTTATAATCCCCACATCAAGTCGTTAATACTATATATATTATTTATAAAGATCCTTTATACAAATATTGGTGGAGAAAAGTAATTGAAATGGGTTAACTTTAGATCGTTTGGAACGTTATTGATGATTTTCATCGGAATTCGGCGAAGGGGAAATTGTTGAAACTGTGATTTGGGTTGCTTGAATTGCAATTTTGGTTGCAGGAATGGATTCAGCGACCTTGATTACCCTTGGAGCATCCTGATTATGCAATTCTAACAACCCAAAACTGTCATTTAAACAATTTCAACAAATTTTCGCCGAAAAAATCATCAAATTCTTAATACAAACAATCTAAAGTTTAACTTACTCTAGAGTAATTAACTATGCAATCACCTTTTATAACTTAACTTGCATCTCCTAACTAGATGTATTTTATAATTATGATAAGGTTACGACGAATATGTATTTTATAATTGTGTTAAGGTTACGACGATTTTGTATTTAAGGGATTTTCATGATAAAGAATTATATGGCCATTAGAGTGGGTATCCTCATAACCCTTCTATTTTAACAATAATAGTGTCGTAAGTTCTTGACACTATTATTTAAAATTCAACAACTTCAAATGATGTAATTTTTCAATAGACTTGGGCAATGACTCGATGGGACTCTGACTAATATCTAACACGGTTAGATGTCTAACCTTATTTATAAAGGTTGCAGAGATTGATTTAAGTTGGATATTATTCCACAGCAATAGAGAGCGGAATTTTGGAGACTCGATGTTCCCCTTGACTGTGGATATATTGGTTTTGATCATGGAAATTCTACGTGCACCCCTGCATTCATCCACTGGAAACTCTTGTAATTCTTTGCCAGCCTTGAAAAAACATTTAGTGGCCTTAGATTCATAACGAGCCAACTCGTGCAATAAATCATGCATTTTACAATACATTACACGGCCATCACCACCGACCTGTGAAACTTCAATGACACATCGTTCAATAAGAACTTTTAGGTAAGAGCGTGCAACATCGTATCTGTCTCCTCCTCCTTTTTGATGACCAGAAACGAATATGCACTAAATATTCACAATTTATCCGTGTGTTTCGAGGAAAAACAGAGCAGTAAAGAAAACATGGCTTTAGATGATCGGGTAAAGCGTGGTAACTTACCCTCAAAGTCGTCACAACCTGGTCGTACATATCTGCTTCAACATTGACACGGTGCAAGCCCGGCATAACCCGGTCGTTCATGTGTGCTTCGACTTCCAGACGATCTAGAGTCGATCTCCATTCATTACAGGTCCTCTTTACGTTTGCCATATAAGCTCCTATTGTTTTGACAGCCAATGGGAATCGAGAACATTTTTTAACAATTTCTTGGGCCAAGTTCTTCAGCTCATCTCATCTGGAGGATTACACTCTACACAGTCCGCGAATGCATACATGCAAAACAATTTCCAACTGTCATCTTCCGTTAAACGAGCCATACGGAGGGTATGAGCTGCGTGCATAGTGTGCGCAACTCTCTGATCACGCGTTGTAACCAGAATCTTGTGGTTGTCCCGGGGCAGATCTATCTTGTCTAAAGCATTTCTGTCCCAGACGTCATCAAGCACAAACAGAGCACGTTTACCTCTTAGATGTATATGAATCCTCCTGTCTCTAAACTCCACAGGGCTCAAGTCCGCCAGCCTCATCTGATCGTCCGGAAGTTTTATCCGCATCCCCATTTCAATAAACAGCTGGTTAACGACGAATTTCTGTGACACTGCCAGCCAAACAAGATGGTCAAAACGTTCTTGCACCCTTTGGCTGTTGAACACATTTTGGACCAAAAGAGTTTTGCCCATGCCTCCGATGCCCACAATGGCAATGACTGAAAAGCCATCTTCCAATATCCAGTTTGTAATCTTTTCAATGTTGTCTGTCATCCCCACATGAATAGATTGTTTAAGAAGAGCACTTGATTTTTTCCTCCTGTCCTCTGAATATGCATTGAATGCCTCGTCTCTGGGATTCATGACATCGAAGGTTGTAACATACTTGAGGTATTTGGCGCTATCGAGTATCTTGGTCAATCTATCCTTTAACATCTTAATCTTAGAACCCATCCGATGCCGAGAAACAGGGTTCCTAAATTTCCGACCCTCGCAATCCTCCATTATATCCACGGCATCGTCTAGAAATTCCTGAAGCTTGTGTAGCCAATGGGTAAGTGATTTTGAATCGGACTGCTTTCTCTTTTCTCTAGCATCGTCCAAAATGCTTCTAATAATATTAAGGTCATCACACATCGATTGAAAATCACGTCTAAAACCGGTAACCAGAGATACCTCTTGGACTAGTTTTTGAGCCAGAATGGAAATCACCTTATTTGTAAGCGGCCTAACAAAAGCTTCTGCCATGATTTGTCTACTTTGCTGCTCCTAACCTCTTCAACTTTTTTCTCACCACAACCTATCTCGTACTCCTGGACTCTCCAGTTTATACTTTAAAAAAAAATATGTTGCTAATAACATTGAAACTGACATCCTGATCCACCCTCTCCATAGGCATCTATTATGCTCATTAATAGAAAATGATATTCACGTATGCATAAATTAATCCAATTAATATAAACTGACCATTTTACGCATTTCTTACGGCGGTGATGATATATGGGAGAGGACGGCTGGGAAAGCCTGATCCCCAGCCATACTCTATCTGTGAAATTTATGCTGGGCAACGCTGTGTTGCACGACCTGCATTTCTTTTCTCATTTTTATGCATTTGTTGCTTTACTATGACGGCCATGGATAGATAAATAGTTGCAATATCTTTGTAGTGGTTTTATAATTTTCGCACTAGTGATGAATGCTAGAAACGTTGCTTATTGTTGCGTTGTAGGAAAGACTTCTGGCCTAGCGTGAAAGCCTGGAATCGTAAATTTTCCTATAGGATGTGTTAAATGCTTGAAGAACTCTATTGCCTCGGAACTCTGTTTTATTCCGGTATTCATTATAACAGAGAAGATCTCTGCTAAAAATCTCTGCGTATTGCTAGAGTTACCTTTGTAACTATTTATAGAACTCTGACCCTCCATCGCAATGCTGGCGTGAACCGTGCTGTATCGGTTGGTCCCCTGCTACTGGAAAAATGTATGTAGATACGTTATAGCAGCAGTGAACTCTGCTAAAGCTCTCTTCGTGTTATCAAGTTTTTAGAGAATTGGTTATTTTCTGAGTAAGACGTCTGTACCATTATCTGGTGAATGGATTTGCTGATCTCAGTAAAGGGATATCGATGTGCTTAGTTTGAATCCGCGCTTTTCCATCTGATAGGAATAGTGTTAAGAGGGAGGCCAGGTGAGGCCATCCAGTTTCAACCACCTTTGTTAAAGGCATACATAAATCTCATTGTATGTAAAATGCATTTCATGGTATTAGGTAGATCTCTGCAAATACGTTCTTCTCTGGCGAAAATACAAAAGAATCCTGTAGATACGAAAGCACAAAGATTCAGAAGTCTTTGATCCCTGAATGTTATTTTTCATATGATATATGTTATTATATATATGATGTGGTGTAATACTATGAGGACGTAGAAGCTTGGGGAAGATGCTTGAAGAGCTCGACCGGAGTCATAGTCATTATGTAGATCGGTACTCCTATGTATATATATACATACTTTAGATATATTTTGTGGAAAAAAAAAATGTATGCTTATAACCCTGGAGATATAGTTTTATGATTGCCCCTTTTGTTGGACAGAGTTTTACCTCTGCCTTACTATTCTGAACAGAGTTTATCTCTATGCTTAATGCTGGCCTTAGTTCCTATGTATAGGATAACGCTTTGTCTTTGCATAGTTTCTAAATTAACGATTTGGACAAAAGGTTAAACAAAATGTAGATTAATTTGTATGTCCACGGGGTTGGGATTATAGATTTATTATAAGAATGGAAGAAGTTTTAAAAAGGAGAATATCCTTTGGTCTAAACATTGTTTGATGTAGATTTAAATGCTTTGAAGGAATCTTGTAAAGTTAATATTTGTACCAAAGAATAGGCTTTGGAAGAAGGAAAGTACTAGATAATGCAACATCAATGTTCCAGGTTGTAATCTCTCTCTCTTTTGATTATTTAATACCTCACATCCTTTGTGGACGTAGCCCAAGAGTGGGTGAACCACTTTAAAAAATGTCTCTCTCATGTGTCTCTTCTGTAAGTATTATTCTTGATATGGTGATTTGCATCTATTTTATGTTCCAATGTTATTTATGAAGATCGCTTGTTTATTTGTTTTAGAGGATTCAATGTTATTTCTTGTTTTTTTCTCTTATGTGTATGGGGTATCGTTGACAAGTCATGTGTAACATTTAGTATGTTTCTTAGCAATTAAATAATTGAGGTGTGCTCTTATAAGTGTAATTGCATGTCTTTGGTCCCTCGTGTATGTCTTGGTCTCTTGTGTACTTATGTTGGGATGATTACTTATATAGTACCTTGTGGACCACTTACTCACATATAAATTATAGGAAATCTATACGATGAGGTATGATATACAATGTACAGTTCCTTGTTACTTATAATTGGAGAAAGTTTTTGTTAGACATAGAAAAGTTAATTTGGGATAAGTGATAGAACTTTATATAGTGATGCTTATAGAACAAAATATTAAATAGTAAACCACATTCCGGAAAGTAGAATGAAAATCTTCTTTTAGTTAAAATTTTGTAAATTTCAAAATTTCAAGTATGTTACAATCGTCATCATCGTCATCATCACCCACTTCCTCATCATCATCTTCATCATCATCCTCACCCTCTTCGTCATCATCATCTTCATCATCATCATCTTCATCCTTCATCGTCTTCATCGTCGTCATCATCTTCATCATCATCATCATCATCATCGTCATCGTCGTCGTCATCATCATCATCATCATCATCATCATCATCATCATCTTCATCGTCTTCATTATCAACATCATCATCATCATCATCATCATCTTCATGACGACAACAACGATGATGATGAAGATGGTGATGTTGATGCTGATGATGAAGACGATGAAGATGCTAATGCTGATGCTGATGATGATGATGATGATGATGATGATGATGATGATCATGAAGATGATGATGATGATGATGACGATGACGATGAGGAAGAGGGTGATGACGATGACAATGATGATGATGATGATGATGATGATGATGATGATGGTGAGAGAGAGAGTTAGTAATGGTTAGGGGGATGATGATGATTTTGATAATGAAGACGATGAAGATGGTGATGCTGATGATGATGATCATCATCATCATCATCACCATCATAAAGATGTTGATGATGATGATGACGATGACGATGAGGAAGAGGGTGATGACGATGACAATGATGATGATGATGATGATGATGATGATGATGATGATGGTGAGAGAGGGAGTTAGTAATGGTTAGGGGGAGAGAGAGAGAGAGAGGAGAGGGTGTTAGTTGTAGGGAGTGAGAAAGAGAGATGGGAGGTGTGGTTAGAGGTAGGTGGAGGTGAAGGAAGAGAAAGAGAGACTGAGAGAGGGGATTAGTAAGGGCTAGGGAGAGGAGGGGAGAGAGATAGAGAGGAGGGGGTTTTGGGCTAGGGGGAGTAGTAGAGAGATAGAAAGAGTAGGATGGTTAGGGATGGGGGAGAGGTTAGGGAGAGGGAGAGGGGGTTTAGAGAGAGAGAGAGAGAGAGGTGTAGAAGCAGGTAAGAGAGAGTGCGAGAGGGGCAGTTAGATAGGGGTAAGGGGCTAGGAGGGGGGTTAGAGAGGGGAAGAGAGAGAGAGAGAGAGTGAGAGAGGGGTTAGCAATGGTTAGGGGGGGGAGGAGGGAGGGGGAGAGAGAGAGAGAGAGAGAGAGAGAGAGGAGAGGGTGTTAGTTGTAGGGAGTGAGAAAGAGAGATGGGAAGTGTGGTTAGAGGTAGGTGGAGGTGTACGGAAGAGAGAGAGACTGAGAGAGCCCGGCTTAGTAAGGGATAGGGAGAGGAGGGGAGAGAGATAGAGAGAAGGGGGTTTTGGTCTAGGGGGAGTAGCAGAGAGATAGAAAGAGTTGGATGGGGGAGATGTTATGGAGAGGGAGAGGGGGTTGAGAGAGAGAGAGAGAGAGGACGCATAGAAGCACGGAAGAGAGAGTAGTAGAGAGATAGAAAGAGTTGGATGGGGGAGATGTTATGGAGAGGGAGAGGGGGTTGAGAGAGAGAGAGAGAGAGAGAGAGGACGCATAGAAGCACGGAAGAGAGAGTGAGAGAGGGGGGGTTAGTTAGGGGTAAGAGGCTAGGAGGGGGGTTATTGAGGTGGAGATAGAGAGAGATATTGAGAGAGGGGGTTAGTAATGATTTGGGGGAGAGAGAGAGAGAGAGAGAGAGAGGTTTTTAGTTCTAGGGAGTGAGAAAGAGAGATGTGAGGTGTGGTTAGAGGTAGGTGGAGGTGTAGGGAAGAGAGAGAGACCGAGAGAACTTGGGTTAGTAAGGGCTAGGGATAGGAGGGGAGAGAGATAGAGAGGAAGTGGTTTAGGGATAGGGGGAGTAGGAGAGAGATAGAAAGAGTAGGATGGTTAGGGATGGGGGAGAGATTATGGAGAGGGAGAGGGGGTTTAGAGAGAGAGAGAGAGAGAGAGAGAGAGATGTAGAAGTAGGGAAGAAAGAGTGAGAGAGCAGGGGGTTAGTTAGGGGTAAGGGGCTAGGAGGGGGCTTAGCGAGGGGGAGAGAGAGAGAGATTGAGAGAGGGGGTTAGTAATGGTTAGGGGGGGAGAGGAGAGAGAGAGAGAGAGGAGAGGGTGTTAGTTATAGGGAGTAAGAAAGAGAGATGGGAGGTGTGGTTAGAGGTAGGTGCAGGTGTAGGAAAGAGAGAGAGACTGAGAGAGGGGGTTAGTAAGGGCTAGGGAGAGGAGGGGAGAGAGATGGAGAGGAGGGGGTTTATGGCTAGGGGGAGTAGGAGAGATATAGAAAGAGTAGGATGGTTAGGGATGGGGGAGATGTTAGGGAGAGGGAGATGGGGTTAAGAGAGAGAGAGAGAGAGAGAGAGAGAGAGAGAGAGAGAGGTGTAGAAGTAGGGACGTGAAAGTGAGAGAGGGGGTTTGTAAGGGATATGAGGAGGAGGGGATAGAGAGAGGGCGTTAGGGGTATGGGGATCATTAGGAGATACACTAAGAGAGGGGAGGTGGTTAGGTGTGGGTGGGGTGGGGTGGTTAGGTGTGGGTTATAGAGAGATAGAGAGGGAGGAGGGTGTCACGGGGTTAGAAGATAGAGAGGGGCAGGGGATAGGGGTTGGTGGAGGAGCACAAAAGAGATAGAGAGAGAGGGGGTTAGTAAGGGTTAGGTGTAGGAGGGGAGAGAGTGAGCAAGGGTTAGGTGTAGGAGGGGAGAGAGTGAGAAAGGGTTACCAGTGATAGGATTATGAGAGAGATAAAGGGAGGGGGGTTTAAGAGTGGTGGGGATTAGGGAGAGGGAGAGGAGGGGTTAGGGAGTGGTGGGTATATAAATTTATTCAACACTTAAAAGCATAAATTTGTGAAGTTAATAACGCGCGCGCGTTATGTATATACAAAAAGCTCGCGCGTTTTGAATGTACATAACGTGCACGCGTTTTGTATGTTCATAACGCGTGTGCGTTTTGTATGTACATAACGCGCGCACATTTTGAATGTACATAACACGCACGCGTTTTGCATGTACATAACGTGCATGCATTTTGCATATACAAAACGCGTGCCAATCAAAATATTTGAATTTAAACATAACGCGCGCATGTTCATAAGCACCTAATCACCCACTCCTCCCACGCCTGCGTGTCAGCCACTATCCTATGTGGCTGGTTCGGACTTACCAAACCTGTGCTAGGGAATTTTTAGACCATAGCTAATTTGACATTTTCAACATTTTTCTGAGTATGTATGTTTTTCACCGCTCTCTACAGCATAACATACTTGACCATTATTGACGAAATTTTAGGCATAGATATAATTTTTTATGTAGATTCCAAATATGTAATTTTTTTTTTTAAATATTGAGATTTTCTATTTATTTCCTAATTTTCTTGTGTCATCACTCTATTGGTCAAAAAACATACTGTTAGTGTTTATTCTGTAACATTTTCATTTCACAACCATTTTTAAAAAAACTTGTATGCTGCACTAGAGGACACTGACCTCTACATGCTGTAAAAAATCCAAGTCAAAATAACTACATTAAGGCCTTCAAAGGCTGCATCCACATTTAACGTACCGTTCTCGAGGTTTGATCACTTACATAATTCAAAAAAATTAAAAATTAAACATTTAATTTTGGAAAAACAGCGCTACACTAGTGCACCCACAAGTATGCTTATTTCTTCTATGTATATGCATGGAAATGAATCACTAATCTTGTTTGATTGATCCTATAGTTTATACTTCTATAATTTACCCCAATTGCAAAAAAGGCAATATAATCATGGAAATGAACACATAAAATTCAAGTTTATATGGTCGTTTCCTTAACCAACTAATATTTTTAACTTCTTTGAGGACCTATTGCACAAATCTAGTGCTTCTTTAAGGGCCTATTGCACAAATCTAATGGATCCACTAGATCGTCACACAAGAAAACACCATTGTATTCATTGGTGTTTGTCCCTAAAGTTTCATCAAACAAAATTGAAAACCCAAAGAAAACCAATCTTGAAGTCTTAACTAAACTTGGATTCTCCATACTTCGGAGCTCTTCTTTTTGCAAATCAACTTTATCAAAAAAACATACTAAGGGACATTGCCACCTCGATCTTGTTATCAATAATAGCTCACGTAAAACAAAGTAAAACGAAATGATTGTTCATGATAATACTTGCCATCTTCATTATTCGTTAATGTGATTTTATTAATTCACTTTAACTAAGAAAAAATGAAAATATATTTATTATAATCCATGTAACATATATAGATATATATTTATTAAGTTGTAATTTATTAATTGGGATGTAATTCTACTATTTAATTAATTTAATTTTTAATCCTAAAACATTTATATATATTTAAGAGAAATTTTATATTTAAAATAATTCCTTTTATTTTGAAACATGATTAAATTATGTAGAGTTTACAATAAGATTGAGATAAAATTGGAATTTTTAAAATAACATATAAAATTTTAAAATGATTCACAAACCATTCCAACAATTCATTTTTAAATAGTTCACAAAACATTCCAAAAAACTAAATTTACAAATCATTCTAACAATTTATTTTTGTTTTACCATTATAAATTATATAGAAATGTAAAATTAATTTATCCAACAATTCTCTTTTCATATAACTAACACCATAAAATTAACAAACATGTAAATAAATAACTTAAAATGATGACAAACATGTTTATCTTTTTTATTTCAATCCATACACTCAATCTACCTATGTATCACAACTTCCGCACTCCTAAGAATAAAAATAAATATGATGAAGATTAAATAACTTGCTCAGAATCGACCACCCAAAAAAACATCAAAAATCAACATTGAGAATTAGTATTCAACCTAATTGAACCAACTTTCAATCTTTTTTTTATAGGAAAATGAACACTATTTTGTGTTTATAAAAGAGTTACATACAATCTTAATTATTTTCTAAATTTTAATTTCACAACTTTAATAATTTACTAAAATTAACATTGACTAAAGGTTAGTTATCTTTGGAAGATAGAGTTTTTTGGGGTAAAAAATACAAAACATTTGTCTATAAAAAAGGAATCGGTTAATAGTTTTATTATTTGGATTTTTTAATCATTTTTGTTATAATCTAAGGAAATCTTTTATTGAATTTGTGGTTTTTCATTGTTTAAATTACATTTTTATTACAAAAATGAATTCAATACCCTCAAAAACCCCTTATACCTAGATTATGCAATTCCAACAATATATATATATTTTCAACAATTTCAACAAAATTATAACTATACAAAACCTAAAACACCTCTCCGAAACTGTTTTATTTGATTTTTCATTCCACAATAAGAAACTAAAAGAAATTGAAAATTCTTATTTGTATATCAATCACGGTAAACACCTTTCCATGCATAATTCATCAGCGACGCTAAACACTTGTCCATACATGGGGTCGCATTGGCTATGGCCTAGTTGCTTTCGCAAAACCATGGTTGAAAGTATTACACTTCAGGTTGGATTTGCATTCAATAAAGAGTAAGCCCTCCAATGGTAATAAAATTGAATCACACTTCCTTTTGCAAACCAAATCCATTTCTATGAAATTTAAACAAGAAAATGATTTAAGATGAGATCATTCCAAATAAAACGAAATCCAAAACCTACCGATTTCGATTTTCTATTGCTAAATTAGCAATTAAATCCCTTGCAACATCCAAAGCAAGATTTTGTTTCTACTTACAAATGATTCAAGTATTGAAGAAATCAAATGTAGGGCTTTAGGCCAAACAGTAAAAGAGTGATTAATTACTTGGTTCTGAAGAACAAGTCAATCTGCAGATTTTCTATGACGAGTAACTCGGCTTTAATGAACAACTCAATTTGTGGATTCTCTATCACCGCCGAATGCTTATGTTACCAACCCAAACCACTACAATCGGTATAGGATGCGGGATGAAATAGAAAAGGGTAGAATGGTTATACCAAAGATAGGAATTTCTTCGAATAGAATTTCAACAATGGCAACAGGAATACAATGAAAATGGAAATTATGCATAACATTTAGAAACTAAACGGATAACATTATTACTCCTTTAATGAAATGGTTGGTAAATACATATGCCAATAACAAGGTAAGATCTAGAGGCCTGCCAAATTATCAGCTATACCGGACTCACCAAATTTTGGGACAAAATATAATTTAGAATGAAAACAAGTCCTAATACACTGCCAATGACTTGAATCAGATTGGACTCGTCAAACCCCGATATTCCATGACAAATCCAATTATGAAGACAACAAGAGTGTAAATACATCATATTCTATATGATTGTAAATAACTCCCGTACTCAGATTTTAATCATCTTAAAGTTAATAAACAAATAACAAACACTCAAAATATGTCCCTTCGATATCACTGTGTTATATAATTACAATAAAAACAATAACCTGCAAAATAATTCTAAAAATTACATCTTAGGACAACAAACCATTACATATAAACCATTACATCTTAGGCAGACATATAAGAGGAGCATATAACCTAAACACTAGAGGAGCATATAACCTAAACACCTGGAAACTCCAGCATAATACATAACCTTGAAACTCCAGCAGATAACCTAACACCTTGCTACATAATACATCCACCCTGTATTTAATTTGGAATCCAAGAGGCCTCCAATACATTTAATTCGGAAAATATCTAATACGAGAAAAGACTCTTGAAAACAAATTTAGAGACTTGAATAGTGAGTGAGCTATGAAAACACATTTATCGAATTGAATAGTGGCCTACCAGTGGTATAAGCATGTCAAAGGCACGATCAGAGTTCTATCACTTTGATCTTGATTCCACGTTCTTTCAATTTTTGCCAATAGAAGCCGCCATTCCGGATGCCCTCTTCCCAAAGTTGACAGCCTACGACTTCCACTTCTTCAAGACTAGCCAGCCGGTTGGAGTTTTTTACTCTCAGCGGGTTGGACATTCTGAATCTGACCTTGCTTGATCGTCGTCGAAAGCGTAATGATCCTCGTTCATTGATATCTTTCAGGCGGTTGCAGTTTTTCACTCTCAAATACTTCAACATGGGCATTGCTCCCTCTTCTAAAGCTGGAAACTTTTCAAACTTGTCAAAATCTTCTATTATCAGCTTTTCCAGTTTGGAAAAAGAAACCGGTTTTCCAAACTCCTCTGGAAACTCAATGCACCTTTTGTTGCGTGAGAAGATTAACTTTACGAGATTAGGAATCCTCTCTATTCCTCTATAATCTGCGCTAGCGCTGTTATCGCCGTCTAATTTCAGCTCCATGAGGTTTTGAAGCTCAAAGATACATTTGGGAAGGAAACAATTACGAAGATGGAGGATTTCAAGCCCTTGCATGACGTCCATGTCGTTTGGAAGATGTAGAAGGGAGGAGTTGTCATGACCATCAGCCACCAAGAAGAGGGTCCTCATCTTTCTCATGCCACCAAAAGTTCCCTCCGCCAGATTTTTAATACCTTGGGATTCTGATTCCCATTCTAATTCCAATGGAGTATCAGATATGGTAAATGTTATTGATAGGTTTTCTAAAAGAGTCAAGCATTTGAGATCCGTCCATTGCAAGCTGCCTGTGTTTGCTTCTTTTAGTTCACTATCGGTTTTCAATATAACGCCTTTCAACGTCCGCAAAGAGACGAGCTTCGATATGGCTGGAGGAACTAGCTCCAGATTTCTGCAGCCCTCTAGATTCAGATGCACCATTAATTTATGCTTACCTACGGCCGAATGCAGTCTCTGTAGATTATTGCATCGACTCACATCGAGAAACTGGAGGTTTATGAGACCACTCAAGGATCCTGGAAACTTCTTGATCTTTGTCCCCGACAAATTCAGCAACTTCAAATGATGTAATTTTTCAATAGACTTGGGCAATGACTCGATGGGACTCTGACTAATATCTAACACGGTTAGATGTCTCACCTTATTTATAAAGGTTGTAGAGATTGATTTAAGTTGGATATTATTCCACAGCAATAGAGAGCGGAGCTTTGGAGATTCGATGTTCCCCTTGACTGTGGATATATTGGTTTTGATCATGGAAATTCTACGTGCGCCCCTGCATTCATCCACTGGAAACTCTTGTAATTCTTTGCCAGCCTTGAAAAAACATTTAGTGGCCTTAGATTCATAACGAGCCAACTCGTGCAATAAATCATGCATTTTACAATACATTTCACGCCCATCACCACCGACCTGTGAAACTTCAATGACACATCGTTCAATAAGAACTTTTAGGTAAGAGCGTGCAACATCGTATCTGTCTCCTCCTCCTTCTTGATGACCAGAAACGAATCCTTCAGCAATCCAGGCATGCACTAAATATTCGCAATTTATCTGTGTGTTTCGAGGAAAAGCAGAGCAGTAAAGAAAACATGGCTTTAGATGATCGGGTAAAGCCTGGTAGCTAACCCTTAAAGTCGTCAGAACCTGATCGTACATATCTGCTTCGACATTGACACGGTGCAAGCCCGGCATAACCCGGTCGTTCATGTGTGCTTCGACTTCCAGACGGTCCAAAGTCGATTTCCATTCATTACCAATCCTTTTTACATTTGCCATATAGGCTCCTATTGTTTTGACAGCCAATGGGAGTCGATAACATTTTTTAACAATTTGTTCGGCCAGCTCCTTCAGGTCATCTGGAGGTTTACACTTTTCACAGTCCGCGAAAGCGTACATGCAAAACAATTCCAAACTGTCATCTTCGCTTAAATAAGCCATCGGGAGGGTACGAGTTGCCCGCATTGTGTCCGCAACTCTGTGATCACGCGTTGTGACCAGAAACTTATTGTTGTCCCTGGGCAGATCAATCTTGTCTAAAGCATTTCTGTCCCAGACGTCATCAAGGACAAACAGAACACGTTTACCTCTTAGATGTATATGAATCCTGTCTCTCAACGCCTCAGGGCTCAAGTCCGCCAGCCTCATCTGATCGTCCGGAAGTTTTATCTGCGTCCCCATTTCAACAAGCAGCTGGTCAACGACGAATTTCTGAGACACTGCCAGCCAAACAAGATGATCAAAACGTTCTTGCACCCTTTGGCCGTTGAACACATTTTGGAGCAAAAGAGTTTTGCCCATGCCTCCGATGCCCACAATGGCAATGACTGAAAAGCCATCTTGCAATATCCAGTTTGTAATCTTTTTAATGTCGTTTGTCATCCCCACTTGAATAGATTGTTTAACAAGAGCACTTGATTTTTTCCTCCTGTCCTCTGAATATGCATTGAATGCCTCGGCTCTGGGATTGATGGCATCGAAGGTTGCAACATAGTGGAGATATTTGGCACTCTCTTGTATCTTGGTCAATTTATCCTTCAGCATCTTAATCTTAGATCCCATCCGATGCCGAGAAACAGGGTTCCTGAATTTGCGACCCTCGCAATCCTCCATTATATCCACAGCATCTTCTAGAAATTCCTGAAGCTTGTGCAGCCAATTGGTAAGTGATTTTGAATCGGAGTGCTTTCTCTTTTCTCTAGCATCGTCCAAAATGCTTTTAATATTATTAAGCTCATCACACATCCATTGAAAATCATGTCTGAAACCGGTAACCAAAAATAGCTCTTGGACTAGCTTTTGAGCCAAAATGGAAATCAGCTTATCTGTAAGCGGCCTAACAAAAGCTTCCGCCATGCTTTGTGTCCTTTGCTGCTCCCAAATTGTGCAGATGAGTTTAGAAGAGGGAAGGCCGCTGTCTATATAGCCGGCGTTTAATATTGAACAAATAATACCGTGTTCGGAAACCGTGTTCACGCAGAACAGGAACAGACCCGGCAATTACCGGAAAGGCCGGCGCCACTATTCGGAAACCGTGTTCACGCGGAACAGGAACAGACCCGGCAATTGCCGGAATGGCCGGCGCCACTACATCGTCAATGAACAGAGCCGGCAATTAGCGGAACGGCCGGTGGAACTACATGGTCAACATTTTACTTTGTAGAAGTTCCACAATCTTTCCTTTTAGAGTTAAACTAAAGACGGGGTCGCCGGCAAAGGTATGTTCCAATGAAGAGGGAAGGCCGCTGTCTATATAGCCGGCGTTTAATATTCAACAAATAATACCGTGTTCGGAAACCGTGTTCACGCGGAACAGGAACAGACCCGGCAATTACCGGAATGGCCGGCGCCACTACATCGTCAAAGAACAAAGCCGGCAATTAGCGGAACGGCCTGTGGTACTACATGGTCAACATTTTACTTTGTAGAAGTTCCAGAATCTTTCCTTATAGAGTTAAACTAAAGTCCTATAGAGTTAAACTAAAGACGGGGTCGCCGGCAAATGTATGTTCCAATGAAGGTGCCGGCTATTTGATATCTTAAGTGTGAAGTAATGACGCAGCGATAATTACCAAATCCATACGCGACATTATTGAAAGAAGATGGGTGATTCAGGTGGTACGCCTTAAGCATAAAATAGTACGCAGTAGTTTTAGCGTTTTACAAGTGGAAAGGCTCCCAAATATGACGATTTAATATTAGTCACTACTCAAAGGGATTATAGCAATCGTTTGGTCAGCTGTTTTTTGTTTGAATTGTTTTGCTTTAATTTTTAAAACAGTTTTTTTGGTATGACTTGTTTTGCTTTAGTTTTTAAAACAGTGTTAATGAAAGTTTTAAAAAAAAAATTGTATTAAATTGATTATTCAAAAAATCAAAAATAATTTTAAATTTTTTGTAAATTAAATTTAATCTAATTTTTTGATTGGTGCAGTACAAAGAATTCATTATTTTTCCTTTGTGTACAGAAGAATTATAAAGTTATTTCGTGTACAAAAGAATTATAACGTTATTTCGATTTTTTTTTTTAACAAACTTTTTTTTTATAGTTTTCCCATGGTTTCCAAAAATATATATAATAAATTAAATATTTGAAAATCAAAAAATATTTTTTATAATTTTAAAAATTTATATTACATTTTTTATAATTTTAAAATATTATATTACTGATTTATGATTGGACACAAATTAAGACTAATTTGATTTGATTTGATCTGGTGTGAGGTTTATTTGTCAGAATTTTAAAATATATTTAAATTTTAAAAATACATATTATTCTAGTAACACGACATCGCTTAAGACAGGTCATTTACCAATATTTTGCATAAATGAATATAAATGGCATAAATGAATTAGATTTTTCGAATTCAACACTGCAGCATGATAGGATCCACTTGTAAGATTATTTTTGAATTTAGCACGACAGTAGGATATTTGTGCACATTCATGTCACCTGGGTTGGATGAATCTGCAATCTTCCAGACTCTTCCTTGTGAGCTAACGCATCAACATTTCTAGAATGACCTGAGCCATGCCCCTTTTCGTCAATTTGGATCTGTAGGTTTGTGTTCCTTAGTCATTTGAATGGTGAAGGAGATATGTCCAAGGATTACCAGCCTTACAAGTAACTGGTTTATCCGCTAAACTTATTTTTTTCTTGCTTACAAATACTTATGAATTATGGAAGCATTATATCGAGTTCCGGCTACAGAATTACTGCATCTCCTCATGAATAATATCATCGACTTTACTCTGAATTCCATATATGTATGTATGGAATGTCGATATTTTTTTACAGAGACTTCCAAATTGGTCATTGGATAGTAGATGGAGTAGTGGCCCACTTCTAGTTTGTTAATTTGTCAGCAATATCTTGGTGCAGACGACTTTGGAATTTCTAAAATGCAGAAACAAGATGCTTCAATTGATGGACATGCTCTCCTGTAGACCCCAAGGACCTGCAAGAAATTAATGGACTCTCTTGTAGACCCCAAAATACCTTCAATTCCCTAAATGTGATATCAGTAGAATTGCATTTAGAACAGTATGCTGAAACGTCTTCTCTACATCGTGAGGGCTAGCATTCCAATGTCAATTTTTCCAATATTCTGTTCTATAGATAATATTAGTGAACACTGCAAAGTAAAATCTTTGCTCATTATATGAGGCAAGGCAGGCGTCGGGCACGACTTTTTTTTCCTTCCTTATGTTTGTCTTCTTCTTATATGGGCTATCTTGGCCTATGGATGGTAGACTTGTGATCATGATTAAAGAATTTGCATTTGTAGCAAAAGGATTCTATTAGATGTCAAGTATTGGTTGAGCTTAATGTATCAATGTACCAAGTGTGCTTTTGAAAAAATTGATCTTTATCATGCCATGTGCAAGTTTGTTGTTGGAAACGAACCTTTCCTAAAGGCATACAATGGTACTTTTATACAATATACTTTTCTGGCACTTCAATATATACTGAATGCGCTAAACAAAGCAAGAGTAAGCAATACTAAAGAAGCAATAGCTCTTAATGCATACGTGTAATAGAGAGATAAACCATTAGAGAGAGAATTCAGGCCATATGTTAATGATCTCATGATACAGATTTGTTAGTTTCTGGTTAACAATGGGGTGCCTTTTATAATTAGTATCCATTTCTATGTGTGTACACTAATGAAAACTTCCCTATGGATTTTTCCTTTTTTATGGTACTGGCCAACCACTGGTTGATAGAAATCTCTAGCACACTAATGTATTTGATGTCTGGGGATAAAGAATAGGATGAGGTACTAAAGGTGCTTGCGTCTACACCCCGTGTTCAAGGATACCCCCTCAGCACCAGCGGTAGTACGTGCACCACTGACCACACCACTACCTCAGCCCCAAGCCAGTGTCCATTATGATCCATCAACAACGTTACACATCTCCAAGTTTTTATTTCAGTTTGGATTTCAGACAGGGTAGAAGGAGTCCACCGTGGAGTCAGTCGAAGAATGAAGAAGTTGGGGCTTGATACACTGCTTTGGACATTAAAGGAGGCATGGTTCCTTAATTTGTTCATCCTTGTGGGAGAAGTTGGTTAGCATACAAATGGTGATAAAAATGGAAATATCAGTTATGTACCACGGTTTAATCAGGGCCTTTTGAAGCATATAATGGGCGGCTGAGGTACACCATTATGATATGGAACTATTGAAACATATCTATTTAGTCTTGTTGATGAATATGCAAAAAGTATTGCACTAGATAACTTTGAAAGGCATTGGGGCATTTTCCAGTATGTTGGGACGCCCAAGTATGCACTTGATCTGTCAGGGCAAGGACAAAACAAGGCATTGGTTTCTGCTAAGATTTTTAAATATTTTCCTAGAAGATGGCATCTGTTAAATTTGAGTACCACCTTTTCTCAATTACCTGATAGTGTTACCTATGCCTGTACACATGGTAATTGTACTTCTTTGGGGTATATATCATCATGTAACAACTTAGATTAACAAGGCAATGCATCATATGCATTTAACTCGTATTATCACCTGTACAATTAACAAAAAGACAAAAAGGATAAAAGCATCCAGAATATTTATGCTAAAAAGCTTATGCACTTGCTTATGGAACAGAAAAGCTAGTCATTTGCATTTGGAACAGTGTACAACGTCTTCTTCATCTTCATCTTGTGAGCTTTTTTCATTCTTGATTTTTTAGAAGCTTCTCTGAAATTTTGTTGTGCTATAAACCATGCACACTCTGTAATATATTCCTACTCAAAAATAAAATCAAATTATGACCAAACAAGAGGGCTACCACCTATTCTTAGGTGTTGTAATATTTTACAATGGAGGAAACAGTTTTATACCCATTTGTTGAGATGAGGGCTATGGTTTGAGAGGCATAATTGAATGCAACCAGATACACGTAACAAGGAACATACCAGTTTAATGGCCAGTTCTTCATTTGTCTAAATATTGACCCCTAAAAATAATCAACACATATGAATACACTAGAAACACAATTATCAAATACACACAGGTACATATATTAATTGCAGACCAAGTAAAGCCAGGAATATAAAATTTAAAAGCATACCATATAGATTTCACCAAACGAATGGCTGCCAATTTTTCGGCCAAGTCTTCAACAACTCCATAGGTTGTTTTTTTATTAGTACATAATTCTTATTAGTACAGAATTCGACAAATGTATGTGTAAATGAGAATAAAAGCATTGTTTAGAATAAACACAGAAAATAAAAGCATCCTGTTCTACAAAGTTTTAAGTTGTAATAAATACTTCTTATTCAAACAAAGTAATCACAAAGAAACAGAAATAGAGTTTGAACTTATACACCATAGAATGCTCAATGTTCTTGTCAGTTCACCTAAAAATTAAATTGTTTAGGTTTGCTCCACTTTTCATTACCATAGAAGTCTTCAAAATTTAAAGCTACGAAGTTGCCTAAATTGACCAAATTACACACAGTTTGATTTGTTCTAGTTCCTTAAACTCTGAGAAAACTCAAAGACTTCGCTCGGATAGGCCAAATTCCAGATAGTTTTGGTCCTTTTCTAGTGCTTAAAACCGTAAGTCATCAAAGCTTTACACAGATAGTCCACAACATACACCTTTGTGAGTCTCTTTCACAGATCAAATGATTAAAAAAAACAAGCAAGGAATGCATACACTTGTCTACCCATATCAACATTGCCAGCCGAGAGCAAGGCCATTATGTGCAGATTCTGGAAAGCTTTCCAAAATGACAATATTTTTCTCTATGAATCGTGGATTTATGGAACAAAGTAGCATTTTTTGATTGAAAGAAAGCATTGCACAATTCAAAACAAAATCCAAGAGTTGATGCTGAGAGAATATATTAACTTGGCATTTTGCAGGTTGCCTTCTCGCATTGAAGATGCTCAAATGCAAGTGGAGACTCGGCATACAAAAGCTAACAATAACTTTAAAGTCAGTAATGTCTTCCATGATATTATTTGGGTTACAGGTTCTCAATATTATAAAAATCCTTGATTTATTTTCTAGTAGAAGGGAGACTCAAATTCAAGAAATAGGAGCAGAAAAAATTATTGAAATACAACCATTCTCTGCAATGAAGCGTAGATGTTTTTTATGGAGAATACCTTTCATAGAGAACCATGTTCCTACGGAGAAATATTAGAGTACGTACCGATTCGCTGAATCCACAAGATATTGCAGAGGACACTAAAGACTAAGGTGTTGAGGCATCAGAGCAATCTAGATCCAGTATAAAGGGCTGGAATCTGAATACCAGACCCCATTATTGAAACTATGAACAACTAACATGTTGGCAACGTGGTTGGGATGATCATGTTCATGGATGACGAAAATCCAATGGCAAGTTCATGAGATGGTTGTGTAGTATGTCGGATGTTTGGTTTTGGGAAGGGAGGAGGATGGCCACAACCTTAAGTGCATGGCGACAGCAACGCACATGGACACAAGTGTTATTCTTGACAATTGTTGTAGGTGCATATCGTGTTCGTGACAATTGTTAAGATGCATATCAATATCGCATTGAATTGACACAAGGAAAAGCTAGCATTCATCCAAGAATATATTGCCATTCCCTTTTTGTTTTTGGAGACTTGTGCCATCAAAACACATTTCATACCTTTAGTTTGTCTTTGACATTTAATGGGTACTTCTTCAAGAACGTCAATGAGTTTATAATAGAAAGTCAAATTATATTAATAATTTTACATGATATTGAAAATGACATTATATTTAAATATTAATTAATTTTAAATATTGATTGTAACATCTTTAAATAATTAATGATTATAATTTTTAAAACATTTTAATAAAACAATTATACTCTTATGTTTATATTGTAACTATATAACTGATTTTTCACACTGAGTATGAGTTAGGTTTAGGTATTTTTTATATAATTTAACTTATTCTTAATGATCTTTGCTTACAAACCAATTATATGGCCAACCTATTGCCATAAAACTCTACATTTCTTGAATGGAACGAAGAAGAATGAGTTGTGTGCATGTGTGTTTGACGGGTGTATAAGGTTTGTTTTGCATACATATATATAACCTTTTAATCGTCGATTCAAAGAATTCTGATTGGCTTCCTTTTCAAACGCAGTTGTGCAAACTTTTTTAGACAATAAAGACATGTGTAATCTTGATCCTGCTTACGCCTTTGAATGCTTATCTTCATCTAATTGAGGGTAAAATGCCATATCGTCTTGGTTGAGGGACACTGCTCCAATGTATTGACTTTTAATGTTTGATGTTGCTAAACTTTCCTTTTAGGGTAGCAAATGGTAAACTATAACAACAACCAACGTCAGCTATGCAGATATCCATTGCCATACAATTTATCAAGTGCGGTAGGGAATTAATTGGAAGAACATGTATGGCAAAGCTATATTGGTATATGTGAACAATAATTTATTATATAATGCTAAAACAGTCCTACCTTTGGTATATTGGTGATTTTTATACCATTAAATTCAAACAACTACTACTTTTACCAAATAGTTTCTTAACTTATTATGTGCTTCATTTAAAAATAACAAAACAAAATAATATATTCAAACATTAAGTATAATCAATTAATGCACAATCCCAAAATCTTGCACAGCAGTCCAGCATGAACAAAATTGAGCAAAGCAACTTTATCTTCTTATATCAACATAGGCATAGACATATTATTTTCTAATCGGCAGGGACATCGCTACTCTGTGGAGCACACTTTTTATAAAATCCGTGTCTATACTTTGCATTAATGCAGTAAATTGAATAATAGAACCATTCAAATGTTCAATTTTACATTTGAAGCAATTTTGAACACTAAACTAAATTTTTCTAATAATTTTTTAATTTTTTTGTGAACAATTAAACAAAACCTTATTTTAGAGCAGGACTAGCTGCTTTACAGCTATTTTTCTTGTTTCTCAACAGTCTGGTCACTTTACTGACGATTCAGAGCAGTTTCACAAGTGGGAAAGACTCTCCAAATATGACGATTTATTACTTCTCAACCATCCGATCACTTTACTGATGATTCAGAGCTATTGATCCATAGATCCCCATTGATGTTGATGGATGGTTCGTCTGCCAGCTATTTGTTCACCTGTTCAATTTCCTGTGAAAGTTGTTGAGGCGGTCGAACAAGTTTAACCAGATAGCACGAAGAGTCTTTGCAGGAGTTGTGTGTAGATGGATGTGTGAATCTAAAGAGCATCAAGGGGTTGGTGCACTACTTAGAGCCAAAAGAGCTGCCCAGTATGGAAACATTGGTGTATAAATCCTCCAGATCTGGGTGTTACGGGAAACTGAGTCCACAATCTCCGTCGACAAAAAATATTATTTATATAATATTATAACAAAACAAAGTAGGGTTGACAATTTTAAGGGGTTGGGGCACTACTTAGAGCCAAAAGAGCTGCCCAGTATGGAAACATTGCTGTATAAATCCTCCAGATCTAGGTGTTACGGGAAACTGAGTCCACAATCTCCGCCGACAAAAAATATTATTTATATAATATTATAACGAAAACAAAGTAGGGTTGACAATTTTAATTCATTAATAAAGCGTTGAATGCGTAAGGCTCGCAAACTCGAATCTACTAATGATCGTTCTTGAAATACCAATTGCCATGGAATCTTCTGCTCAAATCTCGATTCTAAACTAATCCTTTAAATTAATCATTTAAAAATAGTTCACACATATTTTCAAATTATTAAAATATTTAATTGAGGGAAAATAAACGAGTTGTAACTTTCCAGGAAATTTAATATCATATCGGTTGATGTGGTTTATACATTTAAAATGCGAAGAGCCTACAACATGAAACTCCCCCATTGAATTGGTCAAATATTAGGTATTAGAAATGGTTGTCGTCTTACCTCAACAAAGTTCCCTCTGGCCCCTGCCATGCATTTCGTGAAAGAAGGAAACAAGAAGTTACATCCTCCTCTAAGTTGCCTGCCAGCTCTAGTACATGATCCTTTTCAATGTGCCGTTCTTATTTTGATGAACTCGCAACGCTAATGCCTTGCACCTAATGGTTGGAAACGCTAATGTTTCATTGCACTTAATGCATGTTGTTCAATGTACACCTAATGCTTGTTGTTCAATGTACATGTGTCGTTCATATTTTGATGTTGGTCATTACATCTAGCAATTCTGATCGTACACACTTCACACTGTCCCTTCCATCTAGCAAGCACGATGTAAGGGTGTGATCTATAACTATATCTTCATACCAAATAGTAAAACAAGGGGTTTAGTGATATGCAGCTTATTTTATTATTTGTTAATTTGTTTTCACTATGTTAAGAACAAAACATAATGCAAAACATTTTCAACAAAGCAATTCTATAAATAAGCATATATGTGCATATAGGCTTAAGGCTCTTGTATAGAACCTTATTTTAATATTACATGTAGTGCCCTAGTCATGTAGAGAGGGGTTTATTGATATGTACCTTATTTTATTAGTTAATTCTCTCTCATTATGTCAAGAACATAATATAATGCAAAGTATTTTTAACAAAACAAGTATATAATTGTACAATTAAGTATATAGCCCTAAGGCCCTTGAGTAAAATTTTGTTTTGACATTATATGGGAAAGTCATACTTAACTCATAAAAGATATTTTTCTTTTCAAAATAAAGGCTAACTCTATAGACAACCCAACGACATTTTTTGAAAAACACAAGAGAATATTGTATCTAAAGTATTGTCAAACATTTTATTGCCCAAAATACCATTGACTCATTATTTCCAACATGCTTTTGTTTATAAGAATAGGAATTTCAATAGTACTCAAAGTTGAGTTTAAGCTCAAACAACAATTAATAGAAAAGAGAGCTCAGATAGAGCTACAACCATACCCACGTAGTGGCTTATTTTTTTTTAACAGAAAGAGGTGATAGATTTATATAAACAAAGGCTGTGCACAGCCATTCATTACAAAAAACATAAGCCAGCACTCTGCATCTGAGAAGGGAAAATTGTAGAGGCTTATAGAGTTCTTTTCCTGGAGTACTATGCTTCCTGACTTCCTATAAACTCTGTTCTTGTTGTTGGGATAAAACCTTACAAATTGATTGCATAATTTTAAACAAAAAAACATTCAGGATAGGAGTAACTAAGAGAACCTGCAAGCAAGGAAAGAAATGACTGCCATCAACTGAAATTCTGCTGCTGAACTGAGGCCGCGTCAATCATCTCCTGATTTATAGTTGGGGCCTGCTGCACAAAGCTACAATGAGTTTTGCAGGCAAAGGCAGAGGTGTCTGCTTTGATGTTGTCCACTTTCCCCATCAACTCAATAATATTTATGTCCATGTCTTCCATGCGCGATTCCAGGCAAGAGAGCTGAGCGTGGATATATCTGTCTTCCATAGCTAATTCATCGATTTGCCTTGCAGTGGTACAGACTACTGAATACGTCCTGGAGAGATATGTTTTGATTTCAGAAGAAAGCTGGCTTAG
Organism: Larix kaempferi; assembly: GCA_027924585.1. NCBI lineage: Eukaryota > Viridiplantae > Streptophyta > Pinopsida > Pinales > Pinaceae > Larix > Larix kaempferi. Next base: position 25,974,616 of record BSBM01001346.1, read on the forward strand.
CGTGTCTATGGCCTGTCTAACGCCTTCCATATTGCTCGCTGACGAGGGAGAACCGTCTGCAAACGACGTTGTATGGTCCTGGGAGATACAGAGACATTGCAGAGCCGGAGCGAGGGCAGGGTGGGAAAGGCTCTCCATTTCGTGCCCTATGCAACCGACGGACACATGGGATAATAAATGCCCAAACGTGAGATTTGAGCAGGCCACAAGGAGGGCACGTGGGTTGATGTGAGACTGCCAAGCCAAGGCGCGGTGATAGGAGTGATGATGTCCTAAACAAATTTCGCAATGGTGATAAGGGCTACCATGCACATGTTTTCTCCAATTGTTATAACTCCTTAGCAATGCATTCATTAAGGTATAAAACGGTGTGTTAGGACCTTATTGAGAGAGGCTTGTCCCTTGCCCATAGTAACACCAACATTTGCTAGTTTGTCCGCAATGGAGTTGAGATCTCTTAGCACATGGAAATAGAGAGTGTCCTTTGGGAGTTCGAGACACTTGATTCTTTTCTGAATTCTCTGACTTATGCCATTTTTGTGGGGGTTACCATTGCGCATAGCTTGAATTACATACCTGGAGTCCCCGAATACCTGTAAGTGATTCATATTAAAGGTAGCCGCAATTTCTAGGGAATGGTACAAGGACAACCATTCTGCTTGGTTGTTGGTGCTGGTGCCAAGTCCCCATGAGAAGTCTGTTACTTTATTTCCTCCAGGGTCAAAAATTATCCCCCCCGCACCTGCCGCCCCCGGGTTCCCTTTCGAGGCCCCGTCAAAGAAGATTGTGAATCTTGCTTGTTCCTTCCACCATTTTTCAAAGGATTGCTTGTCTTTTCTTATTTCCCACTCGTGACAGACTGGAGGAGATTTGGACTGAAGAGAACTCACCATTGCGAACTTTTGACACCATTGGAATTCATTCCAATTTAGAGCTTCCTTGGAATAAAGTGCCACACCCCTGGAGTTCAAAGATTCAGAGATAAGGATTATTGCTTTATTTGCTGATCTCGTCTCTGAGCTTTTTTTGTCTTCAAATACTCTTCGGCTTCTTTCCAACCATATTTGCCAGCATATATTCATAGGGAGGAGCTTCCAGATTCTTGAGAAGGTGGCTTGTTTTTTGATCCTCCCTAGATTCTATGGTTCCATTCATCCAACAACTGCTTCATTTTCCTGGGGAAGGAAAATGAGTTTGCTAGTGGACCAAGAACCAAGTTCCAAACCTGTCTAGCAAAAGTGCACTCCGGGAATAGATGTTGTGCACTCTCTTCTGCATTTTGACACAGGTGACATCTAGAGGGGCCTTCAATTCCTCGTAGCTTGAGATTGTCGGCTGTTAATTGTTTGTTGTGAGCTAGAATCCAGAAGAAGTAATTTATCTTTGGAATGCTGTCTCTGTTCCATACTTTTTTCCACCTTGTTTGGGCAGGGTTGTTGTTCTTAGTGAGCAGTGCATAGCCATCTTTGACATAGTAGTTTCCTTCTTTGCCCAACCTCTGATGTATTTGGATTTGATGCTTATGGGGGTTTTCCCATGCAATAGTTGTGTGAAGACTTTATAGCTTTCAAGTAAATTGCCTGGGGGATCCATATTTTTCCAGTCTTTCCATTTCCCCAAAGGTGACCAAATAGCCAAATCCGCCAACTTCTGTATCCCTGCATCCTGGAGCCAGGTTTTGACATTCTGGATTTCTTGTATTTCGCCAATAGGCTGCTCTCCATTAATGCTATATGTCCAAAGATTGATTTTATTTCCGTTACTAGGGATCCAATACATATTGTCTTTTATTAACCCGGCTGAAGCGAGCATAAGTCTCCAAATGGCAGTTCCTGTTTTCTCCTTCATATTATTTAGACACCTCTATCTTGATCCTCTGGTGTATTTTTTCCTTATTGCCTCCTTCCACCACTCTTTTTTTCCTGATATCATTCTCCAGACGATTTTTGCTCCCAATGCTTTGCTCATCGTTGCTGGATCACGGATGCCCAGACCTCCTTTTTTCCAGTTCTCCTTGATGGTGTTCCAGTTGACAAGGTGGAATTTCTTGCCTTGATTCTTTCCCCCCTACCAGAGGAATTTTCTGATTTCCAAACAAATATCATTCATGACCGTTTTGGGAGCCAAAAGAATGGCTCCAATGTAAATGGGGACTGAGGATATGATTGCTTTGATCAAGGTCACTCTGCCAGCTAAATTAAGCCAGCGGGATCCCCAAGAATTGATTTTATTCTTGATTTTTTCCAAAATCGGCTGCCAGGAGGAGGGGGAGATTCTTTTATGGGTGATGGGGATGCCTAAATATTTGAAGGATGTCCAGTCGAAACAAGGTTTGAAGTCAAGTGTAAGAGCTATATTTCTGGGCAGAAGATTTCCACAATTCCAACTGTAAATATTGCACTTTTGGCTGTTCGTTTTGCCCCCAGAGGTATGGAGAAAAAGGTCTAGGGATGACTTAAATCTGGAGGCAATGATGGGAGAGGTGCTACCTAAAAAAATGGTGTCATCAGCAAACTTAGCGTGATTGATGGAGGGGACGTTTTTGGTTATGACAATGCCTAGAAGGGAGCCATTCACTTGTCGACTGTAAATTTTCCTACTCAGGGAGTCCGCCATGTTGACATAAAGGTTGGGGGAGAGGGGGAAGCCTTGCCTCAGCCCTATGGACATTCGGAAGAAGGAAGAAGGTCTGCCATTTAGTAAGGGGGCGATCCAAGGAGATCCAATGCATGCCTTGATCCATCCTATAAAATCTTTTTCAAACCCGAATTTAGCCATAACTGTGAAAAGAACTTCATGCCTAACTCTGTCAAAGGCATTTGCCATATCAAGTTTTATAACCATACCTAAATCTTTTCTTTGAACGCTCGAGTGTATCGCCTCTTGACCAAGTAGAATGTTGTCATAGATTTTTCGTTCAGCCATGAAGCCACCTTGATTTGGAGATATGATTTTGGGTAATAGTCTCTTGATTCTGTTAGCAATGATTTTGGTGAGGATTTTGTAGGAAGAGTTACAAAGAGAAATAGGGCAGAACCTTCCTATAGAATGAGGATGTTTTTCCTTGGTTATGAGAGCAATAAAGGTGGAGTTGGTGGCCCCTCCGATTCTTTCTCTTTTCCTTGTCTAGTTGAGCATTCTGACAAGGTCTTTTTGAGCCAGTGCCAAAACTTCCTGTAGAAGTGAATGGAGAGTCCGTCCAGGCCAGGGGCCTTTTCTGGATGAAGTGACCAGACTGCTCTTTTCATTTCGTCTTCTGATATCTGGTCCATTAGCCTCTTATTGTCAATTTCTGAAATGAGAGTGGGAATTTCCATACTCATTTGATCCAAATCTTCTTTGGAGACGTCCTCATTCTCATTGTATAAATTCTCAAAGTGAGCTTTGGCTTCTTGAAGAATAATATCCTGCCCCTCTATCTTTTGACCATCCTCCCTTGTGAGGTGTAGGATGTTGTTTTTCCTGTATCTCTCCTTGCATTGGGCATGAAAGAATTTTGTATTCTTGTCTCCCATCTTTAGCCAGAGACATCTTGATCTGAGCCTCCATTCTTCCTCCTCTCTTCTAGCAATGTTTAGAATTGATTCGTCTAGTTTTTTTTCTTCTCTAAGCATTTCCATTGTGACTGTAGTCTGTTCCATTCTAATTTGATGTTGTTCCATCTCCTTTTAGAGTTTATCGAGCTCTTCTCTAGGTTTCGTATTGTTTTGCTTTGCCCAGTTTTTCAGTGTTTTTTTGATAAGCTTTAGTTTGGTCTCCCAGATGTAGAAAGCTTGGTCTCCCAGATGTAGCCAGGAGACCCAGGGATAAATTGCTTCCAGATCGATATCACTTCATCCATGCAGTTTTGGTTCTCAAGCCAAACCAGATTGAGCCTGAAGGGGAGAGGACCTAGGTTACCAGGGGAGGAAAAGAAGAGAGAGATGGGCCTGTGATCCGAGGTAGCAAAGGCTACAATTTTGGATTCAGGGATCTTGGGGCTGAGAAGAAAAGAGGAGCTGATTAGAAATCGATCTAAACGATCAGCAATATGATTAGGGCCGATCCTCTTATTATTCCAGGTAAAGACACCTTGCTTGGGCTTGATGTCAATAAGATTCCAATCAAATAATAAATCTTCCATTCTTTCTCCGAACGGGTCTCTGATTTTTGACCCACCGTTCCTCTTGGCCAGTGAAATAGTGACATTAAAGTCTCTTGCTAGAATACAAGGAAGGTTTTCCAGGGTGAGGCGAAGGTCTATTAACTGATTCCAAAACTGCTCGTTTTGGCCATACATGGTCGGCCCATATATGTTTCCGACCCAAAACCTGTCATTACTTGAAATATCTTCAAGCTCAATAAAAATCCAATGCTGATTTATTTCGGAGGAATTGCATTTATACTTACCTTCATCCCAAATGGATATTAGTCCTCGTGATGCTCCTATTGCATTGATAGCTATTCCTTTTCCTTTGGGCCAGACTTGATTCATGGTATTGATGCAGTCCTCCTTTTGCATTTTAGTCTCCTGGATTGTGAGGATTGAAATATTCTCCATTTTTTTAATTCTTTTTATTGCTTCTGCTTTTTGCTTTCCACCTAATCCTCTGCAGTTCCAGGAGACTATTTTCATTATTTTTTGGTTAAAAGAGGACCTGCTCTGTCCTTTCTTTCCTCCTGAGTCTGCTTTCCACTAGGTATTATTCTTACATGCTGATCCAGACTGGTTTGCTTACCTGCCACCCTCTCTCTGGCTGCTTCTTGTTCTCTGATTGTTTTATTGAGTCTTCTTCCTCTTTTGGCTATGGGTTCTTGTTCATCTTCTTTACTTTCTGAGGTTTCTTCTTGGAATAACTTTTCTTTGGCTCTTGTTACTGAACCTACTGAATTTAAAGAAGCCTCTATTCCCTCCATCGCATGCTGAGAGACGGGTAGGTTCTGGTTCTTATCCTCATTATCGTTTTGTATCTGGCCTCCCTGATGTTCTTCAGATTGCTTTTCTTTCTCCTATTCTTCTTCATTTTCCTCGCTGCTCAGGACCTGAAACTTGTTAGAGTTCTCTTTGTTTCTAGGTGGATATTTGACCACTGTGCTTGTATTATTCTTGCCCCCTTTTTTCTTTGAGACTTCGTTCCATTCTCCTCCTTGAGTCTCTTCTGCTTCTGGGATTTTTCTTTTGGGGCATGACCTCGCGAAGTGCCCATATTCATGACAGACCTTGCATTTAAAAGGGATCTGCTCATAGTCGACTGTTTTTCTGTGGCTCCATCCTTCCATTGCCAAGTCTATAGCTTCTGGAAGGCCCTTTTCCAAATTGACTTCAACACAAATTCTTGCACAAGAGAACATTGGGGGTTTTGGCTCTGATTTATCAATGTATTTCCCCAACGAGTTGCCGATAGCTCGTAAATCTTTGTCGTTCCAGCAATGAAGAGGGAGATGCGTCAACTTCACCCAGACAGGGACTGCCTTTGGAATGTCTTTTTCTGGGTCAAAGGAAAGATCCCATTTGTTAAGATACATTCCTCGTGGACCCATGAAATATGGTCCATTTCTGAAGATTAAGTCTCGGTCCTTTTTTTTCGAAGTAAAAAACAAAGAACCCTTTTCCACAGAAGATTTGTTGCACCTCTCCTTGAGTTAGAGGACGCCAGTTCTTGTTGTGCTAGGATTCAATGGAGCGAGGAGAGGGCCAGAGACCCGTGAAATGTCCAACCAATCCTTTTTCTGCTAACGCAAGGGCTTTGCATTTCGAGGCTGTTGAAGTAAGCTTTACTTCTGGAACCTCCGTTCTTTTTACAAACTTGGATTCGGGTGGGCCTGTGGCCTTCGTCGAGGCGGGTTGTGAAGCAACCAGCGCCTTGAAAAGTTCAGTGACTAGGGGGCGAGCATCATCTGGGCCATTGCGACTGGGATCCAGCGACGGCTCCATTCGAGCAAAGATTACAACAAACCCTAACCAGTCGACTTCCTCACCACGCTTCAAAAGTAATTGACTAATTTTGTTGGCGAAATATGGGGGCCAGCAGGTTTTGAACCTGGATCATCTCGGTAACATATCCCACGTAGTGGCTTATTAAATGAATGTTAACTTGGTCTTTCATTTCCCCAAATATAACCATAAGCACCAGTTGAATCAATAAGCAATTGATTTCCCATCATCATTGGAATCCAATTGCATAAAATAATAGTTTCCTCCATTCAATGCAAGGCTAACAAGGATGCTCAACATGAGAAAATATGAAGTTTATGCAATGATGATATAATCCAACCAAGTCAAGGGGAGAGAAAGTCCATAATGGAGATATCAACAATCAAATTGTTTTATTGCCCAACACTACCATCAACAACCATTGGTGTTTATGGGTCGTAATTTTCCTACATAATGCATGTATCCATAATATCATTCATTTAACAATCAAGATACAAGAATACAAAGATAAAAATGAAAACACAATTTTCTCTTAATTTGATTTGCATACTAACATGAAATTCAAGTGAAGGAAGGAAAAATTTGGCTATCAAATAATCTACATATCAAGACATTAATCCCATAGCATAGATGACACATTTTAAAGGAAATGAAGAATCATTTAATGGGTTACAAATCATCCTTAATTAAATCATTGGAGAGACATTTTGTTAAAAACTTTAAGGGAAACCTCAAACAAAGGTAAATGGCAGAGACATTTTTTCAAACACTCTTAGGGAAACCTTTAAATCAAACGAAAATGGCTCCATTTAAGTGTGTACTTAACAAGAAAATTTTCACACAACCATTGAAGTATCAATTGTCAACAAAGATGATAGAACAATTTAGAGTTTAAACAACTCAACGAAGTTAAAATAATTTGAAATGTATGGGTTGGCCAATGCTACAACCATATCAAGCATAGTGATTTGAATAATTGAAATGTATGGGCTATCTAGTGATACAACCATATCAAGCGAAGATAATTTTGAAATTAAACCCATATGAGATGTCGCGTACATGCAATAATGAAACAAACAACTATCAACAAAATCCACTCAAGTAATCATGTCCATGGCAAAGTCAATGCCAATTAATTAGGCACAATTATTATTTCCAATTCCCATTAAAATTAAGCTACTCAAAAACCACAATGGAAATAACACAGCCACAAGGTTGATTAACTCAAAGTGAGTACTCAAGATTTTTGTTATTTTTAAAGCTACAAGAGTTTTTTCACTTTGAACCACTAATTGAGGTCGAGTAATGCAATTTTTCACATCTATAAAATCCATTCCATAAACATTCATTAAATTATTATAAGTTTTAGTTCATTCGTAGCACCAGATATCAATCATAACACGAGAAGGAGACATTTCTCTTAATTCCTTTGTTAAACAATTGTCATGCAAGAAATGCCAATTTTGTAGTATACATATTTTGCACATGAATTCATCAAAACTCAACATACATCATCTACATGAAATTTTCATTTGAAATATCATGATAATAATTTCCTTCACTCATTATATAAATTCACAAATAAAAAAATAAGAACGAGTACACTTTCTTTTTGAAGATGAAGCTCCTAGGAAACTGACTATGGGGGATTGATTTCCTCCCACCATAGGCTATTCAACTGTAGAATTCCAATTCCATGATGGGCTATGAGACCACCATGGAAAATAAGATTTGTAAGGTTTCTAAAACCCCTCTTCTTTCCACTAAAGTCTTCCATATTACCAACTAAGCAAGTCTTTATTGGTTCTTTCTTCAAAATATTAGCTAGAAACCTTTATGGATTTGAAATCTAATCTTGTTTCTCTCCTATGGTCTCTAATATCACATAGAAACCTTGATTTCATCTCATCATCGTTCATATGAGATTTGGGCCAAGTTTTCTTCCTTCAAACCCTCTTTTCTCTCCAAGAACTCTCTTTTTTCCATGCTTCCCTCTCCCCATTCAAATTTCCATCCATGAATGAGATCAAATGAGTGTGAGGAAGGATTATTTCCTCCACCCCATTCTTAGTTCCCTAAAGGTAAGAGGTAGTTAGTACAAAATAGGAGCTAGCACTTTTGGCATTTGATTACTAAGTTCTCATGTTTAGATTACCCCTTTCATTTAACTAGGGTCTCAATTCGTGTTTGGTATAAACGTAAGGAAGCCTGCATGCACCATTAGGTTTGGTACCGAACTGAGGCACGTGCACATTTTTAGCACATACGCGCGCATGCACTCCTGCTAAACAAATTTAAAAAAAAACAAGGCATAGTTCTTCTATTTCATACCAATCGACCGAGCCTCACTCACCCATCGCGCACGTGGAGCAAGAGAGCACCATTTTCACAATTTGCACTAAAAAACTCCCTCAATCCATCCACCAAGTGATCATCAAGTGCATTAGATAGGTAAGATCCATGTTTGTTGTCATTTTATTGATTTTTGTTTATTTATTAAATTTTTAATAATTCCCAAATTAGTAAAATAATAAATAATTATTCAATTGCAGAGTCTAAACCTATACAATGAATGAACAAAATGTTAACATGGAGTCTGGTGGAACACAAGAAAACACAAATCTTGGAACTAATATAAACCCTCAACAAAATCAAAATTCCCAAGAAAATCAAAACCCCCAACAAAATTTCGACCAAGACGACTTGAAGCATTATGTAAATGAAATGAGAGTGCACATTCAAGAACTAAGAAACATAGGGGAACCATCTCAAATGTCCCTTGCCACCTCAATTATGAGCTCATTTGACTCCATCATCCATGCACATCGCCAATTAACTGGCATGACTAAATATAGAGCTAGGATGTGGGAGTATTATTCCACAGGCATTTCCATAGAGGAAATAAAAGATTTGAATATTACAAAGGCCCAATTATATAGTATGTTCACCGATCCAAGAACACAACAACCACCGAACATTAGAAAGCCACATGTCTGCATGGATTAGTGTCATTTCCAACCATGGAGGGACAATTGGATGCATAGGTGGTTCATGGTTTACGATAAACCTCCCTGCAATAATAGGGAGGTTCCACAGTACTTCCTTTAGCAACTGTGGGTTGAGTTTGCACTTGGTTTACATGTCAACTATTTTGACATAACCGAGTTCCAGGGTTTTGGGCATGGCTTTGCCCAATATCGAATTGCTTCTAGGAGGAACCCACTGAGAGGGCCACCAGCTCCTAGGCGCGAACCAAACTCCTCTCCCCATCCACCTCAGTTACCCCACAAACTTGATCAGATTGAGGGGGTGATGAGGAGTGTTGCACGTGGAATCCTTAGACACATCACCTTTGTAGCAGCGACTATAGTGGAGAGACAGGTTGACCCTGATAGAGACTCAGGTGTAGGGCCTTCACGAGAGAGTCAGGATAGACCTATGGCTGGTGGTAGCCATGTTGAGCCTTCTAGTTCGACAAGGAGAATGCCACATCTTTGTCCCCATTGCGGGCACACTTGCCCTGGACCAATGGCTTCTATATGGAGCAGGTTAGCACTTTTTTTAATGTGTTTTCAATCATCACTTGATAATTTGTAAAGTAATTTTAAATTATTTTTTGTTTGACTTAAACTATTATTTCAATGTACTTAGACTTGAGACACCATCATGGGAGAAGGTAGGATATCCCAACTTGGACACAACAATGGAAACTGCAATTGAAAATGTGGCACCTCACATGGAGGTATTTCACTATCTCGCACAATATTGTTATTACTTATGGCATTTCTATTATTTTTGTTTTTATATTTATGACATACACGATGATAGTTCGTACAATATTTTTGAATATTTTGATTCCCTAAATAATTGCTTGTTTAATATGTTCATAACGTGCATACATTTTGGTGTCCACAGGTATTCCCGGACTACAATGATCAACCATCTCCTCCAGGGATTGACAGATCACCATATACACGGGTACAATGTGTAGTTAAAAGAATGCTTTTAATTTGAATTGTTACAACTTACTATGGTTTAATTTGATTTTTGTTTACTAAACTATGATATTACAAATGTGTATGCAAAGGCCACCAACAACTGCAGGTGGCATAGTTTCTCGTCCCCCATTTAGTCCCATGTTTCCACCCTCTCCCATGAGTCACCCCCCTTGCTTCCATCTAGAACCCTCCCTCCGTCCACCCCCTCCCTTCCATCCAGCCTCCCCTCTTAGTCCATACTCCCCCCTCCATCCATCCTCCCCCATTCTTCCATGCCCCACCACCCCCGTCTATACATCCTCCCTCATTCATCCACGCCCCCCCATCTACACATCCTCCCCCATTCATCCATGCCCCCCATCTATCCACCCGCCCCCATTCCTCCACGCCCCCCTTCCATCTAGCTTCCCCCCTTCGTCCACAACCTCCCTTATATCCATCCTCCTCCCTCTATCCAGGACCGCCCTCCCACTCACCATCCCTCCATATTCCCCGTATCCCTTTTGGTTTGATACCCTCTATTGTACAATTGGTAGGGGTTCATTGTCCATGACGTCCTCCTCCATCCCATACCACCATATCCTCTTTCAACATATCTTCTCTAGTTCCTTCTGCTATTGTAGAAACTACTCCTCCAGTATCTTCCCATGTATCTATAGTGGTTGCACCTATAGTTGTTGTAACTACATCTGCAACCCCCCCCATGACTGCATCGGAGCAGGTTGTCCAGCCAACTACTCCACTTGCTAGCCCTGAATCCCATTCATGTCCATTGTCGAAGGTGTTCACGGTGAGAATCAAGTTAATTTATGAAAATATTTTGATGCATTGACAATAAATTAAATTAAGCAATTATTAATTTTTCAATGAAGTGATTGAACCTTAAAAACTTCAATTTGAAGTGACGTTTTTATTTATGAATAAGGGCCTTTTCCAACGTTTCGCATAGCTAGGGGGGTATGGCTTGGATTGCTAGCTAGCTTTCTAGTTTGGATTAATGGGAATTAATGGGGGATGGCTAGCTGCTATTTATAGGATAAATAGAATTGCTGGTGGGGATTTATTAGCAACTGGTACATTTGAAAATGATAACCTGGACTTTTGGACGTTCCACTGATGATTCATTTTAACAATAAACCACTGCTGCTGGCTTACCGCGGGCTTGCTTTGATTCTAGAGGGAGGAACCTGAGAGAGGGGAATACCCTGAGAGTCCAACTTGCCCCATTGGAGGACTACCCTGTTCGAGTAGGACCGTGAGAGGACTGCTTATTTCACCTTCCCACCAAACGACAAATGGTTATTGCTTGCTTGCTTAATTGCCTTACCACTAACCCTTTTCCCAACAAATGAACTTGGGACTTACTTGCCTTGATTACTTGCTTGGAACCCTTTGAACCACAAACTCCATGAACCCACAACTCCACCACCTCACAACGACATGAAACATGGCCCACCACATGATAACAGGTCCTTGCTTTTGCTTTATTGCAAGCCTTACAACCTCAACTAATAACTCCAACTGGCTGGTGCTCGCTTTCTTACTTACTTGCCTTCCTTTTCCCACCAAATGACAACTGGTTTTTTATTTCTTTCTTACTTGCCCGGAAACCTTTGAACAACAAACTCCACTAACCACCCAATAAAAACAACTCCAATAACTACTCCAACTAGTTATTGCTTACTCGCTTGCTTGCTTGCCTTCCCACATGCAGCCCATCAAACAACGACAACTTTTTATTGCTTACTCGATTGCTGCCCGGAGATATATTTTGACCTGCTGACTTATGCTTACCATGTACCCGACCTATGCTTACTAAAAAAACCCTACCTATGCTTCCTACATACCATTGGTGTTACTAACCAAGAGACAGAGTGGGACTACCAGTTACATAGATGCTTGTACAATTTATTGAAATAGAAATTGAATCCTTTTAGTATGACTATTCGAGATATAATCAAGTGTCAATGGGGAAAAAGATAGAGCGCTCACAACATTTTCCACCGAATAGGGCACCTATTCATATAAATGGATGCTATAATTGGGATTAGTAAATGCTTCAACATAATTGAACTGAACAAAAGTCGGGATCTAAAAAGATTTCATTCATAAAACCTTGGAAGTTTATTTATATATAATTGAGCTTTGTTCAGATGTTTTAGCAATCATCTTTTCTATCTCTGAAAGAGACTAAATAGATGTTTTAAGATATAAGTATTATTGAACCTACCTGGAAAAGTGTCATTTTTAAAACCTTTCAGCAGATTGCTTGGATATATTGTGTCCAAAGAAGGGATGATGGTAGATTGTGATCTCAAACAGTTTATGAACCCATCCACAGTAAAGTAAGGGGGCATACATTCTCCTATAGAAGGTCTGTAAAGTACATTAAACTGGCATACCCTCTATAAATGATGCTAGACAAAAAATAAAAAATCGTAACTATTAATGCCAGGAAGAGTTTAAGGCGGCCTTGAAGGGTAAGATTGTTAATGCTCCCATCCTCTTATTTCCCGATCGGACCATGCTTTTATATGTCCATGTTGATGCCTCAGGGATTTGAATCAGGGTTGTTCTTGCACTGCCATGTAATAAATGGATAGACCATTCAATCTATTTCACCATTAGAAAGATGTCACTAGCAGAGCACAACTACAACATAAACAAGTAAGAAGCTCTAGATATGATTTATGCTTAAAGAATTTGGCATTACTTGTTGGCCAATAAGTTAAACCTCTATGTTGGTCATCAAGCACTAAAGTATATAATCAATAATATAGTTCTCTCCTAGAGGATCAACTAATTGTTTATGCTCTTCCAGGAGTATTACTTCAACATATTTGTTAAACTTGATACGGCCCATGTTAGACCCGATCACCTGCCACAGACTTACAATTGTGAATTGGAAAAGGTCTGGGAATAAAACTTATCCAAAGGGGCTCATCATGCCCTAGGTTAGAGTTAGGTTTGTACATTCTCTAAAGATCGGCCCGTTATTATGAGATGGATAAACGGTTGCCTTATTCGACAAAATCGATGATTTACTTGACCCCTTCCATGGGAACTGGCAACGTAATAGCCTGATGAAGGCAGGGGAGAGAAGAGGATAGAAGGAAAGGTGAGATCTGCGGAAATCCATTGCATGTCGAGCATATTTCTAGTTATTAGTTGGGACCAACCGAACCGACATATGAAGCGCTAGTTACACGGGGGGACAAACTACTACTACCTGAGTTTTTAGATGGGAGAAGCATCCATCCAGCCCCATTTTTAAAACCAACTATTAATTAATCTGGGTCCGGCTGGCGCTGCTGATAGGGAAACCATTGCTCCTAAGCTTGGAAGCTCCTTCTAGCCGATCACACTCTCTGAGACTATACATCCTGAAGTTAGCCATTCTCGCAACTCCTTGAACACACCTCAAAAAAATAGATTAAAAACACACACACACACAAACAAATAAGCAACTATTACAGGTGCAAATAACCTCCCACGGGAATAAACCAACACTCCAATCACCGGAGCTCCCCATAGCTACTACACTTCAACCCCTGCAACTCAAACTGCAACCCCGTCACCCACTTCTACCCTTGCTTCTGCCCATGATGCATATATTATGCTACCTTATAAAATGCTACCTTTGTTTATGAGGGGCTCAATCTCGATATGGAAATGGATTTCACCAACCTATGACTCTACTATGATGTACTTTTAATCCGACTATAGTACTTTACTATGCGTTCCACCAAATCCATTGCTTCAATTCCTGCTCCTAGGGCCATGGTTGGCCTTATCTCCTTGGCTTTCTTGGGGCCTTGTAAGGACTTGCCTGGATATATCCGTTTGACGAAGCTATAACCCGCTAGTTTATTTGATCCCCTTGATGAAGCCTTTATACTAGCTACACCCCGCGAAGCATAGAGCACAACTACAGACTTACTAACTTTTGATTCCCTCATCTTATCATGATGTGGAACCCAACCCTTTTCACTTTTAAACATCGGATCTTATTCCTACTCGTTATACCTTGTTGAGCCAACCCTTCGTGAGATCTTTCTCATTGGATTTTTGTCTATTTGATCTTTGTATTGTTGTTTCTTGGGTACAGGTATTTTAGCAAGATTCCCAGTTGCTTGGGGATAACGCTTCATGTATTTTTTGACCCATCCAGGGTTATAAAACTTGCATATAGGATTAGGTTTCCCTTCTGCTATGATGCATTTAAACCTTGTGCTACCTTACTTCCATAGGGTTGAAGCTATTGGATGTTGGTGCGTCAGCCCTTCCTATATGCATTTTGTACCCATCCAAAAGTAGAGCTTACCTATCATGGGCCACCCTAGTTTATCACCCTCTTTATTATTCTGCCTTGAGCTTTTTGGGCTTCGTGCCTCCTAATAATCCCCTTTATTCCTTCTTTATTTTATTAGACCCCTTCTTATCCTTATATTTTTATCCATCCCCTTCATCATCCAAGGGCCCTCTAGCACCCCCAATAGAAGTTACCAAACCCTATGGTTTTAACTAGGATGTCTTCTGTTGATGGGGAGGAGAATAACTATACTACTATTTTTCCTCTCCTGCTGCTGTATAAAAAAAAGAGCTGCATGGCTTGGCTTAGATGGCTCTGTAGCTGGATCAACAGGTTCTGCTAAAACTACTTATGCTTCTGATCCTGTCATTGGTGGGACTTGGTTATGAATCAACAGGCTCTTCCTATGCTCCTAGGTATGGATATGCAACTGCTCGTGCATATTTAACACAAGAAACCACTGATGAAACTATTGATGGTGTTGGTGCAGCTGATGTTACTAATGCTTATGGCTTTGCTTCCTTAGCCGCTGGGCTAACCTATGCCTTTGTTACCCCTGCTACTATAATCTCAATTATCTGCTGGATATACTGTTGTATGATCAACTTCTGTATGGACTAGTGCTGCTACTAGATAAATAGAATAGAAAGAAGCAGACACAAAGTGAGCAAAGAAGGAAGCAGCGTAGGTGGAAGCAACAAAGTAAGCACCAATAGTTTCAGTTTCATTTCTAGACTGAGAGACAAATATAAAGCCACCTATAGTGACTTCATATGCACCAGTTTATTCACCACTAGAAGCGGAGGCACTACCAGTTTAGAGTAAAAAATGAGCAGCTTCAATAGCAAAGGTTTAGACGGGAACAAAAGCAAAGGCATTTTACCGAGTGGACCCATTTCACCAACGAACTATTTCATTTAGTAGTTGGGCTAAATCTAAACATAGTAAGTCGAATATACTTTTTGATAGTTGTGTCTTATCTTTATTCTACCTCTAGTTACTGAAATGATGTGAGTCATTAATTAAAAAGAAAGAGATACGGGCTTTAAGTAGCCTCTGAGTTTACAAAGGATCTCTTTAACGTAATGTATTTACGCCCCATAATACCAGTAACTTAGGGGCCCACCAAATAGGAATTAAAACATAAGAAACAAGACTGAAAGGAAGGAAAGGAAGGATGGCTTGCTCATAGGTAGGATAAACTACTCGCTTAACATAAGGAGAGCGAGGAGGGAGAGGAACATGAAGATAGGAACTCCGCCTCTAGAGAATCAGTGTTTATTCCAGTAGTAATTGGTTCACGTGAGAATGACTCGTACAGGTTGAGGTTGATCCCGGCTAGTTCAACTTAGTGTGGTTCAAGCCCCAGTGAATCCCGGAAACTTTCCTTCCTTATCTAAGCAAGCATGTGTTTAGGAGCTCAAGGTGTTTGGCTACTAGCATTAGTAGAATATTATTACAGGGATAAAGGAGCCGGCACCAATATTGTAGGAGCTATTTTGTAGCCGGGAATTAGAGCTACTTGCTTGAGGTGAGACTACTACTTGTACGGGGAGCTCTTATGTAGCAACTCTTATGGTATAGCTATTAAGCAGGTTCAGGAGGCCGAAAAACCGTCTTGGCCAAGCCGAAACAAGAGTAGAAGGGAGACGCGGGGAGCTGGCATAAGTAAAGGTAGACATAGAAAAAGCATCTGAAAGGCGTTAAAAACCTGTAGCTCAAAGAACAAGCAGAGAAGTGGAAGCAGTACAGGGATGCGCTGAAACAAAAGCTACAACAGGCCACAAAAAGTGAGAGTTGTTAATGAGAGAATGAGCGCCCCTCTTTCTTCTATCATGCCATCAGATCTATATATTTAACTGAAGAGATAGTTATTCATAAATAAATGAGATCTCTCTTTGCTCGCCTGCCGTGCCATCAAATATTTTTGTTATCCATCGCGATTTAGGGTTACTGTTTTCATGACCACGATTACAGTCCGTCCGCACAAGGTTTAGGGTTATTATTGCCAAGGTTCCACCTCATTTACCTAGCATATAGAAAACCCGGGATATTATAACCTATTATGGAATTCAACGATTATTCTCCAGCAATCGTGGTTGGATATAGTTATGCAGGCTCAGATCGAAATTTTACTGTAACTGAAAACAGAAAAGAAACGAAGACAAAGTATGGCCAGCAATCTAATATCATTATTGATAAATGGTTCAATGTGATACAGTTCTTTTTTTGCCAACAGCCTCTACAAGCCTCTATGAAGGCTTGGACCAGAATACCTAAGCACTACCTCAACGTTTTCGAGACCGTACGAAGGTAGGCCCAAACAAAAAATAAGTAAGGCAAAAGATAACTGGAATCCAAGATGAATCAATGATGAGCTCTTTATAATTTGTTGTCTTCTGCGCATACATCCACAGGTTAGTGCCAGTACTATACGGGTAAACCAAAAACTGCAGGAAGACAGGACCACAACAACTACCTTTAAGACCAAGGAAATGTATCTCACCCTACTAACTCTGCAATCTTGAAAGGGTCCCCTGCTATCACAAGAGGCCGTTAGGTCTTACTCATAAATATAACAGATGGAATGTCAAAGCAAATTAATTGAACTGAATTCCTAGCTTCTAGCATACCTTGTGCAAAAAAATGGGAACCTCTACTCTGCTAAAGTTGCCTACATTTCAAGACCTTGAGAGCAGTTACAATTAAATATGAGAATGCCAATAATTCCTAGAACAACCCTGAACTATGCTCTTGCTAAACCTGGGTCGACTGGGGTAATCCACCGACTTTAAAAATAGAATAAACTGTCATTAAATCTCATTTTTAAAAATTTAGTGACAGCAGATTTTGAGAACATATACTATAATTTGTCCTCATATACAGCTCAGCTTTTCCTGACTTGGATGCCACCTGTGCACGGTCATTTGGAGCTTAGACAAGAAATTTATCTTCTCTGCTATATCTAGTCATTGCTTTCATATGCATCCACGATTGCCTACATATCCCGATCAGGAAGAGGAGTCAACACTAGTGCAACTGGTGCCATCTGATTTGTTAACTGGCTATTGTTTAAACGGGATTGTTGATGGGTCCCTACAAAGTCGTGCTTGCCCAAATGCTTGAGATGGTGTTGGATGACCAAATAACAAAGATATATTTCCTGGCAGATCATAACCAGACTAAAGAGTTGGATAACCAAACGAGGATGGCGAGAAGGAGCTAGCACCAAAAGCAGGGCTTAATTGGAACCTGATACTAGAGTTCCAACTCAAATCTGCTCCCACGGGTCTTCAACAATCTCCCAACATGCATACATGATAAAAATATCCCTTGGGGGGCAACTCGATCTCCAAATTACTCGAGTCTCTTTTTCCAATAGAAAACATACTTCAGTCTTATGCACAACCATTTCATAACTACCAAGCATACACCGTTCAAATAGGGGATCTCTAGCCTCTAGCTGAGTTAGAGAGTGAATAAACCTCTACAACAATTCATTTCAATGCAAGCTCTAAAAGCTATTTTCAATCTGGATCACCTAAAATGTAATTTGACTTCCAAGACAGTTATTGCATCCTCCCCAAAATAATATGCTATAATAACATCTTTTAATGCCCCGATTTTCACACTTATATTGTGCATGATCAGATATGTCAATATTATGACTACGTGTACATCTTGCAGGGATGTCAAGCCATGTGGGCCTCAAACATAAAATCCCTGTGATGTACATTTGTCAATATGTTTAATAGATTCCTAGCAGAAACCTAGGCCAAGGCCCCACTGGAGAATGCTAAATACCTAAAGTTATTTCATGTTTTCTAAGTATGACATGGTGATGTCATCATGAAGTGTGTTAATAAAGTGAATATGATTAATATAATGTTCATGACGAATGGCTGCTAGAAAGCATGAGTGGGCTATGATGTCACAAGAGGGAAACAAGACCAAAAGGGATATGTGACATATGGCTGCTAGAAAGCATGAGCGGGCTATGATGTCACAAGAGGGAAACAGGACCAAAAGGGATATGTGACATATATTTTGAAAGTAGATCTAAACAAGTTTGATGGTTCAGACCTAATAGATTGGATTAAAGGTAGTAGGAAAAAAGGCATCGTAAGCTTTAATAACAGAGCCTATTTAATTTCCAGTACTTGGTCCAGATGAAGAAGTAAATATAGCAGCACCTATTGAACAAGTTTAATCAGTACCATTAGTAGTTTATTCCATATATCCATTACCAATAGCACCATATACATATATAGTTACACATCCTATAGCTTCAGTAGCAGATCCAATATACCATACATCGCTAGTACCAGCAGCTCCAGATCGAGACGACTAACCTAACATAACCAGGTGTGGGGCCAGTTACAGTGCTTTTTTCTGAGTAACCAAGTACAGAGTTACCAGCCTTAGCCATTGACCCAGCTTATCCACTGCCAGTATCAGGTCCAGATGAAGCCATTAAGGAAGCCGTTGCTTTCGATCCAGCAAAAAGTGTAGCCACCTCAGTTTACCTAGTTCGATCCATTAACCAAGCAGGAGCAGCATAATAGAAAGCACCAATAGCAGGAGTTTTTATTGTATTTGGAGCTTTGCTCATATGAGGTTGTCCCCTTGAAGAGGCCTATTCAAATTGCACTTTCTTTTGGAGATCTTTAATATAAGGGATATCTTTTGTGGGTTTAATATGATTTTATCTTGTATTTTAGTTTCCACAATAAATTGATCTGAACACTATTTATGCTCTACTATTTTTGTTGGTTAATTACATTATAGTAGAATATGATTGGATCTAATTCTCTCAAGTTATCCTTGGAGTTTTAGGATCCTGATCTCTCGATAATAAACATTTGGTGGTTCAATCTCCTGCACACTGCCTACTTCTAAATCTTTGTGTATATTAACTAATAAATTATCTTTTGTTACCTTATGACTCCCTTTCATTTAACCAATTGGTGCAATGAATACTGTCCCAAAGGTGTAAATGTTGTAGGTTGGAATTGCTGAGAGGCTCATTGGATCTAGGACACCTGCCTCACGTCTCCCACTCGCATGAGCGGTGAGTTATTTAAGATTTGAATTCTGCATTCATTTTATAAATGTGGTAAATTTTAGAAATGATTGGAAATGATGGTATCTTATATTATTTGTTTCAAATCTTGGAGAGACGGTCTACTCCTAGATGGAAGAAGACCCGAGATCCCAGTAGCTCCAAGAAAAGGAAGATCGATTTTGGAGATAAGCCTGGGAGTGACGGGGGTGGTCATAATGCTTGACACACCATGTTTTGTACATTAGCCACAATATGGCACCTTTGGGAACCAGTTGCCATATGCTTGGTATCTACGGCACGAGTTGCCATGTATTTTAGATCTAGGGAACGAGTTGCTAGATTTTGTATAGGGCACGGGTTGCCATGTATTTTGGATCTACGGCACGAGCTGTCGAATTTTTTATAGGGCACGATGTGCCATCGTATGTACATTGGGAACCATGTTCCACTATTTGATAATAAAAATTATATGTTTGTTCAACTTTTGTAGCCTTGATATACATGGATTTTCAGCTATGTGATTTATATTGATGTTGTCTATATTTGTATCTTGTTGTCTCATGTTGTGTTAGGGTTTGTTTAAAAACCATTGAGATATGGATTTATAACATGGCCAACTCTAGAAACATAAGCATTAAAACAAAGAAAATCAAAGAACATGTGCCTAAGACAAAGACATACATAGCCTTATACCTTGGGAACCTTTCTTATAGGAAAAAAGGCATACATATTTAAATGGGCATATGCATAATTTACTAGAGGAGATACATTAATCTATGAATTCATGAGAAGCTCAGAATTCCCATTCATTCATATATTATAAGCATGAACATGTACTTAGGATAATAAGAAAAAAAATCATCAATTTAACATATGAAATAAAGCCTAAATCATTGTATACATCATTATTGGATATTCTTACTAATTGGTGAAGACTTTCATTTAAATTCAATGTGCAACTAACCAACTATATCCTTGTATCCAATCACCCTTGAATATAATAAGTTCACACTTGATTGATCATCCCCTTGCCTATAACACATATTAGATTCCTCATTCCAACAATGACATTCATCTCGCATTCCCCATTCCAACAATGGAATTCATCTTCTATGCAAAGGTGAACTATAGCATCATGGGGGGAATTTATTTATAGTTACCATTGCATCTACCCTTTGTGGGAAATAATGGGAAATTTCAATTTCCTTTTATCTAAAAGGTTTGTAAACATTTAGAAGGCTTGCTAATAAGTAGTGGTACTATCAAATCTACTTTCCATGGAAAATTATGGGTAGCACAAACATATAGGATAGCTCACACTATTCATGGATACACCTTGATTTCCATTACAAACAAGGTACTCATCCTTCATGATGACCAATCAATATTGGTCATCAAAATGGTTCTTGTCATAAAAAAAATCACATCCAAGGCATCCAACAGCCTATGTGCATGAACGATAGTCATGGATTATGATTTTATGTTTGGCTTCTCCTAAAATGATGAACAGGGATATGAACCTTGAAAATAATAGACTCAAGTGATTTTTTTTTGTAAAAAGGAAGCATTTGTACATTTTACTTGTTAGTGGATTCACATACTATGTGACACCCACAAATTAGTATGTGTCCATATTCCTCATTCTTAAATATTTCCAACTAAATTTATTTTTTCTCAATTTGGTCATATGTAACTCTAGATATGGATTCTTGATATTGGAGTTACAAATATAATTGAATGATTTGTGAGTTCAAACTAAAACACCATCGCCATTGAGAGGCATTGGAATTTTTGCGCAAAGCAATGCAATTTCATAATCTTGGATATTCTTGGAGATATTGTTCTTGTGTGATGCTATTGATTGCACCATCCATATATGTTTTCTTTTGGATGATCGTTCAAGAGTCTAGATATTGGCATGTGATATGCATAATATGCTTAGATATTTTCTCATATATGACAAAATGCAATAACCTATTTGAAGAAATAAACTTTTCCAATTCCCATTTTCGTCTCATTGACTTTTGCAATGTTCATTATCTTATTTATAATAAAATAGAGTTAGATCAAAGAACACTTCGTAGCAATCATTTTGAAATCTCTTCCACTTACATGTGAAAATTTTAAGACAAATATTGAAGGTCACATTTAATTCCAAAAAGATGTATTTCAAGTAGTTTTTCACTCGGTGGCTCCAAAAGACAACTGTAAGAAGCAATTCAAAATACATGATGATAGAGGTGCATCACTTGGGTACAATTGAGCTCTATTAGCTCTATTGAGACCAACAATAGTGGATCATCAAGTAAAGTAATTAGAATTAGGGTTAGGGTGAGGCATATTCAAACTTATAAATGCAATTGTGTTAAAAGTGGATTTGAGGACAAGGGAAACCAAAGCAATAGTTGCATACATGTTCTTCTTCTTGAAGGTAATCTAGTTGCATACATGTTCTCCTAATGAATCATGTATCAACACTTGGGAGCAAAAGAACCCTAAGACATGTCCTATATGGTAGTTTGAAAGCTCCTTTATTTCCCTTGATTGGTAAGATTGTGCATTTAGGGAATAAATCCTACGTATCTAAATTACCATAGTTCCTATTGGTTAACCTAATCCTCTTATATTCCCACATAGAGAAAAAATGAACCTACTAGATGCCAAGTGTTATGGTCATACGATCATGCACATACACAATAAATAAACCCTAGCTTGCAGAAGGCCATGCCAGTCTTGATCAAGGGGGTCATTTATGATCTGAAGGCTCCCAGGAATGTGTGGCCATAGTGAGCACATCCACAATGGCCACATGCATGTGTGGGAGTTGACAGAACCCAAGTCCGTTCGTGTGCCATACATTACATTATACATAAGTGTGCCATACATTGCATTAGGATCATTCATAAGTGTGCCATACATTGAATTATATTTTAGGGAGTCAATACTCCTAACATCAAGTTTAAAGTAAGATAAACTATTTTTTAAACAATATTTCCTTCTATTGAATTTAACTCCCACTCCCTTTATTTATTAAACATGTCTTTCCTTCTATTTGGATTAACTACACATCCCTTTATTTTTAGTAAGATTGCATGCATTTGAAACAAATAAGCATCCCTACATGCTTTATATTTGATATACATTACCATTTACATAACACTTATTTAATATGCTTGACGGCCTTCGCACGAAGTTAAAGGACCCTTTAGATGCAATCATGCATTCACAAAATGTGTGAGTATTGAGTAAAACCAAAACGCGCGAGCATTTCGTAGAACTAAGCATGGGTCGGCTCCGATCCTGCCATGTCAGTTAACATGTAGGATAGGATTCCATAACGCGCGCGCATTATGGATCACTAAAACATGCGCGCATTATGGATCACTATAATGCGTGCTCGTTATGCATCACTAAAACGCATGCACGTTATAGTGATCCATAACGCGCACGCGTTATGGATCGCTATAACACACGCGCGTTATTGTAATCATCAAAACCTTATTCAATAGTTTATTTAATAGTTTCTATTGGTTAGGAAGTTAAATAGGGATTTGGTGTTAGGAGCTTATGGATTAGATATCGGGGTGGTTAGTGGT